>CM066036.1:799283481-799894580 GCA_033557465.1 Ichthyophis bannanicus
TTTCCAATACAGAGTACTTCTCTTCGGTTTAGCCTCTGCTCCAAGGGTATTTACCAAATGCATGGCAATAGTAGCTGCATTTCTACGCGCCCTGGGAATTTTTGTCTTCCCCTACCTGGGCGACTGGCTCATCCGAGCTCCATCTCAGTCCGAGGCTCAGACTTCCCTGGATCGCACCATGCGCATTCTACAGTATCTGGGACTTGTGATCAATCTGCCAAAGTCCCAACTCACCCCTACTCAATCCCTAGAATTCATAGGGGTCTGGTTGGATACCACCACTGCAAGGGCCTATCTGCCTCAGGCCCGTTGCCAACGTCTAGTGCACTTAGCCTCTCAGACTCAGTCCAGAAGCCACTTGACTGCCAGAGAGATGCTACAACTATTAGGCCACATGGCCTCCACAGTGCATGTGGTGCCTTATGCTCGCCAAATATGAGAGCAGCTCAATGGACTTTATCCACCCAGTGGACTCAATCATCAGGAGCTCTCTCAGACCAAATAGCAAACTCCAGACGTCTCTTTTGGTCTCTCCAATGGTGGATATCCACTCAAGCTTGTTGTTGGGGGCCCCCTTTCAACCATTGTTGCCCCAAGCAACCCTCACAACAGATGCCTCCCAAACAGGTTGGGGAGCTCATCTCCAAGATCTCTCCACTCAGGGCACTTGGTCTCCACAGGAGACCACCCTTCATATCAACCACTTGGAACTTCGAGCAATCTTTCTGGCTCTCAAAGTTTTTCATACCCTCCTCAGCAACATGATAGTCCTTATTCACACGGACAATCAAGTAGCCATGTTTTACATAAACAAACAAGGAGGGACTGGCTCTCTGTCGCTTTGCAACGAAGCTCTAAGATTATGGGCCTTCGCCAGAGAGCATCAAATCCATCTCCTGGCAGTATATCTTCCAGGAATCCAAAACTCTTGGGCAGACACACTCAGTCGAGTTCTGCTTCCACACGAATGGTCCCTGCACATGGATCAGGTAACCAGAATCTTCCAGAAATGGGGAACCCCGGACATAGACCTCTTTGCAAGTCTGTGGAATGCCAAACTTCCCCGGTTCTGTTCCAGAATTCCGTGTCAGGGAGTTCATGCCAAGGATGCCTTCCTCCTTCATTGGGGTCAGGCCTTCCTGTATGCCTTTCCACCCATTCCTTTGATTCCCAAGACTCTGTTCAAACTTCAAAGGGATCAAGGGTCCATGATCCTCATAGCTCCACGCTGGCCACGCCAAGTGTGGTACCCTCTACTTCTTCATCTCTCCCAAGCCCCCTCCCTGGACTTGGGAGCGGCTCCAGACCTTCTGTCTCAGGAGGAGGGGACTTTGTGGCACCCAAACCCCAAGTCCCTTCACCTCAGAGCTTGGTTACTGAAGGCCTAGACCTTCAAGACTTCAATCTTTCGCAGCAAGTGAAGGATATCCTACACGCCTCTAGGAAACCTTCCACTAGGCGTTCTTACGCTTTTAAATGGAAAAGATTTTCCATTTGGTGTGCTCACAAGGGTCTTAACCCTCTAGCCACTCCGTTGAATTCTCTTTTGGAATATCTCCTGCATCTCTCCAATGCAGGACTCAAAACGAATTCAGTAAGAGTCCATTTGAGTGCTATTGCGGCATCACTTAAGCCCATCAATGGACAACCTGTTTCCTCTCATCCTCTTATTGCAAGATTCATGAGAGGCCTAACCTTAACTAAACCTCCCATTCGAACTCCTCCGGTGGCATGGGACTTAAACTTGGTTCTTGGTCAGCTTATGAAGCCAGCCTTTGAACCCTTAGCCACTACCTCCTTGAAATTTCTTTCCTGGAAGGTTATTTTTCTTATTGCAGTCACCTCAGCTCGCCATATCAGTGAACTGCAAGCTCTAGTGGCTAATCCACCTTATACAAGGTTTCATCATGATAAGGTAGTCCTTAGGACAAATCCACACTTTATGCCTAAAGTGGTCTCACCTTTTCATCTTAGTCAAGAGGTATATTTACCTGTCTTTTTTCCAGCTCCTCATGCATCCAGTGCAAAGAGGAACCTTCATACTCTAGACTGTAAAAGAGCTCTTGCCTTTTACCTCCACAGGACACAGCAACATCGAAAGTCTTCTCAGCTTTTTGTTGCTTTTGATCCTTCTCATCTAGGACTTCCAGTCTCCAAAAGAACACTCTCCAATTGGATTGCTCAGTGTATCTCTTTTGCTTACCAGAGTAAGAACCTTTCTCTGGAAGGCCATGTCACCGCTCACAATGTGAGGGCCATGGCCACCTCTATGGCTCATCTAAACTCTGTGTCCATTGACCAGATCTGTCGAGCAGCCACCTGGGCCTCGGTTCATACCTTTACAGCCCATTACTGTTTGGACAAGGACTCCTGCCGGGATGCCTTGTTTGGTCAGGCTGTCCTCAGACACCTGTTCCATTCTTGAACAACTCCAGCCCACCTTCCCTGAATGGATGCCTGAGATCCATAGGAAGATGAGGAACCTTTCAGGGTCTCATACCCTTGAGGGGATCTCCCGGGCATCTTAGCTAGGGAGTCCCCATATGTGAGGACTTATTCCTGCTTGTTCCTGGAGATAGCACAGTTACTTACCTGTAACAGGTGATCTCTGGGAACAGCAGGAATTAGTCCTCACAACCCACCCACCTCCCCTAGTAGTTGTATCTATCTCTCTCTTTCCTCTCTCTATTGTCTCAGCTTTAAACAAGATGGGAGAGTTAGAATATATAGCACTAAACGAGAGGTTAGATATGATTGGAATATCAGAAACATGGTGGAAGGAGGACAACCAGTGGGACACTGTGATACCTGGGTACAAACTATATCGAAATGATAGAGCTGATCAAATTGGTGGAGGGGTTGCGCTCTATGTTAGAGAGGGCATTGAGTCAGAAAGGATTAAAGTTTTGCAAGAAACAAAATTTGCTGTAGAATCTCTATGGATTGAAATTCCATGTAAAAAGGGGAAGGCGATGGCAGTGGGGGTGTACTATCGTCCGCCTGGCCAGAATGAACAAATGGATGATGAAATGCTCAAAGAAATCAAGGAAGCTAGCAAAGGTTACAGTGCAGTAATAATAATGGGTGATTTCAATTACCCCGGCATCGACTGGGTCAGTGTCACAACAGGACATGCTAGGGAGATAAAGTTCCTAGATGAAATAAATGACTGCTTCTTGGAGCAGCTGGTTCATGAACCGACCAGAGGGGAAGCAATATTAGACCTAGTCCTTAGTGGAACACCAGATGTAGTGCAAGAGATAAGGGTGTTGGGGCCACTTGGCAATAGTGATCATAGCATGATCGCCTTTGATTTAATTAGTGGAGGAGGGATAGTAAGGAAATCCACAGTACTACCCTTTAACTTTCGAAAGGGAGACTATGATAGAATGAGGAAAACAGTTAAGAAAAAACTAAAAGGAGCAGTTGCAAAGGTTAAAGACGTACATCAAGCTTGGGTGTTGTTGAAAAATACTATCTTGGAAGCCCAGACCAGCTGTATTCCACGCTTTAAGAAAAGTGGAAGGAAGTCCAAGAAATTGCCAGCATGGTTTAAAGCTGAGGTCAGAGAGGCTGTTGTTGCCAAAAAAGCATCTTTCAAGAAATGGAAAAAAGAGCCAAATGATGAAACCTGGAAACAGCACAAGCACTGGCAAGTCAAATGCAAGGCATTGATAAGACAGGCAAAGAGAGAATTTGAGAAGAAGCTTGCTGCGGAAGCAAAAACGCGAAATAAAGACCTTTTCAAGTACATTTGTAGCAAAAAACCCGTGAGAGAGTCAGTTGGTCCATTAGATGATAAAGGGGTTAAAGGAGCACTAAGAGGCGACAAGGCGATAGCGGAGAGACTGAATGAATTCTTTGCTTCGGTCTTTACTGAGGAAGATGTAGGGATGTTACCCACGACTGAAGTGGTATTTAAAGGTGTGGAAGAATTGAAGGAAATATCGATACATCGGGAAGATGTCCTACAACTATTAGATAAACTGAAGAGTAGCAAATCACCTGGGCCGGATGGTATACATCCAAGGGTGTTGAAAGAACTGAAATTTGAGATTGCAGACCTGCTATCAGTAATCTGTGAACTATCATTAAAATCATCTCTAATACCTGAGGATTGGAGGATCGCCAATGTAACACCAATTTTTAAAAAGGGTTCGAGGGGTGATCCGGGAAACTACAGACCGGTGAGCCTGACATCAGTACCGGGAAAAATGGTAGAAACCATCATAAAGAATAAAATTACTCAGCATATAGATAGTCATGACCTAATGGGAGACAGCCAACATGGCTTTAGACAAGGAAGATCTTGTCTTACTAATCTGTTATGTTTTTTTGAAGGAGTGAATAAACAGGTGGACAAAGGTGAGTCGGTTGATATTGTGTATCTGGACTTTCAGAAAGCCTTTGACAAGGTCCCTCATGAGAGACTTTTGGCAAAACTAAAGAGTCATGGGATAGGAGGCAGTGTACTACTGTGGATCAGGAACTGGTTAAAAGATAGAAAGCAGAGGGTAGGGCTAAATGGCCAATTTTCCCAATGGAGAAAGGTGAATAGTGGTGTACCCCAGGGATCTGTGCTGGGTCCGCTGCTTTTTGACATATTCATAAATGACCTGGAAAGTGGAATAACGAGTGAGGTTATCAAATTTGCTGATGACACAAAACTATTTAAAGTTGTTAAAACCCAGGAGGATTGTGGAAAATTGCAAGAGGATCTTGATAAATTGGAAGACTGGGCATCAAAATGGCAGATGAAATTTAATGTGGAGAAGTGCAAGGTTATGCACCTAGGGAAGAACAACCCAAACTATGGTTACACGATGCAAGGTTCCACATTAGGAACCACCACCCAAGAAAAAGATTTAGGCGTCCTTGTGGATACCATGTTAAAACCCTCGGCCCAGTGTGCAGCGGCGGCCAAGAGAGCAAATAGAATGCTAGGTATGATAAGGAAAGGAATGGAAAATAAAACAAAAGATATTATAATGCCTCTATATCGTTCCATGGTGAGACCGCACCTTGAATATTGTGTGCAATTCTGGTCGCCATATCTTAAAAAGGATATAGCAATTTTAGAAAAGGTTCAGAGAAGAGCCACCAAAATGGTAAAGGGGATGGAAGGCTACTCCTATGAAGAAAGGCTAAAAAGGTTGGGGCTCTTTAACCTGGAAAAGAGACGGCTGAGGGGAGATATGATAGAAGTCTATAAATTAATGAACGGAGTGGAACGGGTAAACGTAGATCGATTGTTTACCTTATCAGAATATAGAAAGACTAGGGGACATGCAATGAAGCTACAGGGTAAACTATTTAAGACTAATAAAAGAAAATATTTTTTCACTCAACGTGTAATCAAACTCTGGAATTTGTTACCGGAGGATGTAGTAAAGGCTGTTAGTGTAGCTGGGTTTAAAAAAGGTTTGGACAAGTTCCTGGAGGAAAGGTCCATAAACCATTATTAAGAAGGGACCCAGGATATCAATGCTTGAACCAATACAAGCATTGTGGAACCTGTGTCCCTTGGGGAAACTGCTAGGTACGTATGACCTAGATTGGCCACTGTTGGAAACAGAATACTGGGCTTGATGGACCTTGTTCTGACCCAGTATGGCATATCTTATGTTCTTATGTTCTTTAAACTCGAACTGAGGAGAGTTGTCAGGAAGGCGGGAAGGCAGCGCGCATGCGCAGTGGGAGGCCCCAAAAGCTTTCCTTCTGGGAAGCTGGGGAGCTTTCCCGCACAAGCTCCGTCGGTACCGACGTACCCATATGTGAGGACTAATTCCTGCTGTTCCCAGAGATCACCTGTTACAGGTAAGTAACTGTGCTTTCCCCGTTCGGCAGGAGCATCAGAGATTTCTGAGGCTTGCGGTTCCCATGGGACATTTTCAGTTTCAGGCTATGCCCTTTGGGCTAGTGACGGCGCCGCGAACATTCACCAAGATCATGGTAGTCGTGGCGGCAGCTCTCCGCAAAGAGGGAGTGCTG
This sequence comes from Ichthyophis bannanicus, assembly GCA_033557465.1. NCBI lineage: Eukaryota > Metazoa > Chordata > Amphibia > Gymnophiona > Ichthyophiidae > Ichthyophis > Ichthyophis bannanicus. The sequence goes on from CM066036.1 coordinate 799,289,473, forward strand.
GTGCATCCATACTTGGATGATTGGTTGATTCAAGCGAAGTCTCGGGAAGAGAGTGCCACGGCCACCGCTCAGGTAGTGCAGGTTTTGGAAAGCCTTGGTTGGGTGGTCAACTTTGCAAAGAGCCAGTTGGTGCCCTCGCAGTCCCTGGAGTATTTGGGGGCTCTTTTCGAAACGGATCAGGCGGCGGTGTTTTTCCCAGTTCTCCGAGCTCAGAAGTTGCAGGCGCTAGTGAAGAAATTTCTGGCTCAGCCGGCGCCGATGGCGTGGCAGTACCTGCAGGTGCTCAGGACAATGGCTGCCACTATCAAGGTGGTTCAGTGGGCCAGGGCGCATTTGCGACCGTTGCAGAGCTCTCTGCTCAGACGCTAGTCTCATCAGAGGGATGCGCTGTCTCAGCGTCTAGTTTGTTCGCTGGAGTTGCGTCGGGAGCTCCTCTGGTGGTTACGACCGGAGAATTTGGCAGCGGGGGTCCCTCTGGAGCCTCCTTCCTGGAGACTGTTGATGACAGATGCAAGTCTTCTAGGCTGGGGGCGCATTGCGAAGGAGGCTTTGCACAGGGGCAGTGGTCCCTGGAGGAGAAAGCCTGGCCCATCAACAGGTTGGAAATGCAAGCGGTAGTGTTGGCCCTGCGGCACTTTCGGAAGGGCCTGCAGCAGGCGGCAGTGAGAGTGTTATCCGACAATGCGACTACCGTAGCTTACATCAGTCGGCAGGGCGGCACAGGAAGTGTGGCGCTGGAAGCGGAGGCCGGTCTGCTTTTGTCTTGGGCCGAACGGAATCTAATGGGTCTGTCGGCACAGCATTTGGCCGGAGTGGACAGTGTCGAGGCGGATTTTCTCAGTCGCCGCAGAGTGGATCCGGGAGGGTGGATGCTTCATCCAGACGTCTTTGCGCTTCTCATTCGGCGTTGGGGGGTTCCTCTCATTGATCTGATGGCAACCTTCGAGTCGGCCCAGGTGGAACGCTTTTTCGGCAGGCGTCGGGAACGGATGTCGGAGGGTCTCGATGCGCTGGCACAGAGGTGGTGGGAAGGGGGTCTTCTCTATGTGTTTCCGCCGTGGGCTCTTAGGCCGGGTAGTTCAGCGTATAGAGCGGCACCAGGGACTAGTCGTTCTGATCACGCCCAACTGGCCCAGAAGACCGTGGTATGCGGTTTTAGTGCGGCTGTTGGTGGACAGGCCGTGGAGGCTCCCGTGTCGATAGGATCTGTTGCGGCAGGGGCCGTTACGTATGCCCCAGGTACTTCGATTCTCGCTTATGGCATGGCTCTTGAGAGGGCTAGGATGAAGGCCAAGGGATACTCCGCAGCAGTTATTTCTACCTTGCTGGGGGCGTGGAGACGCTCTACTTCGTTGGCGTACATTAGAGTGTGGCGCAATTTTGAAGCCTGGTGTGTGGAACGGGACCTGCGGACCCTGGGGGCGTCGGTTTCGCAGGTCCTTTCCTTTTTGCAGGATGGTGTGGAAAAGGGGCTCTCGGCTAGTTCCTTGCGGGTGCAGTTGGCAGCGATTTCTTGTTATCGCGGTAGGGTCCAGGGACAATTGTTAGGGGCGCACAGCGATGTTAAAAAGGTTTCTGCGGGCCGTTTTACTCATGCAGCTGCCGAGACGCAGGTCTGTTCCTTCGTGGGATCTGAATTTGGTGTTGGAGGCCTTGATCAGGGCGTCCTTTGAGCCGCTGGGCAAAGTGTCCATAAAGGATTTGACATTAAAGACTGTTTTTCTGGTGGCGATTTGCTCCGCGAGTCGGATTTCCGAGTTACAGGCTTTGTCCTGTAAGGAACCGTATTTTTCCTTTAATCACAAGGTGGTTTTGCGGACTGTGCCTGCGTTCTTGCCGAAGGTGGTCTCCATGTTTCATCTTAACCAGATGGTGTCCTTACCGGTGTTTTCCAAAGAGCAGACGGATAACTCGGGGGGCAGATTGCACCTTCTGGATGTTCGTCGCATGCTGAAGAGATACCTCCGCGAGACGGCTCCGTTCAGGAAGTCGGAGCGGTTGTTTGTTACCTTTGGGGGTCCTCGGAAGGGAGAAGCGGCAGCTAAGGCGTCCATCTCTCGCTGGTTGAAAGAGGCCATAGCGACTGCGTATCTCCTAAAGGGTAAAGCGGTTCCGGAGGGCCTCCGAGCTCATTCGACTAGGGCGCAAGCGGCGTCTTGGGCTGAGGTTAGTTTGGTTCCAGTGGCGGACATTTGTAGGGCGGCGACCTGGCCGTCGTTGCATTCTTTTGCTAAGCACTATAGGCTAGATGTGCAGGAGGCAGGGGGATGGGCGTTTTGGCTCAGCGGTGCTTCAGGCTGGGCTAGCGGGTCTCTCCCGTTGAGATTCACTGCTCTGTTACATCCTCGATGGTTCCGGGACTGGACTAGAGGGACGTAAAGGAAGGTGAAATTAGACTTACCTGCTAATTGTTGTTCCTTTAGGAACTCTAGTCCAGTCCCGGATCCCTCCCAGGTTGCTAAGCGATTCTTCAGCCTGACATTTGGGAGGAAGTGTGCGAGTCAGGGCTCCTGGGTGGTCGCTCGGGGGAGACGCAGTAGGGGCCTTTTCACAGCAGGACTCCGTTTGATCGACGAAGAGCATTCTACTTGTAGGGGCAGTTGCTTCTGTTTTTGCCTACGAAAAAAAACAACAAAAAAAACAAAGATGACACACGGTTGTGCGGTTTGGAGGTTTTGCTAAGGCATGGTAATTTGCCTCTTTTCCCTTTTATTCTTTTCTTCCTAGTTTAACTACTTATTTGTTGCTCTGCTGAGTCTGCTTTGTCAGTAGGTGCTGGTGGAAGGGGGCAGTCCTTGCCTATTTATACCAGTGACATCAAAGCGATGACATCTTTCAGTCTCCAAAGCTGCTGGTGGAGGTTCACAACTCTATGGTTCCGGGACTGGACTAGTTCCTAAAGGAACAACAATTAGCAGGTAAGTCTAATTTCACCTTACTGTTGCCTGGGTGGACCGGATTATCTCTTTCGGAATTATTAGTGTGTTGACCGCTGCTGCTCTTCTGGATCTGGTAGGGGGGTTGCTCTTTATGAGCTCTGTTGGGGATGAGGAGGAGAGCCCATTGATGGCTTTGAAAGTCAGCAGTAAGGTTTTGAATGTGAGCCTGCCTTGAATGGGGAGCCAGTGAAGCTGTTTCAGGATGGGCATTATGTGGTCCCTCCTGGATGTTCCCTGAAGAACTCTTGCTGCTGAGTTCATCGCGAGCTGTAGTGGGTGCAGAGTAGACTGAGGGAGACCCTGAAGTATGGCATTTGCATAGTCAAAATGCGGTATGATCAGTGCTTGATAGATTGTCCGGAAGTCATCCGGTTCAAGCAGGAAGCATAGATGCCGGAGAGATCGGATCTTATGGTATACTGCTCTTGCTATATTGCTTATGTGCGTCTTCATGACTAGTCGCTGGTCTAAGGTGACTCCGAGGTATCTGATAGAGGGTTTGGTTAGAAGTTCAGCTTCCTTGGGGGAAGACCATCAGACTGTTTCGCAAATGGATGGGGGAGCATAAGAGTAGGTTGAGGTGCAAGGTGCAGGAAGCTTCGCTGGTACAGCATTGTCTAGATCATGGACATGTTTTTGAAGATTTACAATGTTTCTGTATTGATGTAGTGATGGTGGGTAGGGCAGAAAAATTGAGGGAACAAACATTGATGATATGTGAGCAATGCTGGATTTTTTGCCTACAGATGTTGGTTCCAGGTGGCTTGAATGTGCAAATAGATTGGGGAGGTTGTGTTTGAACACGATCTTGGAGGTTTTTTCTTTTCCTTTTTTGATTGTGGAACTCTAGTGACGTCAATTTGTGTTGTATTTTTTTGTTGTTGTTGTTGTTTTTTAAGGGTCTTTTGGGTTTTTTTTAAAGGTTTGGACAAGTTCCTGGAGGAAAGGTCCATAAACCACTATTAAAAAGGGACCCAGGATATCAATGCTTGGCCTAGTACAAGCACTGCAGAACCTGTGTCTTTTGGGGAAACTGCTAGGTACGTATGACCTAGATTGGCCACTGTTGGAAACAGGATACTGGGCTTGATGGACCTCGGTCTGACCCAGTATGGCATTTCTTATGTTCTTATGTTCTTATCTTTTGTTTTGGAGTTGGCATGTGCGGCGTTCTTGAGGAGAGACAATCGTACTGGCTGGGTGTTGAAATATGGGGTTTCCTTTTTCGTAGGGAACCCCATTGATGTCACTATGAAATGTGTTTTAATAACAGTTCTGGTTTAGAGCTCGCATGCGTGGCGTTTTTCAAACAAGCCGTCCATGTTGAAGGAAGGTTGGGTAATGAACGCTTTGCTGCACAACATTTGTTTAGGGTAAGTGTAACTCGATGAGGTGTTATATTGTGTATTTATTGTTATGGGAATGATGATAGGGTATATTGTAAGTTTTTAAAGTGAGTTAGAGTAAGTTTGTTTCTCTGTTAACAGCTATTCTATACTCCCCTGACGAAGCTTACCAGCAAAACGCTTGAGGGGCGCAGAAGTGAGGCGTTGGGGAAGCATACAGATCTTGTTGGTGGTAAATTAAGGTTTTATCTTGATGAAGTAGACATAACAATTTTTTTGATGTATGTGGAGTGAGTATTTTTGACTTTTTGACAGAACTTTCCACTCTGTAAGTGACCTACTTGGTGCACAGTGGCTGTTGAGGTGGCAGAGCTGTGTCATCGGGCAGAGAAGTATCTGCTTGCTCTCTCAGGTGCATGTTCTTTCCTTAAATCCTGCTAGATCAGTCCAGGACCTCTGGAAAACTGCCTACAGGTTTGGGAACCTTTGCTGCCTCTTGGTTTGCATTGTCAGTATTAGTGTATGATGCAGTGAGTTATGGTAAGAACCAAATATTTTGTTCAGTTATTGTTGGTTTTTCAGTCTTGCTTTCTGCTTGGCTTCTCTCAATGCTTCACCAATGCATATGCTAACAATGACATCGCTGAAAGTTGCTCTAGTCTGCCTTCATCTGCTGGCTGGGGAGCATAACACACTCATCTGGACTGTCTAGCAGGATTCAAGGAAAGAAAATGATCAAGTATGTAAATTTCTCCTTAACATTGATGATCACTGTGTCGCAATCTTTTGTCTCAAGAAAGTTGCATACAGATTGGCGTAGAAATTACAGTAAGGCCCTTAGCTTTCCTAATATTTTTCCTTCCCTCTGGATCCCTGATTACTTGAATTTTCTGACATCCTTGGACAAATTTTAAAGCTCTCTCTCCCTTCTGACCATAACAGATGTTACCTTTTATTATTTTTCTCTTTATTCAGTCATGATGGATCCAATTACCAGTGTAGCCACTCCACCAGCTATCTCCTTGCTGCCTCTTTGCAAGAGATTCCAGGGGTCCTATTGTATGCATCATATTTTGGATCTCTTGATAGTTCACCACCTCTTTCTTGAATTTCAAGCCATTCTAGATACACTGTAATTTGGATTTTGTCCTCTATATTTTACAGATATGACCCTTGCCAAAGTCTCCAGTGATCTCTTCCTGGTCAAATCCAAGGGTCTCTACTTAGTCCTCATCCTTCTTGGCCTATCTGCTGCTTTTGAAACTGTTGATCGTCACCTTTTCCTTGATCGCCTTTGCTTTAGGGTCTCTATTCTGTCCTAGTGTTCTTCTGATCTCTCCCATTTTGTGCGTTCTGGCAGATCCTCCTCCACTGCTATTTTGCTTTCAGTTGGTATACCTCAGGACTGTATCTTGGGACCCCTTCTTTTCTGTCGGTATAATCATCCCCTTGGTACACTGATCTCTTCCTATGGGTTTCAGTACCATATTTATGCTGTTGACTCTCAGGTTTACTTTGGAAATCTTGCTTGGAATCCATTCCCATATCTCGACCTGCTTGTTTAATGTTGCTGCCTGGATGTCCTGTCACTACCTGAAACTGAATATGGCCAAGCCAGAGTTTCTTGTCTTTCCCCCTAACCCCACATCCTCCCCCTTCCTCTCTTCTCTGTTTCTGTGGATAACGTTGACATCCTCCCTGTATCCTTGGCTCACAACCTTGGTCATCTTTGACTCTTCTTGCTCCTGTCTCTCTGCCCATATCCAACGGATGTCTAAAATATGTTGGTTCTTTCTCTATAATATCAGCAAAAATTCACCCCTTCCTTTATGAACACACTATCAAGATTCTTATCCACTCTCTTGACATGTCCTGTCTAGACTATTGCAACCTACTCCTTGCTTGGTCACCCATTGAATCATCTCTCTACTCTTCATTCAGTTCCAAACTGAATCACACAGCTAATTTTCCACCAGTGTTGCTATGCTCACATAACCCCTCTTCTCGGATCACTTCACTGGCTCCCTATCTGTTTCCTCATACGGTTCAAACTTCTCCTACTGACCTACAAGTGCATGCACTCTGCAATTCCTTAATGGGGGGTGGGGAGGTGAAATACTTTGGTGGCATTAGTAGATTGCTGTGCCATCAGATTATAAATTAAGGAAAAGGCATTTCTCCCTTTCCTGGAGAGCAAAGGGAAAAGGAAGTGCTAGGAGGTGCTGATGCTCCCAGAATGGGTAGACAAGGCAGAAAGGCCTGAACATTTAGTCCTGCTACTACTACTAATTTGTCTAGTGCTACAAAGCATACAGTGTGCTATACATAAAGATATAAGAGACCATTTCTGCTTGACAGAGCTTACAGTCTTTTCAAGACAGACAAGCAGAACAAACGGAGGGCTAGGGTAAATCACGGGAAATAACACACGTAAAGGAGTTAAAAAAAAAACAAGAGAACAAAAGGTTCAGGATCCAAAAGCAGCCTCTAAGAAGTGGTTTTTTCACCTGGATTTCAATGGGACCAGAGATGGAACCTGATGAATGGACTCGGGTATTCCAAGTGTATGGTGCAGCAAGGTTGGATGAATGGAGTCTGAATTGGCAGTAGAAGAGAAGGGCACAGATAAGAGTGATTTGTCTAATAAGTGGAGTTCCCGATGACTGTTGTAGGGAGAGAGAGAGAAGAGAGGTAAATGTGCGTTGTGTACATAGTCCCCAGGAGAGCTAGTAATGCTTCTACTTATTCTGTAATGTTACCCCAGCGTGGGAATAACAGTTGATGGTGTATCCTTCAGACAGGAAAAGAAATCAGAACTCCTAACAGGTTTAAAAACGTTTGGACAAGTTCCTGGAGGAAAGGTTCATAAACAACTATTAAAGGGGACCTGGGAAATCCACTGCTTGCCCCAATACAAGCACTGAGGAACCTGTGTCTTTTGGGGATACTGCTAGGTACTTGTGACCTAGATTGGCCACAGTTGGAAACAGCATACTGAGCTTGATGGACCTTGTTTTGACCCAGTATGGCATATCTTATGTTCTTAAGTTAATGTACAAAATCTCATGCAGCGTTCGGACAAGGAAACCAATGGTTGTATGTCACCACTGATAGTTTTTTATGCAGAAATTATAACAATTCTTTTACAGGAGTATTCTGCTTGGAAAATTAACATGAAGTAAGGTTGGATCTGACTTAATATCACATCTTTTGTGAATCTGGAATGTTCTGGTTTTGATTTGTTTTTTTTGCTTTATATTTAGGAAATTGTAAACATTTATCCATCAATAAATCCTCCCACCTTGACAGCACACCAGTCCAACAGAGTCTGCAATGCCCTGGCACTGCTGCAGTGTGTGGCATCACATCCAGAAACCAGGTAAAGCCTCCACCTAACTGCAGAGAGCATTTAAAAGCATGTGAAGTTTTGGCTAAAATGCTGTATAATTGTATCGTAGTTGGAAATTTTGATTCTAGTATTCAGGTAATCATGGGATATGAGTTTTGTGTGAAGTTCATAAAATGGCTTCTGTTTTTGTTCAACATGTTCCCATATTTAATATAGTACCTTTCTTCTTCCAGGTCTGCATTTTTGGCAGCTCACATTCCCCTCTTCTTGTATCCCTTCCTGCACACAGTTAGTAAGACTCGCCCTTTTGAGTACCTGCGACTTACTAGCCTTGGAGTAATTGGTAAGAGAAGCAATTGTAGACTTAGCAGATTTATGGGGAAAAATGACTGGTAGTTTGGGATGGGGGTTGTACTCTCTGGATAGGATGTTTTTATTCCTTTCTCCCATGCTTATCAAAATAGCCCTGCAGTAATAGCCTTGATAGTTGGATGTGCCTAAGCATTAGATACCATAGGCTTTTGTTTTTCAATAATCCCTCCCCTTTGAAATCATGCCTCCCTATATGGCAGTATGATTAAGTAAAAAAAAAAAAAAGTTCTTCTATCATGTAACTTGCCCTCAACGGCCATATAGTTGCTCTGAGGAACATATGGAACAGTGTGATCTTGAGAATCTGATTCCACTACTTTTATGTGGGAGAAGATGGATCCTGGAAAGTGGATCTTACAAATTGATCAGATCTAGGGGCAAGCAATGATGTAAGATACAAACCTTGCTGCTCTGTGTCTCACTTTCTAAGGCCAGATATATAGACTGTCGGTTTACCTGTTCCATTTCGTTCCTCCAGTCCAGTCCCGGCACCTTTGGGTATTCACGCCCTTCCAGCAGCTTGGAGACTGAGTATGTTATGATCTTCATGACCTTCCCCTAGATATACAGCTGGATCCACCCCCAGCCTTCAGTATCTCAATCTCCAAGCAGCTGGAAAGATGTGATTCCCAATCTGTACTCACTGAAGGAACAGAGAGTAGTTTTTTATATTACCTTTAATTTGCTCCTAAAGTAACTTCAAAGGAAATTCCAGCCTGGACAAAGAACACTGGTCCACACAGCAGGGGCAGGGCAAACTGGTGCTGCTCCTAGCTGTGGAGGCACTGTGATCTTGAGGCTGTTTAAAACCAAAAAAATAGAGAGAGATGTTTTTGGCCAGACTGGTACTACTCCCCTGAGAGGGGAGTACAGCGGAAAGTACTCAGCAGTTCACACCTAGCCAGGGCAGGAGAGGCAAGTGCTCTGTCAGGGCCCAAGAGCTCAAGTGAGGCGATGCTGGAAAGTCAAAAGGGCAGCAGTCGGTACTCTGGCAGGAGACCCAGGTATCCTGAGGCCTCTACCACCCGCTGCTAAATCCCGGAGGGGTCGGGCCATGCAGGGCGGTGACTCAAGACGGCTAGGAAGCTTCAGTGACTTCAGGCAGAGGTAGATAACAGCAGAAATAAGCCGGCGGCTGCAGAAACCACATGGTCTCAGCAAGCAGGGAATAGCAGCAGCCATTTTAAAAGCGTGGGAGCCTGGAGCAGAGTGGCAACCAGGTTGCCTGACAGGCAGGGCCCTGGAATTTGGATTCTCAGCATTCCCTGAGGTGTTTTGCTACGAGTCAACTAGCCGGCACCCCCCTGGAAGGAGCAAAGGCAGATTTTAAAAAATAAAGAAAAAGGAGGACACCACAGTGATGCCAGCGAGACAGGCCTGTGGGTCACACAGGGGCTCGGTATTGGCAGCTGGATTCTACAGGAGGTGTGAGGTAGAATCCAGGCTGGTGGAGGTAGAGCTTCAGGTGGACGGACCTGGTAGTTTCTGCACGTAGCCACAGAGCTTGAGGCAGCGGAGTCCTTGGCAGCGCCAAGCTCAAAGTCAGTAAGTAGGGAGGGGGTGGAGCCTCTCCTGACAAAGACAACTAAGGACAAAGGGAAGAAAGAGGCAAAGGTGAAGGGAGCGAAAGAGTTTGTGCTCCTGTTGCATAAAGCATTTTGTTTGAAGCAGGGAGCAACAGGACATACGGCAGCTCCAAGGATTGGGGCTAAGCGCTCCATAGACGCATAGAAGCAGATGAGGAGCCTGGTCCCAGTAAGCATGTGGAGGACGGTTTCTGGGAGGATACTCCACGGGAGGAGGAAGATCTCCAGGATGCGGAGTTGGAGGAAGGTGAGATATTGCAGACAGAGGAGTCCCGCATTATACGAGTTTACCATAGGGAGGAATTGGCAGCTTTGATAGCGCAGTCAGCTAACTTTGAATTTTTGCATGGAGGAAGAGGAGCCTCTGGAGGATCTGCTGTTCCAGGTTGTTCAGTCAACTCAGAAAGTCTCTTCCCTTTGCATAGGCTGATGTGGTGCATGATCCAGGAAAAATGGGATCTTCCAGAAGGGCTGCTGCGGGGTACTCGGACGATGACTGCTGTACCTTCTCCCAGAGCGAGATAGAGAACTCTCTTGCGCACCTAGAGTGGATGCAGCAGTCTCGGCAGTGACGAAGACAACTATACCAGTAGAGGGTAGTACAGCCCTAAAGGATGTTTGCAAGCTGGAGACGCTAATGAAGCAGGCGTTTGACACATATGCCCTCTTGTTGCAAGCATCGGTATGTGGCGCCTTTGTGGCCCGGGTCTGTCTCCGCTGGGTGCAAGGGGTCGGCAGTGATGCAGAGGCAGAGTAGGGGCGGCCACCAGAGGCAGTGAAGCTGGAGTCTCTGGCGGCGTATCTGGCAGATGCCTTCTATGACCTGATTCCCTGTATGGCCTCAATAGTGGCAGCGAGCCAATTCTTGTGGCTTTGGAATTGGTTGGCAGATGTCTTCCAAGTTCTGGCTGAGCAAGCTGCCGTTCAGGGGCAAGCTCTCGTTCGGGGAGGACCCAGAAAATCCTCCCGGAGGCCAGAGCTTGCAAGCTACAAAACCAGATCCAACAGTTCCTGCAAAGGCAACAGCCGACAGCGTTGGCACTACCTGCAGGTGCTGGGCTCCATGGTGGTGGTGATAAACATGGTCCCGTGGGCACAGGCACACATGCGACCATTGCAGAGAGCTCTGCTGTGCAGGTGGTTGGCGCAGGCTCACCCCCTATCCCACTGCCTTCCTTGCACAGGGGAGGCATGGAGCGTGCTCAAATGGTGGTTGCGGGACGATACGCTGCTGAAGAGTATGCCACTGGAGATACTTCACTGGGAACAGCTCATGACAGATTCCAGCCTAATCTGCTAGGGAGCTCATTGTGAGGATTAGTTTCTGCAGGGACTGTGTTCAGGTCAGGAGGCACGGTTCCCCATCATCCAGTTGAAATGGTGTGCAGTCTTTCTGACCCTGGAAGGCTTTCAGCACCAATTAGAGGGGAAAGCTGTGAGGGTGTTCTCGGACAATGCGGCAATGTTAGCATACATCAACTGGCAGGGTTGTACCGGCAGTATACAGCTGGAAGAGGAGTCTGGAGCATTGATGGAATGGATGGAAAAGAACCTCTCTTGGCACTGTCGGCGGCACATATGGTAGGGCGAGAAAACATAGAGGTGGACTATCTCAGCAGGGTGAGAATCGACCCAGTGGAATGAAGGCTAAGTCAAAGCGTATTCGACCAGGTAGTGAGTTGGTGGGGGCAGCCAATCATGGATCTGATGGCAACCTACAATTCGACCAAAATGAGGTTCTACAGCAGAAAGAGGGAGCCTATTTTGGAAGGCCTTGATGCGCTAGTGCAACCATGGCCCACGGATAGACTGCTGTATGTCTTTCTTTCCCCTCTGGCCGCTCATAGGCAGAGTAGTGCAAAGGATAAGAGGCCCTTCTGGGTCAGGTGCTTCTAATTGCCAAAGATTGGCCGAGGCGACCCTGGTACGCAGACTTGAAGTGCATGACGATCAACAGGCCATGGCATTTGCCTCTGTGGGAGGACCTGCTGCACCAGGGTCCTATCCGAATGCCACAGGTGGATTTATTTTATTTATTTATTATTTGTATACCGCTTCTTCCAGTGATCAGAAGCGGATAAACTTGCACGTCAAACATAACTATGGTTACATCTGTAATGAGTTAAGAATTTACATTTGATTTTCGGGTGGGAATCATTAAAAATTACAAGTAATTACAGTGTAGGAGTAAACATATATACAATATAGGAGTGATCATATATACAATATGAGATTATATACAAGTTTTGCATGAGAAGAGCCTTATGGCTATGCTTGTGGTGGTTCTATAGACAGTGATTCATACTAAAAATTTAGGAGTGTTTATTTTGGCTCTTGGTATGGTTAAGTTGGATCGTATACTTCATTAAAGAGGTGTGTTTTCAACTTTTTTCTAAAGTCTATTAGGTCGTTAATTGATCTCAGGTCTGTTGGCAGTTGGTTCCATATGGTAAGTGCTGTGTATGTGAAAGCTCTCTTATTCGTGCAGGCTTTGGCTGATCTGATACTGGTTGGTATGCATAGAGTGTTTGTGTTGCAAATTCTTCTATTTCTGGAAGGGGGTTGAGTGTTTGAGGTTGTTGAGGTATGATGGTGCTATGTTGTGTATGAGTTTGAATGTTATAACTAGTAGTTTGTATTTTATACGGGCGGTTATGGGTAGTCAGTGTAGTTCAGCTAATATTGGTGTGATGTGTTCAGCGATTTTCTTCTTCATGATCACTCTGGCTGAAACGTTTTGAGCCATTTGAAGGATCTTTAGGGTTTTTTTAGGCATGCCTTGAAGGATGGAATTACAGTAATCGAAGTGCGGGATGAGCAGAGTTTGTGCTACAGTTCTGAAGTCTGAGTGGTCGAGGAGGTTGCGTAGGGGTTGAATAACCTTTATTTTGTGGAAAATTGCTCTGTTGGTTAGTTGGAGGTGTTTTTCCATTTTTAAATTTGTGTCAAGGGTTACTCCTAGGTATTTTATTTCTTCCTTTACCGAGTAGGTGGTGTTCATTGTTATTGTTGGGGGTGGTTTGAAGTCTTGATTTCGGGAGATATACATTACTTCTGTCTTTTTATGGTTTACGGACATATTGTTTTGCATCAGCCAGGTTTGCATCTCTTTTAGGCAGATCTCGAGATGATTGTAGTTTGGGTTTTCTGTGTCCAATTGTGTGTATAGCATTATATCATCGGCATACAAATGGTATTGTATCTTGTGCTTTCGAAATATTGAGCAGATCGGTTTTATGTAGAGGTTAAAAAGTAGAGAAGATAACGCTGATCCTTGCGGAATTCCTTGGGTTTGTGGAAATGTTTTTGCCTTTTCACCGTTGAATTGAACTTGTTGCATCCTGTTTAAGTAGGATGTGAACCATTTCAGTGTAATTCCTGTTCCTTATCGGCACTCCAGTCCAGTCCCTTTACTTCTGGGTTGCGCAACCCTTCCAGCAGCTTGGAGGCTGAGCCCAACCTTTTTGGAGGTGGGGCGGTATAAATACCACCAGGACCACCCACCAACTCCAGTATTCTCAGCCTCCAAGCAGCTGGAGGGTTCCGTAAGCCTAGGGCTTACTGGAGCCTTTTCCTATACTTTTACTTGATTTCCTTATTTGATTACTTTGTTTAATTCCTGATTTATTATTTTATTGCCTTACCTCTCTTAATTCCTTTCCTTCAGGTTTGAGCAGTCTCTGCTCCTTTAATTACTCCTGCAGGCTATCTCTCCCCCCTCCTCCCGGTCGGGCCGAGCTTTCAAGGTGATCTGTGCAGGCAGTCCCGGGGAGGATCTCGTTGAGCTCTACGGCTGCTATCCAACGGTTCCCCGATGTTTTTTCCATCTCGGATTGGCCCTGCCTCGCGCCGAAGCCCCCCGGAGGCTGAGCGCTTGAGGCATCGCCGGAAGATAATCGGCAACGCCGGACCCGTCCTGAAGGCAAAGGACGCGGCGGCGAACCCCGGGCCTCCCGATCTCGGCGGGGAAGCCGATTTCGGCGATTCTGCCCTAGGGGTCGACTTCCAGCCTCCTGTGGTATCCGGGGGGGAGAAGAAGAAAGAAACGGCCCAGAGGACAAACTCGCGGTCCCCCGTTCTGGCTCCACGTGGTGAGGCCCACCACGTGTAGAGCCAACGGGCAGAGACCGCTGAGTCGGGCCTAGTCAACGGATGCTCAAAACCGCAAGTACAAATTATTTTCCAGACTCCTTCGGGATCATTTTAAGCTAATTTTAAGCATTTTCAAACTTTATTTTATTTTAGTTTGTTTTAGATTAGTTTATTTTACTGAAGTTAATTTGATTGATTTCCCTAGGTTAGTTCACCGGTTCCAGTTAGGGGGGACTGTTTTTATAATATACAAAAGGCCCTGGTAGCTGCCTTCTCTTCGGGGATATTAAGAAGCTCATACACGGAACTGAGCCGGACAGCGTGCTGCTTTTTGGGCACGCTGCATAGTCCTGCTAGCGGCAAGGGCTTCGTTGTCTGAACTACAAGCATGGCGGCCAAATCTAAATGCCCGTCCTGCGGCACGCGCAGGGGCACTTCCTCAGAGGCAGGAGTTTGCAGGGCTTGTGCTGCAGTGGCTGCCTCAGTTGAACATGAACTGAATTTGTCCATAGTCCAGCCTTCTCAGGGGTCTGGGGATCCCTTAGAAGGGGAAGAGGGATCCCAGTTTCCCCCCTCGACATCCTCGGATCTGCCTACTCCTCCCCTGCTCCCTTCTCCCCCCTCCTCAGGGGCAGGGGGCGCCGGGGAATTTTTCTCCCCAGACTTCATCCTTTTACTCCCCAGACTTCATCCTTTTACTCCATAAGGCCTATTGCCTGCGTAAACAGAGCTCAGGGACAGGAGAGGCGGTCTCAACGGCCGAAGCCAAGCCCCAAAGGACAAGCAATCCAGACTCAGACAGGCCGCCTAAACGGCCTCACCTGGGCGGTGAAGAGCCTCTCCCGCTCCTTTCCCAGGGCTCCCCGGAGGGGGATGGCTCTGACAAGGACTGGGACGAGGAAGAGGAGGAGCTGGAAGAGTGAGAGATCCCTGAAGAAGATCACTCCCGAATCATTAGAGTCTTTTGTCGGGAGGAGCTCCCGGCATTAATTCATGAGTCCCTAAAGGCCCTCAATGTGACCTCGGACAATCCAGTAGAGGAGGAGGCGCTGGAGGACCCTTTAATTCAGGCCATCAGGAGATCTCAGAAAGTTTTCCCTGTCCACAGGGTAGTGCGTCAGATGATCCAGGAAGAATGGGATCAACCTGAGTCGGCTCTAAGAGGAGTCCGATCCATGTCTCGCCTATACCCACTTCCGGAGGCGGACAAAACTGTTGAAGTCTCCCAGGGTGGATGCAGCGGTATCAGCAGTCACGAAGAAGACTACTATCCCGGTGGAGGGTAGCACGGCCCTCAGAGACACTCAAGACAGAAAACTAGATACCTTACTCAAACAAGCCTTTGATGTCAGTGCCCTGGCTTTGCAGGCCTCGGTGTCGGGAGCCTGGGTCGCAAGAGCCTGTTTAAGATGGTCACAGCAGCTCCAGGCAGCAGAGGGACCAACAGGTGAGGTTCAGACCAACTCGGCTAGATTGGAATCCGGAGCAGCCTTCCTGGCAGATAGTCAGTATGACCTCATCAGAAGCCTAGCCAAGAACATGGCATCGGTAGTGGCGGCTAGACGTTATCTGTGGCTACGGAACTGGGCAGCGGACGCCTCCTCGAAGGCACGCCTGAGCCGTCTTCCCTTTAAGGGGAAGTTATTATTCGGAGAAGACTTGGAGAAGTTGGTCAAGGACCTTGGCGAATCTAAGGGGGGCAGGCTGCCTGAAGACAGACCGAAGCAAGGACGTCCCCTAGCCTCTGCGCGGAACCAGCCCAAGGATGCTCGAAGGTTTCGTCCATCCAGGTCAAACTCCTTTCCCAGGGGCCATTTCCCCTCGAAGGGACAAGGCTTTAGAGGGTTTCGGGGAGCAGGCCGAGGTTTCGGGACTGCCTCCTCCTTCTCCTCTCAGGGTAATAGAAAACAATGAGGTGACGGGGGTCCAGGGGGAAGAACCGTCAGTAGACGGACGCCTGAGGCGATTCCTTCCAGCCTTGTCCCGTCAGACCAATGGGTCCTAGAAGTCATCAGCGAGGGCTATGCTCTCGAATTAGCAAAACAAATACACCCAGCCTTTGTCCAGTCTCCCTGCGGTTCTCTGGCAAAGAGAGCGGCGGTAGAGACAACCCTTACCCGCCTAATAAAGCTCGGGGCCGTAGTCCCGGTACCACGAGACCAGTGCGGTACTGGTCGGTACTCGATTTACTTCGTGGTACCAAAGAAGGAAGGCTCCTTCCGTCCGATCCTAGATCTAAAACAGGTCAATCGCTGCCTCAGGGTGCCTCATTTTCGGATGGAAACCCTACGTTCAGTAATAGCAGCCGTAAGAGGCGGGGAGTTCTTAACGTCTCTAGATCTGACAGAAGCCTACCTGCACATTCCGGTCAGAGCATCCCATCAACAGTTCCTGAGATTCGCAGTGCCAAGGGGCCACTTTCAATTCCAGGCCCTTCCCTTCGGCCTAGCTACTGCGCCAAGAACATTCACAAAAGTAATGGTCGTAGTAGCGGCCTCCCTACGGAAAGAGGGCATACTAGTACATCCCTACCTGGACGATTGGCTAATCCGGGCAAAGTCGGAGGAGGAAAGCCACTCTGTGACGGCAAGAGTGTCCCAAGTCCTAGAAGAATTGGGCTGGGTCATCAATCGAACAAAAAGCAGGATGACTCCCTCCCAGGAACTCGAGTACCTCGGGGCAAGATTCGATACCAACAGAGGCAAGGTGTTCCTGTCTCGATCAAGATCAAGGGAACTGAGACTCTTGGTCACGCAGTTTCTGGCCAGACGAAATCCCACGGCGTGGCATTATATTCAGGTTTTGGGGACAATGGCAGCGGCGATAAAAGTGGTGCCATGGGCCCGGGCCCACATGCGGCCATTGCAGAGGGCTCTATTGTGTCGGTGGTCGCCCCAACTTCATTCCATGTCAAGGCAGTTACCCTGCGCTCCGCGGACCAAACAGGCTCTACGCTGGTGGCAGTGCCCCAGGAATCTGGAGTGCGGCATGCCCCTCGAGCCTCATCAGTGGTTATTACTGATGACAGATGCCAGCCTAGCAGGCTGGGGAGCCCACTGCGAGGACCAGTTCGTCCAGGGCAGCTGGACTCCGATGGAAGCACAATGGCCCATCAACAGACTGGAATTGCGAGCCGTCGGTCTAGCACTCAGGGCTCTCGAGGCCGTAGTGCAAAAGAGAGCAATTCGCGTTCTTTCCGACAGTGTCACCGCGGTGGCGTACATCAACCACCAGGGCGGCACCAGCAGCCCCGCCTTAGAAAAGGAGGCGGGCTCTCTCTTCCAGTGGGCGGAAGGTCGGTTGGAGGCCCTCTCAGCTCAGCACGTGGCAGGTGTGGACAACATCACGGCAGATTATCTCAGCAGGTGCAAGATAGACCACGGAGAGTGGGAACTGGAGCAGGGGACCTTCAACCAGATAGTGAGTGGCCCGTCGGGGTCTCCCGGTCATGGATCTCATGGCGAGGTTCTCGTCCGCCAAGGTGGACCGATTCTTCAGCCGACGAAAAGAAAGAATGTCCGAAGGCCTGGATGCCTTGTCCCAGAAGTGGCCCTCGGAGGGCCTGCTCTGTGTTCCCTCCCTGGGCGCTCATCGGAAAGGTTCTACAGCGCGTGGAGTCGCACCAGGGATTCATAATCCTCATAGCACCGGATTGGCCTCGCCGCCCCTGGTATGCGGATCTGATGAGGTTGACCGCCGACCAACCGTGGCGGCTACCTTGCAAGAGGGGACCTACTGAGGCAAGGCCCGGTGCGTATGCCTCACGTGGATCGATTCTCGCTTACGGCCTGGCTATTGAAAGGGCGAGGCTCCTGAAGAGAGGTTATTCGGGAGCGGTCATCTCCACCCTATTGAACGCCAAAAAGCGCTCGACCTGTCTCTCCTATGTTAGGACTTGGCGCATCTTCGAGGCGTGGTGTGCGGAGCGCCGGCGGAAACCCCTTGCCGCCTCGGTTCCTGAGATCCTCGAATTCTTACAGGCAGGATTTGACATGGGGCTAGCACACAGCTCCTTGCGGGTTCAGCTGGCGGCAATCGCATGCTATAGAGGTAAAATCCGCGGCAAGTCTCTAGGGGCACACGAGGACGTCTCCAGGTTCCTAACAGTGGTGAGACGCCTGCGTTCTCAACGGAGGTCGGTCGTCCCCCCTTGGGACCTCAACCTAGTGCTTAACGCCCTGCTCAGGGAACCATTTGAACCAATGAAGACAACCTCCTTGAATGACTTAACCCTGAAGACAGTCTTCCTGGTCGCTATCTGCTCGGCAAGGCGCGTTTCCGAATTACAAGCGTTGTCCTTTCAGCCCCCCTTCCTAGTATTCCTCAAGGATAAGGTGGTTCTGTGAACGGTCCCTTCCTTCTTGCCTAAGGTTATCTCTCCCTTTCATGTGAACCAGGCGGTTATCCTACCGGTCCTTTCCGCCGAGGGGCTGGAAGGCAGGGATAGAAATCTTCGCCTTTTGGATGTTCGGAGGACCTTGAAACGCTACCTCTCCCGCACAGCCCCCTTCCGGAAATCCGAACGTCTATTCGTTCAGTTTGGGGGGCCACACACAGGGGAGGCGGCGGCCAAGGCCTCCATCTCCAGATGGATCAGGGAAGCGATCGCTTCCGCCTACATTTTGAAAGGGAAGCAGGTGCCAGCGGGTCTTCGAGCACACTCCACCCGGGCACAGGCTACCTCTTGGGCAGAATTCAGTCTAGTGCCTCCGCTAGATATCTGTAGGGCAGCGACTTGGTCTTCGCTGCATACCTTCACCAAGCACTACAGGCTGGACATCCAGAGTGCGGCGGACGCTCGGTTTGGGCTGGCGGTCCTTCAGTCCGGAATGCCGGATCCCACCCAGGATTGAACTGCTCTTGTACATCCCAGAAGTAAAGGGACTGGACTGGAGTGACGATAAGGAAGAAGTAATTAGATCTTACCTGCTAATTAGTGTTCCTGAAGGAACGACAGTCCAGTCCCTGCTCCCACCCGGTTAGGACCTAGCAGCCAGAAGGAAACTTTGGACCGAGCATGGGGCCAGTTCGGGGTGAGGGGACTCGGGGGAAAGTCGGATTCGGCAGCCTCAAGCATACCTCCCCCCCCCCCCCCCGTCCTAATTCTCTCCTCAATGCTCTCTATTAAAAAAAAAAAAAAGGGTTTATGCAGACATAGTCTATGTTATGTTCTATAGGGTTTTAGGTTATATAGGTGGTTAATGGAATGGCTTTAGGTTTGCTTTTTCAGTCGATTACTGGAGTTGGTGGGTGGTCCTGGTGGTATTTTTACTGCCCCACCTCCAAAAAGGTTGGGCTCAGCCTCCAAGCTGCTGGAAGGGTTGCGCAACCCAGAAGTAAAGGGACTGGACTGTCGTTCCTTCAGGAACACTAATTAGCAGGTAAGATCTAATTACTTCTTATTCCCATAGATGCCCATCTGTTGATGAGTGTTTTGTGATGGACTGGATCAAATGCCGCTGATAAATCTATAAATGGTAATATATAAATTTTCTTCCTGTCTTCAAGTCCTTTGAGTAGATTATCTAAAAGTACCAGAAGTAGTGTTTCAACACCGTGGTGTGGCCGGAAACCATACTGTTGGTCGTCTAGTTCTTCTCTTGAGTCAATATGGTCCTATAATTGTAGTTGAACTGTTTTTTTCAATAGTTTTGGCTAGGAACGGAATACTTGAAATTGGGCGGTAGGAGGTTGGATCGTCCTTTTTGAGTGCTTTGTTTTTCAGTATTGGTCTTATGAGTGACTTTTTAAGGGGTGTTGGCATGATTCCTTGTTGTAGAGATTGGTTCACAATATGTGTAATGAATTGGGCAATTTCTAGCTTAGAGGTTTTGATCCAGGCTGCAGGACAGGGATCTAATTGGGAGGTTGTGGTGTTTAGGTTCGAGATTAGGTTTACTATTGGTTCTTGGTGGCTTAAGGAAGTGGGGCTATGTGCCTGCCGTAATAGCGACCCTACTGAAGGCGTGCAGACGGCCGACATCGCTGACATACATCCGGGTTTGTAGAGTGTTCGAGCACTGGTACAAGGCAGAAGGACTTTTGGCAATGAAGTGTGGGGTGCCAGACATGCTGTCCTTTCTTCAGACGGGGTTGGATAAAGGTTTGGCCTGCAGCTCCTTGAGAGTATAGGTGGCGGCCCTCTCGTCCTATAGGGGTCATGTGGAGGCAGTGTCCTTAGTCTCACACCTGGACGTAAGCTGTTTCCTTAGAGCAGTGAAGCAGCTGCAGCCACCACAGTGAGAGAGTTCCACCTTGAGATTTGAATTTGGTGTTGACTCTAACAGTGTCTCCTTTCAAACTGTTAGCAGAGTGCACCTTGAAGGACTTGACGTTGAAGGCCATCTTTTTGGTAGCCATCTGTTCGGCCAGAATGATATCGGAGCTTCAAGCTTTGTCGTATAGGGAGCCGTACCTAGTGATATCAAAAGATAAGATGGTGCTGAGAACGGTGCCCTCCTTTTTTTGTTCCGAAGGTCAGCTCAGCTTTCCACCTGAATCAATCAGTCTCCCTGCTAGTCTTCTTGGGGGAGGAAAGAGGGCCAGGCTCGGATCCTTCTTTATGAAGCTTGGATGTGCGTCAGGTGTTAAAGAAGTATCTGAAGGTCTCCCAGGCCTTTCGCAAGACTGAGTGTCTCTGTCTTATTTGGAGGGCCGCGCAATGGTGAGATGGCATCCAGAGCGTCCATTTCCAGGTGGATTAGAGAAGCCATCTTTTCAGCTTACTCCCTGAGACGGAAACCGGTGCCCATCAGTTTGAAAGCGCATTCAACGCGAGCCCAGGCAGCGGCATGGGCTGAGTTTGGCTTGGTTCCACCAGTCGACATTTGTAGAGTGGCTACTTGGGCCTCTTTGTCTTCCTTTGTGAAGCATTACCGGTTACATGTACAGGTTTCAGAGGAGGCTTATTTTGTCTTGGTGGTACTGCAGACCAGGTTAGCAGGTCCCACCCGTGGTTAGTACTGCTTTGGTACATCCCAAAGGTACCAGAACTGGACTGGAGGAACAAAATGAAAGAAGAAATTAGACTTTACCTGCTAACTGATGATCCTTGAGTGACTTCAGTCCAGTCCCTATTCCCTTCCTAAGGTTAACCCTTAATTCGTAGTTCCCTTGAGGTAAGAATTACACCTACTTTAGCTGTCTGGTCTGGAGAACGGGGAATAAAAAAGGAAGAAATGAGGAAACAGGCGAAACCAGGGTGGTGAACAAGGGATGGGGATATGGTATCCTGAGGAAGGCTGACGCCCATGACAGGTGAGCGTGTTTGACTCTCCTTTTTGGGTTCCACAAGTTTTTTGTTTTTTTTTTATTTTATTTATTTGGTTACATTTTTATACCGCTCCTTCCAGAGATCAGGAGCGGTTTACATTATAACAGTGAACTTTAACAGTAACAGTTACATATAACAGGTTTAGAACTTTGTACATAGAACTGGTTGGTTGAGGGAAACCGTCGAACTATTTACATAATGCGATACAGAGCGGGTTCGCTGTAACTATTTACATTGTATTTTACATTGTTGTTGATAGTGGTTTGAACATATCTATATGTTAGTTCAGTAGTTTTCTATGGGGCATGGAAAAGTAAAGAATAAAGTAGGATTAGAAGGGAGAAGGGAGTAGATGGAGGAAATGGGCTAGTTAGTATTGTAGAATTCTCAATATAGGTGTTTTTAGATCTTTTCGGAAGGATTGAAGGTCCTTGTTATTTCTTAGTGTATCTGGAAGTTTATTCCATTGTGTGGGGGCTATGTATGTGAATGCTCTTTGTTGCTCGTGGTTGTTTTGACGTTGCATATAGTGTTAGGAACATGTAGAGTGTTTAGGTTGGGTGCTCTTCTGTTTCTGTTAGGGGCTTGTATTTCAATGATTGTGGAAAGGTGTGAGGGGACTATGTTGTGTATTAATTTGAATGTTCATGTTTTAACTGTTTGGTTGTAATAGTTGTTTCTGTGAGTCTGCTTTGTAAGTAGGATACTGAAGGCTGGGATTGGAGGCAACTGTATATCTAAGGGAAGGTCATGATATGCTCAGTCTCCAAGCTGCTGGAAGGGCGTGAATACCCAGATGTGCTGGGACTGGACTGGACTGGAATCGCTCAAGGAACATCAGTTAGCAGGCAAGGTCTAATTTCTTCTTCTCTCAGCCTGCAACATCTTTTTTTATTTTTTTATTTATCACTTTTGATGTGTCATTTCAGATATTATGTCAATGTGGTTTACAAATCTAACATCCAAAAAGTAAATGGGGATAACTACAGAAACTAAAACAAGGACATAAGAGAGAAATGCAATGTGTGCCTCTGAGTCATTACTGACTCCTGTCGACCCAACAGCTCATGGGTTTTCTTGGCAGTGTGACAGCAAGTAGATTGCCAAGCCTTTCTCCCGAGGTAATGGAGGTTTAAGTGACTTGCCCAAGGACACAAGGAAATGCTAGAGTGAATCGAGCCCTGGTCTCTTGGTTACTAAGCCAGTGCTCTAACCATATTTATTTATTTATTTAACTGTATTTATATCCCGCTTTTCACCGGGTCCCAACCATTAGGTAACTCCTAGGATAGAACAAGAGGAAGAAGTGACCTAGTGGTTGGGACAAGTTTCTGAGGGCCAGGGGTTCAAATCCGGCTGGAGGACAGCAATCTCGGGCCAGAGGGACTGGGGTTTCTAGTACACAGGCACTCCTTGTGGCCATGGGCAAGCCACTTAACTCTCCGTTGCCTCAGGTACGAAACACAGATTGTGAGCCCTTCCTGAACAAGGGAAATATGTCATACCTGAATGTACACCGTCTAGATTGCACTTGCACAGGGCAGTATATAAATGCCTATAAATTTTTTTTTTTTTTTTTTAACCCTCGGATACACTACCCCCGGGTCAGGGGTGACCCGGGTGTCGGTTTTTGTGTTTTTTCTTCAAAATGGTAAGGAATTGTATTTTGGTACTCTAGGTATTCCTCAACGAACCATTTTTAAGTATTTTCATACATATGGTTTGCAAAAATAACGTTTTTATACAGTACTGCATGCTGCTGAACAAACAAGGGGTGATTTTCGACACTCGCACAATAACACTCTCCTTTGTTTTATAGCAGCAAAGAAAGTCACCACTCCAAGTCCACATTACAATCCTGTGTTTTCTAACGTCTTGCTTACATTTATGACGTCACCTGACGTCAGTTCCTTGTTTGTTTCTGTGGATTAAAATTTTTTACGACAAAGGTAAACAATGCCACTCCCGAAACGCTTCAGCAGCTGTGCAGCAACTGAAAAAATTAGACATTGGTTGAATGAAGAAAGTGACAGTAATGATAGTTTGAGTAATGATACTGAAGGTGCTGATATGGATAGTGCAGTCGTTCCTGCCCAGTCCGATCAGCTTGATCTTGATGATAGCGGCAGTGAAGCGGAAGATGCTGTCCAAGAAAATAAAACAAGTGATGACGATAGCAGTTCATACAGCAATTCTGAAACTTCTGAATCACATTCTGAAAATGAGGAAGTTACTGACAGTCATTACACAGCTCGTTCTGGCATGCATTGGAATAAAACTGTACCGCCAACATCAAGAACAAGGGAAGCAAATATAGTCAGAGAATCTTCTGGACCAATTGCTCTGATCAGAGGTATAACTAATGCTAAGGATATTTTTGACATGTTTGTAACTCCAGATATATTGTCAGCAGTGTTAGATTTCACAGATTCTGAAGGCATACGTAGAGCTGAAGCAATGCAGCCACCATGTACTGACTGGATGCAGGTAACAATGGAAGAGCTCCAAGCAACATTGGGTCTTCTGTACATGAGTGGTGTTTTCAGGTTGAACAAAGTATCTGTACGCAGAACTTGGGCTAAAAGTCCTATCCAGAATCCTATGTTTCCAGCTGTTATGTCAGGTAAAAGGTTTGCAGAAATATTGAGTTTACTTCGATTTGATGACAAACAAACCCATGAATCACGAAGGGCCAATGAAAAATTTACTCCAGTCAGAGATGTTTGGAATTTATTCATTTCTCAGTGCATGAAAATGTACACACCATCTGCATACTTTACTGTTGATGAACAATTGTTGGGGTTCAGAGGCAAGTGTCCGTTTCATCAATACATCAAGTCTAAACCAGACCGATACGGTATAAAGTTATGGGGGTGTGCAGATGCCGAAACGTATTATGTATTCAACATGAAGCCATACCTAGGGCGTGAAGAGTCAGTTACTCGTGACAAAACAGTATCTCTAGGAGCTGATGTTGTTTTGAAGCTTATTGAACCTCTGGAACGGTCTGGCAGGAACATTACTTGCGACAATTTCTTTACTAACGTACAACTGGCTGATGTTCTTCTTAGCAAGAATTTGACACTACTGGGCACTGTAAGACGTTGCAACCGTGACATACCTTCAGAATTCCAGGCAAATCACTCAAGAATTGTGGGATCCTCAATATTTGGCTTCAGTGGAGACAAGACTTTGGTGTCATTCGTCCCAAAACGAAACAAATCAGTTATGCTGCTGTCAACACTTCACCATGATAATAAAATTGATGAAACATCAAAGAAGCCAGAAATAATACTTGACTACAACAGAACGAAAGGGGGTGTTGACACAGTAGATCAGTTGTGCCACACATACAGTGTGAAAAGATCAACTCGTCGATGGCCACTTTGCGTGTTTTATGGACTGCTTGATATCGCGGCTGTAAATTCATTCATATTTATGTACAACAATCCTATGTTTCATCACAAGGAAAACTGCAAGAGAAGGTTTTTTCTGGAGGAACTCGCTTTGAATCTCATGAAGCCTCAGCTACAAAATCGTCAAAGCCATCCAGAAGGTCTGACAAGCCATACACGTCAATCCATGGCCAATGTTGGCTATCCTTGCCTTGAAATGCCTAAGCCACCAAGACCGTTGACCACACGGGCATCAGCAAAGAAAAGAAAAAGATGCTCCTTTTGTCCAAGTGACAGAGATCGAAAAGTATTTACCGAATGTGAAATCTGTCTGAAGCGAGTGTGTCCTGAACATTCAAGAACAACTACTAGCACATTGTGCATAAACTGTTGTTGAAAAAAAACAGTCAATGTACTTCATGTATTGCTTACTAGTTTTCTGTTGTTTACAATGCACCGTTGTCAATTTGTTATAACACGGTAATTTTTTTGTCACAATTTGCATCATGCCATTACTTGACATAATGGCACCATACTTTGACTGTTGCTGTCCACCTAGCGAATAAATATAGAACTATTGTAGTTTGCAAAGCGTGCAGTGCTGCACACCATTTTTAAGCTTGCAACTGAATAGTTAACAGGTATTGACATTATGCAGCATATATCTGACCTTGTACAACTTGTCCTGCCTGATCTTGGCTAGCATTGCACGTTATTCACTTGAAAGGGTGAATTAATAACAAGTATTATAAAAAATAAATAAAAGTATGTCTTTTTCTTCACAATTTAACCATGTTTTACAAACAAAAGTAGATGTTTTACCATATTTCTACATATGGGTCAGGGGTGACCCGGGGGTAGTGTATACGTGTCAGTCGATTTACCGAGTGTATCCGAGGGTTAAAAGGAGGAAGAACAGACTACTGGAGGTATTTCTGTTACTATCTGTGGAGAACACGCATAGATAAGGTCATGTTAATGTCCCAACAGAAGCCATGTTCTAATCTCCAACTTTGAATTTAGGGATTGAGGTTTCATCATATAAATCTTGTGGGAAGGAATTCTAGAGTTGAGAGGCAAGGACACAGAATGCACTGTGACATCAGATTCTAGCTTAATTTGGATGAAAGAAGAAATGAATAGAAAATTACTTGAGAGGACTTGAGTAAACATGTAGGAGAGGAGAGAGAGTAGAAGACTGCAGTGTAGTGATGGGTAATGGTAAGCATTCTAAATGTAATGCAGGAGGTGAGTGATAACCAGTGCTCCTCTTAAAAAGGGAAGTTGCATATTCAAATCTTCACAATATCTGTTGGTCTATTCTTGAAGTGATAACTGTAACGTGCATAAACGAAGAAAATCACTCCATTACAACTTTAGGCAATATAACATTAACTCGACCTGTGGAAAATATCATTATCTTACATTGCTTGTCTTGTGCTACTTTGGCCTCAGACTCGTCGGCACTGTAACTTAATTATAAAATTTTGATAAAGTGCCTGATAGCATCAATGGCCTATGTGCACTTTTTTCAATGTAAAGATGATACCACAGGTACATTTTCTCCTTCTTTCAAAAGAAATCAAAAAACTGCTTTAGCTTTTAAATATGTCCCAACGCCATCTTTTGGTGCCCTCTTCATGCGTTTCACTCTTGAACGAGTTTCTTCAGAGGATTTTTTAAAAAGCTTTGAGCCGATCATTAAACGTTTGCTGCAGACACTGTTCTCATTGAGGTTTTAGAAAATCACAAATTCTTTAGGAAGACGCCGCGCAATCTTCAAGCATCATGAAGTACCACCTGAAGGCATATGATCTTGGAGTAATTCCTGAAAGAAGGGAAATAGAATAGTCCAAGCAGTTGGTCCCAAACATGTGAGTGAATATGAAGCTCCTCATTGTATCAAAAGGGCTTAATAAGGCAAATTTTACTTAATGTGGAATTTGTTTTTGATGAAATGAGAAACCTGGAACTGGAAAGTACAATGGCTATTGGAGAACCCCAAAAGAACAGATGATCTCCTTGAGAGGTATCTGGATGTTATTTGATGCAGTGGTAGAAAAAAGTCACTTCTTAGGGAATCAGATAGCCTCAGATTTAGAGTGGTCAAGCTTGTGGAGCAGTAATCAGCATGTGACTGCATCCAAACAACTGACCAAAAGGCTGGAGAGGAAGTCTCAGAAGAATCTACTGCGCAAATCATTTGGGATCAGTGTACATCTCTTAGTTCTGCTGGAATTCATAAGAACATACTGGGTCCATCAAGCCCAGTATCCTATTTTCAACAGTGGCCATTCCAGGTCTCAAGTACCTGTCGGGTTCCCAAAGGTATACACTTTGTATGCTGCTTGTCCCCTCAGTAAACGGTAGATTTCCCCAGTCCTCTTTAATCATGGCTTATGGACCTTTCCTCCTGGAACTCATCCAAACCCATTTTGAACCCAGCTACATTAACAGCTTTTACTACATCCTTTGGTAAGGAATTCCAGTGAAAAAATATTTTCTGATTAATCTTAAATGTGTTCTGCATTGTAGCTTTAATGTGTGTCCCCTAGTCTTTCAACTTTTTGAAGGGGTAAACAGCCGATCTACATTTACCCGATCTCCAGGAACAAGCAGGAATGAGTCTTCACATATGGGTATCGTCGGTACCGACGGAGCCTGTGCGGGAACGCTCCCCAGCGTCCAATTAGAAAGCTTTTGGGAGCATCCCACAGCGCCTGCGTGCTGCCTTCCCGCCTTTCCCAACTGCCTCTCTCCACATTCTTCATTTTCCGCGGAGCCAGCAGGTCACCGCAGAAAGGTTTTCCTATTCTCCTTCTTTTTTGTGGTCGCGTCTGCCTTCCCTTGATGCTATATTGGTACCGCCGGTTCTTTCTTTCAAAAAAAAAAAGAAAGTGGGTTTTTTTTCCAAACTTTTCTTTTTCAGGTGCACGTGCCATTTTGGTCCTTAGGCCCAAAATTTCCTTTACTATGGAAAAACCCGCTTCGGGTTTTAAGAAGTGTACCAAGTGTGGCGGTACCATCTCCGTCACCGACACCCATGAGTGGTGTCTTAAATGTTTAGGTCCTGACCACTCCATCTCGGAGTGTATGGCCTGTGCCATGATGTCCAAGAGGGGTCGACAAAACCGAGCTGCTAAGCTCAGCACCCTTTTTCCCTCCGATGCAGCCTCTGTGGCATCGACGTCTTCCAGGGCTTCGTTTTCCTCCCATGGATCTCAGGTAACTAAACATAAGTCTGGCCAGTCCTCAAAGGGTAGATCTCCTTCCAAGCTTCGAGATGCTTCTGGCGTTGCCCTTGAGGGTTCTGTACCGGCAAAATTGCCCCGGCGGGAGGCTTTGGCTTCCAAAGCATTATCGGGGCTCCAGGATGTTCTCGAGGCCTCAACCTCAGCAGAACTACTGGTGCCATGCTCTGGGGTACCGGCTGCTTTCTCCAGTACCGATACCGAGGCATCGGCAGCGTCGATAGACCAGAGGTTCCTGGCTATTGAACGCAGTCTGGCGGCTCTCCTTGCGGCATAGACACCCTCGGAACCACGTCAGACAGTTCAACTGGCACCGGTATCAGTACCGGTACCGACAGCATCGACATCGGTGTCTGCATTGCCGGCACCCAGTCGTGCTATGCCTTCCGGTACCGATACACCAGTACCGATTCCCCCCGGCACCGACTTCGGTCTGTACGGGTATCGTGCTCTACAAGAGCATCCTGACAGAAGGTACTTTGAATCCTCGGAGGACTCTGAGGATTCTGACAGCTCTGTCGGTACCAGAGTACTTCTCCCGGAGGAGCCTTCCTCTCCTAAATGTAGGATGTCTCCTCCAGAAGATATCTCCTTTCAGGATTTTATCAGGGAGGTGGCTCGAGGTCTTTCCATCACTGTGGCTCCTGAAACAGAGCCCAGGGCAAAGGAGTTGGAGATTCTACAATATCCCAAGGCTCCTAAAGGAGGCAGCTACTTTGCCTATCCATGAGATCTTACATGATCTCATGTTAAGAATGTGGGAAACGCCTCTTACCACCTCTCCTCACTCTCGTAGACTGGATACCATGTATCGAGTACCTCCGTGTCCTGGCTTCCAGAAGACTCAGCTTCCTCACCACTCTATTGTAGTGGAATCAGCTATGAGAAGGATCAGAAGTGCAAAGAGGCATGCCTCTAATCCTCCAGGACGTGAGTGTCAAACTTTGGATGCCTTTGGACGTCATACTTTTCAGGCTTCCATGCTTTCTGCCAGGATCAGTTCCTGTATTTTATATATGGGAATGTTCCTTAAGGAAGTCACAGGAGATTTAGAGATTTTGAGCCCTCTTCTTCCTGATAAGAGGCAGGATTTTCTCACACTGGTTGAACATGCCCAGGATGTTTCTAAGTTTGTCAATCGTGCAGCTTTTGATTGTTTTGAGTGCATAAGCAGAACCTCTGCCATTGCCATAGGTGCACGTAGAATTGCCTGGCTCCAGGCATCCGATTTGGAGCTCTGGGTGCAAGACAAACTGGGCAATGAGTTGGATGCTGACAACTTCACTTTGGATAGATTATCCAAAGCCACAGCTGATCCTGCAAGAATGGTTTCTTGAAAGATTTCTTTCTTCTCCAAAAAGAAAAGGTTTTATCCCTCTTATTCCCAGCAGGGACGTTCTGCAGGTCAACCTGCCCGAAAGAGTCAGCAACCACCTAAACAAAGGAAAGCAAAGACTGCTAAGCCTCAAACGTCTCAGCAGTCTCAGCCTCCACAAGGCCTTTGACTTCCATCTAGAGAACTTAGCCTTCCTGGCTCTCAACAGACCAGAGCCTTCCACCATTCCAGGAAGGTTGTGTCACTTTTCCCCACAGATGGGGGCAGATAACAGCAGAACATTGGACTCTCTCCATTATAAAAGAGGGGTACAAGCTTCACTTTCTCTGCATGTCCCCTCCCACAATGGTAACACGGTTCAATTCTCAGACCTCTCTCATCAACCTGTTAGATCAAAAGGTCACTATGCTTCTTGCCCAAGGGGCAATAGAAGAGGTACCCATTCCTCAACAGGGTACAGGGTTTTACTCCCCCCTTATTTCCTTTGCAACATAATCTACCATGGACTTCCCGCCTCACAAACCAACCCCCTCCGAACTGCCTTAAATACTACAGCAAGGATTATTCAGAATGCGAAAAAATGGGATCACATCACCCCAATACTAAGAGACCTCCACATCCTCCCACTTGAAGCAAGAATCAAGTACAAAGCTATACTACTCACCCACAAGACTATCCACCAAACACGGAACACCTCACTCCACCCTCTACTGCCTCGCCCATCCCACAACAGACCAACCAGACAATCCTTCAATAACTCCATCGTTGTCCCCCACAAAAGAACCAAATCCACACAACGGACCTGCAACAGAGCTTTCGAACTTTATGCTCCATCCCTCTGGAACTCTCTGCCAAACCACATCAGAAACAACGCTGACATCACATCATTCAAGAAACAGCTCAAAACAATCCTGTTCCGCGAACATCTCTGAACAGAAAAACCACCCTATCCACATGAACTAATACTTAGACATGTACGCTTCTGCTGTATCTATATCCACCCCAAATCTATAAATGTGGCCCCCTGGTGACGGCCCTACCCTATAAAAGATTGACCCCCCCCTTTTTGTTATGTTACACCGCTTTGACCTGGTGAAAAGCGGTATATAAATGCAGTTAAATAAATAAATAAATCCCAAAGAAGACAGGGGGACACAGACCTATTTTAGACCTCAGAGAATTGAACAAATTCCTGTTCAAAGAGAAATTCAAGACGATTTCTCTGGGAACTCTGCTGCCATACCTTCAGAGTCAGGATTGGCTTTGTTCTCTAGATCTCAAGGATGCGTACACTAATGTTCTCATCCATCCAACTCTTGAAGTTCCTTGGGTTCCTTTTTCAAGGAAAGCACTACCAATACAGGGTGCTTCCTTTTGGCCTGGCCTCAGCACCAAGGGTGCTTACGAAATGCATGGCTGTGGTAGCAGCATTTCTTCGCACGCTAGGAATATTTTTATTTTATTTTATTTTTTTATTTAGCTGTATTTATATCCCGCTTTTCACCAGGTCAAAGCGGTCAATTGGGGGATACATTTAACACGAGGGGATATGGGACACATACGCTAATACTTACAGGGAACATGGGCAATGGAGGGTTAAGTGGCTTACCCAAGACCACAAGGAGTGCCTATAGGACTAGAAATCCCAGTCCCTCCGGCCTGAGATTGCTGTCCCCAGGTGGGACTTGAACCCCCGGCCCTCCGGCCTGAAGTACCTTGTCTTAACCACTAGACCACTCCTCCCCTAATATTCATCTTCCCCTACTTAGACGACTGGCTCATTCGAGCCCCATCAGAGTCAGAGGCCAGGATTTCTCTATCTTGCGCAATGCGTATCCTTCAGTATTTGGGTCTGGTCATAAACATCCCAAAATCCATCCTAACTCCCACTCCGTCTGTAGAGTTCATAGGAGCTTTGCTGGATACCAGAAAAGCAAGGGCCTATCTTCCCCAGACCCGTTGCCTTCGCATGGTGCAGTTAGCGTCTCAAGCAGTGCTAAAGCCTCATCTCACTGCTCGAGAAATGTTACAGCTACTAGGCCACATGGCATCTACCGTGCATGTGGTTCCTTATTCTCGCCTCCATATGAGAGCAGCCCAGTGGACTTTATCCACTCAATGGACCCAGGCATCAGGGTGCCTGTCAAGACAAAATAGCAAACACAAATCGCCTTATTTTGTCCCTCCAATGGTGGCAGTCCACTCAAAACCTGTTGGTGGGGTCCCCATTTCAACAACCTTTTCCCCAGTCAACTCTCACAACAGATGCTTCACCAATGGGTTGGGGAGCTCATCTGCAAGACCTCTCCACCCAAGGCACTTGGACTCCACAGGAGACTCATCTACACATCAGTCTCTTAGAGCTCAGAACAATCTTCATTGCTCTTCGAGTGTTCCACACCCTGCTCAGCTACAAGACAGTCCTCATTCAGACGGACAATCAAGTAGCTATGTTCTACATGAACAAGCAGGGAGGAACAGGCTCTCTGTCGCTTTGCGACTATGGGCCCTCGCCAGAGAGCATCAGATTCATCTCCTGGCAGTGTATCTTCCAGGCATCCAAAACTCTTGGGCAGACAGACTCAGTCGAGTTCTGCTTCCACACAAATGGTCTCTACATGCAGACCAGGTGGCCAAGATTTTTCAAATTTGGAGAACCCCAGACATAGACCTCTTTGCAAGTCCGTTGAATGCCAAACTTCCCCGTTTCTGTTCCAGAATTCCGGCTCAGGGCTCTCAGGCCAGGGATGCTTTCCTCCTTCATTGGGGTCAAGACTTACTTTATGCCTTTCCACCCATTCCCCGAATTCCCAAAACCCTGTTCAAGCTTCAGAGAGACAGAGGCCGTATGATTCTCATAGCTCCACATTGGCCACGGCAAGTATGATACCCTCTGTTTCTACATCTCTCTCAAGCTCCTTCTCTGGAGTTAGGGTCTCCTCCAGGTCTCCTGTCTCAGGAGGACGGAATGTTATGGCATCCCAATCCCTAAAATCTGCATCTCGGGGCTTGGTTGCTGAAGGCCTAGATCTTCATAATCTTAACCTTTCTCAGCAAGTAAAGGATGTCCTTTATGCTTCCAGGAAACCTTCTACAAGACGCTCTTATGTTTTCAAGTGGAAAAGGTTTACCATATGGTGCTTGCAGAAGGGTCTTAGCCCCCTTGCGATACCTCTGGAATCATTACTGGAGTATCTCCTTTATTTATCCAATGCCGGACTTAAGACTAACTCAGTAAGAGTCCATTTGAGTGCTATTGCAGCTTCTTTCAAGCCTTTAAATGGACAACCTATTTCCTCCCATCCTCTTATAGCAAGATTTATGAGAGGCCTTCTTCTAACTAAGCCTCCCATTAGGCCACCACCAGTGGCATGGGACTTAAACCTGGTTCTTAGCCAGCTCATGAAGCCACCTTTCGAACCCTTAGCTACTACCTCGTTGAAATTCCTTTCCTGGAAGGTTATCTTTCTCATTGCAATCACATCAGCATGTCGCATCAGTGAGTTGCAGGCACTAGTGGCTGATCCTCCTTATACAAGGTTCCATCATGACCAGGTAGTCCTTAGGACTCATCCACACTTTATGCCAAAGGTGGTTTCGCCTTTTCATCTAAACCAAGCGGTCTACCTGCCTGTGTTTTATTCCAAGGCCTCATGCATCAAATGCAGAAAGGGCTCTTCATACTTTGGACTGTAAAAGAGCTTTAGCCTTTTACTTACAAAGAACACAGCAACTTAGAAAGTCCTCTCAGCTCTTTGTTGCTTTTGATCCTTCTCATTGGGACTTCCAGTCTCCAAGAGAACACTGTCCAACTGGATTGCGAGTGTATTTCATTTGCCTATCAGAGTAAGAATCTTCCTCTGGAGGGCCATGTCACAGCTCACAATGTGAGAGCCATGGCAGCTTCAATGGCTCATCTGCACTCTGTGTCTATCGATGACATCTGTCGAGCAGCCACTTGGGCCTCGGTTCATACCTTCACAGCCCGTTACTGCTTGGACAAGGACTCCCGCCGGGATGCCTTGTTTGGTCAGGCTGTTCTCAAACACCTGTTCCATACCTAATCAACTCCTACACACCATCCCTGTTAGGATGCCAGAGATCCATGGGGGGAAGTGGAGCCCTTTCACAGGGACACACAACTTCTGGGGTTCTCTCCCTGGCATCTAAAGCTAGGGAGTCCCCATATGTGAAGACTACATTCCTGCTTGTTCCTGGAGATAGCATAGTTACTCACCTGTAACAGGTGATCTCCGGGAACAGCAGGAATTTAGTCTTCACAACCCACCCACCTCCCCTAAGAGTTGTATCTCTCTATCTATCTCTTTCTCTTTTCCTCTCTCTCTCTTTGTCTCAGCTTTAAGCTCAACTGGAGAGAGGCAGTTGGGAAAGGCGGGAAGGCAGCACGCAGGCGCTGTGGAATGCTCCCAAAAGCTTTCTAATTGGACGCTGGGGAGCGTTCCCGCGCAGGCTCCGTCGGTACCGACGATACCCTTATGTGAAGACTAAATTCCTGCTGTTCCCGGAGATCACCTGTTACAGGTGAGTAACTATGCTTTATGAGGCAGTGCTTCTTAAGGTGCCTTCTCTGTTGAGGTTGCCATTTTTCAATTATCTTTCTCGCTTTTAGGTGAACTGGCAAGGCTGCAACCAGCCCCATCGTTGGGTCCCTAGCAATTGGCTGATTTCTTTCAGGAAAACGTTTTGCATATACTAGGAATTTTGTTTCATTGCAGTCAGATGTACAGTGTGTGCTTGCATTTACTCTGGGGTTTGTGGATGGGGCACAGTGTCCTGTGGATCGGTGTTGGGATGTGTTTCGTGTTCCATCTTTTTAGGAATTTGAGTGTTTTGAAAAGAGTGCCAGAAAATTTCCTTACACTGATTTTTGTCTGCCGGTTTTGTTCCAATCAGCACCGTTCTTCTTGAAATTGTGGCTTTATGAACTTGTTACTGCATTACTGCCCGATGGGTGTTATCCTGAGGAAATTGAGGAGATTGTCTGTCTTCGTGCCTGTTTCAAAAGATGGTAAAGGTAATTTTAACTTGGGCATCCAATTTTCGTCCTATAGCTAGCATTCCTCTAATTGCAAAGGTGTTGTAAGCCTTGGTTGCTGGACATCTTAGCCAGTATTTTCATGATTTTGACTGTTTACATTCCTCACAGTTTGGATTTCGGAAAGGGCATAATGTGGAACTAGTGCTGGGTGTTTTTCTTTCCGAGATTAATAGTGCCTTAGCAAAGGGGAGGGACGTAGTGCTGTTGCAGTTTGATTTAAGTGCGGCGTTTGACGTAGCCGATCATGGTATACTTCTGGCTGTTTTGGACTATTTTGGCATATCAGGAGTAGTTTTGAAATGGTTTAAGTTTTTTTTGTGCCATTGTACAATGGAACACCATAACGAATGCTCTGATTCCTGAAAATCAGATTGTAGATAAACAAAACTGGAGACAAATGTGATCCCTGAGGTTGTTTGTGTTGATGTTGTTAAGTTGGATTCTGGCTGGTGCTGATGTGCAGTTTTATGTTTATGCGCACAATATTCCATTGTTTGGTTTTATTTCTTAGGAATTGCTTAGATTATCTTTCACAGTTGAATGATGTTTTATTGTTAATGAACGGGCACATCATTTCCATCTTCAGCTGAATGTGGATAAGTTTGAAGAAGAGCCAGGAGAATCTTAGTCTTGAAACACAACATTGGGTTATTGCATTCGGGATTTGGATCTCGAAGTGGTTGCCACAAGAATGTTTTGGAAAGTCGTTACTGCTGAGACTTCATTACGTATCCAGTTGTATGGCTTGGGATGATGTTAAGATCGTAGGAGTGATGCAGGGTGATTTTTCTGACCGCAAGTGAAACAAAAGGTGGCGTTCCCTCTTCGGGATGAATGTCTTTGGAATGAAAGTGACTTTCAGTTGTGTTTTTTACCTATGTGGAGGAGATTTTACCGGTTGGTATTGAGGGGTTACTCTCCCCTTAACTTATGTTAGGGTTGCATCCCTAAAAAAAGAATAAAAAGGAACATCACACTACGAGAAGGAATTGTTTCTTCACAGTGTAAGTTCCAACTAAAAATTATTTGTTTCTATGTTTCCCTTGTTTGATAGTACTGTTTTTTATAGTGGCAGTTCTGTTATAGACTTGTTGACAGAGATTACTCGATTCAATTTTGTTAGGGAACCCATGTTGAAGGTGTTAGGGGTTTTGTTGGATGAGGAGTTAACATGGGGTGCGCATATTAGCTCAATTATTTCTCATTCTTTTTTTTCAATTGTACCTTTAGAAGGTTTCAGTCGTAGGGGTGATATGATTGAGATGTTTAAATACCTCCATGGCATAAATGTTCAGGGGGAGAGCCTCTTTCAATTGAAAGCAAGTTCTGCTACGAGGGGACATGGGATGAGGGCGAAGGGGGATAGATTCAGGAGTGATATGCGGAAATATTTCTTTACGGAAGGAGTGGTGGATCCGTGGAATAGTCTCCCAGTGGAGGTGGTAGAGATGAGGACAGTAACTGAATTCAAAGAAGCATGGGACAAACACAGAGGATCTCTAAAGGTAAAAAGTGGACTGTTGTAGTTGTTGTTATGGAAGGACAGACTAGATAGGCCATGTGGTCTTTTTCTGTCATCATATTTCTATGTGTCTATGTATTTTGCAATAGATTATTTTCGGGTGTTGGTACAGAGTACAGTGTTGGCGTTTCTGGATTACAGTAATTTGGTGTTACTGTTCACAGCAGTAGTTTTGAAGGTTGCAGGTATATCAGAATACAGCTGCTAGGATGGGGTTTGTGGTTCCCAGGTTTATGTCTGTTTTTGCCATTATTTAGGCAGCTTCATTGACTTTGAGTCCCAGAGAGAATATTGTTCAAGTTTTATGCATTTAGATTTTTTAATGACATTGTCCCTGTCCATTTGCTGATCTTTTTTTTACTTCAGATGGGAGTTAGGTCCAAACGGCTTCTGGAGGCGCAGACGTTATTCTTTCCATCATGTCGAGGGGTGGTTAGTATGAAATGTTTTTGTGTATTTTTCCGTATTAAGCTGTGCAGTTCTGGTCTAAATTGCCTTTGGCTTTGAAATCTGTGTCCTCTATGGTTTTATGTAGGAAACAATTGAAAGCTCAATTATTTGCTTCTTGAATGTTGTATTGTTTCTTTTTTACTGCTTTGTTTTTTATCATGTTGTAAACCGCACTGATCCAACTTGTTGGGAGTGCTGCAGTATAAAAGTTGGTTAAATACATTTTTGCACTTTTTTGTGATGCCTAATTTAAAATCAAATAGAAAAAACATCTATAAAAAAACAAATGTGGTATTTTTAACAAAGCAAGCATGCAGAATTTTGCATAATTCAGACCTTTAGACACAGAAGTTTGAATTCCAGCACACATAATCTCTACCCTGATGACATACAAAGCCTTGAACCAAATTGAAGCTAGACTAGATGCTTCTGGGACACCACCATAGGAGGATGAAAGAGCTGAATCCCAGCCTATAGGAAAGGTCTGCTGAGACAGATACAAGGGCTGTACTGCGATCAACAACCTTAGATTGCTAGCTAATAGGAGAGCATGATCTACTAAATCGAAGCCTGCACGGAGGAGGGCCAAGATAATCTATCTCATTCAGCACTACAGCAAAGTTGTTTCTGTGCTGTGTCCAGTCCAAAAGCTAGACTATTTACGATAAAACATTCATAGAAAGTCATCTAAATGTCAAATTAGAATTAAGAATGAATTAGAAATAAGTCAATTAATCAGTACTGCAAGATCAGGTGAAGGCTTTTTAAATAGTGGTTTGACCTTAACTTCATTCCAAATGGATGGCATTAGGCTTTGGGCAAGGCTTACTATTCCCCATTGCGAGAAGATACGGAAGAAGGTGTATGTAGGAATGCTGATCAGATAGTGGAAAATGGGTCATATCGAGACGACAAGCACTTTTCCAAAACTAAAAAGAGATAAGGGATGAAGACTTCAAAGAAGCTACTGATTATAGAACCGGATAAAGCATAACTGTGGGAGAGGAAGAAGAAAAACAGAGGATGGGAAACTGATTGAACAAAAGAGGTTCTTTTCAAATATTTTTTACTTTGCAAGATGATGGCAAAGGAGTCTAGGGTGAAACAAGAGTCCCTCTGGAGGTGGACGATTAGAAGTTGATCTGGTATTATACTTCTTTTGACATGCGTACTTGGTATTTGTAGGTTTGCAGTTGTGCTTTACAACATTTTTATGTTCTTATGTGTCTTATTTTTCCACCTTTTTCTTTGCTTGTCGCATCTGTCTCCTAAGTAAGCACAGACTAGGATGATTAAATAATTAAAAGAAGGAAGGCTTCCCAGAAGCAGAAATAGAGGGTGATTGGTGGAATATATTGTAGCATGTATGTTACTAAAAAAAAAAAAAAAATTATAGCAATGCCCCGTTGTTTACTGACAGTATTTTGATAAAGAAACATTTGGAGGATATCATCGATGAAGATAATGTGTTTTTTCTCCTCTGAGCTATATCTCAGGCAAAGAATATCCAAATGATGCTGTAAACCTTTAATTATGAATCAAACACTTATTCTTTAACGTTTTATAAGGTACATCTGAAGATCTAAGAACATAAGATATGCCGTACTGGGTCAGTCCAAGGTCCATCAAGCCCAGTATCCTGTTTCCAACAGTGGCCAATCTAGGTCATACGTACCTAGCAGTTTCCCCAAAAGACACAGGTTCCGCAATGCTTATACTGGGTCAAGCATTGATATCCTGGGTCCCTTCTTAATAATGGTTTATGGACCTTTCCTCCAGGAACTTGTCCAAACCTTTTTTAAACCCAGCTATACTAACAGCCTTTACTACATCCTCCGGTAACAAATTCCAGAGTTTGATTACACATTGAGTGAAAAAATATTATCTCCAGGAACAAGCAGGAATGAGTCCTCACATATGGGTACGTCGGTACCGACGGAGCCCGCGCGGGAATGCTCCCCAGCTTCCCAGAAAGAAAGCCTTTGGGGCATCCCATAGCGCATGCGCGCTGCCTTCCCGCCTTTCCTACCAACTCTCCTCAGTTCTTCTTTTTCCGCGGAGCCAGCAAGTCGTGTTCCTGTCACCGCTGAAGAAGTTGTTATTTTAATTTGTTTCTTTGGTCGCGTGTCTGCCTTCCCCGATTCCGGACCGGTACCGCCGGTCTTTCTTCTTTATTTCTTTAAAAAAAAAAAAAAAAAAATCTTATTTTTCCCCACTTAGTGTGTTTTTCCTGTTAGGCCTCTAGGCCTTCACAAAATTCTCCCTCATGGAGAAACCAGCTTCTGGTTTTAAAAAATGCACCAAGTGTAGCGGTACTATATCGGTTACAGACACCCATGAATGGTGTCTTAAATGTTTGGGGTCTGACCACTCCATTCCGGATTGCCCATCCTGTTCTTTGATGTCTAAACGTGGCTTACAAAACCGAGCTGCCAAGTTTCATATGCTGTTTTCTGATACTCCAGCATCGACATCATCCAGGTCTTCCTCTCCTGATGGATCTCAGGTAACCAAACATTCTTCCGGCAGGTCCTCAAAGGGCAAATCTCCCTCTAAGTATCGAGATGCCCCTGGGCTTGACCCTGAGGACCCTGCCCCAGCCAAACAACCCCGGCGGGAAGCTCCGGCTTCCAAAGCTCCTCCTATGGGGTTACAGGTTGACATCGATGGCACGGCCTCGACCGATCACCTGTTAGACTGCTCTGGGGTACTGGCTCAATCTTCCGGTACTGACATCCAGACGGTCGTGGCGTCTATGGATCATACAGTTCAGTCCATGCAGCAGGCTATAATGGCTTTCATTAGAGCTGCGACGCCCTCGGTACCGCAGCCAGCGGTACCGACTCCGGTTCCGGTACCACAACCGATACCGGTACCCAGGGCATCCACATCAACCAGGATACCGGTTCCAGTTCCCGGTTCTGGGGTTTTTCCGAATCCAGTTCCGGGTACCCCCAATGTGGATACCGGTCGATACGCTTATCGATCCCTGGAAGCCAACAGACGATACTTCGAGTCTTCTGATGATTCTGATTCACCAGATGACTCTGCTGAAGTATCCCTAACTCTTCCTGAAGAGCCCTCTTCTCCAAAGAGGAGAATGTCTCCTCCAGAGGATTTGTCCTTTCAAGACTTCATCATTGAAGTAGCTAAAGGTCTCTCTATTTCAGTAACCTCTGAAAAAGAACCTAGAGCAAAAAAATTAGATATTTTGGGATACTCTAAGGTTCTCAAAGAGGCAGTCACCTTGCCCATTCATGAAATTCTTCAAGAACACATGATGGACTTATGGGAGACTCCTCTCACCCTATCTCCACATTCTCGTCGTTTGGATACCATGTATCGTGTCCCTCCTTCTCCTGGGTTTCAAAAAACTCAGCTCCCTCACCACTCTATTGTGGTGCAGTCAGGTATGAAAAGGATAAAGAGTACCAAAAGACACTCTTCTACTCCTCCAGGAAGAGAATGTAGGACTTTGGATGCTTTTGGTAGAAAAATCTTCCAAGCCAGTATGCTTATTGCCAGAATTAATTCATACAGCCTCTATATGGGCATGTTTCTGAAGGAGATTGCATTAAAGATGCGCCATTTTCTCCCCTTTATCCCAGAGGATAGAAAGGAGGAGTTCCTTCTTTTGTTAAAGCATACCCAAGATATTTCAAAGTTTTCCAACAGAGCAGCCTTTGACTCCTTTGAGGGTGCTAGCAGAGCCTCAGGTATTGCCATAGCTGCTCGCAGAATTGCTTGGCTCCAGGCCTCTGACCTAGAACCCTGGGCCCAGGATGGGTTGGGAAATCTGCCCTGTACAGGTGAAAATCTGTTTGGTAAGGAGTGGCAAATCAAAGCCACTCAAATGGACGCAGAAAATGCTGCTTTAGATAGACTTTCTAAGTCTACCTCTACCCCTGTCAAGAAAAAGTCTTTTAAGAAGCCTTTGTACAAGAAGGCTAGATTTTCTACAAATACTGGCCAACAATCTTCTGCAGTTCGCTTTGCTCCTAAGCATCAGCAACCTAAACAGGCCAGGGCAAAACCTGCAGGGACTGCTCCAGCCCAGCAGTCCCAACCCCCTCAGGGTTTTTGACTTAATACTAGAGAACTTAACCTTTCTGGCTCTACAACCAGCGCCTCTCACCATTCCAGGAAGGTTAACTTATTTTGCTCCCAGATGGGAGCAAATCACATCAGAACAGTGGACCCTCTCTATCATCAGAGAGGGCTACAAACTGCATTTCTCCAGCCTTCCTCCCCATACCATGGTGAGACGTTTCAATTCTCCCCCATCTCTCCTAGACCTGTTGGGTCAGGAGGTGACCACCCTTCTCGCCCAAAGGGCAATAGAAGAGGTTCCTCTTCTTCAACAGGGGTCAGGGTTTTACTCCCCTTATTTTCTCATTCCCAAGAAAACAGGGAGGTACAGACTCATTCTAGATCTGAGAGAATTGAACAAATTCCTATGCAAGGAGAAATTCAAGATGCTTTCTATAGGTACTCTCCTTCCGTACCTGCAGAGTCAGGATTGACTTTGTTCTCTAGATCTCAAGGATGCGTACACACATATACTCATCCATCCACAGAAAATTCCTACGGTTTCTGTTCCAGGGAAAACATTTCCAATACAGAGTACTTCCCTTCGGTCTAGCCTCTGCTCCAAGAGTGTTTACCAAATGCATTCCAATAGTGGCTGCATTTCTACGCGCCCTGGGAATTTTTGTCTTCCCATACCTGGACGACTGGCTCATCCGAGCTCCATCTCAGTCCGAGGCTCAGACTTCCCTGGACCGCACCAGACGCATTCTGCAGTATCTGGGACTGGTGATCAATCTGCCAAAGTCTCAACTCACCCCTACTCAATCCCTGGAATTCATAGGGGCATGGTTAGATACCACCACTGCAAGGGCCTACCTTCCTCAGGCCCGTTGCCAACGTCTAGTGCAACTGGCCTCCCAGACTCAGTCCAGAAGCCACTTGACTGCCAGGGAGATGCTGCAACTATTAGGCCACATGGCCTCCACAGTACATGTGGTGCCTTATGCTCGCCTACATATGAGAGCAGCTCAATGGGCTTTGTCCACCCAGTGGACTCAAGCATCAGGAGCTCTCTCAGACCAAATAGCAACCTCCAAGCGTCTCTTTTGGTCTCTCCAATGGTGGATGTCCACTCAAAATCTGTTGTTGGGGACCCCCTTCCAACCATTGTTGCCCCAAGTAACCCTCACAACAGATGCCTCCAAACAGGTTGGGGAGCTCATCTACAGGACCTATCCACCCAAGGCACTTGGTCCCCACAGGAGACCTCCCTTCATATCAACCACTTGGAACTTCGAGCAATCTTTCTAGCTCTCAGAGTTTTTCATACCCTCCTCAGCAACATGACAGTCCTTATTCATACGGACAATCAAGTAGCCATGTTTTACATAAACAAACAAGGAGGGACTGGCTCTCTGTCGCTTTGCAACGAAGCTCTAAGATTATGGGCCTTTGCCAGAGAGCATCAAATCCATCTCCTGGCAGTATATCTTCCAGGAATCCAAAATTCTTGGGCAGACAGACTCAGTCGAGTTCTGCTTCCACACGAATGGTCCCTGCACATGGATCAGGTACTCGGAATCTTCCAGAAATGGGGAACCCTGGACATAGACCTCTTTGCAAGTCCGTGGAATGCCAAACTTCCCCGGTTCTGTTCCAGAATTCCGTGTCAGGGAGTTCAGGCCAAGGATGCCTTCCTCCTACATTGGGGTCAGGGCTTCCTGTATGCCTTCCCACCCATTCCTTTGATTCCCAAGACTCTGTTCAAACTTCAAAGGGATCAAGGGTCCATGATCCTCATAGCTCCACGCTGGCCACGCCAAGTGTGGTACCCTCTACTTCTGCATCTCTCCCAGGCTCCCTCCCTGGACTTGGAAGCGGCTCCAGATCTTCTGTCGCAGGAGGAGGGGACTTTGTGGCACCCAAACCCCAAGTCCCTTCACCTCAGAGCTTGGTTACTGAAGGCCTAGACCTTCAAGACTTCAATCTTTCGCAGCAAGTGAAGGATATCCTCCATGACTCTAGGAAACCTTCCACTAGGCGTTCTGACGCTTTTAAATGGAAAAGATTTTCCATTTGGTGTGCTCAAAAGGGTCTTGACCCTCTAGCACTCCCCTTGAATTCTCTATTGGAATATCTCCTGCATCTCTCCAATGCAGGACTCAAAACAAATTCAGTACGGGTCCATTTGAGTGCTTTCTCAGCATCTCTTAAACCTCTCAATGGACAACCTATCTCCTCTCATCCTCTTATCGCAAGATTCATGACAGGCCTAACTTTGACTAAACCTCCCATTCGACCTCCTCCGGTGGCATGGGATTTAAATTTGGTTCTTGGTCAGCTTATGAAGCCACCTTTTGAACCCTTAGCCACTACCTCCTTGAAATTTCTTTCCTGGAAGGTTATTTTCCTTATTGCAGTCACCTCAGCTCGCCGTATCAGTGAACTGCAAGCTCTAGTGGCTAATCCACCTTATACAAGGTTCCATCATGATAAGGTGGCCCTTAGGACCAATCCCCACTTTATGCCTAAAGTGGTTTCCCCTTTTCATCTTAATCAAGAGGTATATTTACCTGTCTTTTTTCCAGCTCCTCATGCATCCAGTGCAGAGAGGAACCTTCATACTCTAGATTGTAAAAGAGCTCTTGCCTTTTACCTACACAGGACACAGCAACATCGAAAGTCTTCCCAGCTTTTTGTTGCTTTTGATCCTTCTCATTTAGGACTTCCAGTCTCCAAAAGAACACTGTCCAATTGGATTGCTCAGTGTATTTCTTTTGCTTACCAGAGTAAGAATCTTTCTCCAGGACCAAGCAGGAAGTCAGTCCTCACATATGGGTGACGTCGGCGCCGACGGAGCCCTCGCAGAGCAATTTTCCCCAGCTTTCAAAGAAAGCCTTTGGGAATTGCAGCGCGCATGCGCGGTCCCCTTCCCGCCCAAGGGTGCCATCTTGCTCAGTCTTCTTTTTTCCGCGGAGCCCTACAGACGTTGTTTGTAATTCACCGCTAGAAAAGTTGATTTTATTTGTTTTTTCTCGGTTCGACGCCGGTTCTTTCCCGCCCGGACCCGCGACGCCGGTTGCGAGTCCGTTCTTTATTTTTCGGTTTTTTGTCCTTCGTGAC
Source organism: Ichthyophis bannanicus (assembly GCA_033557465.1). Classification (NCBI taxonomy): domain Eukaryota; kingdom Metazoa; phylum Chordata; class Amphibia; order Gymnophiona; family Ichthyophiidae; genus Ichthyophis; species Ichthyophis bannanicus. The sequence goes on from CM066036.1 coordinate 799,332,595, forward strand.
AGATTTCGCGCCTTTTTTTCTTTTTCACTGGCAGCCCTGTCTTTTGACCTCGCAGGGGCCCTTTTTCCCCCGATGGCTGCCAGCGGGTTTAAGAAGTGTGTTCGGTGTAAGAAGCTCATGTCTCTTACCGACACACACGACTGCTGCCTCCGCTGCCTCGGACCCGATCATGACCCGATGATCTGTGGTCTGTGTGGCAAGATGTCCTCAAAAGCGTTGAGTCGGCAGCATCAGTGGGAACGTATCTTCTCTGACTCCGGCCGGGCCCGGACCTCGTCAGAGGCTTCGACGTCTCGTGACTCTGGTCCTGAGCATCGTCGAAGTTCCTCTGAGCGGGTGTCTCCTACCCGGGAACATCATCGGAAGAAGAAACCCGCGGGGGCGGCGTCGGTGGACGCTCCTGGTTCCTCGAGGGCCAGGTCGCATAGCCCCGATAGCCGTCCCGGGTCCTCGGAGATGGAGAGGTCTTCCAAACATCCTCGTCTCGAGATGGACTCGCCTGCTCACGTAAGTGCTGTAGTCCTCGTGGACTCGCCTCCGAAGGAACCGACGTTGGGCCCGACGCCGTCATGGCCCGAGTCGGGGGCTGCTGGGTCTCCTGAGCTCGAACTCAGGTTGACGGCCTTGGAGAGCAGTCTGACTGCCTTCATGGACCAGCAGCGGGCATTGATCGCTGGCCTCGCCGGTGCTTCTGCCCTGACCACCGGGACGTCGACGTCCAAGTCGATCCCGGAGACCGAGCCGATCCTCGAGTCCATGAGGGCTCGAGTCGATCCTCGGTCACGGTCTCCTTCGGCCTCCCGTTCGGGACCGAGGTCGTCGGGGCAGACGGCATCGATGCCCGCCCGACCAGAGCTGCTCGACTCCTCCTCCGAGGAGTCAGGTTGGGAATCCGAGGACGAAGAGTCACCTGGTTCTTTTCAGACTCCGGTGTGTCCCATCGGACTCCCCTGAGTCCGAACCTCGGTGCCCGTCCCGGCCCCCCCCCCCCCCCCCCCCGGGAGGATACCCGGTTCTCGGACTTCGTGCGGGATATGGCCAAGCCCTTGGCCTTCCCCGCGGATCCCGAGGAGGAGCCTCGAGCCGAAGAGCTCGCTGCCCTCCAGTATGACTCTCCCCCAAAGGAGGCCTTTACTGTACCGGTTCCTCCGATGCTGGAACGACTTCTCTTCCGCATGTGGGAGAGCCCTGCGTCGTCGCCGGTGTTAAGCAAGCAGGTCGATTCCATTTATCGAGTCCGCAAGAGCCCCGGGTTCCAAAAGGCACAACTACCGCACCATTCCATGGTGGTGGAATCGGCCATGCATAGACTTAAGAGTCAGAAGATGCACTCCTCGGTGCCTCCCGGTCGGGAGGCTCGAGGCCTGGATGCCCTCGGTAGGAAGTGTTTCCAGGGCTCTATGCTTGCTTGTCGAGTCCAGACCTACCAGCTCTATATGGGCATGTATCTCCGAGACCTGGCTAAAGAAATAGCCGGGTTCTCTGCTGGTCTCTCCGAAGAACCTTTGCAGAGGTTCCAAGCCTTGTCAACTGGTATTCGGGAGTGCTCAAAGTTTATCTCTCGAGCAGCCTACGATGGCTTTGAAGCATCGGCTCGAGTAGCCGCAGCCGGCATCGGTGCCCGCCGACAGGCTTGGCTTCAGTCATCCGACCTCGAGCCATGGGTGCAGGACAAGTTGGTCGATGTCCCCTGCAGAGGTGAAAACCTCTTTGGCAAACCCATGGATGAGAAGGCTGCACAGATCGAGACCGAGACTCTCACCAAGACTCGGCTCTCAATGAAGACCTCTGCCCCTTCTCAGAAGAAGAAAGGCTCGGGGAAAAAGCCCTTTTACCCGAGGAAGGCGGCTGCCTATAAACACTACCCTCATTATCAGGCCTCAGCAGCTCCCCAACACGGTCAGCAGGCCAAGGGACGGGGTAATGGGTCCCGTAGGCAGCAAGCCCCCAAGCCTGCACCACCGGCCCCTGCTCAGCAGGGTGGGGGTTTTGACTTCATCAGCATAGCCTCTCCCCCTCAGCTGGTTTCTCTCAGCACAGGAGGCCGGCTGGTCCACTTTGCCCACAGATGGTCCAACATCACTACAGATACCTGGGTGCTTCACATAGTCCAAGAGGGCTATCTTCTGCACTTCCACCAGGTACCTCCCTCCTACTTTCCAGGGGAGCCTCTCAGACTCCCTCTGCACAGGGACTTACTCCTTCAGGAGTTAGCAAGTCTTCTTCAGGAACAGGCTGTGGAACCGGTGCCCCACCACCTGAGAGGTCAAGGCTTTTACTCCAGGTACTTTCTGATACCAAAACGAACAGGAGGCCTCAGACCCATCCTGGACTTGCGGAACCTCAACAAGTTCCTCGCAAAGGAAAAGTTCAAGATGCTTACCCTTGGAATCCTGCTGCCCTACCTCCAGCAGGGAGACTGGCTATGCTCCTTAGATCTAAAGGATGCCTACACTCACATCCTCATCCACCCCAGCCACAGACAATATCTCAGGTTTGTTGTGGGGGGCAATCATTACCAGTACAGAGTACTACCCTTTGGCCTATCCTCCGCACCAAGGGTGTTCACCAAATGTCTAGCAGTGGTGGCGGCTTATCTAAGACTTCAAGGCCTCTTTGTATTTCCATACCTCGACGACTGGCTCATCAGAGCACAGTCTTCCCAAGAGGCCACTCAAGCCACGCACCGCACTGTGGCTCTGCTTCAACACTTGGGCTTTGTCATAAACTTCGCAAAGTCCACTTTGCTCCCCCCTCAAGATCTCGAGTTCATCGGCGCAAGATTAAACACGCTTCAAGCGCGAGCCTTTCTGCCTCTAGACAGAGCAAGCAGGCTCATAGATCTTGCCATCCACTTTCACAGCAATTCCCTGGTCTCTGCCAGGCAATTTCTGAGACTGCTCGGCCATATGGCTTCCATAGTCCATGTGACCCCCAATGCCCGCCTGAACATGCAGCCTGCTCAATGGTGCCTTCGCACACAATGGCATCAGGCCACTGGGAGCCTGGCGGACTCCGTACAGATCTCCGACCCGCTGGTCTCTTCTCTGCAATGGTGGCTTCATCTGCCAAACCTAGTGCTAGGAATGGCTTTTCAGTCTCCTCCGCCTTCTCAGGTCCTGACGACCGATGCTTCTCTCCTGGGTTGGGGAGCACATTGCCAAGGGACATGTACTCAAGGCCTCTGGACTCCTTGGGAGTCTGCCCAGCAGATCAACTTCCTGGAGCTCAGAGCTATCCACCTGGCTCTGAGGGCCTTCTCCCACCTCACTTCTCACCAGTCTGTGCTGGTCCAGACGGACAATCAAGTTGCGATGTTCTACGTGAACAAACAAGGGGGCACAGGCTCCTCCCTTCTCTGTCGGTAAGCACAAAAGCTGTGCTCTTGGGCCGTCAACCACGGCATCCTCCTCAAAGCTGTTTATCTCCCGGTTCAAGAAAATTACCTGGCAGACAAACTGAGCAGAATCCTCCAACCACACGAGTGGAGATTGGATCCGTTAGTGCTTCAGCGGATCTTTCTCAAATGGGGCCTACCACCATGGATCTCTTTGCCAGTCCTCTCAACCGGCAACTTCCCCGATTCTGCTCTTGACAACCGCATCCTCTCAGAGTAGCTGCGGATGCTTTTCTTCTCTCCTGGTCCACAGGCCTTCTGTATGCCTTTCCTCCCATGCCACTGGTGTCTTGGACGCTCTTCAAGGTTCTCCGGGACAAAGCCTCAGTGATCCTCGTGGCTCCCCGGTGGCCGAGACAGCCCTGGTTCCCGCTTCTGATGCAACTGGCGGTGGACACTCCTCTCCCTCTGGAGTTTCAGCCCGATCTCCTGACCCGGGATCACGGGACTCTCCTACACCCCAACCTCCGGTCCCTTCATCTGATGGCCTGGCTGCTGAAAGGGTAGTCCTTGCTCCCCTCCTGCTGCCTCCAGATGTGGAGGAAGTCGTCTTGGCCTCCAGGCGACCCTCCACCCGGAAGTCCTACGCTATTAAGTGGCGTCGGTTCTCCGTCTGGTGTGCTCAGCAATCTCAAGATCCCTTCTCCTGTTCGGCATCAGTGGTCTTGCAGTACTTGCTTTGCCTCTCCAATCTTGGACTTAAGTCCAACTCGGTCAGGGTCCACCTCAGTGCTCTTTCTGCGCATCACATGCCGGTGGATGGCAGACCTCTTTCCAGCCACCCTCTAGTGGCTCGTTTTCTCAGAGGCCTCCTTCTCCTTAAACCACCTTTGCGCCCACCAGCCCCTGACTGGGATCTGAATGTGGTTTTACAGCGGATTACCTGTCCGCCTTTTGAACCTATGGCTACCTGTCATCTTCGTTTTCTTTCTTGGAAAACCTTATTCTTGGTAGCCCTCACCTCTGCTAGACGCGTTAGTGAGCTACAGGCCCTAGTATCTGATCCTCCTTACACTAGGTTCTACAAGAATAGGGTAGTCCTACGGACTCACCCTAAGTTTCTTCCTAAAGTGGTTTCCCCTTTTCACATTAACCAGGAGGTGGTACTTCCGACCTTCTTTTCCAGGCCACACTCCAGCCGAGCTGAAATGGTCCTGCATACCCTGGACTGTAGGAGGGCGTTAACCTTCTACCTTGACCGTACGCGGGAGCACCGAAGGGTTGTTCAGCTCTTCGTGTCTTATGACCCCAATAAGTTGGGGCTCCCTGTCTGGATTGCTGACTGTATCGCTTGGGCTTATGGGGCAGCCGGCCTCTCGTTGGAAAGTCGAGTCACGGCTCATCGTGTTAGGGCGAAGGCTGCGTCAGTGGCTTACCTCTGCTCTGTTCCATTGGCAGACATCTGCCGGGCCGCTACTTGGTCTTCAAGCCAGACTTTTGCAGCCCATTACTGCCTGGAGAGGGAGTCCCGCAGGGACAGTGCTTTCGGACAGGCAGTCCTCCGTAATCTCTTTGAGGTATAGGCAACTCCTGCCCTCCGTCCCGGATGTTGGGCTACCGGTTGGAGGCGTACTCAGAGAAGACTCCTTCCTTCTGTGCTACTGAGCTTGAGGGAGCTCCTTTTTTGTGCTTAGGGTCTCCGGTAGCCTTAAGCTTGGGAGTCCCATATGTGAGGACTGACTTCCTGCTTGGTCCTGGAGAAAGAGTAGTTACTCACCTGTAACAGGTGTTCTCCAGGAGCAGCAGGAATCAGTCCTCACAACCCTCCCTCCTCCCCTTGGAGTTGCAGTCCTATGTTTCGTTTTTGCTAATTTTTTGCTATCTTTTAGCTATGTCATCAGACTGAGCAAGATGGCACCCTTGGGCGGGAAGGGGACCGCGCATGCGCGCTGCAATTCCCAAAGGCTTTCTTTGAAAGCTGGGGAAAATTGCTCCGCGAGGGCTCAGTCGGCGCCGATGTCACCCATATGTGAGGACTGATTCCTTCTGCTCCTGGAGAACACCTGTTACAGGTGAGTAACTACTCTTTCTCTGGAGAGCCATGTCACAGCTCACAATGTGAGAGCCATGGCCGCCTCTATGGCTCATCTTCATTCTGTGTCCATTGACCAGATCTGTCAAGCAGCCACCTGGGCCTCGGTTCATACCTTCACAGCCCATTACTGTTCGGACAAGGACTCCCGCCGGGATGCCTTCTTTGGTCAGGCTGTCCTCAAACACCTGTTCCATTCTTGAACAACTCCTGCCCTCCTTCCCTTAATGGGTGCCTGAGATCCATAGGAAGATGAGGAACCCTTCAGGGTCTCATATCCTTGGGGATCTCCCAGGCATCTCAGCTAGGGAGTCCCCATATGTGAGGACTCATTCCTGCTTGTTCCTGGAGATAGCACAGTTACTTACCTGTAACAGGTGATCTCTGGGAACAGCAGGAATTAGTCCTCACAACCCTCCCACCTCCCCTAGGAGTTGTATCTCTCTCTGTCTTTCCTTTCCTCTCTCTCTCTATTGTCTCAGCTTTAAACTCGAACTGAGGAGAGTTGGTAGGAAAGGCGGGAAGGCAGCACGCATGCGCTGTGGGATGCCCCAAAGGCTGGCTTTCTGGGAAGCTTGGGAGCATTTCCGCGCGGGCTCCGTCGGTACCGACGTACCCATATGTGAGGACTAATTCCTGCTGTTCCCAGAGATCACCTCTTACAGGTAAGTAACTGTGCTTTCTTTTATTAGTCTTAAGTAGTTTATCCTGTAGCTTCATTGCATGTCCCCTAGTCTTTCTATATTCTGATAACGTAAACAATCGATCTACGTTTACCCGTTCCACTCCGTTCATTAATTTATAGACTTCTATCATATCTCCCCTCAGCCGTCTCTTTTCCAGGTTAAAGAGCCCTAACCTTTTTAGCCTTTCTTCATAGGAGTATCCTTCGATCTCCTTTACCATTTTGGTGGCTCTTCTCTGAACCTTCTCTAACAACTCTATATCCTTTTTAAGATACAGCGACCAGAATTGCACACAATATTCAAGGTGCGGTCTCACCATGGAACGGTATAGAGGCATTATAATATCTTTTGTTTTATTTTCCATTCCTTTCCTTATGATACCTAGCAGTCTATTTACTTTCTTGGCCGTCGCTGCACACTGGGCTGAGGGTTTTAACATGTTATCCACAATGACGCCTAAATCTTTTTCCTGGGTGGTGGTTCCTAATGTGGAAACTTGCATTGTGTAACCATAGTTTGGGTTGTTCTTCCCTAGGTGCATAACTTTGCACTTGTCCACATTAAATTTCATCTGCCATTTTGATGCCCAGTCTTCTAATTTATCAAGATCCTCTTGCAATTTTCCACAATCCTCTTGAGTTTTAACAACTTTAAATAGTTTTGTGTCATCTGCAGATTTGATAACCTCACTCGTTATTCCACTTTCCAGGTCATTTATGAATATGTCAAAAAGCAGCAGACCCAGCACAGATCCTTGGGGTACACCACTATTCACCTTTCTCCATTGGGAAAATTGTCCATTTAGCCCAACCCTCTGCTTTCTATCTCTTAACCAGTTCTTGATCCACAATAGTACACTGCCTCCTATCCCATGACTCTTTAGTTTTACCAAACGTCTCTCATGAGGGACCTTGTCAAAGGCTTTCTGAAAGTCCAGATATACTATATCAACCAACTCACCTTTGTCCACCTGTTCACACTTTCAAAAAAACATAACAGATTAGTAAGACAAGATCTTCCTTGTCTAAAGCCATGTTGGCTGTCTCCCATTAGGCCATGACTATCTACATGCTGAGTAATTTTATTCTTTATGATGGTTTCTACCATTTTTCCCGGTACTGACGTGAGACTCACCGGTCTGTAGTTTCCCGGATCACCCCTGGAACCCTTTTTAAAAATTGGTGTTACATTGGCGATCCTCCAATCTTCAGGTATTAGAGATGATTTTAATGATTAGTTCACAGATTACTAATAGCAGGTCTGCAATCTCATATTTCAGTTCTTTCAACACCCTTGGATGTATACCATCCGGCCCAGGTGATTTGCTACTCTTCAGTTTATCTAATAGTTGTAATACATCTTCCCGATGTATCGATATTTCCTTCAATTCTTCCGCACCTTTAAATACCACTTCAGTCATGGGTAACATCCCTACATCTTCCTCAGTAAAGACTGAAGCAAAGAATTCATTCAGTCTCTCCGCTATCGCCTTGTCGCCTCTTAGTGCCCCTTTAACTCCTCTATCATCTAATGGACCAACTGACTCTCACAGGTTTTTTGCTGCGAATGTACTTGAAAAAATCTTTATTTCGCGTTTTTGCTTCCACAGCAAGCTTCTTCTCAAATTCTCTCTTTGCCTGCTTTATCAATGCCTTGCATTTGATTTCCAGTGCTTGTGCTGTTTCCAGGTTTCGTCGTTTGGCCCTTTTTTCCATTTCCTGAAAGATGCTTTTTTGGCAATAGCCTCTCTGACCTCACCTTTAAACCATGCTGGCAGTTTTTTGGACTTCCTTCCACTTTTCTTAAAGCGTGGAATACAGCTGGTCTGGGCTGCCAAGATAGTATTTTTCAACAACACCCAAGCTTGATGTAAGTCTTTAACCTTTGCAACTGCTCCTTTTAGTTTTTTCTTAACTGTTTTCCTCATTTTATCATAGTCTCCCTTTTGAAAGTTAAAAGGTAGTACTGTGGATTTCCGTACTATCCCTCCTCCACTAATTAAATCAAAGGTGATCATGCTATGATCACTATTGCCAAGTGGCCCCAACACCCTTATTTCTTGCACTAGATCTAGTGTTCCACTAAGGACTAGGTCCAATATGGCTTCCCCTCTGGTCGGTTCATGAACCAGCTGCTCCAAGAAGCAGTCATTTATGTCATCTAGAAACTTTATCTCCCTAGCATGTCCTGCCGTGACACTGACTCAGTTGATACCGGGGTAATTGAAATCACCCATTATTATTACTGCGCTGTAACTTTCGTTAGCTTCCTTGATTTCTTTGAGCATCATCCATTTGTTCATTCTGGCCTGGTGGTCGATAGTACACCCCCACTGCCATCGCCTTCCCCTTTTTACATGGAATTTCAATCCATAGAGATTCTTCAGCAAATTTTGTTTCCTGCATAACTTTAATCCTTTCTGATTCAATGCCCTCTCTAACATAGAGCGCAACCCCTCCATGTATTTGATCAGCTCTTATCATTACGATATAGTTTGTACCCAGGTATCACAGTGTCCCACTGGTTGTCCTCCTTCCACCATGTCTCTGATATTCCAATCATATCTAACCTCTCATTTAGTGCTATATATTCAAGAGCAGAGATGTCTCTCTCCATACAAAGATCCGACTTGTTCAAGCCATGGTATTTTCAATAACATCATATGGATGTGAAAGCTGGACATGGGGTCTTCAATGGCCCCCGGTATCGCAAATTTATATGTTTTTAACTTTGAAAAAACTTTTATGAAAAATAACCTCTTTCAATCAAATATTAAAATTTGGATCAGGTATATTGATGACGTAAATTCACACCCCCCCCCCCCCCCATCGTTACTTGTCAACAATGTAGAATTGAAGTCCAAACCTACAATCAGATATCTTGGCATCACATTGGACCAGCATCTAGATATGACCACACATGTGAAGAACGTTACAAAATCTATATATCACAAGATCAAAACATTACGTCACCTCCGCCCCCTACTGGAATCCAATGACTACCGGACAACCTTTCAGGCATTAGTCCTCCCACACCTGGACTTTGCGAACATCGTCCTCCACGGCCTGCCTCAATCATCTTTAAATCCGCTCCGCCTGGCTATGAATGCCGCCGCAAGAGTTCTCTCTGGATCATCAAGAACTGACCACATAACACCAATCATGAAAAATCTGCATTGGCTGCCGTTACACGCCAGACTCCAATATAAGTCATTAGTCCTTACTTTCAAAGCCCTGAATAACTACCCACCTACACCGATTAGCAAACTGGTTCTCCCCTGACCTACGAGCCTCCCTCACACACCTAAGAAAACTAGAGAAACGATGGCGTCGCTCACACTCATCAGAAGACCAAGCAGCTTATAAAACACATCTATCTGTACACAGGGAGTCAGTCATGGCCAAGATGAAACAATTCCATACCGATACGCTGAAAAGATCACTAAATAAACCACGCGATCTTTTCAATTTAGTCAAAACCTTATCTAAAGAACCTTCACCAAAACATCCTGAACCCATCAATGTTCCCTCTAATTTTCTGTAGGCTGTGTGCGCATAAAATATCAGCTGTGCAGCTTTTGAAGGAAGGTTAAATTTTTGTGCGTCACATAACGACACTCGGAGTTCTATACTTTAAAATTTGACTACACATCAGAATACAGTATGTACACCACATTGATTGCACTAGATAATATTGTAGAACTTGTGAAAACCGTAAATACACAACAACTTTTAAATTTTAAGATGTCTTGTGTTGTTTTCTATCAGATTCAGAACCGTAATTTTTGTGCGCTCTGTTATAAAGTATGTGCGCTAGCTGGGCGAGGTGTGTGCGCGCGCACACGCGCACAGCTTAGAGGGAACAGTGGAACCCATCCATCCCCAAGAATTCGCCGATTTCCTGCAATCCAAGTTGCTTCAAACCAACAACATTGCAACAATCTCCTCTCAAGTCACCATATGCATATCAAACCTATCCATGTTCTCCACTCCATCCAGAAAATATGTTGAAGACACCATCGCTGCGCTTAACACGACTACTGCACAAACTGACCCTTGCCCAGCCCACTGGATAAAGGAACTACGCCAAGATCTCAGCCCCATCATCACTAAAATGATGAACTTATCCTTTACAACCGGCTCCTTCCCACCAGCCCTCAAGAGAACATCCATAAGACCCCTCTTGAAAAACCACAAACTCGACCCACAAAAGGTTGAATCTTATAGACCCATAGCTAGCATTCCCCTACTAGCGAAAATAATTGAAAAGGAAGCTCAAAGACAGTTACAGGACCACATTGACACCGTCTCCCCTCTGGACCACTGCCAACATGGTTTCAGAGAGTTCCATGGTGTTGAAACCCTCCTCACCACTCTCTGCAACAACATCATCACAGGCATTGATAACATCCGCCAAGGCTTTGCTCTCATCTTCTTAGACATTGCTGCGGCTTTTGACTCTGTACATCACGATCTGTTAATTGGGCGACTAAAAGAAAAAGGCATCAATAACACTGCCCTAGAGTGGTGCAAGTCATACCTTGATCAGAGATGGCAGTACGTTACCTCAGGGACCACAACATCCACACCATACCACCAAAAGCAAGGCGTACCACAAGGATCATCCCTATCCTCACTCTTTTTCAATATATACATACAACCGGTTTGCAATATCATCAGGTCCTTCAAGGTTGAATGCTTGATATACGCAGATGACATCCTCCTATATATGCCTTTCTCCACAGTTCATATGGACCTTTCCCCGCTTGCTAAATGTTTTGATGCAGTATCCGAATGGCTTCAATCCCAGAACCTCCGAATTCAACATAAAAAGACCGAGGTTCTCTTCATCACCAGGGACCCACTTTTCACCCCCCCACCCCATATAAAGGTGAAAGAAGCTGAGCTCCAATCAAAACCGTCCATTCGCTACCTTGGAGTCACTTTTGACCAACGCATGGATCTGAAGCTACACATAACCAACGTAGTCAGAGCAATCTACCTCAAGATCCGGACTCTTCGACATCTTCGCCCCCTGCTTGATCCTGATGACTTCAGAACTATATTTCAAGCCTTAACCTTACCACACCTTGACTATGCCAATGCCATTCTCCAAGGCCTCCCACACTCCACATTAAACCCTCTGCAACTCGCCATGAATACCGCTGCTAGAGTCCTCTACGGAGCATCAAGAAGGGACCATATAACACCCATCCTAGAGCAACTCCACTGGCTCCCCATACATGGCAGAATATTATTCAAAACATTACTCCTAACTTTCAAGGCCACCAAAAGCATCACCTCCTCCTCCCTAATAGACTTCATTCAGGCCGTCCCACCCAACAGATCCAGAAGAACGATATCAACAAATACTCTAATCATCCCTAAAGCAGCGACAAAATGCCTATCAGTGACATCTAACAGGGCCTTCGGATTCTATGCCCCTAAGTTCTGGAACGCGCTACCCCCAGAGATTCGTGCTATCAATGATCTATCCCTTTTCAGGAAGGCACTCAAATCCCACCTCTTCCCCCAATATTACTTGACAACTAACCAATCTTAATCACTACCCAAACTAAGAACAAATCCTGTAATGTATACCTGTAAATACTCTTGTAAATAGTTGCAGTAATGACGTTCCATGTTTTATTCCAAGTTCTCTGACCTTGTTCTCTGTAAAACCTAACAGTTTGTTGTTATGGTATGTTGTTATATTGTGAACCGCGCTGATTCTGAATAGAGCGGTCTATAAGAGCCTGTAATAAATAAAAAATAAATAAATAAATAAATAATCCACAGCACCCTGGAAAACAGAGACAGGAGATCCACCTCAATGAACACCTTAATAGTCCCCAAGATGATGACGTCATGTACTAAGACCACTTCCAACAGGGCTTTCTCTATATTCGCTCCCCTAAATTGGAATGCCCTTCCACATGAAATCCGTGGCATCAAAAGCTTAATCCTATTCCGTAAAGCTCTGAAACACCACCTATTCACAATATGCTACCCTGACACCAACCCTGACACCCACACATCGGGTAAACTGCCCTCATATCTCAGCTACCATAGCACCCTATTACAACCAGAAAATGGTTAGCCTATACTACCCGCCCACCCACCACTTTTACGCCTGTCCCTCCCACAAAAATGAAGATGATACCAAATTGGCTTAGAGTATTGGTGACAGTACTAATTTAACCTGTAAATAGTTACCCTGTAAATAGTTACCCTGGTTGTCCTATGTTTTTTTCCCTGTTCTATGTAAAACTCAATGTTGCTTGTATGCATTGTAGTATGTTTTGTTCGATGTACACCGCGCTGATTGTAATAGCGCGGTATAGAAGAAATGTTAAATAAATAAATAATTTTTATTTTGTGGGATGGCACAATAGATTTGTTAAATAAATTCAATGAATGGATTAATTCCCGTGATAACAATTTACGGTTTCAAGTAACTTACGACGAACACCAAATATCATATTTGGATCTATTAATTAAAAAAACTGATAAAGGTCTTATAACTACTCTTTATAGGAAACCAACTGACAGAAATCAAATATTACATTACCAAAGTTTCCATAATCAGGCACTGAAACGCAATTTACCAATTAGTCAACTTTTGAGGGCACGTAGGATATGTACTTTTAGTCAAGATTTTGAGAAACAAGCAAATATTATGAAGGATAGATTTAAAGGAAGACAATACCCGGACCAATATGTTTTAAGCACTTACAATAGAGCGAAGTACACAGACCGTGAAGTTTTACTTCAACAACAAGAAAAAAGAGATGATGTAGGCATGGTTTGCCCTTTATTATATTCTCAGCAATCACATAGGATAGAGAAAATAATTAAAAAACACTGGTATCTAATTCAGTCCTTGCCAGGTTTTCAAGATCAAAAATTTACAGTAGCACATAAGCGCAATGCCAATTTAAGAAACATGTTGGTACCTTCTGCCTTCACTGAGCGGAAATATCTTTCTAAATACAAGGGACATGTCCCATGTGGTCGATGTTCCGTCTGTACTCATTCCTTAACGATTAAAAAACAGTTTACACACCCCGTGAATAATCAAATATTTTTTTTGGATGATTTTTCTAACTGTCTTACGAGTCATGTTATTTATGTTATTCTTTGTCCCTGCAAAAAACTGTATGTAGGGAAGACCATCCGTTCAGTCCGTGATAGGATTATTGAGCATAGAAGCTGCATAAAAAGGAAATTGGTTGATAAACCATTGGTCAATCATTGGCTGGAGTTGAAACATACAATTTCTGATTTAAAAGTTTTTGTTGTTAAAAAAGTAAAAATAAATTGGAGAGGTGGGGATGTGGATAAAACAATATGACGTTTAGAAGAGAGATATATTTTTGCGTTTAATAGTCTACATCCTGTGGTGAACAGCGCCCTCCTGAGCCTATGGAAACGGATGAAAATCCTGAGATTCAGCAAGATTTATGCCTATTTGAGAAACCAAGGAAGAAAGAGAGACTCTATTCCACAGAGCTGAGCATGGAGACCAGCCCAGGGGAGGAGTCCTGCAGTCCTGATTGGGCACACCCTGTCCTGGGAAGGGGCGTGCCCAGGAGAGAACGTGGTTTTAAACCAGAGCATGGCTTTGCTAGTCAGATGGGAAATGAGAATGGGATTAAGAAGGAGAAGAGGAAGAGTGAGAATGAGAGGAGGATTAAGAAGGAGAGACGGATAAAGAAGAAGCAGGAGAATGATTGGAAGTCCAGAAGACAGTATGCTGATACTTGGGAACCTGGCATTGGAAGGAGACCTGCAAAGTTCTATTCAGAGGCAGTGAGTAGAAGTCCCAAGGAGAGAGGACCTAGCCCTGAAATAGACAACCGTTGGAAGGCACAGCCCTGGGAAAGGAAGCCTTCAAGGCAGGCACAAGAAAGAAAACAATCATTCTGTGAAGTACCGTTTGAGCCAGAGAGCAACAAACATTCTAACAGCTGGAGAACGTTGGAGCCATCTGAAGTCAGAACGGCTTGGCAACAAGTAAGTGAATTGCCACAAAGTTTCCAGGCTGAACGTAAAGCTAACTCTCCTGTGTGTGAAACATTAGCAAAAGAGACTAGCAGTTACTCTGATACAATTAATCTAAGAGAGGAGAAAATAAACAGCCTTAAGCCAGAGGGAAGTTGTATAGCTGATAGCAATTCCCTATCTCCCAAACAGCAGGCTGAATTGCTCCTACAGAGTTTTAAGCAGTTTTTAGAGTTGCAAGCTAGAAGACAGCCAGTGTTACAAGAAGCCAGTAATTCCATACAGCTTGAAGAATTAACACAAGATAATACAGACTTACCAGATTGTGAGAGCATGGATTGCACGGTCTGCTGTGTAGAGATGCCAAGCTGAAGGAAACTGCTTTTTACCATATGTGAATTGAATGCTACGGAGCTGTTGTATTGCCTTGCTGAGAAAGCTCTAATTATGTGCACCTGATTTTCCCCAGCACTGTGAAGGTAACAGTGGCTGAAAGAGGCTGCAGTGAAACTAACTGACCTCTTGGGGCAAAGTGAGTAATTTGCTGAGAAGTGAAAAGAAGCAGTTATACTTTGAGTTGCCTTTATCCTAAGTTTTCCTGTTAGCATTTTGAAGCACCTATTTTGTTTGCATTTATTTGCCATGTAATGGAACAATATCCTTTACTATAATAAAAATACTGGAAACCCCATAACTACAACTCTTTATTTCGGAGCGAGAGGAGCAGGAACTACAATACCCAGCATTCCCTGGATACAGGTTAACTCTCCTTCCTCACGAAGCATCAGACCGCCGCTCCTGTCTTTAGCCCCAAGGCCGAGCAGGAGCGCCGCAATCCCCATGGTCTCAATATGAAATGTGATCTGTCAGTTTTTCTATAATTATGATGTTACTTCATTTAGTTACTGTGGTTTTACTCTATTTATTGATGATAATTTTTATTCTTTTGACTTTTGTTTTTACTTTATTTATTGTCACATACAAGTCGCTGTTCTTCCCCCCTTCCCCCTCCCCCCTTCTCCCTCCTCCCTTCCCTCCCCTCCCCCTTTCCTCCCCTCCCCCTTTCTTCCTCCTTTTCCCTTCCCCTCCCCCTCCTCCTTTCCCCCCTTCCTCCCCCCTTTTCCCCACCCCCCCTCCCCCTTCCCTCCCCACCCCCACCCCCTTCCCCCTTCTTTTAGGTCCTTTTAGAAATTAATATGGAAATTTTGTTTTTTTATTCAAGAGGGTAGGTTTTTTTGTGTTAATCTACTTAATTTTTAATAAGAATGTATATACCGTTTTTTTTTTTTTAAAAAGGAACCCCGTTTGTGGCTGGGCGGATAGCTGGTTATGTCCTCTCTTGTTTTTTGGCTTTTGCCGTTTTTTAAAAAGAAGTAAATATATTCAATTAAATCACCACGTGTATGAGTGACGTTTTTGTGCGTCAGCACCATGCATCTATATATATTTTTTTAATGTGAGCGCATGCGTCGGCGTTTTTCCTAAAGGCTCAATTTGAAGGCGGCTTAACTTCACGAATGGTGTGAAAGCTGTAAGTGGTGCTATTTCTTTTGAGGCTTTTATAATATTAGTATTAAACCCATATGGGGTGTTGATTTTAAAGGTTTAATTCTGTATGGTTATATGTAGATTTTATGCAGCTATTTAAACTTTGTTCAGTGAGAGCACATGCGTCGGCGTTTTTTCCAATGGTTACTTTTAAAGCAGTCCCGGCTCATGGAGGGTGTGAAGACTGTAAGCGGTTTTTACTCTTTACTTTTGAGTTTTAACTTTTATTTATTTTTTCTTGCCATAATTGAATTGAAAAGAAACTTTGTTTGAGATAGTCCTTGCAGTCAGATAGAAGGCTTTACTTTACTTATGGTGTGAAAGCTATAAATGGTGCCAAATGGATTCATGTTTTAAATGTAGTTGAATATAAGACTGATATTGTCGGCCTTAATGGAAAGCTATAAATGGTGCTAAATGGTTTTATGTTTTAAATGTAGTCGAATATATATTATTCAAGATAAAAACTGGTATTGTCGGCCTTAATGGATTGAATAGCCAATCCTATATACCACGTGTTAGCGTTTTTTGTAGGCTATATTCTAGAGAAACTGCAGTGTTTATATGACGATATGTTTTTAATGTAGTAAGTGTGCATACATTTTCTTAGGATCTTACTGAGATAGTAGTTAAGCATTTATGATTTTTTCTACTCATTGCAGCCACATGGTTTTACGTGGTAGTGAAGCTGGATGTCTTTTTTCAAAAGAGTTTGCAATGAGGTTTTTTAGGCATTTCAAAAAAAGTTTATATATTTGTTTAAGATGAGGTTAATCTCCATTGGGAAACATATGTAGTCAAGTGGTTGTTATGATTATTCATTCAGTTATGGATTTTTTTAATTATGGATATTCTTTGGAATGTGCTCTTATGTTGCTTTGTTCTCAGGGATTAATGGAATCTATAACATTGTTTTAAGGCAAAATTGAAGAAATGGAAGGTTAGCGAAGGACGACATGTCCGCTTGCCAATTGTAGTATTTTTTTAAATAATAAGACAAGAATTTAGTAATTATTTTTCAAAATAAGACAAAAATTTAGTTATTATTTTTATGATTTTTTAGTATATTACGCCGATGTTTTCTTGGTGAAAATCCAATTTGCTGTATAGTGTAAAGGAGTTTTCTCCTTTTTCACACGCATTGGAAAGTAAACCTTGCAGGTAAAGAATAAGGATTTGATTTTTATCCTTTTCATTCTTGTTGCACCAATGAACATGAATTTTTTTAGTGCAGAATCCTCTGACACATTTCTTCCCCCCTTTTTAAATGTTTGGTCTTGTATTGTGCGCTCTTCTGTCATGCTCAATGGTCAATTACACTATATATATTTAATCTATACATGTTTTCTTCCTCTCCCAGAAAGGTGTAGTATTAGACATAATTACAAGAATAAAAGCAGGTATGTATTTTTTAGCTTTTATGTTTCTTAATTTCTTTCCGTATTTTTATGATTTTTATGATTGTTTTTAATGTTTTATATAATTTTTGTATATACAACTCATTTTTAAGCTTGTATGTTTGATTTTATTATCTATTTATTATTTTTAAGTATGTAATTTATTGATTAATATGTATGTTATTTGCTTACTATTCTAAGGCTTAAGTTATTATTTTATGGTTTGAGTGTTTCATTGTTATTAATATGTTTATTTATTTGTAGCTTTTAAGTCCACTTTAGTGCCCCTGAAGAAGGCAGCGAAACACGGCCTGTGTCGGGCCAGTGGCATTTGTTTCACAATAAAGTTTGCTTTATCCTTCTGAGTTTTCCACGTTGTTGCACTGCACTGGTTTTGTTCAGTGAAAAAGATAGACAGGAAGAAAATTGATGCCTTTGAATTATGGTGCTGGCGGCGAATACTGTGTATACCATGGACTGCCCGAAGAACAAACCAGTCTGTACTAGAGGAGATCAAACCTAAGCTTTCTTTAGAAGCTCAGATGACAAGACTTCGACTTTCATACTTTGGACACATCATGCGGAGAGAGAGATCATTAGAGAAAGACATCATGCTTGGCAAGATAGAAGGTCAACGCAAAAGAGGAAGGCCAGCAATGAGATGGATCGCTACAATAACAGCAGCTACGGGTACCAGTCTGTCAACAATGAGCCGCCTGACTGAAGATCGAACACAATTTAGGATAGCTATCCAGAGTGTCGCCATGAGTCGACTCGACTTAACAACAACAACATTCTAACTCTCCCATCTTATTTTTTAGACTTCTAGCATTTGCATACAAGCATTTTAGAGACTGTATTTCATTCATATTAATTTGGCTAGTGGTAGACATGGGTAATTTGGGATCTTTAATCTGTCTGCTCCATACCCGAGGGCATTTGGGCTACTTTGCTCTTTTTTGGAGCCTCTCTGCTTTTGGTAGTATCCTTCAGGGATACATTCTTCCGAACCATCTGCTCTTGGGCAACTGTCGGCTTTCTGCTATTGTTGTTGTTAAGTGCCGTCGAGTCGGAGTCGACTCATGGCGACCCTCTGGATAGCTATCCTAAATTGTGTTCGGTCTTCAGTCAGGCGGCTCATTGTTGACAGACTGGTACCCGTAGCTGCTGTTATTGTAGCGATCCATCTCATTGCTGGCCTTCCTCTTTTGCGTTGACCTTCTATCTTTCCAAGCATGATGTCTTTCTCTAATGATCTCTCTCTTCGCATGATGTGTCCGAAGTATGAAAGTCGAAGTCTTGTCATCTGAGCTTCTAAAGAAAGCTTAGGTTTGATCTCCTCTAGTATCGACTGGTTTGTTCTTCGGGCAGTCCATGGTATACACAGTATTCGCCGCCAGCACCATAATTCAAAGGCATCAATTTTCTTCCTGTCTGTCTTTTCACTGTCCAGCTTTCACATCCATATGATGTTATTGAAAATACCATGGCATGAACAAGTCGAATCTTTGTATGGAGAGAGACATCTCTGCTCTTGAGAATCTTATCTAGGTCTTTCATAGCCATTCTGCCAAGAGCAATGCGTCATCTGATTTCTTGACTGCTTGTTGCTTCTTTATTGATAGTTGATCCAAGTAGGTTAAAGTTGTTCACGATTTCAATTTCTTCTCCTTCAACGATGAACCTGTTGATTATGCCAGTTGTCATGATCTTTGTCTTCTTTACATTAAGGTGCAGGCCCATTTTGAGACTATGTTCTTTGTGAGAAGCAAATGTTTCAGATCATCTTCACTTTCTGCCAGTAGTGTGGTATCATCAGCATAGCGAAGGTTGTTGATGAGTCTTCCACCAATCTTCACACCTCTGTTGTCTTCATACAATCCTGCTTCTCTGATGATTTGTTCTGCATATAAATTAAACAGGTAGGGGGAAAGTATGCAGCCTTGTCTTACACCTTTGCTTATTTTAAACCATTCTGTTTCTCCTTGTTCCGTTCGAACTGTTGCTTCTTGATCAATGTACAGATTGCGCAAGAGAACGATCAGGTGTTCTGGTATACCCATGCTTCTTAATGTGGCCCAGAGTTTCTCATGGTTTACACAGTCAAAAGCCTTGCTATAGTCGATAAAGCACAAATAGATATCCTTTTGGTATTCTTTAGTCTTTTCAAGGATCCATCTCACATCCGCAATGATGTCTCTCGTTCCTCGCCCTTTCCTGAACCCTGCTTGCACTTCAGGTAGTTCTTGTTCTAGGTATGGCTGTAGTCTCTTTTGAATAATCTTCAGTAGAATCTTGCTGGCATGTGGGATCAGAGCGATTGTGCGATAATTTCCACAGTCAGTTGGATCACCTTTCTTTAGTATTGGTATAAACACAGATCTTTTCCAGTCAGTTGGCCATGATGTTGTCGTCCATATTTCTTGGCAGAGCCTTGTAAGTACGGTAACAGCTGCATCAGATTGCTGCAATACTTCTATGGGAATGCTATCAATGCCTGGTGCTTTGTTCTTTGATAAGTCTTTCAATGCTGCTTCAACTTCTTCTTTCATCACCAATGGTTCCTGATCATAAGGTATCGGTTGAAACGGCTGTTGGTCCACTTGATCTTTATCATATAAAAACTCTGTATATTCCTTCCACCTTTTCTTGATCTTCTCAGCATCATTCAACATAGAACCTTGAGCATCTTGTAACATTCCTATTCGAGGCTGGAACTTTTTCTTTAACTCTCGCAGCTTTAGGAAAGCTGATCTTGTTCTTCCTCTAATAGTTTCTGCTTCTATTTCCTTGCAAGTGTCATTGTAGTACTTTTCCTTGTCCTGTCTAGCTGCACGTTGGAAATCTCTGTTGAGTTCTGCGATTGTCTTTCTTTCTCCTTTGGCTTTAGCTTCTCTGCGTTTCTGGGCAATTTTCAGAGTTTCTTCCGTCATCCATTTTGGCCGTTTTTGTTTTTTCACCTTTTGTAGAGACTTCTCGCTTTCTTCCAGCACAACCTTCTTGATGTCATTCCATAACTCTTCCGGAGTTCTGTCATTTGTATCTAAAGCAGCAAATCGATTTTGCAGGCAGTCTTTAAATTCCAGTGGTATATTCTCAAGGTCATATTTTGCTGCATTCATGAGTGGTTTGCTCTTTTTCAACTTTAGCTTGAGTTTGCATACTAGTAGTTGATGATCTGTACCACAGTCAGCTCCAGGTTTTGTCTTTGTTGATGTTACAGAGCTTTTCCATCGTTGACTTCCACAGATGTAGTCAATTTGATTTTTATACAATCCATTGGGTGAAGTCCATGTGTACAGTCGCCGCTTGTGTTGCTGGAAGAAGGTGTTTGAGATGAATAGATCATTGGTCTTGCAGAATTCTATCAATCTTTCTCCAGCTTCATTTCTGTTGCCAAGTCCATATTTTCCAACTACTTTGCCTTCTTCTTTGTTGCCAACTTTTGCGTTCCAGTCACCCATGACTATCAGGATATCCTGTTTGCATGTTCTGTCAATTTCAGCTTGTACTTGTTCACAGAACTCTTCAATTTCATTCTCTTCTGCAGCTGTTGTTGGGGCATATACTTGAATTATAGTTGTGTTGATAGGCAATCCTCGCAGACGAATAGAGATTAAGCGTTCGCTGACTGCATTGTATTTCATTACAGTTCTTGCAAGTTTCTTCTTTATTATAAGTGCAACACCATTTCTTCTTTGTCTTTCATTTCCAGCATAGTAGACCATGTGATCATCTGATGCAAAGTGCCCCATGCCAGTCCATTTCAGTTCGCTGACACCCAACAGATCAAGTTGTACACGTTCCATTTCATTCTTGACCACCTCCAACTTCCCTTGGTTCATGCTTCGTACGTTCCATGTTCCAATGTGTAAGACATCTTTACAGCTTCTGACTCTCATTTCATGCGCAGCTACATCAGCAGTCAGACTTCCCGAGGCTTTGATCCAACCACATCATAAATGCTGGCTTTACTCTGAAAAGTCTTCAGCTCTTCCCCAGTAGCTAGTTGAGTGCCTTCCGACCTGGGAGTCTCATCTTCCAGCACCATAGCACAATTTGTTTTGTTGTAACTATCCATTGGGTTTTCATGGCAAGATACAGAAGTAGATTGCCGGGCCTTCCTTCTGCGCAGTTTAAGTTTGGTGTTGTTGCCGTTGTCACAGAAATGTGATCCTCCACCGTCAACACTATCCCATTCTGCTGCTGCCCAGATGGGTGGTTTGTCTTCGTCTGGCACCTCAGCTGAGACCTGTCCATCTTGGGAGACCCTGCCAGTAGTTAAACTACCGATAGTTTAGCTCTCAGCATCACTGATGCACGCAAGCCCTCACAGCACGACAAGCTGCAAACCAAGTGAGAGTTTCTGCTATTATCTAGTTTAAAAGCTGCTCTATCTCCTTTTTTAAAGGTTAATGCCAGCAGCCTGGTTCCATCCCGGTTAAGGTGAAGCCCATCCCTTCGGAAAAGCCCCTCCTTTCCCCAGAATGTTCCCCAGTTCCTAACAAATCCAAAACCCTCATCTCTGCACCATTGTCTCATCCACGCATTGAGACTCCGGAGCTCTGCCTGCCTTTTGGGTCCTGCACGTGGAACGGGAAGCATTTCGGAGAACGCTACCCTGGAAGTTCTGGATTTCAACTTCCTACCTAAAAGCCTAAATTTAGCCTCCAGAACCTCCCTACCACATTTTCCTATGTCATTGGTACCGACATGTACCAAGACAGCAGACTTCTCCCCAGCGCTATCTAAGACCTTATCTAGGTGGCGCGTGAGGTCCGCTACCTTCGCACCAGGCAGGCATGTTACCAGACGATCCTCATGTCCACCAGCCACCCAGCTATCTACATGCCTATCTAGGTCATAAGTAACTAGCAGTTTCCACAAAAGACACAGGTTCCACAATGCTTGTATTGGGTCAAGCAGTGATATCCTGGGTCCCTTTTAATAATGGTTTCCTTTTCATCCCTCTAGTCCGGTCCCGGAACCTTTGTGTTTAGAATCTCCTCCAGCAGCTTTGGAGACTGAAACACGTCATCGCTTTGACACCTGCATGAATAGGAAAGGACTGCCACTCTCCAGTAGTTTCAGTCTCCAAGCAGCTGGAAAATGTTCTGAGCCTGGGTCTGGGCTCTCTCAGCACAAATAAGCAGAGCTATTTTGGAACTCTTAAGTTTATCTTGTATCTTATATTTTACCGTTTAGATTTGTTGTTTTAAGAGTTGAGTCAGTTTTCCTTTTTCTTATTGCAGGGCAGAAGGGTGCTGCTGCTTGAGGTGTACTTTTGCCGTTGCTGACAACGTCTGTCTCCTTTTTCTCTTATTTTCTCCCTCGCCCCCTCCCCCCTTCCGTCCTCCGATTTCCTTCCCCGGCACTATAACGAGCATCGGGGGACGGATCCAGTAACTGTGCCTCCCTGCTCCCGAACCCGCTTGAACGGGTGAGGAGCAGGTAGCAGGCTTGAGCCGCAGCACCGGACTGCAGAGGGAAAGCAGAAGCTTTCAGGCTGCAGCTGCAGCGCCGAAGCCGCTCTTCGGCTGAGCTCTGACACGGTTTAACGCCCCTACCCTCCCCACCGAAGCAGTGAATCGGCGGTAGGCGATAGAGCAGGTGAGTGGGGAAAACTAGAGACCACGGTCATTAAGGATCTCGGGAGTTGGGCGTTTAGGCCGGGCCGCATGAGTTCGCGCGGGAAGTGCAACAACGGCGGGAGTGTTAGTGTGAGGACCTGCGGGGCTCCGGAGATCTCAATTTAATTGGAGAATAGCGGACAGAGTATAATTTGATACCTGTGAAGGTTAGTGTATTTTAAAAAAAACAGAAGGCTCTGAAAGACTTCCGTTTTATATTGCAAGTTAGTATGCCAGCTAGGCCTCGCTGTTTAGTTTGTGGCACGAGGCGCGGCGCAGTGTTAGAGTCCGGTGTGTGCAGGGGCTGCAGCCATGAGGCAGCCATCATGGAAAAAACACTGGACTTAGGGACGGGGGAACAATTGGCAGTTTCTCAGAAGGAAGGGGAAGCCCTGCCATCACCGTTAGTCCCCTCGGAGCCGGTAGCGGGGCCGTCTTCTGGAGTAGGGTCATCTCCTCCGCTAGGCGGGGGAACTTCTGTAGTCCCACCGGATTTCTTCAAACTTATGCAGCAGGCATTCGCCTTGTTGCAGCCCTGAGTTACTTCACCACCTCTGGTAGCACGAGGGGAGAAGAGGTTCGGTTCCTCATTGCGATGGGGGGGGGGATCAATCCCTGCCAAGAAGAGTAGGGAGGTGGGGGTTGAGGGCCCAGCGTCTCCACCCGGGGGGAATCTAGAAACGGATGACGGAGATGTAGAGGAGGTCTCGGGTGACAAGTTAGAAGAGGGTGAGTTGCCCGACTTAGAACAGCAGGTTAGAGTAGTCAGAGTGTTCAGACGAGAGGACCTGCCTGCTCTGATTGCCGAGACTCTCAAAGCGTTGAACATGCCCTCAGCGGTGCCTTCTTCGGAAGACGTTTTGGAGGATCTGCTGCTGCAGGCTGTGCAGACGTCTCAGCGAGTGTTTCCCGTTCATAGAGACAGAAGTGAGTCAGCTGTTGAACTGGGCAGAACTGAATCTGAGGAGCCTGTCGGCGCAGCACGTAGTTGGAGTGGACAGTGTCGAAGCAGATTTTCTAAGTCGCCGCAGGGTGGATCCCGGAGAATGGGTGCTTCACCCGGAGGTGTTTGCTCTGGTAGTACAACGTTGGGGGCCTCCGATCATGGATCTAATGGCGACATTCGATTCAGCAAAGGCAGCACGATTTTACAGCAGGAGGCGAGAGCGGATGTCAGAGGGTTTCGATGCGTTGGCGCAGAGGTGGCTGGCAGAGGGTCTCCTCTGTGTTTCCGCCTTGGCCTCTCATAGGTCGAGTGGTTCAGCGCATAGAGAGGCATGGAGGCTGCGTGGTTCTGGTGGTGCCCGATTTGGCCCAGAAGGCCTTGGTATGCGGATATGGTGCGGCTGCTAGTAGACAGGCCATGGCAACTGCCGCAGTGGGAAGACCTGTTGCTTCAGGGGCCGTTACGTATGCCCCAAGTGAATCAATTCTCTCTTACGGCATGGCTCTTGAATGGGCTAGGATGAAGGCCAAGGGCTATTCCGTGGCAGTCATTTCTACATTGTTGAAGGCGCGGAGGCAGTCTACCTCGTTGGCATATTTGGGTCTGGTGCATTTTTGAGGCCTGGTGTGCAGAGCGGAAACTGCGGCCCTTCGGAGCGTCGATTCCACAGATTCTTTCATTCTTGCAGGATGGCGTGGAGAAGGGTCTCGCGGCTAGTTCTTTCCGAGTGCAGTTGGCAGCAATATCTTGTTATCGGGGTAAGATACAGGGTCAGCTGTTAGGACGCACAGGGACATTCAGAGATTTTTGTGAGCTGTGTTACTCATGCGCCCGCCGCGTCGATGTTCAGTGCCAGCATTGGATCTGAACTTGGTATTGGACGCTTTGGTCAAGGCACCGTTTTGAGCCTTTGGGCAAGGCCTCGCTTAAGGATCTGACATTGAAGACGATTTTTCTAGTAGCGATTTGCTCCGCTCGCAGTATTTCGGAGTTACGGTTCCTTACAGGATAAGGCCTGTATCTTTCCTTCAATCACAAGGTGGTGTTGTGTACGGTGCCAGCATTCTTACCTAAGGTGGTTTCGGGGTTTCGGGTTAACCAGGTGGTGTCTCTTCCAGTGTTCGTGGGGGAGCAGAAGGAAGCGACGGAAGGTAGGTTGCATTTGCTTGATGTTTGGTGCGTGCTTAAGAGATGCCTCCATGGGACGGCGGCCTTCCGAAGGTCGGACAGGTTGTTTGTATCATTTGGAGGTCCGCGGAAAGGGGAGGCAGCTGCTAAGTCTTCCATTTCCAGGTGGTTGAAGGAAACAATTGTGGCTGCATATATTTTGAAAGGTAAAGTGGTGCCGGATGGTTTGCAAGCTCATTCGACTAGGGCGCAGGCGGCGTCTTGGGCGGAGTTCAGTTTGGTACCGGCCGAGGACATTTGTAGGGCGGCGACTTGGTCGTTGTTGCATTCCTTTGCTAAGCATTATAGGCTCAATGTGCAGGCAGCGGCAGATGTGCGTTTTGGATCAGCAGTACTTCAGGCTGGGCTTGCAGGGCCCTCCCATTGATATTCACTGCTCTGTTACATCCTCAATGGTTCCGGGACTGGACTAGAGGGACGAAAAGGAAGATGAAATTAGACTTACCTGCTAATTGTTGTTCCTTAAGGAACTCTAGTCCAGTCCCGAATCCCACCCGGTGTATTGGGGTTATCAGCCTGAAGTTCGTGGTGTACGGTGTGATTTTTGGGGAAGTTTTCTCCAGAGCTCAGAGTGACAGAGCGGATGGGATCCTTTCACAGCAATGCTTTGTTAGCTCTGGGGGTACTTGATGCGTCCAGAGGGGCGTATTTTTACCTTTTTATACGTGTACCTTAACGGGACGGGTTCACGCAGTTATCAAAAAAAAAAAGAAAGACAAAACTCGGGCTTTGTTTCATTATACGGGTTAGTAGTTTTGCTACGTATTTGTCTGAGGGATTATTTAATTACTCATTTAACTACTTATTTGTTGCTCTGCTGAGTCTGCTTTGTCAATAGGTACTGGAGGAGAGAGGCAGTCCTTGCCTATTTATGCAGGTGTCATCAAAGCGATGACGTGTTTCAGTCTCCAAAGCTGTTGGAGGAGATTCTAAACTCAATGGTTCCGGGACTGGACTAGAGTTCCTTAAGGAACAACAGTTAGCAGGTAAGTCTAATTTCATCTTATGGACCTTTCCTCCAGGAACTTGTCCAAACCTTTTTTAAACCCAGCTACACTAACAGCTTTTACTACATCCTCCAGTAAAAAAATTCCAGAGTTTTGAGAAAAAATTGAGTTGAGTGAAAAAAATATTTTCTCTTATTAGTCTTAAATAGTTTACCCTGTAGCTTCATTGCATGTCCCTTAATCTTTTTATATTCTGATGACGTAAAGACTCGATCTATGTTTACCCGTTCAACTCCATTCATTAAGTTATAGACCTCTATCATATCTCCCCTCAGCCATCTCTTTTCTAGGTTGAAGAGCCTGAACTTTTTAGCCTCCCTTCATAGGAGTAGCCTTCCATCCCCTTTACCATTTTGGTGGCTCTTCTCTGCGCAAGAATAAACTTCAGAAAGAGATGAGACTTTGAGTTTGTACCTGAACAGGCCTGAAGAGTGGACAGTCACTGACAATAAATAATTGGTAGTGAGGGAGTAATTGTAACTAAACAGGATTATAGGATATACAGAATTAGTAACTAAGAATGCCAAAAGAGGTGGGGGAGGAGAGAACAATTTGCTATCCAGACCATTGGGGTAGAGTGGCGTCTAAGGAAGCTAAAGATGAAACGAACGGCTGAATCTAAGAGCACAGGGCAAAAAGAGTGAAAACAAATCCAAGGAGAAAGATTGGTCCAAGCCAAACCGAATTCAGGGTGAGAGTTGCAAAGGAGCATATCTGTATCTATAGGCAGGGCACTGCAATAGGCAAGCAAATAATAGCAAGGGGAAGCATCTCTGGGAGCAAATGAGGGCATGGCCAAACAGTAACAGAGGTGGGATGAGCCAGCTTAGCAGGACATTGGAGAGGCGTGTGTGATGCACTTTATCTGGGTTTAGTTCTCGAAGCATATAGAAAGGAGGTTTGACAGTGCTTAAGTGCCATGCAAGAACATTCTTGTTGGCCTAGACATTTAGGTATTGTTGCCTTTAATGCAGCTTATTTTTAGGGAAAGCATAGCAAATAAGACTTTTCTGGATGCAGCAGTAGTTTCACCTACAGGTATTTCCAGTATCTCATCGCAGAGGAGTCTGTGGAAGAAGCCTGAATGTTTCCTCTCCAGAGACAGATAATGCACTGCCTCCTTTTTCTATAGCTCTGATGAATTATAGATGCACAAAGATTTTCTTTCTCTGTGCTGCTGCTGTGGGTTTTTTTTTTCAATATTGCAGAATGAGTTTACACAGCTCTATCGATGTTTAAAGAAGGGAGCTAATTTATTTATTTAACATTTCTTATATACCGCCTTTCATGATATGCACGCTCTCGTTATATTTTTATACAAAGGTAGGTTTATCAAGTGCTTTAAATCAGAACTTAGTGATAGAAAGTTGTATTTTTGCAGCATAGTAAGACTAGAGAGCTGTAGTTCAGTATTTGTATAAAATGGGACGTGAGAAGGAGAAATACAGTAGAAGATGCTGTTGGATACATCCTCTTGTATTCTTCAGAAATATTTTTACACTGGGTGTAGGGCAGAAATGTCATGGTAAAGCCAGCAACAGCTAATCCTAACTCTTGTTTGTTTCTCAATGATTAAACCAACTGAAATTTGCCAACAAAAATACTTGGGCCTGAATTATAACTTTATCTATAGTTGTGAATTGCTTCCTTCCTCTCTAACTGCGTGTGCAGTGCCAGCCACAGAACATCATGTCTGGGGAAAAAAATATTCTGAGATCTCTGTAAATAAGAACAAAGTAGATATTCATTTTTTTTAGAGTTTCTCTGAAAGGCAGAGTCCCTGCCTGTTCCTTAACATTGCTTATGTTCACAAGGCTAAGAAACTGTATCTTTTCTGATGACATGGAGCTGAGTGCTCATTGTACCCACATTTCAGAAAATTACCCCAGATCCTTTAAAACTGAAATCCGTTTTCTCTTTTATGTAATTAATCTTTTAAGGAGCACTGGTGAAGACTGACGAGCAGGAAGTAATCAACTTTCTGCTTACCACAGAAATTATCCCACTGTGTTTGCGCATCATGGAGTCTGGAAGTGAACTTTCCAAAACGGTATTTATTTTGTTTTTATTTCCCTCTCTTGATTCCAGTTGCCTGTCTTTTTTTCTGTACCACCTGAGTGTCTGCTGCATATAGGAAGTTAGGTTAAGAGCATGTATGTGTGCTGAACCTAGCAAAGGGGCAAAGAGTTTTGGGTGAGAGCAGACAGATTTCTCTTGTACTTTGATCAGGATACACTCCTACTCATGGCACTGCCTTCTGTTCATACTGTTGCCAGCAAGTCAGTGACTCAGTCTACCTACCTCAAATTTGGTATGACAAAGGTGTTCAGGTACCTTCAAGGTATAACTGCACAGGAGGCAGGTCTCTCTCAGTGGAAAGGAATCTCCTAGAATGAGGGGGTCATGGATGAAGGTTAAAAGGGAAGCCTCTGAAATGATCTAAGGTGGTGGTGATTCATGAAATAGCATTCCAGTGTAGGCAGCATTGACAGTTCAAGAAGGCATGGGACAAGCACAGAGGCTCTCTGAGGGAGAGGAAAGAATTGTAATGCTGGACAGACCGGTTGGGCCTCATGGTCTTTATCTGTGAGCATATTCTCAGTTTCTATTCTGTCCGTGCACCCATATGTGTATTTCCATAGCGTCCCTCCACTCCAGACTTCTAGGATTGTGTCCCCCTTTCAGCAGATAGAGACTAAGCATGCCAGCTTTTGGTGATGTTGCTACACAAGGAGCCAGTGCTTCTCCAGGACCAAGCAGGAAGCCAGTCCTCACATATGGGTGACATTGACGTCGATGGAGCCCCCATGCAGAGCATTTCCCCAGCTTTCTAAGAAAGCCTTTGGGAATACACCCACGCATGCGTGGTCCTCTTCCCGCCCAAAGGTGCCATCTTGCTCAGTCTTTCTTTTTCTGTGGAGCCCAACAGACGTGAGTCCGTGTCACCCGGAAAAGTTTGATTTTTTTCTGCGATTTTCACTCTCTCTTTGTCCGGTTCGACGCCGGTTCCCCTTCCCACCTGGGTTCAGTACGCCGGTATCGACCCGATCTCTATTTTTCGTTTTTTTGCCCTTCGTGGCACGCGTTCGCAC
Organism: Ichthyophis bannanicus; assembly: GCA_033557465.1. Taxonomy (NCBI): domain Eukaryota; kingdom Metazoa; phylum Chordata; class Amphibia; order Gymnophiona; family Ichthyophiidae; genus Ichthyophis; species Ichthyophis bannanicus. The sequence continues at coordinate 799,361,521 of CM066036.1, forward strand.
TCTTTCTTTTTCCCTGGAGGGCTGGTCTTTTGACCTCGCAGGGGCCCTTTTTTCCCCGATGGCCTCCAGTGGTTTTAAAAAGTGCGATCGTTTGTAAGAAGCTCATGTCTCTTACCGACACACACGACTGCTGCCTGCGTTGCCTCGGGCCAGACCATGATCCCAAGGTCTGTGTCCCATGTGGAAAGATGTCCACTAAGGCACTCGGAAGCCGGCAGCATCAGAAGGAGAGAATTTTTTCTGACTCTGCCTCCGGCCGAGCCTGGACCTCGTCAGAGGCCTCGACATCTCGGGAGTCTGACCCCGAGCTTCGTCGGGGTTCCTCGGAAAGGGGGTCCCCCAGTTGGGAGCATAAGAGGAAGAGAGAGCTCGTGAGGGTGGCGTCGGAGGATACCCCTGGTTCCTTGAGGGGCAGGTCTCATACCCCTGACCGCCGCCCCGGGCCTGTGGAGCTGGAGAAGCCGACCAAGGTGTCTCGTATAGAGCCGGAGTCCGTCGAGCATGTAAGTCCTGTTGTCCTCGAGGACTCTCCTCCCAGGGAGCCGACGTCAGGCCCGGTGCCCGAGTCGGTGGCTGCTGAGTCTCCTGTGCTTGGACTCAGGATGTGACAGCCTTGTAGTGCAGACTGTCTGCCTTCATGGATCAGCAGCGGGTGCTGATGGCCAGCCTGACTGGTGCATCTGCCCCGACCACCGGGATGTCTAAGTCGACCCGGGAGACTGAGCCGGTTCTTGAAGCCATGAAGGCCCAAGTCCGGACTCAGTCACGGTCTCCCTCGACCTCCCGTTCAGGACAGAGGGCGTCTACACCGATGGCCCCGGCTTTGGGGCGGGTGTTACTGGAACCCGCGCGGTCGGAGCCCCTCAACTCTTCCTCGGATGAGTCTGCGTGGGAGACGGAGGACGAGGAGTCCCCCTATACCTTTTGGACTCGGCGTGTCCCTTCGGACTCACCACAGTCCGAGCCCCGGAGTAAGTCCCCACCGGAGGACACCCGGTTCTCGGAGTTTGTCAGGGACATGGCCAAGGCTTTGAATGTTCCTGCGGATCCCGAGGAGGAGCCTTGAGCTGAGGAGCTCGATGCCCTCCAGTATGACTCTCCCCCGAGGGAGGCCTTTACTGTGCTGGTTCCTCTGATGCTGGAACGGCTCCTCTTCCGAATGTGGGAGGCACCGGCCTCGGCGCCGGTTTTGAGCAAGTGGATCGATTCCATGTATCGAGTCCGAAAGAGCCCTGGGTTCCAGAAGGCGCAGCTGCCGCACCATTCTATGGTTGTGGAATCGGCCATGCGTTGTCTGAAGAGCCAGAAGATGCACTCCGCGGTGCCCCTCGGTAGGGAGGCCCAAAGCCTAGATGCCATCGGCAGAAAGTGCTTCCAGGGCTCGATGCTTGCTTGCCGTGTCCAGTCCTACCAGCTGTACATGGGCATGTACTTGCGGGACCTGGCTAAAGAAATAGCCTGGTTCTCGGCTGGCCTCTCTGGGGAACCTTTGCAGAGGTTCAAGTCCTTGTCCTCGGGGATCCGGGAATGCTCCAAGTTTATCTCCCGGGCGGCCTACGATGGCTTCGAGGCTTCGGCCCGAGTAGCGGCGGCCGGCATCGGTGCTTGACGCCAGGCATGGCTACAGTCATCGGACCTCGAGCCATGGGTACAGGACAAGTTGGTCGATGTCCCATGCTGGGGTGAAAACCTCTTCGGCAAGCCCATGGCCGAAAAGGCCGCTGAGCTCGAGACCGAGACTCTGACGAAGACAAGGCTGTCCAGGAAAACTTCTTCCCCATCTCATAAGAAGAAGAGCTTGGGGGAGAAAGGCCTTTTACCCGAGGACGTCATCTGCCTACAAACCCTTTCCCTCACTATCTGGCCTCCCCAGCAGGGTCAGCAGGCCAAGGGGCAGGCACATGGGCCCCTTAGGCAGAAAGCCCCCAAGCCTCCAGCTCCTGCTCCTACTCAGCAGGGAGGGGGTTTTTGACTCCCACTGCATAGCCTCTCCACCTCTGCTGGCCCATCGCAGCACGGGAGGTCGGTTGGCCCTGTTTGCCCACCAGTGGCTGCTCATCACAGGAGATGCTTGGGTACTGAGCATAGTCCAGAAGGGCTATCTGCTCCATTTCAATCAGGTGTACCCCCTCCTACTTTCCAGGGGAGCCTCCAAGGCCTACTCTGCATCAGGAACAACTCCTCCAGGAACTGCAGTGTCTTCAAGACAGGGTGGTGGAGCCTGTACCTCCCCACCTGCTGGGGCAGGGCTTCTACTCCAGGTACTTTCTTGTGCCAAAGAGAACTGGAGGTCTCCGGCCCATTCTGGACTTGAGAAATCTCAACAAGTTCTTGAAAAAGGAAAAGTTCAAGATGCTTGCTCTTGGAACACTGCTGCCCTACCTCCAGCAGGGAGATTGGCTATGCTTCTTAGATCTGAAGGATGCGTACACTCACATCCTCATTCATCCAGACCACAGAAAATACCTAAGGTTCGTGGTAGGAGGAAACCATTTTCAGTACAGAGTACTGCCCTTTGGCCTAACCTCCGCCCCACGGGTCTTCACAAAGTGTCTGGCGGTGGTGGCCGCCTACTTGAGAAACCAGGGTATTTGTCTTCCCCTACCTGGACGACTGGCTCATCAGGGGTCAGACTCTCTCCAGGAGGCCAGGCAAGCCACCCTCCGTACTGTTTCCCTCCTTCAACAACTAGGCTTCATCATAAACTTTGCAAAGTCCACTTTGCTCCCCTCCCAGAACCTGGAGTTCATAGGGGCAAGGTTAGACTCCCTGCACGCCAAAGCTTACTTGCCAGAAGACAGAGCGGGAAGGCTGATGGACTTGGCCAGCCTGTTTCTAGACAACCAGCTGGTTTCCGCCAGACTTTGTTTACTGCTCCTGGGCCACATGGCTTCCACAGTGCATGTGACCCCCAATGCCCGCCTGAATATGAGGCCTGCACAGTGGTGTCTCAGGACTCAGTGGAGGCAGGCTACCGGAAGCCTAAGAGACAAAGTAAGGGTGTCCAAACCCTTCCTGAACTCCCTGCAGTGGTGGCTACACCCCGCCAACCTCTGCAGGGAACTCCTTTCCAGGTACCTGTTTCCACTGTGGTACTCACAACCGATGCCTCCTTGCAGGGCTGGGGTGCACATTGTCTGGACAAGTGCACACAGGGCCTGTGGTCTCCATGGGAGGCCATGCAACAAATCAATCTCCTGGAACTCAGGGCGATACGCTTAGCCCTCAAGGCCGCCTCTCACACCCTAGCCCACCAATCGGTCTTGGTGCAGACAGACAACCAGGTGGCGATGTTCTATGTGAACAAACAGGGGGCACGGGGTCCAAGCTCCTGTGTCAGGAGGCGCAGGCCCTATGCTCTTTTTCACTTTGACACAATATGCTGCTCAGGGCAATCTATCTTCCTGGCCACAAAAACTTCCTGGCAGACAGATTGAGCAGGGTTCTGCAGCCTCACGAATGGCAACTGCACCCTTTGGTGGTTCAGAACATTTTCCTGAAGTGGGGACCTCCATCTATAGACCTCTTTGCCAGTCCTCTGAACCATCAGCTGCCTCAATTCTGCTCCAGACAACCGCGTCCCACGAGATTCGCAGCGGATGCCTTCCTGATCTCATGGTCCAAGGGCCTCCTGTATGTGTTTCCTCCTACGCCCCTGGTGGCCCGAATCTTGTTCAAGATTCTAAGGGACAGGGCCTCGATCATATTGGTAGCCCCCAGATGGCCGAGGCAGCCCTGGTTCCCGCTTCTGTTACAGCTGGCGGTGGATACCCCACTCCCTCTGGGGTTGCAACCCGATCTTCTTTCTCAGGATCAGGGTTCCCTTCTGCACTCCAATCTCAAAACTCTCAATTTGATGACCTGGAGGCTGCAAGGGTAGTGCTGGCTCCCTGGGGCCTGCCTCAAGAAGTTGAAGAGGTGGTCTTGGCCTCTAGGAAGCAATCCACCAGAAAGACCAATGCCCTGAAGTGGAAACGGTTCTCCTTGTGGTGTGACAAACGCCAGGAGAACCCTTTCTCCTGCCCTGTGCCAGTGGTGCTTCAGTACCTACTGCACTTGTCTAATCAGGGTCTTAAGTCCAATTCTGTTCGGGTACACCTTTCTGCTCTGGCAGCCCACCACTCACAGGTGGACGGGCACTCTTTATCGGTTCACCCCTTGGTATCCCAGTTCCTCAGAGGCTTGCTCTTGCTAAAGCCACCTCTCCGTCCACCAGCCCCTGAGTGGGAGTTGAATGTGGTCTTGCAGCAGCTTACTTGCCCTCCCTTTGAGCCAATGGCTGCGTGTCCTCTCCGCTTCCTTTCTTGGAAGGCTCTTTTCCTAATGGCACTGACCTCGGCCAGACGAGTGAGTGAACTTCAAGCCCTGGTCTGTGACAGGCCATACACTCGTTTCTATAGGAACAGGGTAGTCCTTAGGACTCATCCTAAGTTCCTCCCGAAGATAGTCTCCTCTTTCCACCTCAATCAGGAGGTGGTTCTTCCAACATTCTTCCCTAGGCCCCATGCCAGCCGGGCTGAGGAAGTCCTGCATACCCTGGACTGTAGAAGGGCCTTGTCTTTCTACATTGAGCGTACTAAGGGTCATAGAAGGGCTACTCAGCTCTTCGTCTCCTTTGACCCAAACAACTTGGGTTTGCCTATCTCCAAGTGTACCTTGTCCATATGGGTGGCGGACTGTATCACCTGGGCTTACAGGGCAGCAGACCTTCCCTTGCAGGGTCGAGTCACAGCTCACCGTGTCCAGGCAATGGCTGCATCAGTAGCTCATCTCCGTTCTGTACCGTTGGCAGACATCTGTAGGGCTGCAACTTGGTCCTCAAGCCAGACCTTTGCAGCCCATTACTGCCTGGAGAGGGAGTCCCGTAGGGACAGTGCTTTTGGTCGGGCAGTATTCCGGAATCTCTTTGAGGTTTAGGCAACTCCTGCCCTCCAGCCCTCTTGTTGGGCTACCGGTGGGATCTGTTCTCAGTAAAATTCTTTCCCTGATGCTGAGGCTTCACAGAGGGAGCTCTATTTTTCAGCCTGGGTTCCTGGTAGCCCAGAGCTAGGGAGTCACTCATATGTGAGGACTGACTTCCTGCTTGGTCCTGGAGAAAGAGTAGTTACTCACCTGTAACAGGTGTTCTCCAGGAACAGCAGGAATCAGTCCCCACAACCCTCCCTCCTCCCCTGGGAGTTGCAGTTGTACATAGTTCATTTTGTTTTTTTGTGCTCTCTTTTAGCTTTGTCATCTGACTGAGCAAGATGGCACCTTTGGGCGGGAAGCTGGGGAAATACTCCACATGGGGGCTCCATCGACGTTGATGTCACCCATATGTGAGGACTGATTCCTGCTGCTCCTGGAGAACATCTGTTACAGGTGAGTAACTACTCTTCCTCTCACCAAGCCAGTATACTCTGTCTCCAGCAGATGGAACACATCTCAGTGTAGTCTGTGCTACACTGGAAGGCCTACTTTGCCAGTTATAAAACAAAAAAACATTCCTGTACTATGGTGAGACTGCCTTGCTGGTATCCTTTTGGTTAGTGTAGAAGCAGGACTGGAGTTTTGGTGAAGTGCTTACCCCGAGGTTCAATGCTGTTTAGTCAGCTACAGGACCTTGGGAGGAAATGGGGACCATGTAGGGTCTGACCTCTGTGATTGAGGCACTCACTTAACGTGGTCCCTAGCACCTTCAGTGGTGTGTGGGAGCCGGTGGCTGTGATTATCTTGCTCTCAGCGTTAGCATTCCTCCTTCCCCTCTGAGCGTCGCAGTGTCGTTTTAGTAGAGTGGGAGGTTTCTTTAGTCAGATGCTTCTCCCTTAGGGCTCTCTCATGGGAGCGGAGCTGCACAGCTGCAGCCTTCATTTTGTGACATGCCATTATCCAGGGCCGTTTGTTTGGCGTGTGGCTTAAAGAGCAGCCACCTCTCAGCAGCAGGCTTCTGCAGAACCTGCGAGGCCAAGGATCGGGAGACTGGCAGCACCACTCGGGCTTCATCTGAAGATTGTGCAGGGCCTGGTGAGATATCCGATGAGGCAGCTGCTTTGCCACCCATTTTGTTCCCGGCGGCAGAACCACTGTTTTGGTGGGAACTACTGCCATTTTGCCTCCATCACACAGGGCAACCTGGATCCCACGGAGGGTGCTCTGACAGTGAATTTGCGATTGCAGCCTTCTGCAGACCCTCTGGAGGACTCTCCGGAGGAGCCTTTTTCAATGGAGTTCATCCTCATGATGTACAGGGCATATTGTTCTAGGTGGGGCAAGGGGGAGGCAGCCAGAGTACAGTCGTCCCTCCCTCAGCAGAGGGAAATAGTCAGCAGGCCAGATGACATACTTGATCAAGCTCCCAGACCTCTGGACTCCTTGGAGGCATAGAGGGAGTCTGTGCACTCTTTGTGATCTGAGGATCCCTTGGAAGGACCATCAGAACCTTTGGATGATGAGGCACCCTTGGGAGGGATCCTTAGACCAGCTCCAGAGGGGGAAGAGCCCAATGTGGTCCGGGTCTTCCATAGAAAAGAGCTGACGGCTCATACCACACACTTCCTGGCGACACTTAATCTGTCTGCAGTTGCTCCACTAGAGGGTCCATCCCTGGAGGACCCCCTCTTGCAGAGTATCAAGGTCTCTGAGGTAGTCTTTACGCTTCATAGAGCCTTTAAGCAGATGATTGACCTTGAGTGGGAGATCCTTGAGGCAGGCCTTCGGGGCAGTAGAGCAATGCAATGGCTCTATCCGGTTGCAGCCAAGCAGAAGCAGGTCTTGAGGTTGCTTTGGTCAACGCTCTGGTCGTAGCAGTGACCAAAAAGACCACAATACCCGTGGGAAGGCAGGGCGGCCCTGAAGGACCCACAGGATAAAAAGTTGGAGACCTTGTTGAAGCAGGCCTTTGAAGTCAATGCCCTGGCCCTACAAGCTTTGGTCTGTGGTGCCTATGTGGCATGAGCGTGCATGAAGTGGTTGCAAGCCTTAGCGAGCTCGGGGCACGAGGTCCCTCCGGAACTGCAGGATTCAGTCCATTTGGAGTCTAGGGTAGCCTACCTGGCCAATGCCTTCTACAGTCTGCTGTGGGCCACCACCAAGGGCATGGCGTCGGTGATCATGACTCACTGGCTGCTCTAGCTTCGTAATTGGTTGGCGGATGTCTCCTCCAAACATAAACTGATTAGCTGCCCTGTTGTTCAGGGAGGACATGGAAAAGCTGGTGAAAGAGTTGGGGGACTCCAAGGCAGTTAGACAGCCAGAGGACAAGCCTAAGATTTCTAAATTCGCACTGGCCTCTCAGGGACAGAACCGGGAGTTCCACAGATTCAGGGCCTCCCTGTTTTGCACCCTACCAAAGACCGAGGTACCCCACCAAGGGGCAGCCTTTTCATGGGGGCAGGGGTTCCAGACTGGGTTTCTTTCCCAGTTCTGGAACCACTCCCAAGAGATCGCTATGAAGGACGGCAGACCCAGGCAGAGAGAATGCCGGTGGGAGGTCGGCTACAGCACTTTTACTCCGCTTGGGTCCAAATCACCATGGACCAGTGAATCCTGTAAGTCATCCGGGAAGGATACACACTGGAGTTTGCCCATCCTCTCTAGGACACATTTCTTGTCTTGCCCTGCAAAGCGGCTGCCAAATCGTGGGCGGTCAGGGACACTTCTTAGGCTGCTGCGGCTACAGCCGGTGGTGACGGTCTCCTCCAGCCAGTTAGGTCAAGGTCAGTACTCTATCTACGTTGTGTTTCCCAAAAAGGACAGGGTCCTTCCGGCCCGTCCTCGACCTGATTTCAATTGTACACTCTGTGTTCCTCACTTCCGCTTGGAAATGCTCTGGTGGGTCATAGCGGCTGTGCGCCTTGGACCTCATGGAAGTTTATTTGCATGTTCCCATTCGGCAGGACCATCAGAGGTTCCTCAGGTTTGCATTGCCCATGGCCATTTCCAGTTCCAGGCCCTTCCATTCGGGTTGGCCACGGCTCCCCTTAACTTTACAAAAATTATAGTGGTGGTGAAAGCGGCCTCACTGTGGAGTCGGGGGATGTTGGTTCATCCCTACCTTGACGATTGACTGATCAGAGTAAAGTTGCAGCGGGAGAACAAGCAGGCCACACAGCAGGTCCTTGCAAAGAGTCATCTCTCACCAACTCAGCCTCTCCTCTGTCTGGGGGCTCATTTCAACACTGCGCTGGGAATGATCTTTCTGCCAGAGAAGTGCTGGTCCAAGCTTCAGGATCAAATTCAGTGCTTTCTGAGACAGTGCACCCAGTCCTCATAGTCTTATCTGCGGATTCTGGGATCCTCGGCAGCAGCGCTGGGCTTGGTTCCATTGGTGAAGGCGCACACGTGCCCTTTGCAGAAAGCGTTGCTGTCGAGTTGGTCCCTGCAGTGACATTCCGTGCAGCAGTGGCTGCTTTGCCCTTTTGGAGTTGCGCGGCAACCTTGCCTTGTGGCTGGCCGACTCCAATCTGACCAGAGGGATGCCCCTGGAGCCCCCAGAGTGGACACTGGTTACGATGGATGTCATTCTCTCCGGGTGGGGGTGCATTGCCCGACGCGGTTAGCCCAAAGTCATTGGACACAGCAATGGAAGATAAATTTCCTGGAGATGCAGGCCATTCGTTTGTCTCTGCAGGAGTTTCTATCTCTGATATGCCATTGAGCAGTGCAGGTATTCTTGAACAATGCCACCACGGTGGTGTATATCAATTATCATGCAAAGGCAGCATGCTCCTGGCGGAGGAGATTGCTCCACTTCTTCAGTGGGCAGAAACTAATCTTCAGTTGTCGGTGGTGCATATTGCAGGAAAGGACAATGTGCAGGCAGATTTTCTTAGCCGTCGTTGACTGGACCTTGGAGATTGGTTTCTGGAGCAGACAGTATCTCCCAGCCTGGTCCAGCAGTGTGGCTTACTGGTCATAGACCTAATGGCAGACAACACCCAGAGAACGCATGTCTGAAAGACTTGATGCCTTAGCCTAGGCATGTCCAGCAGATAGTTTACGGTATATTTTTCTGCCATGGCCCTTGATCGGTAAAGTGGTGCAGCGCATATAGGCACATCAGGATGCTCATGCCAGATTGGCCATGAAGGCTGTGGTATGTGGATCTGATATGACTGGCAGTGGACCATCCCTGGCAGTTGCAGTCTAGGCCGGACCTGCTGGCTCAGGGTCCAATTCTAATGCCTTAAGTGGATCAATTCTTGCTTATGACTTGGCTCTTAAAGGGCGTGCCTGGCTCAACAGAGCTAATTTTACTGAAGGTTAGGTGACTATCCACCTCCCTGGCTTCCGTCAGTGTGGCAAGTGTTCAAAGCCTGGTGTTTGGACAGAGGATGTTTTACCTTGTCAGCAGATACGCTGGATATCTTGGCCTTCCTGTCGGATGGAATGGAGAAGGGCTTGGCGCTGAATTATTTGAGAGTTCAAATCGCCATCCTGGCTTGTTATCGTTGCAGGGTGTTGCCCTGGCGTTTCACCCAGATGTAGTGCGGTTCCTCAGAGCGGTGAAGCAGTTGTGGCCTCAGCGCTGGCTATTTTGTTCCTTCATGGGACTTGAATCTCATGCTCTCGGCACTGGCGAAGGCTCACTTTGAGCCCTTGAGCTCCCCACCCCTTTGAAGGATCTGACCTTAAAAGCAGTTTTTATGGTAGCCATATGCTCAGTGCACCATCTTTTAAAGCTTCATGCACTCTCCTGCTAGGAGTCCTACTTGATCTTTGCCAAGGACAAGATCTGTTTGCGTACCATTCCGTCCTCCTTGCCCTAAGTGGTGTCTGAGTTCCATCTCAACCAGATGTAGTCTTGCCTACTTTCCCAGTGGATGCAGAAGGTTCACTCCATCGACTGGACATGTGTAGGACCCTGCGGTACTACCTGATGAGGATGGTCTCTATTCGGGTGTCCGATGGCTGTTTTGTGCTTTTTGGAGGTCCACGTAAGTGTGAGGCGGCCTCCAAAGACTTCCATTGCCAGATGATTAAAGGAAACAATAGGTTCAGCCTACAACTTGTATGATAGACCTTTGCCAGTAGGGCTGCGGGCCCATTCAGCCCAAGCGCAAGCAGCCTCCTGGGCTGAGTGCAGTTTGGTTCCGCTGGTGGACATCCGTGGAGTGGCGACATGGTCGTCTCTTCACAGTTTTGCTGCTCATTATCATTTGGGCTTAGTCTCTTTCAGATGCGCGGTTCGGTGCCTGGGTCTTGCAGGCTGGGCTTGCTGCTCCCATCCAAGTCTGAACAGTGCTCTGGTACATCCCAGAAGTCTGGACTGGACTGGAGGGACCCTATGGAAGTTGAAATTAGGTCTTACCTGCTATTTCCTTTAGTTCCTCCAATCCAATCCAGAACCCGGCCGTTATGAGATTAGACAGCAAGCCCCTTAGGGGAAAGCCTTTGAAGAATTTCAGCATATTTTTTGTATCTGCAGGCTTGCTCATTGCCTCCACGACTCATGGAGAGGCAGGGCTAGGGGCCCAAGGATTTAGTTCTGTGGAGTCCAACAGCTAGCTATGGCCTTGGCCTTGTGGGTTGTTCCATTTCACCACATGTTTGGTTGGATGAGGAGTATATATAGTTCATGGTTGTTCACTGGACGTTAACTAGGGGGAAAGGTTTCTTTAGTGGCTTTGTCAGAAAAATACTGGCTTGGTGGGAGGAGCGCTGGCTTCTTGTGCAGTGACATCACCAAAAGCTGGTATGCTCAGTCTCCATCTGCTGAAAGGGGGACACAATCCCAGGAGACTGGACTGGAGGGTCTAACAGAAAGAAAATAGGCAGGTAAGATCTGATTTCACCATAACCTATAGAGAAATCAGTTTTGAAAATGGCGATGATGTATCTGGACTATTAGGAAATGGGCAGATGTACTGCCCAGTCATAACCACAGACTAGCATTTCTGCTCTTCTATGAGAAGAATATTACAGTATGGTGTGGGAATGTAGGGCCTCCTGATTGCATGAATAGAAATGTATAATCTTTCAAATAAGTAATTTGTACAGTCCCTTCTGAAATTATTCATCCCCTTGGTGTTTGTCCTATTTTGTTGTATTACAACCTGGAATTAAAATAAGAGTTTTGGGGGTTAGCACCATGTGATATACACAACATGCCTATGAATTTGAAGGTGCAAAATATCCTTTATTGTGACACAAACAATAATTAAGGGAAAAAATGAAATCGGGAGTGTGCATATGTATTCACCCCCCAAAGTCAATACGTTGTAGAGCCACATTTTGCTTCAATTATAGCTGCAAGTCTCTTGGGGTATGTCTCTATTAGCTTAGTACATCTAGCCACTGGGATTTTCACCCATTCCTCAAGGCAAAACTGTTCCAACTCCTTCAAGTTAAATGTGTTGCATTGGTGTAGAGCAATCTTCAAGTCATGCCATAGATTCTCAATTGGATTGAGGTCTTGGCTTTCACTAGGCCATTCCAAGACATTTAAATGTTTCCCTTTAAACCAGATTTAGCAGTATGTTTAGGGTCATTATTCTGTTGGAAGATAAACCTTCATCCCAATCTCAAATCTCTGGCAGACTGAAACAGGTTTTCCTAAGAATTGCCTTGTATTTAGTGCCATCCATCATTCCTTCAGTCCTGACCAATTTGCCTGTCCGTGCAGATGGAAAACATTCAGCATGATGCTGCCACCACCATGTTTCAATGTCGGAATGTTGTTTGCGGGGTGATGGGACGTGTTGTGTTTGCGCCACACAAGGGCATTTCCCACGATAGCCCAAAAGTTCAATATTTGTCACATCTGAGCAGAGAACCTTCTTTTATGTGTTTGCGGGGTCCACCATATGCTATTGTGCACGCTCATTTCTTTCTTTAAGCAGTGGCGCTTTTTCTGGCCACTCTTCCATAAAGTCCCACTCTGTGGCATGTACGGCTTAAAGTGGTCCCACAGACAGATACTCCCATCTCTGCTGTGGATCTTTGCAGCTCCTACAGTGTTATCGTTGGTGTCTTTGTAGCATCTCTAATTAATGCCCTCCTTGCTCAGTCTATTCATTTTGGTGGGCAGCCTTCTCTTGTCAGGTTTGTAGTGGTCACATCAAGGATCCTGAACCGCAATTGCTGCACTGTGAAATAATTTTTTTCTCTTTTGTCAGAGTCGCTATATATGAGGGAAGGCAAAAACCATCCCCTTTGAAATAGCCTCTCCTTTTAATCGAGTGTGTAGTGAACAAATCATTAATCACTAATCTCAAAGTGCTTCAATGCAGCTTCAGAAGAATCACAATCAACTACATGCCACGTTTCGGCTCATGAAATATCAACCCTGCATCAGGTTGAAACCAAACTTGTTCCTGCAGTCACAATTTCGAGATAAGTGATTAATAACACAGGTACACTAAAAAAATTTTTTTTTAAACTGCCTCTGTTTCGATTGATTTTTACGTTTTTTGGTGCGCTGAATCCAAATCTGGTAACCAATTTGCTCTATCACGTACAGATTTTTTGCTACATTGGGTTAGCAGTTTGAGGTGAACGTTTCAGATTGAGTGCGATCGAGATAAAAGTTTCTTGGATGAATTCTTTATACTAATTGTTTAGTAGTTATTCAAATAAGAATAAAGAAAATTGTAACAAGGCAGCACATAAGAATAGAGTAATGTCAACAAAACACACTGTGATGGTAGCAAAATTGTCTGCACTTAAAACAGCCACATACATGTGCACAAACATTGAGCATATAAGAGCGAGGTTAGACACAAAGCAAAGCAAAGAAATGTGCAAAAAATGTTGTACAGGTATGTATGTAAGAATAGAAAACGCAAACCGCACCATTGCACTACATGAAGACAAACACCCGATGGTGTGAAAATAAAATTCTAATAAATGAGATCCGACACTGTGGTAATAACTAGCAAATTTTTATTTCAAAGTTTAGTAAAAACACGATATTTGTCAACACAGTTTAGATTTTAAAGTCATTCTTGGGTCAATCAATCTCCTGGTGGGCCCGTTTCTTCTTACCCCGAATGCTTCTCTTGGTGCGCTGCTTGGCGTATTTTTCATCTGGGGTTTCCCGCAGCAGCAACCAGCAGAAATCAGCCATCATAGTGGTGTTCCATCTTCCTTGGTACCTTCTCTCTGCGTCCTTGATGTCCTGGTGAAACCTTTCACCTTGTTCTTCACTGTACGCCCCCAAGTTTTCGGGAAAGTAGTTCACATGGGAGTGCAAGAAATGTACTTTCAGGCTCATGTTACAGCCTTGTTCTTTGAAGGCATTGAGCATCCTGGCAACAATATCCTTATAGTTCTCATCCCGCCTGTTCCCCAAGAATTTGAGAACAACATCCTTGAAGGAATCCCAGGCTTCTTTTTCCTTCTCAGACATCGTTTCAGCGAATGCTCCATCTGAAATGAGTTTCCTTATATCAGGGCCAACAAACACTCCTTCCTTTAGCTTTGCTTCAGAAAGTCGGGGGAACTTTGAGCAAAGGTACCGAAAGCACTCACCATCTTTTGGAAGGGACTTGATGAATTGCTTAATGAGACCCAACTTAATGTGGAGAGGTGGTAATAGAATTTTATCACGAGGTACCAAGCTCTCATGAAGAACATTTTTCTCACCGGGTCTCAAATACTCCCGAATTGGCCAGTCTTTTTTCCCCCAGTGTAGGTCGCAGGCCCGGCTATACCACAAGCAAAGGAAGCAGGGATATTTGGTGAAACCGGATTGCTGCCCTAATAGCATGGATAGAATTTTAAAGTCTCCACAAATCATCCACTTATGCTCATCATAACGAATCTTCTGAAGAATCCGGGCCAAATTCTCGTATTTTTCTTGGAGAATAACAGAGTGAGCAATAGGAACTGAAGCGAATGTGTTGCCATTATGAAGAAGAACACCTTTTATGCTGTCTTTTGACGAATCAATGAACAGCCGCCATTCAGCAGGATCATACTTGAGTTTAAACTTTTCCATCACTCCTCCGTATATATCGTTGCAAAATACCAAATCTTCCTCTTTGCTGAAATACTTCAAAAATTGTGTCTCGCGGTTGCGGTACCAATAAAAAGTTGTTCCTGGTGACAATAGATTTTTCTGTTTAAGCCGAGAACCTAGCAGTTGGGCAGCATCTTTTGGGAGTCCTAAATCCCGGACTAAATCATTCAATTCAGCTTGAGAGAAAAGTTCAGGTTTCGGATCTGTTTCAGTTTCAAACTCGGAAGTACTGGACTCATCGGGAAAAGCCATCTGATGAGTCTCATGATCAGAATCGTCCACACAAATATGATCCAAAGATTTTGGTGGTTCAGGCACAGGTACTTCGTTGCTATGAGGCATAGGCCTAATTGCTGAGGGAAGGTTGGGGTAACTTATTACGTTCCTATTTTTTAAGTTGTATCCCTTCACAATGCAAGAGCAAAATAGCAGTCACTGCTGTGGTCTCTTTGTTCACGCCACATCATAGGTATTCCGAAACGAAATGCTTGTTTTTTACCTTTCATCCATAAGCGTAGATCTTCCTCACATGTCTTGCACACTTTGTGAGGAGCCCACGGTTTGTCTTGATCGCCTAACTTCAAACCGAAATAGGCGAAATATACTTTTTTAATAAATGCAGAAATGTTCCTCTGCCGCTTTTTCACGGTATATTCCCCACAAATAAAACAAAAACTGTCCGGAGAGTTGACGCAACCTCTGGCTCTGTGAGCCATCACAAATACACAGCACTGCAAACTACAACTTGTCAGACGGCTGCCTGGGTGAGAATCTTCACAGTCTTGACAAGTGCATATATCTATATGATTTGCAAGGTATTGTGGGCAATGTAGTTCATTCACACCAGACACAGCTGCTGACAATAATTTAGTTGTGCTCTTGGGTAAAGCCAATAAGATTTTTATTTATGGGGTTATTTCTCCCAACACAGATATGCTTGGTAGCACATAAATTAGGTAACTTGCTTTCAGTGTTAACTTGGAAAAACAAAGTCAAAATCAGGAAAACAACAAATGAAAAGCTACAAAGCAAGAAACAAACTGTTCTTTTCAGATTAACTTCTGATTACTTCCCACATAGATTCAGAAGTGATTCTCTTCCTAGCTCACAAGCAATTAGGTAAGGCTTAATTGCTAGCAGTTATCCAGCTGAAACCCCTTTAGCTGGCTTGCTTTCTACTGTGTGGGTCAAATCCTGCTTCAGGAGCTTTTCTGAAGCAGATTAAAGAACAAATTTGTATTTTCTTTGTGATGGTTGCTGTACTTTATAACAGAAAGTTACCAACGGAGTTTTGATAGAGAGCAATCCATATAAACACATTCTTCATCTGCAATCATTCCCCCATCTTCAACAAGCATAGGTTCAATATCATGGATTGGCACAGATGAATCTCTCAATGGAGCAGTTTCAGGAGAATACTTGTTTCCCTGCTGTCTTTCAAGGTTATAGCTAGGGCATAGATCAGTGTTCATACCTGAGCTTCCATTGCTGCTAGAGTTCCTCTCTATCTAGCCTGGCCAGTATGTAGTCCAGTTCTTATGTCTTGCCTTCCAATCCAGATCCCTGGACACTGGATCTCTTTTCACATACCTTCTGGCACGGGTCTTAGGGTCCCTTCCACGTGCAGCCGTCTCCCTCACAGGTAGCGTCTGGAGATTCCTAGCTCTGCAGCACCATTCCTCTTGCTTTCCCCAGTCCAATGGTGTATGCCGGCCCTTGGAATACCTCCCAGTATACGTACTGCTTTGGACTCTTCTAGACCTCTCAAAGGCTTTTCTCCTCTTTCTTCCAGAGGGTTTCTTTCCCTCTCTGTCCGTCTGGTTTGGCTTCTGCTTCTGATGATCCTTCAGATGAAACTGATGATCCTTCTCTGAATATCCAAGGTGATCATGAAGATGGTCATCTGTAGAATAAACTCTACTCTTATTCTGCTTAGATGAGTGCTCCTCCCTAACACAGCGCAGCTGTGCTGAATCAGGCCCTGCCCTTTGAGATGAGTGCTTAGGGATTACTTCATAGCCCTCCTGATTGAACACACGTTTCCCCACTTCAGCTCCTCTAATGGCTGTTGGAAACCTGGTGCATTCTGGGACTGGTAGTCTTTTATGGGAAAATTCTGTTTTCTTATTTCTACCAGAACTGACAGGTTGCTTGTTCAGAGTCACTTCACCTTTTCTATAGCTCCTTCCTGAGCTATGATAAGCTTCCTTATCACAAACTGTAGTGAACCACTTCGGAATAAAGCTGGATTACGACTGAGCAAACAAAAGGTAATAATGAACTTGCAAGAAACTGAAATTTGACAGGAACGTTCATGTCGCAACCACCGTGTTTGAGCGAGCGAACGAGGCGAGGCGAACAGGAAAGAACATGCACCAGCGCGAGTACTGGATTTAGCCCCCCGCCTCCCAATTGTCCTGTTAATGTATAAAATGAATACAAAACACTCTAAAATATCATGAGGGAGTGTTTCTAGTTAGTTAACCATTACAACCTCTATTTTGGGCCAAGAAAATAAACTGCAGTCGGCTAAAAAGAAATTATGTGAACATTCCTTATATGGGTAAGAAATCTAATTTTGCAAGAAAACGTGACGTGATGGAACATTTTGGCTATTTTTTCTGGATTCAGCACCCCAAAATCTATAGGAATCAGTTGCAAAACTGGAGGCAGTTTTTTGGTAGTGTACCTGTGTAATTTGTACACTACACACTCGATTAAAAGGAGAGGCTGTTTCAAAGAGGATGGTTTTCGCCTTCCTTCATATAGCAACTCCGACAAAAAAGAAAAAAAAATTTCATGGTGCAGCAGTTGCGGTTCAGGATCCTTTGATGTGGTTAGTTTGTAGTTCCTGACATTAGGGACATTTTTGATTGAGGTTTGTAGTGGTGCCATATTCTTTTCATTTTGTTATAAAGGATTTAATGTTCTCCAGGAACAAGCAGTAAGTCAGTCCTCGCATATGGGTGACGTCGGCGCCGACGGAGCCCTCATGCGGAGCAATTCCCCAGCTTTCAAAGAAAGCCTTTGGGATTGCATCGCGCATGTGTGGTCCCCTTCCCGCCCAAGGGTGCCATCTTGCTCAGTCTTTTTTTCCACGGAGCCCAACGGACGTGGTCCTGTTTTCACTGTGGGAAAAGTTGATTTATTTTTTTCAGCTTCCCGGTTCGACACCGGTTCCCCTTCCCGCCCTCGGCTCGGTACACTGGTATCGAGTCCGGTCCTGTTTTTTGTTTTTGTCCTTCGTAGCTAGCGTTCGCGCTCTTTTTAGTTTTCACTGGCAGCCTGGTTGTTTGATCTTGCAGGGGCCCTTTTTCCCCCCATGGCTGCCAGCGGGTTTAAAAAATGTGATCGGTGTAAGAAGTTGATGTCTCTCACCGACACACACGACTGCTGCCTCCGATGCCTCGGCCCCAACCATGACCCGGTGGTCTGTGGGCCGTGTGGTAAGATGTCTTCGAAGTCTTTGAGGAGCAGGCAGCAGCAGCATGACAGGAGTTTTTCTGAGTCCTCTTCCAGCCGGGCCCGGACCTTGTCAGAAGCCTCGATATCTTGGAAATCGGAGCCTGAGCACCGTTGTGGATCTTCTGAGCAGGGGTCTGCCTCCAGGGAACACCGGAGGAAGAAGAAACTCGTGAGGGTGGCGTT
Source organism: Ichthyophis bannanicus (assembly GCA_033557465.1). NCBI lineage: Eukaryota > Metazoa > Chordata > Amphibia > Gymnophiona > Ichthyophiidae > Ichthyophis > Ichthyophis bannanicus. Next base: position 799,379,108 of record CM066036.1, read on the forward strand.
GCTGGACGCCTCTGATCGGCTTGGGCCCTCGGGTTTCAGGCCGCGGAGCCCGGACCACTGCCCCGGGTCCTCGGAGTCAGAGCGGCAGGCTAAACACCCTCGAAGGGAGCCAGAGGCGTCGGACAAGGTAACTTCTGTTGTCCTCGTAGACTCTCTTCTGGGAGATGGTCTCAGGTTGGCAGCCCTGGACAGCAGCATGGCTACCTTCATGGAGCAGCAGCAGGCATTGATGGCCGGTCTCACTGGTCCATCTGCCCCGACCACCGGGACGTCTATGCCGGAGGCCGAGCCGATTCTCAAGTCGATCCTCGGCCAAGGTCCCCCTCTACCTCCCGTTCGGTCATCGACGCCGGTGCTCTCGGTGTTGGGGCGGTCGGGCTCGAAGCCCTCGAGGCTGGAGCCCATCGAGGAGTCCTCGGAGGACTCGGTGTGGGAGATGGAGGAGGAAGACTCCCCAGACACCTTCTGGACCCGGTGTATCCCATCGGACTCTCCGGGTTCAGAGCCTTGGAATAGGTCCCCTCCGGAAGACACTCGGTTCTCGGACTTCATGAGGGACATGGCCAAGGCTTTGGCATTCCCTGCGGATGCTGAGGAGCCGAAGAGCTTGATGCCCTCCAGTATGACTCTCCCCCGAAGGAGGCCCTTACTGTACCAATGCCTCTGATGTTGGAACGGCGGCTGCTCCGCGTGTGGGTGTCCCCGGCCTCGATGCCGGTGCTCCGCAAGCGGGTCGATTCCATCTATCGAGTCCGCAAGAGTCCTGGGTTCCAGAACCTGGACACCCTCGGCAGAAAGTGCCACGAGGGCTCGATGCTGTCATGCCGTGTCCAAACTTACCCATCTGTACATGGGCATGTACTTGCAGGACCTGGCAAAGGAGATTGCCGGATTCTCGGCTGCCCTATCCGAGGAACCCTTGCAACACTTCAAGGCCTTGTCCACGGGGATCAGAGAGTGCTCGAAGTTCATGTCTCGAGCAGCTTACGACGGCTTTGAGGCTTCGGCCCGAGTAGCCGCGGCCGACATCGGTGCATGCCGTCAGGCCTGGCTCATGTCGTCGGACCTAGAGCCATGGGTTCAGGATAAGTTGGTCGATGTTCCGTGCCGAGGAGACAACCTCTTCGGCAAACCCATAACTGAGAGAGCTGCAGAAATCAAGTCAGAGTACTTGACCCGGATAAGGTTGTCGAAGAAGACATCTGCGCCTTCTCACAAGAAGAAGGCCTCGAGGGGGGGAAAAGCCCTTTTTCCCGAGGAAGGGTATGGCTCACAGAAACTACCCCACTTACCAGGCTGCCCCAGCTCCCCAACAGGGGCAGCAGGACAGGGGCATGTCCCACGTAAGCCGAAGACTCCCAAGCCTCCAGCTCTGGCTCCTACCCAGCCGGGAGAGGGTTTTTGACTTCCAGTGCATAGCTCCTCTCCCACCAGTGGTTTGGCCCTGTACGCTCACAGGTGGCCAGCCATTGCTACGGACGCCTGGGTTTTGCAAGTAATCCAGCGGGGCTACTTACTTCACTTCCACCAGGTGCCCACCTCCTTTTTCCCAGGAGAGCCTCTCAGGCCCCCTCTTCACAGGAACCTCCTCCTGCAGGAGTTGGCAGGTCTGCTAAAGAATCAGGCGGTGGAACCGGTGCCCCCCACCACTTGCAGGGGCAAGGCTTCTACTCCAGGTATTTCCTAATACCAAAAATAAAAGGAGGCCTACGCCCCATCCTGGACTTGCGAAATCTGAACAAGTTCCTGGTGAGGGAAAAGTTCAAGATGCTTTCCCTTGGGATCCTAACCTCCACCAGGGAGACTGGCTATGCTCCTTAGATTTAAAGGATGCTTATACACACATCCTCATACACCCAGACCACAGACAATACCTCAGGTTTGTGCTCGGAGGAAACCACTTCCAGTACAAGGTGCTTCCCTTTGGCCTAGCTACCGCTCCCAGAGTTTTTACCAAATGCCTAGCAGTGGTGGCAGCCTTCCTCAGAAGCCAGGGTGTCTTCGTCTTTCCATACCTGGATGACTGGCTCATCAGGGGCCAATTGGCACAGGAGGCACAGCATGCCACTGCTCGCACAGTCGCCCTGCTCCAGCACCTAGGGTTTGTTATAAATCACGAAAAGTCCACTTTACTCCCCACTCATTACTTGGAGTTCATAGGGACAAGACTGGACACACTTCAGGCAAAGGCTTACCTGCCGCTGGACAGGGCAAGGTGGTTGCTGGACTTGGTCCAGCATAGGCCTCAAGTCTCCGCAAGGGTCTTCCTAAGCCTCCTGGGCCACATGGCCTCCACGGTGCATGTGACTCCATATGCTCGATTCCACATGCGCACAGCTCAATGGAGCCTCAGAGACCAGTGGACGCAGGCCACTGATCGCCTCAGAGACAGGGTAGCAGTTTCCAAACTACTGGTGACGGCCTTGCAATGGTGGCTTCACCCCCCAACTTGCTTCAGGGAGTACCATTCCAACCTCCCTCTCACACCGGAATGCTGACGACAGACGCCTCCTTGCCTGGCTGGGGAGCCCATTGCCAAGGTTCATGTACTCGGGGTCTGTGGTCCTCGCGAGAGGCCACGCTTCAGATCAACCCTCTAGAGCAGCGGTTCTCAACCTGTGGGTCGCGACCCCCATGGGGGTCGCCACAGGATTCAGCGGGGGTCGCCTCACTCCGTTGTTTAAAAAAAAAAAAAGCGCACAAGTTGCTGCCGAGTCTGCTTCTCGGCAGCGGCAAACTCACCGCCTCCCTTCTAATACAGCCGCAGCTCCCTGCCTCTTGAGGAACCGCGGCTGTGCTTGTAAAACCGTTGCGGAGCCTTCCTGCCTCTTGACGGGCTCCGTGCAGCATTGTCCCGCCTCCAAAGGAAATTGTTTACCACTTCCTTTGGAGGCGGGACACTGCTGCACGGAGCCCGTTTAGAGACAGAGAGGCTCCGCAACAGCTTCACCGGTCCAGCTGCGGTTCCTTAAGAGGCAGGGAGCCACAGCTGCAGGAGGAGGCAGACATGGGGAGAGGGGAGGAGGGGGCAGAGAACCTGCAAGGGGGCTGACATGGACGGAGTGGGGGCTGATAGGGAGGGAGGGAGGGAGGGGGGCTGACATGGAGGGAGGGAGAGAGGGAGGGGAGGCTGACATTGATGGATGGAGGGAGGGGGCTGACATGGACAGAGGGGGGGCTGACATGGATGGAGGGAGTGAGGGGGCTGACATGGACAGAGGGGGGCTGACATGGACAAAGGGAAGAGACAGGGGGATATACTGGGCAGACGGGAGAAAGAGTGCGGGTTAGGATTATAATGGGCAGATGGGGGGCTAGGACTGGTAATGGGTTGACTAGGGAAGGCTAGGATTGGGAATGGACTGATCAAGGGGGGTTGGGACTGGTAATGGACTGATGGGGTGCTAGCATTGGAAATGAGCTGATTGGGGAGGCTAGGACTGGTAATGGGCTGATGGAGGGGGTAGGACTGGTAATGGGCTGATTAGGGGAGCCTAGCACTGGTAATGGGGTTGAGGAGGGACTAGCATTGGAAATGAGCTGATTAGGGGAGGCTAGGACTTTTAATGAGATGATGGGGGGGTAGGACTGCTATTGGGCTGATTAGGGGGAGGCTAGCACTGGTAATGGGGTTGAGGGGGGACTAGCACTGGAAGTGAGCTGAATTGGGGGGCTTCGACTGAGAATGGGCTGATTGTGTGGAGGGGAGGATAGAACTGCTGGCCCTGGAAGAAAACAGGGGGCTAAGGCTACAAATGGGCTGATACGAGGGGATGGGAGAATGGAACTGGAAGGAAGTGGATGTGAGAGGGGCTGCCATGGTATTTGTACTAGAAGGGACTGGTCAGTGGGGAAGGAGGGGGACTGGAAGGGAATGGACACCAGTGGCAGTCATGGGAATGCAAGTTGACATTGGAAGATACTGAGAGTGAGGACTGGAAAGGGGCTGATACTGGGGAGGGTTACTGGGACTGGAAATAGGCTGATGGAAAGAAGTGAAGAAAACGAAAGACGAGATAAGAAATGACAGATGGACCATAGACCACAGAAAGAGAGCTAAGAGAAGACAGGAAAGCAGAAGCCTCAGATCGGGACCAGCATGATCAGAGAATAAATTGGTCAGACAACAAAGGTAGAAAAATAATTTCATTTCATATTAGTGATTTGACTACAAAATCATCATCATTTTGAAATCAAATATTGTTACTTGTGGTTTAAGTAAATTTTATGAATAAAAACATATTGCAAAGGCCTATAATATATGATTCAACAAATGATTTCAGCGACAATGCGTTTAACGATAAAGGAAGAGAGACGCATTTGATTTTATCATTGGGGGTCACCACAAGTTGACCAATGGTAAAAGGGGGTCACGGTACAAAAAAGGTTGAGAACCACTGCTCTAGAGCTTCAAGCCATCCGCCTAGCTCTTCAAGCCTTCTGTCATCTTCTGGCACATCAGATGGTGCTGACACAGACAGACAATCAGGTAGCGATGTTCTACATCAACAAACAGGGGGGTACAGGATCTCGCATCCTCTGCCAGGAAACTCTGGACCTCTGCTCTTTTGCAGTGGCACATCACATGTCCCTAAAGGCAGTTTATCTGCTGGGTCAGGAGAACCTCCTGGCCGACAAGTTGAGCAGGATCCTTCAGCCTCACGAGTGGCAACTGAACCAGGATGTAACCCAGCGTATCTTCAACCGTTGGGGTCTCCCAGCTATGGATCTCTTTGCCAGCCCGCAAAACCATCAGTTGCCCTGGTTCTGCTCGAGGCAGCCGCATCCGCTGCGCATGGCGGTGGATGCTTTCCTGATCTCGTGGGCACAGGGCCTTCTCTATGCGTTCCCACCCACGCCCCTGGTGGCACGCAATCTGTTCAAGATTCTTTGGGACAAGGCCTCGGTCATCCTGATAGCACCCAGGTGGCCCAGACAACCTTGATTTCCCTCTTCTCCTTCAACTGGCGGTCAAAACTCCACTCCCTCTGGTGGAGCCCGACCTCTTGACCCAGGAACAGGGTTCCTTGCTGCACTCCAATCTCAGATCCCTCCACTTAATGGCCTGGCTGCTAAGAGGGTAGTACTTGCTCCTCTACTCCTTCCCAAGGAGGTTGAGGAGGTGTTGCTGGCCTCTAGGAGGCAATCCACTCAAAAGTCCTACGTGTTCAAGTGGCGTAGGTTTGAAGGGTGGTGTGCCCAGAATAAGGAGGAACTGTTCACTTGTCAAGTACCTCAGATATTGCAGTTCTTGCTCCACCTCTCATAGTTAGGCCTCAAGTCTAACTCTGTCAGGGTCCACCTCAGTGTGCTATCAGCTCACCACTCCAGTGGACGGGCAACCTCTTTCAGCTCACCCTTTGGTATCTCGATTCCTCAGAGGCCTCCTACTTTTGAAGCCTCCAATTCGCCCACCGGCTACAGAGTGGGACTTAAATGTGGTCTTACAGCGGCTTACTTGCCCTCCTTTTGAACTAATGGCCACGTCATCTCTGCTTCCTTTCCTGGAAAGCTCTCTTTCTGGTGGCACGCACGTCTGCTCGACATGTGAGCGAGCTGCAAGTGTTAGTATTGGATAGACCATATACACGGTTTTATAAAAACAGGGTGGTCCTATATACTCACCCGAAGTTCCTTCTAAAAGTGGTTTCCTTGTTTCACCTCAACCAAGAGGTGGTTCTTCCAACCTTTTTCCCCAGGCCATATACCAGCAGGGCAGAAACGGTTCTGCATACCCTGGACTGTAAGAGGGCGCTTGCCTTCTACCTGGAGCGTATGCGGGGACAACGGAGAGCTTCCCAGCTCTTTGTCTCTTATGACCCTAGTAAACTGGGTCTACCTGTCTCCAAGGCACGTTATCCACCTGGGTAGCAGATTTCATCGCCTGGGCATACAGGGCAGCTGACCTCCAGCTGCAGGGCCGAATCACGGCCCACTCTGTCAGGGCTAAGGCCGCATCAGTGGCTAACCACCGCTCTGTTCCGTTGGCAGACATCTGCCGGGCCGCAACTTGGTCTTCAAACCAGACTTTTGCAGCCCACTACTGCCTGGAGAGAGAGTCCCGACGGGACAGTGTTTTCGGTCAGGCGGTACTCCGTAACATATTAGAGGTTTAGGTAACTCCTACCCTCCGACCCTCTGGTGTCAGGCTACCATGGGGGTGGCGTTTTTGTAGAAAAACCCTATCACTGCTGCTGTAGCTCTTCTAGAGGGAGCCATTTTCAGCTATGGGTTCTTGGTAGCCTATAGCTAGGGAGTCCCATATGTGAGGACTGACTTCCTGCTTGTTCCTGGAGAAAGCGTAGTTACTCACCTGTAACAGGTGTTCTCCAGGGACAGCAGGCATCAGTCCTCACGGTCCTCCCTCCTCCCCTGGAGTTGTAGTCCTTTGATTAATTTTTTCTCATTTTTGCCGTCTTTTTAGCTATGTCATCTGACTGAGCAAGATGGCACCCTTGGGCGTGAAGGGAACCGCGCATGCGCAATGCAATCCCAAAGGCTTTCTTTGAAAGCTGGGGAATTGCTCCACACGAGGGCTCCGTCGGCGCCACGCCACCCATATGTGAGGACTGATTCCTGTTGTCCCTGGAGAACACCTGTTACAGGTGAGTAACTACACTTTGCTTCATGGGATATTCAGAATTTGGGATATGTTTTTTTTTTATAACCCAGCCCTGATCTATGCTTCTCCACTACTTTTGTCTCTGATGTGTTTGGAGTGCTCCTTGGTGGAGGGGTTTACAAAAAGTGCTGGAGAAGGAAACGCAAGGGAAGCTACTCATAGGAGGGGACTTTAATGTAGTATTACAACCGGGGTTGGATAGGCACCCGCGAGGGTCAGATGAGGGGGGGAGAAATAGGAGAGGTTTAAAACTATTGATGAGGGAGTATAACTTAGTAGATGTATGGCGGGAAAGGAACCCCAAGAGGAGGAAATATACTTTTTTTTTCTCAGCGCCACATGGGAGTTGGAGTAGGATTGATATGATCTTGGTGGATATGGAATGGATGATAGAGGGGAAGATATAGTACCGCTTGCATGGTCGGATCATGGGGCGGTGATGGTAGAGATTAGGGGGAAAAGGAAAGAAGGAATTAAATTCTGGAGGTTAAACGAGAGTTTGCTTAAGAGAAATGAGTTGATCGAGGACATTAAAGGGGCAATAATGGAATACCTAGCACGTAATGATAATGGGGAGGTGAGAATGGTAGTCCTCTGTGAGGGTTTGACGGCTTATATTAGGGGGACGTTTATTATGTGGGGAGCGAAATTGAGAGAGGCTCAATTCCGCAGCTGGGTAGGGAGTTAAAAGCGGCTGAACAGGGGTATCAGAGGACGGGTGCAGGGAGGGATAAAAAGGAGGTGGAGAGGGTGAGGGGGGGAATTGCAGGCTGTACAGGTAGATCAAGTGGCCTTTGAAATGAGACAGGTAAAAGAGATGTACTACAAGTTTGGCAATAAGTCAGGTAGGCTACTGGCTAGAAGGTTGAGGCAGAGGAAGGTGGCCTCAATGACATATCAAATTAAGGGGAAAAATGGGGAGGTATGTAGAGAAGAAAAAGAGGTTAGAGAACGATTTGCGCAGTTTTATTGAGAATTGTATAAGAGGGAGGAGGTGATAGGGGCAGACCAAATACAAGGATATCTGGATGAGATTCAGTTGCCTAAACTAACCGAGGAAGCTCAAGGGTTATTAGAGGAGGAAATTACGGGGGAGGAATTGGGGAGAGCGGTAAAGGGGATGGTTGGAGGTAAGGCGCCAGGGTTGGACGGGCTACCAGTGAGTTTCTGCAAGATGTTCCTAGAAGACATAGGGGATATATTGGGAAGGGTGTTCAATGGAATGTTAGAAGGGGGAGAATTGACACAGGAAATGCTTATAGCAGGAATCGCCATCTTGCCAAAACAGGGAAAGGATCCATTGAGCTGTGGCTCATATCGCCCCATTTCATGGATTAATGTAGATGTGAAAATATTGGCGAAGGTGCTGGTGAGGAGGTTAACGCCATGGTTGCCGAGTCTGATAAAGGAAGACCAGACTGGGTTCATTATGGGAAGACAGGCAGCAGATAATATAAAGAGGGCATTAGGGGGTAGTATGGGAGGTGGAGCAAGGGAAGGAAGAATTTTTGTTAATGTCAATAGCTGCCGAGAAGGTGTTTGGTAGGGTTCACTGGGAATTCTTAATAGGGGTAATGAAGAAAATGGGGTGTGGCCCAAATTATGAGCAATGGGTGAAGGGATTATATGCAGGTCCTTGGGCACGAGTGAAAGTGAATGGAAGTTATTCCTGGAGTGCTCCTTGGTGTTCGTTTTTTTTGCTTAGTGGTGTTGCAGAGTCAGGGGCCTTTCTGAACAGGTATATTTATACAAGCATCATGTGACACTGACTTGCACACAGGTGGACCGTAATCAACTAATTATGTGACTTTTGTGGTTAATTGGTTGGACCAAATCTTATATAGGGGTTTTGTAGCAAAAGGGATGAATACATATGCACTTACAACTTTTCAGTTTTGACTATTTTTTTATGATACATACAAGGTATTTTATAGTCATTCCACTCCACCAGTTTGGTCTATATTGTTAGGTCCATTACCTAACATGCAAATGAACCTCCATTTTCATTCCAGGTTGTACGTAATGCGATAAAACAGGACAAAAACAGAGCAGATTAATATTTTTGCAAGCACTGTATCTTACTAGGTGGCATGTTTTGTTTAATTTTATATTTAACTCCTGCCTTTTTCATTGAAAGCTCAAGGGCACATACTTACTGTACCGGAATGTATTTCCCCATCCCTGGAGGACTTAGTCTTAAGTTTATCCCTGAAGCAGTGGAAGTGACTCTCCAAAGTCATGGGGTTCATGCTGCTCGCCTCCTGTAGGTTAAAGAATGTTGCAGTGCTTGTAAAATGTATTTCCGAAACTAAAGGATTTATAGACCTGTGTACTTGGTTTTTCCAAACCCAGGTTGCTACTTTTATTCTGCAGAAGATTCTCTTGGATGATACAGGGTTGGCCTATATCTGTCAGACTTATGAGAGATTTTCTCATGTTGCCATGATTTTGGTAAGTAGCTTTGTTTCCACTTTACTTAGAGATCATATAATAATAATGACTTCATCCACCACTGTCCTCCTCTCAACCAGTATTTAGTTCTACTAGCAGCACTTGTTGCTATTGCAGTCATTGGCTTCCATGCTGCTCTCTTAATCCACTACTGTGCTTGGAGGAGAAGGGGGACCTTGCAATCCCATTTAGGAATAATTTCTGGATGTGTGGTGTTATCCCTGCCACATTCTCTGTAAACTCAGTCATGTTAAGAATCCAGCAGATGCGTAAAGATAGGTATTTGGTGTTTTCAGGTGGATTTAAGGTAATGAAATGCTTTGTTATTTTGACTGCCTTCTAATTTAACAGGGTAAGATGGTACTACAGCTCTCTAAGGAGCCATCTGCAAGGCTTCTGAAACACGTGGTTCGTTGTTACCTCCGTCTATCTGATAATCCAAGGTAGGTAGCAGAGGCTTATATGAGGAACCTAAACTTGATTGTTATATAAAATGGCACAATGTGAATATTTTTAGCAGTAGTATAGGCAACAGGTCTGAGGTTTAGATTATTTTAATGCTCTCTAAATGGGTCTGCAAAAATACTGACTAGATTACAGCCAATTTAAAGTGCTATAGCAAGGATAATGCATAGTTCAGGCTGGTTTGGGATTATCCCTTTCATTACACTGGTTACTGCTTTGAGGTCATATTTGGTCTAAAATGTTTTGACTAGCTCATTGCTCTCTCTCTATGGAGGAACACCCACATTTAAGGGATAAGGGATCTGAAGCCCCAAAATTTTCATATAGTTTTGTTCTGGGGGGGGTTGTATTTTTTTTTTCATGTCATATTATTTTTCCTCAATAGTGCATGCTTTGTTTTGCAAAAGAGTGCAGAGTAGCCTAGTGGGATAGTGCAGCAGCCTGGTGACCAAGAGACCAGGGTTTGACTCACAGCTACCACTGGCATGCCTTGTGGCCTTGGAAGTCACTTTACCTTTTATTGCCTGCAAGAGGATAGAATCGAAGTGAATGTAAATAACTTCATAAATAGAGAAGGATAACCTGCCTGGAGCAGCAGTTATAACCTTAAGCAAAGGCATAGATGGGGAGTAGCCTGCACAGAGCAGCAGGTGCAGCTCTATAACTCTAGCCATTTTACTGAACAGACTAGATGGACCATGCTGGTCTTTCTTAATCGCCCCTCCAGTCCAGTCCAGATGTGAGTTATTCTTATCCACCAGCAGATGAAGATTGAGAAACAGAGTTGAACCACCTCCTCATCAAGTAGCCTGTGCACTCATAGTAACATAGTATATGATGGCAGATAAAGACCAGTATGGTCCATCTAATCTCCAGGAATAAGCAGGAATACAGGCCTCACATTTGGGTGACATCTATGCCGACAGAGCCTTCATGGGAATGCTTCCCATCGTCCAATTGGAAAGCCTTTGGGAGCACTCCACTGCGCATTGTAAACGGGGGTGCTTGTTGTGAAAGTTCCACAATCTTGGCAAGGACATGAATTTACTTGACTTGCAAAGGATTGTGGGTCTTGTAGTTCAATCACACAAAACTCTGTTTAACAAGAATAAAGAATTGTAGTTGCTCGAGTGTAAAGCAGAAAACAGATTTTATTTATGGGGTGTTATTCCCTCGCACAGATATGCTTGGTAACATCAACAGGATAATTTTCTCCAGGAGTTTTATTCAGGAAACAAAACAAATAAGGCAACTGAATTACTTATGCAACAACTTAGTAAAGACCTTGATGGAACAGAAAAGGTCTTTCTTCTAGCTCCTGCTAATAAACTTTCTTAGCAGTGCTGGAATGAAAAATAAACCCAAAAGGAAAATTCTCTTTATCAAAAAAAACAGCTTTCTTCCTTTCACACAGAGAAGAAGCTTTTTTTCAAAGTCCCACGTGCACTTGTGCCTTGATCTAATCACAGGTGCTTAACTAGCTGCAAACCATTGCTGGCCCACTCTACACGTGGCTCCAACTTTCCCCAAAGCTTTCTCTCAAAGAAACTTTTCTGGGAAGCTAAAAATCAGTACAGTTCCTTTTGGTGTTTGATCCTTATCTGAGGATTACTTTAGAACAGCAGCTTAGAAAGAAAACAATCCATGCATTCAACTTCCTCATCTAATATTTCCCCTTGCTCTTGAAATATCATAGGATCACTTTCAAACACTGGCTCAGAGGATTTCTCTAACTGATCTCTACCAGGATAGAAACTGTTTCCCTGCTGTCTTCCTTGTGCAAAGCTAGGGAACAGACCAGAGTTCATACCTGAGATCATGTTGTCATTAGGTTTCCTCTCTGGGTATTTTGGCCAGTAGGTAGCAAACCTCTGTGCCCAGCTCTCCAGTCAGAATCTCTGGACTTCAGGTCTCTTTTCCCATACCTCCTTAAATAGGTATTAGAGCTCCTTCTTTCTGTAGATGCAGCTGTCTCCCTTACAGGTGCTGTCCGAGGGTTCCTGGCTGTATATCTCCAAGCCTCTGGCTTCTTCCAGTCCAATGAAGAATGCTTGCCCCAGGAATCTCTCCCAGTATACGTACTGCCTTGGGCTCCTTTCTTAGACCTTCTGGACGTCTTGCTGTTCTTCCTTCTGTTCACGATCAGTCTCTCCTTCTCCAGCTCCCATTGCTGTCTTTGCTCACCTTGCTTCTGCTGTCTGTCTGATGAATTCCTTCTAGCTTTAAAGTGCCTAGATGGCCGCTCCACCCTAGCACACTGCAGGTGTTCTGAATTAAGCCCTGCCCTAGGAGATGTGTGATTAGGGATTACATCATTGCTTCTCTGATTAGGCACACGTTTCCCTACTTCAGCTCTCCTAGAGGCTTTCTGTAAACCAGTGCATTCTGGGTCTGGTAGTCTTTTAGGTAAACACTCTGTTTTAGTGCTTTTACCAGCCAGCACAGGTTGCTTATTGAGAGCCAATTCACCTCTTGTATTATTTCTTCCTGAACTATGATAAGCTTCCTTATCACAGCATCTGCCTTCCTGCCTTTCATTTTCTGCGGAGCCAGCAGGTTTTTTTTTTTCTTCCTGTCACTGCCACAAAACATTCTTTTTTTTTGGTGTTTTATCTATGCTCTGCCTTTCTGTCGACACTGGTACCTTCCCTGATACCGGCCCCATTATTTTCTTTTTTTTTTCTAATTTAATCTTTTTCTTTTACTTTTCTAATTGGTGGTTTCACCGCCAATTTAGACCTCTGCCTATTTTTCTTGCCACAGTGGAAAAACACTCCAGTGGTTTAAAAAAATATACCCATTGCTCTGGTACTATCTCAGTCACTGATAAACATGACTGGTGTTCAAAATGTGTGGGCCCAGACTATCTAACAGAAGAATGTCTCTCGTGCCAACAAATGACTAAAGGCCTAAAGAGCAGGGCCAGTAAGCATGATTCTCTGTTCGCCCCGCACTCTATTTCCGTTGCCTCTGCATCGTCGAGGATGTCGTCCTCTCTTGGTTCTTAAGTCTCTTCAAAGTCCAAATATGTGTAAAAACCAAAGCATCGGCATTGAAATCTGATACTGATCATTGTCGTCAGGATTCGCCAAAAGGTGCATATGCTGACCAGCCTGCAAAACAGCCCCGGCAGGAGGATCAACCCTCCAAAGCACCACAGGGATTCCAGGACGCTCTTGGTACCATGCTCGGGGACGGTGGCTCGAAGCCCTGTATGTGATTCCACCCAAACATTGGTCTCCTCCCTCAATCAGCATATTCTCAATATCGAGAGGAGTTTGGCAGCACTCCTGGCAGCCTCTGTACCAGTGGTATCGACAGCTCCAGTGACACAAGCACCGGTTCTCACCTCGAGACTGATACCTCCCAGTCCCATACCAACCCTTGAGCCTATTTTGGGAGCTCCTCTCCCTCTGATGCCAGTGTTGGAACCGACCGGCATCGTCGGTTTGGTTCCCAGTACTGATGCAGCTCTGCATGAGCATTGACATCGGGCCTCGACATCGGCACGGGATTGTCGATACTTTGCCTTTCTTTCTTTCAGAATCGGACTCTTCCTCGTTCGATTCTGAGGACACATCGGAGGATTCCAGGGCCTCTCGGGACATCCCTTCCAACCATTCCCCCCCCCCTTCATGAGTGGCATTGGTTCCCGCCAGAGGACATGTTCTTTCAGGATTTCATTAGGGATATGGCAACAGCTCTCCAGATAACTGTGACATCAGAGACTGAACCGAGGGCAGAGGAATTGGAAATCCTCCAATATCCCTCGATGCCCAAGGAGGCGGCCACGTTACTGGTGCATCCTTTGTGTTTCCTTACCATTCCCCCTAGATTATCCCATTTATTTATTTATTTTATTTTATTTATTACAGTTTCTTATATACCGCGCTATTTAGAATCAGCGTGGTTTACATCATAACAACAACGACCATAACGACAAACTGTCAGGTTTTACATTGAACAGGAGTACAAACTTGGATAACTGGGTTAACTATATACATAATCTATCTACACTGCAGTGTGAGGGCATTTCTAGATTGGTTCATTTCTTGGAGGGGATATCTAGTTCAGTTGCTGTCTGGGAAGTATTGGCAGAAAAGGTATGTTTACAGAAAAGGTATGTTTACATCCCATGTCTACACCTACTGTGTTGTCTGTCTTGACTAGATTGTAAGCTCTGATGAGTAGGGTCTGTCTCATACATGTCTGTGCAGCGTTGCATACCAGAGATTGGAGAATCTTGTTTCTCCCCTTTCTGAAGACAAACGAGATGTATTCCTCTCCTTAATTGAGCAAAATCAGAATACATCCAAATTTCTTGCAAGGGCATCTTTCAATGCCTTTGCTGAGGCTCTGCTGGAAGATTCAATCTACATTGGTGCTTGTAGGATAGCCTGGCTCCAGCCATCAGACCTTGAGCAAATGGGTTCAGGATAAATTAGCCAGTATACCTTGCTCTGTAGAAAACCTCTTTTGGAAAGAGTTGGAGAGAGAAGGCTGGGGAGCTTGAGGTGGATGATCTCGCCCTCAAAAGGCACTCCTAAAAGACTTCTGACCTTTCCAGAAAGAAGGCCAATTCCAAGAAGTCTTTCTTTTCTAAAAAGAAGAGATATTATCCTTCTTTTCCACCTCAGGCTGCTTACCAATCCCAGCAGCAACAACAGAGGCAAGTGGACCCTCACTGGCCTAAGAAGCCTAGGGCACCTAAGCCACCACTAGCTGCTCCACCACTCCTTTCTAGAGAGCATAGCCACTCTGCCTCTGCAGGGTTCTCAGCCCCTTCACATAGCAGGCATGCCTTTGTTCTTACGCCCTCATCACATCAGAACAATGGACTCTCAGCACCATCCAAAGTGATTATCTGCTGCATTTCCAAAGCTTTTCCCCCGCCACCATCATGAATGGCTTGTAAGGGTTGGTCTGATAATCTCCTTTCAATGGAAGTGGCCGCTCTGTTAACTTGGAATGCTGTCGAATGTTTCTCCTGCCCAAGAGGACAGGGGCTTCTACTCTCCTTACTTCCTCATTCCCAAGAAGATAGGAGGATTCAGGCCCATTCTAGATCTTCGAGATTTCAACAAGGTCCTTGTTCGAGAAGACTTCAAGATGGTTTCCTTAGTAACTCTTCTGTCTTGCCTTCAGAGAAGCCATTCACTATGTTCTCTAGACATCAAGAAGGCATACACTCGTTTGCTAATCCATCCTCTACACCAGGGGTCTCAAACTCAAATTGCTTTGAGGGTCAAATGAGGACTTGTAGAGTAACCCAGGGGCCGCACAAGACGCAGGCCTCATTTGCATAAGGGCATCATTTGCATAAGGGCATCATTTGCATAAATATTTGCATAATGTTACCATACACTAACTTTGAGTAAACATGCCTCTTAATGAGTGTATGGATAAAGAAAGACTAAAAGATTTCTACATTACTATAAACCAGTGCCAACCGCCAGGCACATTAGGAACTACTAGAAACACTGCTCATTTAGAACCCATAGCAAACCTGCCATGTCCTAACAGCACTACCAGGACTCACAAAGCACCATACCCTAACTATCAAAAGGCAACACTGCAAATATTAAATCAACACATTTCAGAGAATAACAATACATGACCTACTCGGGAAAGAGAACAAGTGGCAATGTCAAATAGGAATTACATAAACAGAATACCTCAGCTCAGTTACACATGCAGAACATACACCATCACCAAACAAGGAATCACAATTTAGAAACAGGAAGACAATTAAACTGGGAACCCCAAAAGCCAAACTTAGAATGTACAACACTGTAGAAATAAAACTATACATTGATTTCCTCTTGTATTAAATAAAGTGCAGACGTTAAAGATGCACATTTCCAAGAGCTGACATGTTTCAGTTAATAAATTCAAAATAAAGAGATATTTTTCTACCTTTTGTGCATTTTTTTTTCAGTTGCAATTGTTCCAGCCACTTTCTTCTGGTTTCTTTGTGTCTTGTGCTAACTCTCCATCGTCTGCTGTCCATTTGTCCTTTCTTCTTTCCCAGTTTTTTTCCATTCTCTCTACATCTGCTTTAACATACTAATCATTCTCCTTTTGCTCTTTCCTCATTCCTATTTCATCCACTCAAATTTTACCCCTCCATCCTCAATCCCCACTTACTCTCCCAATACCCGGCCAATTGTAGATTTTTCTTCCCTCCCACACAAAATATATTACCCCTCTCCATTTCACTCTCCCAGCCCCATCCCATTCTAATCGTCCCCCAACATCAACTCCCTTCTAGCTCCTGCCCCACCCAGCATCCGCTCCCTTCTAGTCCCCGCATCATCAGCCCATTTCCAGTCCTAGCTCCCTCCCCTCACAGCCCATTTCCTTTCCAAGCCCCCCTCCCCATCAGCCCATTTCCATTCCAAGCCCCCTTCCACTCAGCCCATTACCATTCCAAGACCCTGTCCCCATCAGCTATTTGCAGTTCAAGCTCCCCCTTCTACTCGGCCCATTTCCAGTCATAGCACCCCCCCCCAAGTCCATTACCAGTTCTAGCCCCACCCCCCCATAGCCCATTATCGGTCCTAAGCCCTCCAACAGCCCACTTCCAGGCCTAACCCTTCCATCGCCCCATCTTCATTCTTAGCCCCCCAATCGGACCACTTCCAGTCCTAACCCCCATCTGTCCATTACCAGTACTATCCCCCCATCACCCCATTTCCAGTCCTACCCCCCCAGCAGCCCACATCAATCCTGCTCCCCCCCCCGCACCCCACAACAATTCCTGCTCCCCCCCCCGCAGCCCACATCAATCCTGCTCCCCCCCCCAGCAGCCCACATCAATCCTGCTCCCCCCCCCCAGCAGCCCACATCAATCCTGCTCCCCCCCCCAGCAGCCCACATCAATCCTGCTCCCCCCCCCCCGCAGCCCCCCACAAACCTGCTCCCCCCCCCCCCCAGCAGCCCACATCAATCCTGCTCCCCCCCCCCCGGGAAACTTAAACTTTAGAAGACAGCTGGCTGCTGCTCCTGCCGCTGCTGTGGCGGTAGCAGCAATACCGCATGTCCCGCGGCCCCCCCCCCCCCCCGCCTGTCAGTTCTTCTCTGCTTCGGCTTTCCGAGCCGCGAAGGGAGAGCTTCGCCCTCGTGACGCTGATAAGCCCGCTGGGGCTTATGGGAAATTTCCCATCTGCCCCGGCGAGCTTAACAGAGTCGCGAGGGAGAAGCTCTCCCTTCGCGGCTCTGAAAGCCGAAGCAGAGAAGAACTGACAGGCAAGCAGGAAGGGATGGGGGGGGCCGCGGGACATGCGGTATTGCTGCTATTGCCGGGCAGATGGGAAGGGGCCGCGGGACAGTTGATTCTGCAGCGGCAGCAGAAGCCGGGTTTTTTTTTTTTCCCCTGTGTATCGCGGGCCGCACAAAGGTCTCTCGCGGGCCGCGTGTTTGAGACCCCTGCTCTACACAAACATTAACTGTGGTTCCAGGTTCAGCAAACCCACTACCAGTATCAGATGCTTCCCTTCCCTTCTTTCCCAGACCTCATGCTTCCAAAGCTGAAGCAGCTTTACACACGCTAGATTGCAAACACGCTCTAGCTTTCTTCTTGGACAAAACCAAGAATTTCAAGAAATCCTCTCAATTATTTGTCTCCTTTTGATCCAAGTCACCTTGGACGTCCTGTGTCAAAACGCACTCCATCCAAATGGATTGCAGATTGCATTTCTTTTGCCTATGTTCAGGCAGGCTTCTCCCTTGACGGTCACGTCACTGCACACAATGTGCAGGCCATGGAAACCTCTGTTGCCATCCTTCTGTCTGCCTCTATTGACGAGATCTCTAGAGCAGCTACCTGATCCTCCATTCACACCTTTGCTGCTCATTACTGCCTAGACAGGGATTCCCATCAGGATGCTGTCTTTGGCCAGGCTGTTCTTCAGCATCTTTCTGGGACTTAATCTCAATTCCTACCCTCCATCCCGGACTCTTCTGACATCAGACTCTCTAGCCATACTCTTTCAAGCTCTAATCAAGCCCACTGGGGCCACTTTAGCCTCGTGGTTGTCCGTTTTAGTCTGGAGCATGGGAGCTAAAGAATCCCATATGTGAGGACTGCATTCCTGTTTGTTCCTGAAGATAGTGTTGTTACTCACCTGTAATAGGTGATCTCCAGGAACAGCAGGAATCAGTCTTCACAACCCACCCTCCTCCCCTAGGAGTTAGAGGAAAAATAAAAAATACCCTACATCACTCAGCTACAAACTCATTTGAGGAGAGGAGTTAGGAAAGCAAATGCACAGGCGCATTGGAGTGCTCCCAAAGGCTTTCCAATAGGACACTGGGGAGTATTCTTGCCTGGATTTGGTCGGTATCAACTTAACCCGTATGCAAAGACTGATTCCTGCTGTTCCTGGAGATCACCTGTTAAAGGTGAGTAACAACGCTGTCTGCCCAGTAAGGTGGCTAGAGTCGTCATAACTGCAGCTTTGTGCAGGTCACCCCCCTCTATGCCTGTGCTTAGAGTTGTACTGCTGCTTTGTGCAGAACAGGCCCCTCCTCCCCCGCCTCTCTTTATAGAAGTCTAAAAGATATGTAAGTTTGCTTTGATTTCATCCTCTTGCTATAAAGGGATCCACTGTGTCTGTTCCATGCCATTTTGAATTCGGTCACTGTATTTGCCCCCACCACCTCCACCAAGGGGGCATTCCAAGCATCCACCACCCTTTCAGTGAAAAGGTATTTCCTGATGTTGCTTTAGCACCTTGCAGCTTCATCGTATGCTCTCAAGTTTTATAGTGTCCCCTTCTTTGAAAAAGGTTGGTTTGTTCATTGATACCCTTTTAAGTATTTAAGTCTGACTGCGATCTGGGAGGAGGCAGCTCGACTGGAGTCCGGGACTGCATTTTTTGCCAAGACGATCTACTGTGGGCTTCAGCTAAGTCTATGGCAGCAGTGGTGGTGGTTGCTCGGTGGTTTTTGTGATTGTAAAACTGGTCAGTGAATGAGGCCTCCAAGACGTGGTTAAGTAAGCTCCCCTTTGTCAGACAGTTGTTATTTGGAGAAGATCTGGAGAAGTTAGTGAAGGACCTGGGGGTTTCTGGAAGATAAGCCCAGGCAGGTTAGCTGGAGTACCTCTTCTCAAAGTCGCAGTAGAGAGGACAAATCTGCAACAATCCATATTCCTGCCGTGGGGCTCCTTTCATGGGAGCCGTCAAGGTGACTGAGATGGGGACGCTACTTCCAGAGCTGTCAAGCCTTCCCAAAGAAGTAAGAAACCTCTGTATCATTCCATGATATTTATTTATTTATTTGCGTTTCTTATATACCGCGCTATTAAAATCAGTATGGTTTACATTGGAACAAAAACATACAACAATGTAACAATTTACATTGGGTTTACAATGAACAAGGGATACAAACTTGGATAATATGGGGAAAAACTATGTACAGTGTTATGTAAAGAAGAAGATTACAACATCATACGGATGGCATGTTTAGGGGTTGTGGTATGGGGAATGGACAGGTAACAGGAGGAGTGTCAGGCTATCGAATTTTCTAGTTGGGGTTGTGTTAAGCGTGGGTTTTGGTGAGGACGTGTATTATTTTGGGATTGGCTGGGGGGGATGAGATTGGAATAGTATTTTAAGAACAGATGTTGTTTAATAGCCTTTCTGAACGAAATGATATTGGTAATGGAACGGATTTCCGGGGGGAGGGAGTTCCATGCTCCTGGTGCAAATAAAGAGAAGGCTCTATTGGCTGTTGTCTTGTCTTTGAGCATTTCGTGATTGTTTTAGGCACTTCTAGTTTGTTCATACATGACGAACGTCTGTTTCTGTTTGGTGGAATGGGCTGGATGAGCTTGGTAAGCGGGGTGGGGGGCTGATTTCTTGAGGCCTTGAAGGTTAGAACGAGGGCTTTGTATAAGATTCTGGCGTGTAGAGGCAGCCAGTGTAGGCTCATTAGTACTGGAGTTATGTGCTCCGATCTAGATGTTCCGGTCAGTATTCGAGCTGCAGAGTTCATGGCTAACTTAAGCGGGTTCAATGTTGCTTGTGGGAGCCCAAGGAGGATAATGTTAGCAAAGTCAAGGTGGGGGGTTACCAGAGCTTGAAATATTGAGCGGAAATCGGAGGGGTCCAGTAATAATCGAAGGTGGCGTAATGACCGTATCTTGTGGTAGATAGATTTAGTAATGTTTTTGATATGCGGTGCCATGTCCAGCTTTTGGTCGAGAATGATGCCCAAGTACCGGATGGTAGGTTTGACTGTGAGGTCGTAGTTATTGACTCGCAAGGATGGCGGTGGTATGAAATTCTGATTGCGAGTGACAAATAGGACATCGGTCTTGTTGTGATTAATGCGCAGGTTTTGGGAGAGGAGCCATTCAGAAACAGGATTGAAGCATTTTGTGATTGTTGAGAAGTCCGGTTGGTCAAGCTTGAAAGATGAGTACATCAGGATGTCATCTGCATATGCTAAACACTGAATATTGAAAGAGCGGATTAAATCGCAGATGGGTTGCATATATATTAAACATGAGGGATGAAAGGGATGAACCTTGGGGGACTCCTTGTTTGAGTATGAATGGATCGGATGTAGTGGATCCTACCCTGACTTGTTGTGATCTGTCGCTCAAATATGATCTGCACCATGCTAAAGCCATACCTTGTATACCTTTGTCTTTGAGGCGGATTAGTAGTGTCTCGTGGTTCACAGAATCAAACGCGGCCGCAATGTCCATAAAAATAAGGATGAATCCTTGGTGTAGATCATCAATTCCCATGACTAGGTTGTTGAATAATGTAGTAAGGATGGTTTCTATCCCATGTGCTATTCTGAATCCATGTTGTGAATGGTCCAGTGGAGCTTCAGTGTCGATGTGCTGTTGAATTTGTAGTTGAACTACCTTCTCTGTAATTTTTGCCAGCAGTGGGATGCTTGATATGGGTCTGAACGACTCGACTTTAGATGGGTCGAGTTTGCAGTTTTTTAACAGTGGTCGGATTGATGTGAATTTCAGGCTTTGCGGGAAGGAGCCTTTTATAAAGGATTGATTGATGATCCTGCTGATGGTTGGGCTGAGGATATGTCGCAACTCTTTAATCCAACTGGAGGGACAGGGGTCATTAGGTGCTGTGGTAAGGTTGATAGAAGAGATGATTTCTTCGATTTGTTTGGTGGAGACCTCGCAGAATTGTGACAGCGCAGTTGATTGTGTGGTGAGGCCTGCAGGGATGGAGGGTGTGGGGGAAGAGTTAATGTTGGTTTGGATTATTTTTGACTGAAGGTAGTTTGAGTAGGTTTGTGGGTGAGGCATTTGGTCTTGGGGAGGGGTAGGGTCACCTGTGAGTGTTTTCACAATGGAGAATAGGTCACGGGGCCTGTTCAATGATCTTTTTAGAGTTTCAGAGTGGTGTTGCTTTCTCTTATCCATTGTCATTTGTCTGTGAGCTTGTAGGTGCGCAGAGTATGTGCATAGAGCCTCAGGTGTCCGTGAATGGCGCCAATGTCTTTCAAGTTTACGGAGCTGGATTAGCGAGTCTCGTAAATCTTGTGACTACCAAGGTGCATGTTCGCGTCTTGATTGTTTCTTGGTGTTGGCTGGTTGGTATGCAGCCTCCTTGAGCGCATTGTTCCAGTTTGATACTAGATCGTCAGGGTCTGTAGAAGTGTTGGTGAGGAGAGGCAATATTTTCTCAAGGACTTCATTCTTATCAAAAGGTTGATATCGTGCAGTCGTGTTTCTAATGTTATGCTGAGTATTTTTACAAATGTTGCTGGGGTGAATATTGGGTAATTCAAAGAGAAGTAAGTTGTGATCTGTCCAAGGGATGGGTGTTATTGAGGTCAACAGGTTCTCAGTGGAGTTGATAGCAGCGTGGGGTGCGAAAATTAAGTCAAGCTTGTTTCCTTTGTTGTGGGTGGGAGCATCAATTAATTGGCTGTAGCCAAGTTGGTTCATTGCATCAAGGAAGGCTGATGAGTGCGAGTCATGTAGGGATGGCAGATTGAAGTCGCCTAATAACCAGTTTAGGGTGCGGGGGTTGGTAGGGTTACCAGCAATATTGATTATGGAAGGAAGGTCATCTGGCGATGGCGTGGGAGCTCGGTATAAGAGGTTGATGGTAGAGGTGTCATTTGTTATAGAGAGTGTGTCAAGGTGAGTTGTACTTGTGGTACTACTTAGTCTAAATTGAAGTGAAGATTTGGCAATAATGAGGGTACCACCTCCCCTTTGATTGGTTCTGTGACAAGCGAAGGAGTATCCTGGGGGTGTCATCTGGTTAAGGATGACGTTGTCGCATGAAGATAGCCATGTTTCAGTTATCATTAGTAGGTCAAGGTTGTGGTGAGAAATAAGATTGATGGCTATGGGCCATTTTGATCGTATGGACCGTGCATTTGCAAGTGCGCATATAAGGCGGGTGTGCTGAGTGCGTTTTTCGGATTTATTTATTTTATTTATTTAACAGTATTTCTAAACCGCCTTATCTTATTAATCAAGGTGGTATCACAGCAAACAATCGGGTAAAGTGAGTGTGTTAAACATGCAGTGAGGGTGAAATTTAGTTGAGTGTGTGTTGTATTGTGTGCTAGATTGGTTTGAGCTATGTACAATGTGTGTTGTATTGTGTGCTAGAATGGTTTGAGCTATGGATTTGATGATGTTAATGGTTTGTAGTGGGATATGTAGAAGGTGTGACTGGCGTGTATAAGGTTTTGTAGTAGTGTGGTGAGGGGTTTCAAAACCTCTCCTAGCGTTGTAGTGGAGGATGGGGATATAGTTGGTACCGGGGTTTAGTGTGTGGGTCAAGGTGGGGACCCAGGAGGCCAATAGGGCTAATATGATGGACATGGATGGTACGGTGAGTTGCATGATGCTTGTGTATGGTAGTTTATGTATTTAAGCGAGGTAACAGGTTATGCAGGAACCTTGTGAAACACTAAGTGTAAGTGCTGGATTTTTGTCATAGCTTATGTAAGGAAGGGACAAGGTGATTAGGATTTTTGTCTGCAGAAGTGGTGGTAAAGGGCAGCTCGTAGTAGAGGGAACAATAGCAATAGGCAAGAGTAAAACTGATTGCTACAATAACAATTATGCTGAATGCTACAGTGGCAATAGGCAGGGTTATACTGAATGTTACAGTGGTAATAGGCAAGGATAACACTGAATGCTAAAATAAACAGTTAAACAGTTACATTGAATGCTACAGTGGCAGTAGGCAAGGTTACTATGAGTGCTAAAGTAACAATTTGAGATGAAATGCGTGACAAAGAGGCAAATGTCGCAACATATGGTACTGCTGAGATATAGTGAGGATTTAGGAAATAGGACCGTGGCTGAGGCAGTAGCAAATTTGTTACCAATTATTTGTTACAATATGCAAGCATCAAAAAGTAACGGTTGCAAGTAAGTGCGGTTTTACACTAGAGTTCTTAGCTAAGTTGGAGCATATAAGCGATAATCGTATTGCCCGGGATGGTGGCGTTCGTGGTAATATGTGACTGTGGTGAGATGGGTAATATGTGACTGTGGTGAGATGGGACTGTGGTGAGATGATGCAACCGCTCCTTGAATATTGTGTGCAGTTCTGGTCACCGTATCTTAAAAACGATATAGAGAATTAGTAAAGGTACAGTGTAGAGCCAACAAAATGGTAAAGGAGATGGAAGGATACTCCTATGAGGGGAGGCCGCCGGTTCTATTCTTTCTTTTCAAAAAAAAAAAACCTTAGGCTTTAGACTGTTTCTTTTCAGAAACTTTTCTCTTTGATGCTAGGTGCCATTTTGGGCACTAGGCCCCATATTCCTAAAACATGGAAAAGCTAACTAGTGGTTTTAAAAAATGTACTAAGTGTGGCAGTACCATTTCCATCACTGACACCCATGATTGGTGTCTGAAATGTTTAGGACCTGAACATTCTCCAACTGAATGTCTCTCCTGTATGGGGATGATTAAAAGAGGAAGACAGAACCGGGCTGCAAAGCTCGGTACCCTCTTTTCTTCAGATGGCAGATCCATTGCATCGACATCGTCAAGGGCCTCTTCTTCCTCCCATGGATCTCAGGTAACTAAATATAAAAGCCGGTCCTCAAAGGGTAGCTCTCCTGCTAAGCATCGAGAGGCCATTGGCGTTGCCCTTGAGGGAACCACACTGGCAAAACAGCCCCGGCGGGAGGCTTCGGCTTCCAAAGCATCGATGGGGCTTCAGGATGTTCTCGAGGCCTCAACCTCGCAAGAACTATCTGTGCCATGTTCAGGGGCTCCGGCCATCCTTACCGGTACCAGCACCCAGGCATTGGCAGCGTCGATAGAACAGAGGTTCCTCGCTATCGAGCGCAGCATCGCAGCTCTTCTTTCAGCTATGGTACAGGTGGTCCCACGGGCACCGGTACCTACATCGACACCGGTACCGATGGTACCGGCCCCAGTGGGAACTCTTCCCATGCCATCTCTGGCTGGAATTGACAAAGCGGTACCGGGTCAGCTCGGTACTGACTTTGATTGGTACCGGGATCGTGCTTTGCAAGAGCATCAGGGTCAGGAATACTTCGATTCCTCCGATTCCGAAGACTCTGACAATTCTGCTGGCACTAGAGGGTTTCTCCTAGAAGATCCCTCTTCTCCCCAACACCGAATGTCACCTCCAGAGGACATGTCATTTCAGGATTTCATCCGTGATATGGCCGAAGGTCTTTCGATCACAGTAGCTCCTGAAGAGGAACCCAGAGCAAAGGAATTGGAAATTCTCCAATATCCTAAAACTCCTAAGGAGGAAGCCACTCTGCCTATCCATGAAATTCTGCATAGCTTGATGCTCAGAATGTGGGAGACACCTCTGACTACTTGTCCTCACTCTAGGAGACTTGATACTATGTATCGAGTTCCGCCATGTCCTGGATTTCAGAAAACTCAGCTGCCACACCATTCAATGGTAGTGGAATCAGCCATGCGTAGGATGAAAAGTGCAAAGAGGCATGCATCCAATCCTCCAGGTCGTGAATGCTGGACTCTGGATGCTTTTGGGCGCAGAACATTTCAAGCTTCCATGCTTTCAGCTAGGATCAGTTCATATATCCTATATATGGGAATGTTCCTCAAGGAAGTCACAGGAGACTTGGAACTTATGAGCCCATTTCTCCCAGATGACAAGAAACAAGATTTTCTTGCTCTAGATAAGCATGCTCAAGATGTCTCCAAGTTTGTTAATCGCGCAGCCTTTGACTGCTTCGAATGCATCAGCAGAGCCTCTGCTATTGCCATTGGCGCACGACGGATTGCCTGGCTACAGGCATCAGACTTGGAGACTTGGGTACAGGACAAGTTAGGCAACATTCCTTGCACGGGGGAGAATCTCTTCCGCAAGAACTGGCAGGAAAAAGCTAACGAGTTAGATGCTGACAATTCTACCTTAGATAGATTGTCAAAATCTACAGTCTACAAAGTCTTAGATTGTCAAACTCCTCTACTCTAGAGGAGTTAAAGGGGCACTAAGAGGTGACAAGGCGATAGCGGAGAGACTGAATGAATTCTTTGCTTCGGTTTTTACTGAGGAAGATGTAGGGATGTTACCCATGACTGAAGTGGTATTTAAAGGTGCGGAAGAATTGAAGGAAATATCGATACATCGGGAAGATGTATTACAACTACTAGATAAACTGAAGAGTAGTAAATCACCTGGGCCGGATGGTATACATCCAAGGGTGTTGAAAGAACTGAAATATGAGATTGCTGACCTGCTATTAGTAATCTGTGAACTATCATTAAAATCATCTCTAATACCTGAAGATTGGAGGATCGCCAATGTAACACCAATTTTTAAAAAGGGTTCCAGGGGTGATCCGGGAAACTACAGACCGGTGAGCCTCACGTCAGTACCGGGAAAAATGGTAGAAACCATCATAAAGAATAAAATTACTCAGCATGTCATGGCCTAATGGGAGACAGCCAACATGGCTTTAGACAAGGAAGATCTTATCTTACTAATCTGTTATGTTTTTTTGAAAGTGTGAATAAACAGGTGGACAAAGGTGAGTCGGTTGATATAGTGTATCTAGACTTTCAGAAAGCCTTTGACAAGGTCCCTCATCAGAGACTTTTGGCAAAACTAAAGAGTCATGGGATAGGAGGCAGCGTACTACTGTGGATCAGGAACTGGTTAAAAGATAGAAAGCAGAGGGTTGGGCTAAATGGCCAATTTCCCCAATGGAGAAAGGTGAATAGTGGTGTACCCCAGGGATCTGTGCTGGGTCCGCTGCTTTTTGACATATTCATAAATGACCTGGAAAGAGGAATAACGAGTGAGGTAATCAAATTTGCAGATGACACAAAACTATTTAATGTTGTTAAAACCCAAGAGAATTGTGGAAAATTGCAAGAGGATCTTGATAAATTGGAAGACTGGGCATCAAAATGGCAGATGAAATTTAATGTGGACAAATGCAAAGTTATGCACCTAGGGAAGAACAACCCAAACTATGGTTCCACAATGCAAGGTTCCACATTAGGAACCACCACCCAGGAAAAAGATTTAGGTGTCATTGTGGATAACTTGTTAAAACCCTCGGCCCAGTGTGCAGCGGCAGCCAAGAGAGCAAATAGAATGCTAGGTATCATAAGGAAAGGAATGGGAAATAAAACAAAAGATATTATAATGCCTCTATACCGTTCCATGGTGAGACCGCACCTTGAATATTGTGTGCAATTCTGGTCGCCGTATCTTAAAAAAGGATATAGCGTTATTAGAAAAGGTTCAGAGAAGAGCCACCAAAATGGTAAAGGGGATGGAAGGATACTCCTATGAAGAAAGGCTAAAAAGGTTAGGGCTCTTTAACCTGGAAAAGAGACGGCTGAGGGGAGATATGATAGAAGTCTATAAATTAATGAACGGAGTGGAACGGGTAAACGTAGATTGATTGTTTACGTTATCAATATAGAAAGACTAGGGGACATACAATGAAGCTACACGGTAAACTATTGAAGACTAAAAAAAGAAAATATTTTTTCACTCAACGTGTAATCAAACTCTGGAATTTGTTACCGGAGGATGTAGTAAAGGCTGTTAGTGTAGCTGGGTTTAAAAAAGGTTTGGACAGGTTCCTGGAGGAAAGGTCCATAAACCATTATTAAGAAGGGACCCAGGATATCAATGCTTGACCCAGTACAAGTATTGCGGAACCTGTGTCTTTTGGGGGGGAACTGCTAGGTATGTATGACCTAGATTGGCTACTGTTGGAAACAGGATACTGGGCTTGATGGACCTTGGTCTGACCCAGTATGGCATGTCTTATGTTCTTATGTACAGCCCTCCAGCCAAAAGGAAGCCTTATAAAAAACCCTCTTTTAGCAAAAACAGGAAGCTTTATCCTTCCTATACCCAGCAGAGTCAAACTCCAGGTCAGGTTGCCCAAAAGGGACAAACTAGACAGCAAAAGAAGCCAAAAGGCCCGAGAACCCAACCAGCTCTCCAGGGTCAGCCCCCTCAAGGGCTTTGACTCCTTCCTAGAGAGCTTTGCCTCCCTGCCTCTGAGGGGTCCCCAACCCCCCAATATTCCTAGCAGGTTATGCCACTTTGTCAACAGATGGCATCAGATAACAGCAGAAGATTGGACTTAGTCCATTGTAGGAGAGGGATACAAGCTTCATTTTCACAGCATGCCCCCTCCTACAATTCTAAAGCAATTTAATTCACAAACCTCTGCAGACAATCTGCTAGGTCACGAGGTCTCCACACTTCTTGCCCAAGGGGCAATAGAGGAAGTACCCATTCTTCAACGGGGTGCAGGGTTCTACTCCCCCTATTTTCTTATTCCAAAGAAAACAGGAGGACACAGACCCATTCTAGACCTCAGAGAATTGAACAAATATCTGTTTTGAGAGAAATTCAAAATGATTTCTCTAGCAACTCTATTGCCATTCCTTCAAAGCCAGGATTGGCTTTGCTCTCTGGACTTAAAGGATGCATACACTCATATTCTTATCCATCCAGATCACAGGACATTCTTAAGTTTCCTTTTCAGGGGAAAACATTTCCAGTACAGGGTTCTTCCCTTTGGTCTCCCCTCAGCACCAAGGGTATTCACGAAATGCATGGCAGTAGTAGCTGCATTTCTACAAACCCTGGGGATTTTCGTCTTCCCTTACTTAGACGACTGGCTCATTCGAGCCCCTACAGTTGTAGAGGCCAGCACTGCCCTGTCCCATACAATGCAAATCCTTCAATACTTGGGATTGGTAATAAACTTCCCAGGATCTCAGCTAGTTCCTTCCCAATGCCTAGAATTCATAGGAGCCTGTCTAGATACCAGACAGGCAAGGGCTTTCCTTCCACAAGCCCGGTGTCTTCGCATAATGCAACTAGCTTCTCAAGCAGCAAGCAAATCCTCCCTCACTGCTCGAGTGCTACTGCAGTTACTGGGACATATGGCATCCACAGTTCATGTAGTCCCATATGCTCGCCTCCACATGCCAGCAGCTCAGTGGACCCTCTCCATACAGTGGACACAGGCCACGGGTCATTTGTCGGACAAAATAATAATCTCTCAACGACTAATTTTGTCCCTCCAATGGTGGCAATCTCTAGAAAATCTGGCAGTAGGGTCTCCTTTCCATCAACCCCTCTTTCAGGCCACCCTAACAGATGCATCACAGGTGGGTTGGGGAGCACACCTGAATCATCTCTCTACCCAGGGCACTTGCACTCCACAGGAGGTTGGTTTACACATAAACCACCTGGAATTAAGAGCAATCTATTTAGCTCTTCAAGTGTTCCACGTCCAGCTCAGCTACAAGATAGTCCTAGTCCAGACGGACAATCAAGTAGCCATGTTCTATGTGAACAAGCAGGGCGGAACAGGCTCTCTGTCGTTATGCAACGAAGCTTTACGACTGTGGGCCTTCGCCAGAGAGCATCAAATTCACCTTATAGTGGTATATCTTCCAGGCATCCAAAACCTTTGGACAGACAAACTCAGTCGAGTACTGCTGCCTCACAAGTGGTCCCTCCACCTAGATCAGGTGGCAAAGATATTTCATCTCTGGGGCACTCCAGACATAGACTTCTTTGCAAGTCCACTGAATGCCAAACTTCCCCGGTTCTGTTCCAGGATTCTGGCTCAAAACTG
Organism: Ichthyophis bannanicus; assembly: GCA_033557465.1. NCBI lineage: Eukaryota > Metazoa > Chordata > Amphibia > Gymnophiona > Ichthyophiidae > Ichthyophis > Ichthyophis bannanicus. Next base: position 799,407,747 of record CM066036.1, read on the forward strand.
TCAGACAAGGGATGCCTTCCTCCTTCACTAGGGTCAGTACTTCCTTTATGCTTTCCCACCCATTCCCCTCATCCCCAAAACACTCTTCAAGCTTCAGAGAGACAGGGGTTGCATGATTCTCATAGCACCACGATGGCTACACCAAACGTGGTATTCCCCGCTTCTACATCTTTCTCAAGCGGCACCTCTGGAGTTAGGGCATGCTCCAGATCTCCTTTCCCAGGAGAACGGGACGCTATGGCACCCGAATCCCCAGTCCCTGCACCTCATGGCCTGGTTGCTGAAGGCTTAGACCTCCAAAATTTTAACCTGTCCCAGCAGGTAAAAGATATCCTTCAGGCTTCTAGGAAACCTTCCACAAGAAGATCTTATGCCTTCAAGTGGAAACGTTTTACTATATGGTGCTCCAAGAAGGGATTAAACCCCCTGGTCATACCCTTAGAATCGATACTAGAGTATCTCCTTCACTTAAAGAATTCTGGTTTAAAGACCAATTCGGTAAGAGTCCATCTTAGTGCAATTGCAGCTTCTTATAAGCCTCTAAATGGACAACCAATTTCCTCTCATCCACTCCTATCAAGATTTATGAGAGGCCTTTTATTAACTAAACCTCCCATCAAGCCACCACCGCTGGCATGGGATCTAAATCTGGTTCTCGGGCAGCTCATGAAGCCGCCTTTTCAACCTTTGGCCACTACAGCCCTTAAGTTTTTGACCTGGAAGGTCATCTTCCTAATTGCAATCACCTCTGCCCGTCGCATTAGTGAATTGCAAGCTTTAGTGGCTGATCCTCCTTATACTAGGTTTCATCATAAGGTTGTTCTTCGAACTCACCCACACTTTATGCCAAAGGTGGTTTCGCCTTTTCATTTAAACCAATCAATTTATCTTCCTATATTTTTTCCGAGGCCTCACGCCTGTAATGCAGAAAGAAACCTTCATACTTTGGATTGTAAAAGGACCCTAGCCTTTTACATAAAAAGAACACAGCAACATAGAAAGTCATCGCAACTTATTATAGCTTTTGACCCTAGTCATTTGGAACTTCCAGTCTCCAAAAGAACTTTATCTAAATAGATTGCCCAATGCATATCCTTTGCTTATTGAGAGTAAGTGTCTTCCTCTTCAGGACCATGTCACAGTTCATAATGTGAGAGCCATGGCAGCTTCTATGGCTAATCTCCACTCTGTGTCTATCGATGACATTTGTCGAGCAACCACCTGGGCTTCGGTACACACCTTCACAGCCCACTACTGCCTAGATAAAGCCTCCCGTCGGGATGCCGCCTTTGTACAAGCTGTTCTTCAAAATCTCTTTCAGATCTAATTCAACTCCTACCCACCAACCCTAGTGGGATGCCAGAGATCCATGGGAGGAAGGATGCCTACCTTTTTAGGGTGGCACCTTCCTGGGGCTATCTCTCTGGCATCTTCAGCTAGGGAGTCCCCATATGTGAAGACTACGTTCCTGCTTGTTCCTGGAGATAGCGTAGTTACTCACCTGTAACCAATGTTCCCTCTAATTTTCTGTAGGCTGTGTGCGCATAAAATATCAGCTGTGTGCAGCTTTTGAAGAAAGGTTAAATTTTTGTGCGCTACATAACGACACTTGGAGTTATATGCTTTAAAATTTGACTACACGTCAGAATACAGTATGTACACCACACTGATTTTAATCAAATTAAATGAAAATAGACGATTACTAAATGAAGCGGGAAATTTCTAGTAATTACAATCATAACTTTTAAATTTTAAGACGTCTGTGTTGTTTTCTATCCAAATCAGAGCCGTAATTTTTGTGCGCTCTGTTGTAAAGTATGTGCGCTCGCTCGGTGAGGTGTGTGCGCGCGCACACGCGCACAGCTTAGAGGGAACAGTGCCTGTAACAGGTGATCTCCGGGAACAGCAGGAATTTATTCTTCACAGCCCACCCACCTCCCCTAAGAGTTGTCTCTCTATCTCGCTGTCTCTTTCCTCTCTCCCTCTATCCTTTCACTCAGCTACAAACTTAACTGAAGAGGGACAGTTGGAAAGGTGGGAAGGCAGCGCCCATGTGCTGAGGGATGCTCCCAAAAGCATTCCTATTGGACGCTGGGGAGCGTTCCCGCGCAGGCTCCGTCGGTACCGACGATACCCATATGTGAGGACTAAATTCCTGCTGTTCCTGGAGATCACCTGTTACAGGTGAATAACTACGCTTTCTCCGGGAACAAGCGAGATGTCAGTCCTCACATATGTGTGTTGTCGGCACCGACCGAGCCCTCATGGAAGCATCCCCCCAGTTTTCTAAGAAAGCCTTTGGGAGGTGCCACTACGCATGTGTGGTCCCCTTCCTGCCCAAGGGTGCCATCTTGCTCAATCTCCTTCTTTCTGTGGAGCCCTTCAGCCTTTCATCTAGTTTGTCCCTGGAAAAGGTTGATTTTTTTTTCTCTCTGAGTTTCATACTCTCCTCCAATATCGCACCGGTACTCTTCCCGCCTATCGACCTCGTTGCCTCTGCATCGAGTTGGGTCTGTTTTTGTATTTTTCCTCCTTTTCTTTTCCTGGCATCTTTGTGCCTTTTTTCTCTTCCACTGGCAGCCTGGAGAGTCTTCAACCTCGAAGGGGTACTTTTTTTTCCCGTGTGGCTACTAGTGGCTTTAAGAAGTGTGATTGCTCCAAACTTCTGTCTTTGACTGACACACATGACTGCTGTCTCCGCTGCCTCAGACCAGACCATGACCCGGCAGCCTACGGTCTCTGCAAGAGGATGTCCAGTAAGGCCCTCAAGAGCCACCAGCAGCAGCACGATAATTTTTTTCCCCGAATCCCCAGTGCCTCCGAAGACCAGGGCCTTGTCTGAGGCCCCGACATCTTGGGCAGAGCCTTCCGAACCAGAGCCTCGTCGCAGGTCCTCAGAAAGGGAATCTCCCTCAAGGGAACCCAGGAAGAAGAAACCCTTGAAGGCGGCGTTCTTGGACGGTTCTGACCGGCCAGGTGCTCCCCAGCCCCGGTCCTGCAGTTCAAGACATTCTTTTGAGGCGACAGAGAAGGAGCGGCCTGCAAAGGTCCCCCGGAAGGAACTGACCACAGACCAACCTCGGTCCCCAGACACTATCCTGGTTGAGGATTCCCCTTCCTGGGAGCCGACATCGGGCCTGAGTCCAGAATGATGTCCCTGGAGCACAGTTTGTCTGCTTCATGGACCAGCAGTGTGCTGAAGAACTGCCGTTGCCGGGGCCGCAGCTGAGCAGCGCGTCAGTCCGGGGTGAGAGCAGGAGCTCCCCCTTCCTCCCCGAGCAGCCAATCACCCGCACAGCTCAACGGCTGAAGAACTGCCGTTGCCGGGGCCGCAGTTGAGCAGCGCGTCAGTCCGGGGTGAGAGCAGGAGCTCCCCCTTCCTCCCCGAGCAGCCAATCACCCGCACAGCTCAACGGCTGAAGAACTGCCGTTGCCGGGGCCGCAGCTGAGCAGCGCGTCAGTCCGAGGTGAGAGCAGGAGCTCCCCCTTCCTCCCCGAGCAGCCAATCACCCGCACAGCTCAACGGCTGAAGAACTGCCGTTGCCGGGGCCACAGCTGAGCAGCCGTCAGTCCGGGGTGAGAGCAGGAGCTCCCCCTTCCTCCCCGAGCAGCCAATCACCCGCACAGCTCAACGGCTGAAGAACTGCCGTTGCCGGGGCGCGCTCGCGCCTTGCGGGCCCGCGCCTGAGGGCCTCGCCAGAGGGCCCTTTGGCGTGGCCCTTAGGCGTTGGTTCGTGGCGTCGGTCTCTGGAGGCTGTATTGAAGTCCTGCTTATTTATCTGGGTAATGTGCTGTTCCATGTCTTTCTCCTCTTATCTGTTTGACTGTGTCTGTACTCTACTCTGTCCTATTTTATAATTGGCGTTCCTTTCTTTTTCCCGAAATGATGAAGTATTGTAAACCGCTCTAATACCTTTTTGGTCTGAGCGGTATATCAAATTCAAATAAACATAAACATTGTCATCCGGCATGACCGGTTCATCTGTCCCAACCATCGGGCCCTCGACATCCCCGGAAGCCGAGTCGATCCTTGGCAGAGGTCACGATCCAAGTCCCGCCCGACAGATCCAGTCTCTCTGCTATCGCCTTGTCGCCTTGTCAACCCTGGCAAGTTTACCAGGTACCAGCCACAGGGCATCGTGGGCCCGTGGAGCAGCCCTCCGAGTCCTCAACAGACTATTCTGAGTGGGAGACTGAGGACGAGGAGTCCCCTGATACCCATCGCCACTGCAACGTCCCATCTGACTCTCCCATCTTGGAGCCTCGATGGCAGTCCCCATCCGAGGATATGGGTTTCCTTGATTTTGTTAAGGACATGTCTAAGGCTCTGGCATTCCCGACTGAGTTGGAGGAGGACCCTCGGGTGGATGAGTGGAAATCCTCCAATATGAGGCCAATTTCCCGCTAACCTGTGCTGGGTCCGCCGCCAACATTCCTGCCGGCGGACCCAGCGCAGGTTAGCGGGAACATTGTATGAGGCCCCTCTGTGGGAATCACTAATGGTGCCCATCCCTCCCATCCTGGAACGGCTGATGCTCGTAATGTGGGAGACACAGGCTTTGGTGCCGGTGGTGAGCAAGCAGCTTGAGTTGATGTATCGAGTCCACCGGAGCCCAGGCTTCCAAATGTCACAGCTCCCATAAAATTCCATGTGGTGGAGGTGGCCATAAGAACATAAGATGTGCTATACTGGGTCAGACCAAGGTTCATCAAGCCCAGTATCCTGTTTCCAACAGTGGCCAATCTAGGTCATACGTACCTAGCAATTTCCCCAAAGGACACAGGTTCCACAATGCTTGTATTGGGTCAAGCACTGATATCCTGGGTCCCTTTTTAATAATGGTTTATGGACCTTTCCTCCAGGAACTTGACCAAACCTTTTTTAAACCCAGCTACACTAACAGCCTTTACTACATTCTCCGGTAACAAATTCCAGAGTTTGATTACACGTTGAGTGAAAAAATATTTTCTCTTATTAGTCTTAAATAGTTTACCGTGTAGCTTCATTGTATGTCCCCTAGTCTTTCTATATTCTGATAACGTAAACAATCTATCTACGTTTACCCATTCCATTCCGTTCATCAATTTATAGGCTTCTATTATATCTCCCCTCAGCTGTCTCTTTTCCAGGTTAAAGAGACATAATCTTTTTAGCCTTTCTTCATAGGGGGTATCCTTCCATCCCTTTTACCATTTTGGTGGCTCTTCTCTGAACCTTTTCTAATAACGCTAAATCCTTTTTAAGATACGGCGACCAGAATTGCACACAATATTCAAGGTGCGGTCGCACCATGGGACGAGACAGAGAAATTATAATAATCTTTGTTTTATTTTCCATTCCGTTTCTTATGATACCTAGCATTCTATTTGCTCTCTTGGCCGCCGCTGCACACTGGATGGAGGGTTTTAACATGTTATCCACAATGACGCCTAAATCTTTTTCCTGGGTGGTGGTTCGTAATGTGGAACCTTGCATCGTGTAACCATAGTTTGGGTTGTTCTTTCCTAGGTGTATAACTTTGCACTTGTCCACATTAAATTTCATCTGCCATTTTGATGCCCAGTCTTCCGGTTTATCAAGATGCTCTTGCAATGTTCCACAATCCTCTTGGGTTTTAACAATTTTAAATAGTTTTGTGTCATCTGCAAATTCGATAACCTCACTCGTTATTCCCTTTTCCAGGTCATTTATAAATATGTCAAGCAGCGGACCTAGCACAGATCCCTGGGGTACACCACTATTCACCTTTCTCCATTGGGAAAATTGGCCATTTAAGCCCTACCCTATGCTTTCTATCTTTTAACCAGTTCCTGAACCAAAATAGTACACTGCCTCCTATCCCATGACTCTTTAGTTTTGCCAAAAGTCTCTGATGAGGGACCTTGTCAAAGGCTTTCTGAAAGTCCAAATATACTATTTCAGCCAACTCACCTTTGTCTTCCTGTTTATTCACACCTTCTAATAAACATAACAGATTAGTAAGACAAGATCTTCCTTGTCAAAAGCCATGTTGGCTGTCTTCCATTAAGCCATGACTATCTACATGTTTAGCAATTTTGTTCCTTATGATGGCAATTGCAAGAGGATCTTGATAAATTGGAAGACTGGACATCAAAATGGCAGATGAAATTTAATGTGCACAAGTGCAAGGTTATGCACCTAGGGAAGAACAACACAAACTATGGTTACACGATGCAAGGTTCCACATTAGGAACCACCACCCAGGAAAAAGATTTAGGCGTCATTGTGGATACCATGTTAAAACCCTCGGCCCAGTGTGCAGCGGCGGCCAAGAGAGCAAATAGAATGCTAGGTATGATAAGGAAAGGAATGGAAAATAAAACAAAAGATATTATAATGCTTCTATATCTTTCCATGGTGAGACCGCACCTCGAATATTGTGTGCAATTCTGGTCGCCGTATCTTAAAAAGGATATAGCGATTTTAGAAAAGGTTCAGAGAAGAGCCACCAAAATGGTAAAGGGGATGGAAGGATACTCCTATGAAGAAAGGCTAAAAAGGTTAGGGCTCTTTAACCTGGAAAAGAGACGGCTGAGGGGAGATATGATAGAAGTCTATAAATTAATGAACGCGAGTGGAACGGGTAAACTTAGATCGATTGTTTACTTTATCAGAATATAGAAAGACTAGGGGACATGCAATGAAAGCTACAGGGTAAACTATTTAAGACTAATAAAAGAAAATATTTATTCACTCAACGTGTAATTCAAACTCTGGAATTTGTTACCGGAGGATGTAGTAAAGGCTGTTAGTGTAGCTGGGTTTAAAAAAGGTTTGGACAAGTTCCTGGTGGAAAGGTCCATAAACCATTATTAAGAAGGGACCCAGGATATCATTGCTTGACCCAATACAAGCATTGTGGAACCTGTGTCCCTTGGGGAAACTGCTAGGTACGTATGACCTAGATTAGCCACTGTTGGAAACAGGATACTGGGCTTGATGGACCTTGGTCTGACCCAGTATGTCATATCTTATGTTCTTATGCTTCTACCATTTTTCCTGGTACTGACGTCGGGCTCACGGTCTGTAGTTTCCTGGATCACCCCTGGAACCCTTTTTAAAAATTGGCGTTACTTTCGCCATCCTCCAATCTTCACGTGTTACAGATGATTTTAATCATAGTTTACAGATCACTAATAGTAGGTCTGCAATCTCATATTTCAGTTCTTTCAACAACCTTGGATGTATACCATCCGGTCTAGGTGATTTGCTACCCTTCAGTTTATCAAATAGTTGTAATACATCTTCCTGATGTATTGATATTTCCTTCAATTCTTCTGCACCTTTAAATACCACTTCAGTAATGGGTAACATCCCTACATCTTCCTCAGTAAAGACCGAAGCAAAGAATTCATTCAGTCTCTCTGCTATCGCCTTGTCGCCTCTTAGTGCCCCTTTAACCCCTCTATCATCTAATGGACAAAATTGGCTCACAGGTTTTTGCTACGAATGTACTTGAAAAAGTCTTTATTATGCGTTTTTGCTTCCGCAGCAAGCTTCTTCTCAAATTCTCCCTTTGCCTGCCTTATCAATGCCTTGCATTTAACTTGCCAGTGCTTGTGCTGTTTCCAGGTTTCGTCGTTTGACTCTGTTTTTCCATTTCCTGAAAGATGCTTTTTTGGCAACAGCCTCTCTGAGCTCACCTTTAAACCATGCTGGCAGTTTTTTGGACTTCCTTCCACTTTTCTTAAAGCGTGGAATACAGCTGGCCTGGGCTTCCAAGATAGTATTTTTAAACAACACCCAAGCTTGATGTAAGTCTTTAACCTTTGCAACTGCTCTCTTTAGTTTTTTCTTAACTATTTTCTTCATTTTATCATAGTCTCCCTTTCGAAAGTTAAAAGGTAGTTCTGTGGATTTCCTTACCATTTCTCCTCCACTAATTAAATCAAACGCGATCATGCTATGATCACTATTGTCAAGTGGCCCCAATACCCTTATCTCTTGCACCGGATCTAGTGTTCCACTACGGACTAGGTCCAATATGGCTTCCCCTCTGGTCGGTTCATGAACCAGCTGCTCCAAGAAGCAGTCATTCATTTCATCTAGGAACTTTATCTCCCTAGCATGTCCTGCCATGACACTGACCCAGTTGATACTGTGGTAATTGAAATCACCTATTATTATTACTGTACTGTAACGTTTGTTAGCTTCCTTGATTTCTTTGAGCATTTCATCATCCATTTGTTCATTCTGGCCAGGCGGTTGAAACTATCCCACTGCCATCACCTTCCCCTTTTTACATGGAATTTCAATTCATAGAGATTCTAAGCAAATTTTGTTTCCTGCAAAACTTTAATCCTTTCTGACTCAATGCCCTCTCCAACATAGAGCGCAACCCCTCCACCAATTTGATCAGCTCTATTATTACGATATAGTTTGTACCCAGGTATCAGTGTCCCACTGATTGTCCTCCTTCCACCATGTCTTTGAGATTCCAATCATATCTAACCTCTCATTTAGTGCTATATATTCTAACTCTCCCATCTTATTTTTTAGACTCATAGCATTTGCATACAAGCATTTTAGAGACTGTATTGTATTCATATTAATTTGGCTATCGGTAGGCATGGGTAATTTGGAATCTTTAAGCTCTGTCTGCTCCATACTCAAGGGCATTTGGTCTATTTTATTCGTTTTTGGAACCTCTCTGCTTTTGGTAGTATCATTCAAGGATACATTCTTCCGAACTCTGCTCTCTTGTGCAACTGTCGGCTTTCCCCTATTATCTAGTTTAAAAGCTGCTCTATCTCCTTTTTAAAGGTTAATGCCAGCAGCCTGGTTCCATCCTGGTTAAGGTGAAGCCCATCCCTTCAGAAGGGCCCCTCCTTTCCCCAGAATGTTCCCCATTTCCTTACAAATCCAAAACCCTCATCCTTGCACCATCGTCTCATCCACGCATTGAGACTCTGGAGCTCTGCCTGCCTTTTGGGTCCTGCACGTGGAACAGGAAGAATTTCAGAGAACGCAACCCTGGAAGTTCTGGATTTCAATTTCCTACCTAAAAGCCTAAATTTAGCCTCCAGAACCTCCCTACCACATTTTCCTATGTCATTGGTACCAACATGTACCAAGACAGCAGACTCCTCCCCAGCACTATCTAAGACCTTATCTAGGTGGCGCGTGAGGTCTGCTACCGTCGCACCAGTCAGGCATGTTAGCAGGCGATCCTAACGTTCGCCAGCCACCTAGCTTTCTACATGCCTGATGATCAAATCGCCAACTGTAATGGCTGTCCTAACCCTTCCCTCATGGGCACATGGCCCTGGAGAAACTTCCTCGGTGCGAGAGGGTTTTACATCACCTGGAGGACAGGTCCTAGTTACAGGATCACTTCCTGCCACCCCAGGGTGATGCTGTCCTGTCACGTGACCTCTCTCCTCCATGGCAACAGGGATGCTGTTAAGACTTATTAAAAGAGGGCTGCTACACAGTACCCTGTCCTGTGCTTCTAAGGTAAGCTGTGACCAACTTCTTGGGTGATTAACAATCCTTGCTTGGATAGGAGTCTTTCAAAATGGCCTTTTGACCTGCCACCTGACTTTAACACCTATTTAAAAAGTTTCACAGGTCTCTTGCCCCCTTAGGTAGAAGACCTCTTCTTTATCGTCTCTCCAGTCCAGTCCCGTAACCTCTGGGTTGAGCACCTCCTCCAGCAGCTTTGGAGACTGAGCACGTCATCACTTTTGATGACACTGGTATAAGTAGGTAAGGACTACCTCTCCACTCCAGTAATCTCAGTCTCCAAGCAGCTGGAGAGGTGGTGAGCCTGTAGGTTAGGGCTCACTCAGCAACAACTGAGGAGAGTTTAGGGGATTTAGTAGAGATCTGTTGGTGTAAAGGATTAGTGGCTCTTTAGGGGTTGAGTAGCTGTAGAACGACTGGTTTGCCGCCTTCTTCCCTCCTCTCCCCTCTTCAGTCCGATCGTTTTTTCTATCTTCCCTCCGCCCTCCCCCCCTTCCTCCACTTGGGCAGTTATAGGGAGGGCTGGAGGAGTTGGCCTCCCTGCTTCCAATCCTGCGTTTACGGCTGAGGAGCAGGTTGAGGGCTCAGCGGACGGGGGACCTGCCTGTGACTAGAGCCGGAGCATCTCGGGCAGAGCGGCAGCGCCTCTCCTCTCCCTGTGCTGAAGCCGCGTGTAAGTCTGAGCACGGGAGTTGGATTGAGGCGACAGTCTCTGGCGCAGTTACAGGGCCTGAGGTAAGGTCCGGGGCACTGTTTTCAGTGCAGGAAGGCTTTTCGGGGTCGGCACGTCTCCACATTCCCAGAAACGCGGCAGGCAGGCTGCACCACGTGGTTTCACACGGGAAGCGCTGCCGACGGGTTTTTCCTTCGGTTTCAGCTGCAGTTTCTTTCCGCGGGGTTTTAACGGTTGCCCGAGGGTTAGGAGCCCCGTTTAGGAAGGGGAGCTACTAGTTGAATTTCGGGCAGTGGTTTTTTGTTTGAAAAAAAAAATAATAATAATTTTTGTTCTTTGTGCAGGTGTGCATTGGTGAGCACAGCTGAGAAGTTTTGGCGGCTTTTCTTGGTTTGGGTGGTGTATTTCCTACTGGGGGATATAGCCACTGGGCTAGGATGCCTTCTAGGCCGCAGTGTTTGGTTTGTGGCACAAGACAAGGGTCAGTTTCTGACACGGGGGTTTGTAGAGGTTGCACGCAGGAGGCTGCTTTAATGCAACATACTCTGGAAGAAGGGGCCGAGGGACAGAAGAGTGTTCCTCAGGGTCAGTAGCAGGCCCTAGCCCCTGATGGATCACCCCTGGAGCTGGTAGCTGGGCCATCCTTGGCACCAGTTCCGGCGAATCAGCAAGTGTTGGGTTAGGCGATTGGGCCTTCCATGTTCCTTCCTGATTTCTTTCTCTTACTTCATCAAGCTTTCTGTTTACGACAGCCGGGGGCAGTAGCCTCTTCCTCCGGGGAACAGGGAGAGAAACGTCCGGGAACCCCGACTGCTCTGGGAGCTGGAGGTGCCCCTTCAAAGAAGACGAGGGTCTTGGAAGAGAGGCTGGAGAGGCCAACGCTTTTAGATGGTTTAGAATCTGCAGACATTGATCTGGAAGGGAATTTGTTAGAGGATTTGGAGGAAGGTGAGCTAGCTGACTCTGAACAGCAACCTAGAATGGTCAGAGTGTTTAGGCAGGAGGAGTTACCAGCGCTCTTTGCTGAAACACTGAAAGCTTTAAACATTCCTTCGGCTGTTCTGGCGGCAGATGACACATTAGAAGACCTGTTGTTACAGGCCGTTCGTACTACTCAAATGGTGTTTACGATTCACAGAGTGGTGCGGGACATGATTCTGGAAGAATGGAATCTGCCCGAGGTGGGTCTTAAGGGGTCTAGAGCAATGGCCTGTCTCTATCCTTTGGCGGATCAGGATAGATATCTTTTTCGCTCTCCAAAGGTAGATGCGGTGGTGTCAGCAGTTACCAAGAAGACAATGATTCCGGTCGAGGGCAGTGCCACTCTCAAGGATAGTCAGGATAGGAAATTGGACACATTGTTGAAACAGGTTTTTGACATCAGTGCCCTGTCAATGCAGGTTTCTATCTCAGGAGCGTGGGTAGCTACAGCCTCTGTTGGTCACAAAGGTTACCGGTTGTTCAGATGGGAGAACAGATTGAAGAGGTAGCCCGTTTGGAGTTGGGGGCAGCCTATTTGGCGGACATTCATTATGATCTTATCCTGGGTCTATCGAAGAGTATGGCTTCGGTGGTGGCAGCTCAGCAATATTTGTGGTTGCGCAACTGGTCAGCAGACAGTTCCTCGAAGGCTCGTCTGGGTGTTGGAGGTCATTCGAGAAGGATATGCTCTGGAGTTCCAACAGTCAGTGGTAAGTTTGTTTGTTCAGTCCCCCTGCAAAGCTCAATTAAAGCGAGTAGCAGTGCAGGAAACCTTAGACAGGCTTCTTCAACTCAAGGCAGTGGTACAAGTTCCGCCGCAGCAGTACGGGTGCGGTCGGTACTCCATATATTTTGTGGTTCCAAAGAAAGACTGAGCTTTTCGGCCCATCTTGGATCTGAAAAGGGTAAATCGTTGTCTTCGAGTGGCTCATTTTTCATATGGAGACCCTTCGCTCGGTAATTATAGCGGTCAGGAAGGGGAGTTTCTTACTTCTCTGGACCTGACGGAGGCTTATCTGCACATCCCGATTCGGCAGGAGCATCAGCAATTCCTTCGGTTTGCTGTACCCATGGGGTATTTTCTGTTCCGGGTGTTACCGTTTGGTCTAGCCACGGCACCATGGACCTTTACCAAGGTAATGGTAGTGGTGGCGGTGGCTCTCCGCAAGGAAGGAGTGTGTGTTCATCTCTATTTGGACGACTGGTTGATTCGAGCAAAGTCAAGGAGCGAGAGCGAATCGGCCACGACCCGGGTGGTGCAGCTGCTTCAGAGCCTGGGTTGGGTGGTCAACTTAGCCAAAATCAGGTTGATCCCGTCGCAGAGTCTAGAATATCGGTTCAGTACGGTTCAGGGGAGAGTATTTCTTCTGGATCTTCGAGCACAGGGTCTGAGGACCCTCGTGCACAGGTTCCTGGTCGAGAGGGCTCCCACAGCATGGCAGTACCTGCAGTTGCTCGGGACAATGGCGACCACACTCAAGATAGTTCCATGGGCAAGATCTCACATGAGGCCTTTGCAGAGGGCTCTGCTCCGGAGATGGCCGCATCAAACAGACTCGCTGTCTCAACGACTTCCCTGTCTGCTGGAGGTGCATCAGGAGCTACAGTGGTGGTTACTTCCAGGAAGCCTGGAGAAGGGAATGTCGTTGGAGGCCCCGGCCTGGAAACCGTTAACAACAGATGCCAGTCTGGCAGGCTGGGGAGCGCATTTCGAAGAACATTTGGCGCAAGGTCAATGGACGGCGGTAGAAAAGGAGTGGTCCATCAACCGACTGGATATGAGGGCCGTAGCCTTAGCTCTCCAAGCCTTTCAGCCATGGTTGTGGCATGCAGCGGTTTGGGTGCTTTCCGACAATGCAACCACTGTACCCTACATCAATCGTCAGGGCGGCACGAGAAGTGTGGCCTTGGAGTCAGAAGCAGGTCAGCTATTGGATTGGGCCGAACAAAACCTGCTGTAGACCATGTAGAGGCAGATTTTTTGAGTCGATTCAAGGTGGATCCAGGAGAGTGGGTTCTCCATTCAGACGTGTTTGTGCTAATTACGAGGCGCTGGGGGACACCGATTACACAGGTCTGCAAAAAAACATTTTGAGAGCTGTTTTGGTTATTCCACGTAATCTTTGTTTTTTGGTGCACTGAATCTGAAAATAACCTCCATTTTGTCATAGGACATCACGTTTCCTGACAATTTAGGTAACTATGTTAAATAAGGCAATACCTCAAAATAAATGGAAATTAATTTTATAAGTCTAAGTTTTATTACAATATTTTCATGAAAATCCTTTTTTGAACTGAAATGAGCTCACCTACACACACCACTCGATGATTCTTCCTTGTGAGGCTCCTCTTGGTGCATTTACGCTTGTGAGTAGCATCTGGAATGTCTCTCTGAAGCATCCAACAGTAGTCTACCATCATTGTAATACTCCATTTTCCCTGGTATCTCCTATCTCCAGGAACAAGCAGGAATAAGTCCTCACATATGGGTACGTCGGTACCGACGGAGCCTGCGCGGGAAAGCTCCCCAGCTTCCCAGAAGGAAAGCTTTTGGGGCCTCCCACTGCACATGCGCGCTGCCTTCCCGCCTTCCTGACCAACTCTCCTCAGTTCTTCTTTTTCCGCGGAGCCAGCAGGTCGTGTTCCTGTCACCGCTGAAGAAGTTATTTTAATTTATTTCTTTGGCCGCGTGTCTGCCTTCCCCGATTCCAGACCGGTACCGCCGGTCTTTTTTCTTTTATTTCTTAAAAAAAAAAAAAAAAATCTTCTTTTTTCCTCACTTGGTGTATTTGTCCTGTGAGGCCTTTAGGCCTTCACAAATTCTCCCTCATGGAGAAACAAGCCTCTGGGTTTAAAAAATGCACCAAGTGCAGCGGTACTATTTCAGTCATAGACACTCATGAATGGTATCTTAAATGTTTGGGACCTGACCATTCCATTCCGGATTGCCCATCCTGTTCTTTGATGTTTAAACGTGGCTTACAAAACCGGGCAGCCAAGTTTCACATGCTGTTTTCTACAGATACTCTAGCATCGACATCTTACAGGTCTTCCTCTCCTGATGGATCTCAGGTAACCAAACATTCCTCTGGCAGGTCCTCAAAGGGCAAATCTCCCTCTAAGTATCGAGAAACCCCTGGGCTTGACCCTGAGGACCCTGCCCCAGCCAAACAACCTCGGCGGGAAGCTCCGACTTCCAAAGCTCCTCCTATGGGGTTACAGGTTGACATCGATGGCACGGCCTCGACCAATCACCTGTTAGACTGTTCTGGGGTACCGGCTCAATCATCCGGTACCGACATCCAGACAGTCGTGGCGTCCATGGATCATACAGTTCAATCCATGCAGCAGGCCATTCTGGCTTTCATTAAGGCTGCGACGCCCTCGGTACCGCACCCTGCGGTACCGACTCCGGTTCCGGTACCACAACCGATACCGGTATCCAGGCCATCCACATCGACCAGGATACCAATTCCGGTTCCCGGTTGCGGGGTTTTTCCCGTTACTGATCCGGTTCCGGGTACCCCCGATGTCGATACCGGTCGATACGCTTATCGATCCCTGGAAGCAAACAGACGATACTTTGAGTCTTCTGATGATTCTGATTCATCAGATGACTCTGCTGAGGTATCCCTTACTCTACCTGAGGAGCCCTCTTCTCCAAAGAGGAGAATGTCTCCTCCAGAGGATTTATCCTTTCAAGACTTCATCATTGAAGTAGCTAAAGGTCTTTCTATTTCTGTATCCTCTGAAAAAGAACCTAGAGCAAAAAAGTTAGACATTTTAGGATACTCTAAGGTTCCCAAAGAGGCAGTCACCTTGCCCATCCATGAAATTCTTCAAGAACACATGATGGACTTATGGGAGACTCCTCTCACTCTATCTCCACATTCTCGTCATCTGGACACCATGTATCGTGTACCCCCTTCTCCTGGGTTTCAAAAAACTCAGCTCCCTCACCACTCCATCGTGGTGCAGTCAGCTATGAAAAGGATCAAGAGTACTAAAAGACACTCTTCTACTTCCCCAGGAAGAGAATGTAGGACTCTGGATGCTTTTGGAAGAAAAATCTTCCAAGCAAGTATGCTTATTGGCAGAATCAACTCATACAGCCTCTATATGGGCATGTTTCTGAAGGAAATTGCATTAAAAATCCGCCATTTTCTCCCCTTTATCCCAGAGGATAGAAAGGAGGAGTTCCTTCTTTTGCTAAAGCATACCCAAGATATTTCAAAGTTCTCCAACAGAGTTGGCTCCAGGCTTCTGACCTAGAACCCTGGGTCCAGGATGGGTTGGGAAATTTGCCCTGTACAGGGGAGAATCTGTTTGGTAAAGAGTGGCAAATCAAAGCCACTCAAATGGATGCAGAAAATGCTGCTTTAGATGGACTTTCTAGTCTACCTCTACCCCTGCCAAGAAAAAATCTTTCAAAAAGCCTTTCTACAAGAGAACCAGATTTGCCTCAAATACTGGACAACAATCTTCTGCAGCTCGCTTTACTCCTAAGCGTCAGCAGCCTAAACAGGCCAGGGCAAAACCTGCAGGGGCTGCTACAGCCCAGCAGTCCCAACCCCCTCAGGGTTTTTGACTTAAATCTAGAGAACTTAACCTTTCTGGCTCTAAAACCAGAACCTCTCACCATCCCAGGAAGGTTAACTCATTTTGCTCCCAGATGGGAGCAAATTACATCAGAACAATGGACCCTCTCTATCATCAAAGAGGGCTACAAACTACATTTCTCCAACCTTCCTCCCCATACCATGGTGAGAAGTTTCAATTCTCCCCCATCTCTCCTAGACCTGTTAAGTCAGGAGGTGACCACTCTTCTCGCCCAAAAGGCAATAGATCAGGTTTTTACTCCCCTTATTTTCTCATTCCCAAGAAAACAGGGGGGTACAGACCCATTCTGGATCTCAGAGAATTGAACAAATTTCTATACAAGGAGAAATTCAAGATGCTTTCTCTAGGTACTCTCCTTCCATACCTACAGAGTCAGGATTGGCTTTGTTCTCTAGATCTCAAGGATGTGTACACACATATACTCATCCATCCATCCCACAGAAAATTCCTACGGTTTCTGTTCCAGGGAAAACATTTCCAATACAGAGTACTTCCCTTCGGTCTAGCCTCTGCTCCAAGGGTATTTACCAAATGCATGGCAATAGTAGCTGCATTTCTACGCACCCTGGGAATTTTTGTCTTCCCATACCTGGACGACTGGCTCATCCGAGCTCCATCTCAGTCCGAAGCTCAGACTTCCCTGGATCGCACCAGACGCATCCTGCAGTATCTGGGTCTTGTGATCAATCTGCCAAAGTCTCAGCTCACTCCTACGCAATCCCTGGAGTTCATAGGGGCCTGGTTGGATACCACCACTGCAAGGGCCTATCTACCTCAGGCCCGTTGCCAACATCTAGTGTACTTAGCCTCTCAGACTCAGTCCAGAAGCCACTTGACTGCCAGAGAGATGCTGCAACTATTAGGCCACATGGCCTCCACAGTGCATGTGGTGCCTTATGCTCGCCTACATATGAGAGCAGCTCAATGGACTTTATCCACCCAGTGGACTCAAGCATCAGGAGCTCTCTCAGACCAAATAGCAAACTCCAATCGTCTCTTTTGGTCTCTCCAATGGTGGATATCCACTCAAAATCTGTTGTTGGGGGCCCCCTTTCAGCCACTGTTGCCCCAAGCAACCCTCACAACAGATGCCTCCCAAACATGTTGGGGAGCTCATCTTCAAGATCTCTCCACTCAGGGCATTTGGTCTCCACAGGAGACCACCCTTCATATCAACCACTTGGAACTTCGAGCAATCTTTCTAGCTCTCAGAGTTTTTCATACCCTCCTCAGCAACATGACAGTCCTTATTCATCCGGACAATCAAGTAGCCATGTTTTACATAAACAAACAAGGAGGGACTGGCTCTCTGTCGCTTTGCAACGAAGCTCTAAGATTATGGGCCTATGCCAGAGAGCATCAAATCCAGGAATCCAAAACTCTTGGGCGGACAGACTCAGTCGAGTTCTGCTTCCACACGAATGGTCCCGGCACATGGATCAGGTACTCAGAATCTTCCAGAAATGGGGAACCCCGGACATAGACCTCTTTGCAAGTCCGTGGAATGCCAAACCTCCCCGGTTCTGTTCCAGAATTCCGTGTCAGGGAGTTCAGGCCAAGGATGCCTTCCTCCTGCATTGGGGTCAGGGCTTCCTGTATGCCTTTCCACCCATTCCTTTGATTCCCAAGACTCTGTTCAAACTTCAAAGGGATCAAGGGTCCATGATCCTCATAGCTCCACGCTGGCCACGCCAAGTGTGGTACCCTCTACTTCTGCATCTCTCCCAAGCCCCCTCCCTGGACTTGGGAGCGGCTCCAGACCTTCTGTCTCAGGAGGAGGGGACATTGTGGCACCCAAACCCCAAGTCCCTTCACCTCAGAGCTTGGTTACTGAAGGCCTAGACCTTCAACACTTCAATCTTTCGCAGCAAGTGAAGGATATCCTACATGCCTCTAGGAAACCTTCCACTAGGCGTTCTTACGCTTTTAAATGGAAAAGGTTTTCCATTTGGTGTGCTCAAAAAGGTCTTAACCCTCTAGCACTCCCCTTGAATTCTCTTTTGGAATATCTCCTGCATCTCTCCAATGCAGGACTCAAAACAAATTCAGTAAGAGTCCATTTGAGTGCTATTGCGGCATCACTTAAGCACATCAATGGACAACCTGTTTCCTCTCATCCTCTTATTGCAAGATTCATGAGAGGCCTAACCTTAACTAAACCTCCCATTCGACCTCCTCCGGTGGCATGGGACTTAAACTTGGTTCTTGGTCAGCTTATGAAGCCACCTTTTGAACCCTTAGCCACTACCTCCCTGAAATTTCTTTCCTGGAAGGTTATTTTTCTTATTGCAGTCACCTCAGCTCGCCGTATCAATGAACTGCAAGCCCTAGTGGCTAATCCACCTTATACAAGGTTCCATCATGACAAGGTGGTCCTTAAGACCAATCCCCACTTTATGCCTAAAGTGGTCTCCCCTTTTCATCTTAATCAAGAGGTATATTTACCTGTCTTTTTTCCAGCTCCTCATGCATCCAGTGCAGAGAGGAACCTTCATACTCTAGACTGTAAAAGAGCTCTTGCCTTTTACCTCCACAGGACACAGCAACATCGAAAGTCTTCTCAGCTTTTTGTTGCTTTTGATCCTTCTCATTTAGGACTTCCAGTCTCCAAAAGAACACTCTCCAATTGGATTGCTCAGTGTATCTCTTTTGCTTACCAGAGTAAGAACCTTTCTCTGGAGGGCCATGTCACCGCTCACAACGTGAGGGCCATGGCCACCTCTATGGCTCATCTAAACTCTGTGTCCATTGACCAGATCTGTCGAGCAGCCACCTGGGCCTCGGTTCATACCTTTACAGCCCATTACTGTTTGGACAAGGACTCCCGCCGGGATGCCTTGTTTGGTCAGGCTGTCCTCAGACACCTGTTCCATTCTTGAACAACTCCAGCCCACCTTCCCTGAATGGATGCCTGAGATCCATAGGAAGATGAGAAACCTTTCAGGGTCTCATACCCTTCAGGGGATCTCCCGGGCATCTTAGCTAGGGAGTCCCCATATGTGAGGACTTATTCCTGCTTGTTCCTGGAGATAGCACAGTTACTTACCTGTAACAGGTGATCTCTGGGAACAGCAGGAATTAGTCCTCACAACCCACCCACCTCCCCGAGGAGTTGTATCTCTCTCTCTCTCTCTCTTTCCTTTCCTCTCTCTATTGTCTCAGCTTTAAACTCGAACTGAGGAGAGTTGTCAGGAAGGCGGGAAGGCAGCGCGCATGTGCAGTGGGAGGCCCCAAAAGCTTTCCTTCTGGGAAGCTGGGGAGCTTTCCCGCGCAGGCTCCATCGGTACCGATGTACCCATATGTGAGGACTAATTCCTGCTGTTCCCAGAGATCACCTGTTACAGGTAAGTAACTGTGCTTTCCACCTCTTTAATGTCTTGATGGAATCGTTCACCTTGTTCCTCACTCACAGCTCCCAAATTTTCAGGAAAGCAGTCAAGGTGGGACTGGAGGAAATGCACTTTCAAACTCATCAGGCAACCTAAAGCTTGAAATGCTTTCAGCATTCGTCCGACGATCTTTTTGTAGTGAGGATCTTTGTTATTGCCTAAAAATTTCTGTACGACTTCTTTAAATGCAATCCACCCTTCTTTTTGAGGATCCGTCATGGTATTGACAAACTCTTGATCAACTATAAGCCTTCTAATGTCTGGTCCGACAAACACACCTTCCTTCAATTTTGCCTCCGACAGGCCTGGAAACTTGGTGACCACGTATTTGAAGCATTCTCCATCTCTTGGAAGTGATTTTACGAATTGCTTCATCAATCCCAATTTTATGTGGAGAGGTGGTAGAAGAACTTTATGGGAAGGTACCAAAGTTTCTCGGAGAACATTTTTTTCACCGACTGTTAGCACCCTCGACTGCCAACTCTTCCTGGTCCAGTGATTTTGTCGGTCTCGACTGTCCCATAGACACAGAAAACAAGGATGTTTGGTATACCCAGCTTGTTGCCCGAGCAGCATGCACAAGACCTTCAAGTCCCCACACACTTGCCAACCATGGTCTTCATATTTAAGTTTACGAAGAACCGATTCCACGTTCTCGTAGGTTTCCTTCAAGTGTACGGAATGACCTACAGGTATGGAAGCATAAAAACCGTTGTGGAGTAAAACTGCTTTGAGACTTCTTTTTGAAGAATCTATAAAAAGACGCCATTGCTTTGAATCATATTGGATTTTAAATTGACCCATCAGACCTTCGACATCGATGCAATCAACCAACTTGTCTTCCTGGGCAAAGTAAGGAACAAACTCCTTTTCATGATTTCTGAACACCATGAAGATGACACTCCTGGCAACAATAAATTCCTGCTTTTCAACCTTGATACGAGTAACTCAGCGGCATCTTTGGGAAGATTCAAGTCTCTTACCAAATCATTCATCTCCTCATGAGAAAACAATTTTGGTCTTGTATCATCTTCAAAGTCAGAACTTGATTCGTCATCTGGTTCAGGTATGACTTCACCTTCATCGGAGCTAGGTATCTCTTCCAAGGTAGCAGGGGGCTTGGGTACTGGTATATCTGTGCCATGGGGGATGGGACGAATTGCTGAGTGAAGATTGGGGTATGAAATGGAATGCTTCCATTTGGAATTAAACCCTTTCACATTGCATGAACAAAAGTAACAGTCGTCACTATGGTTCTTGTGCTCTCGCCATACCATAGGAATCCCTTAACGGAAAGATTTTTTCTTACCCTTGAACCAGATTCGGAGGTCCTCAACACACCGTTTGCACACTTTGAGGCGCCCAGACTTTATCTCCAATTTCGCAGACAAGCTTGTAGTTTAAAGCTTCGACTTCGGGAAAGAGGATCTCCAATTTTTAGTCCAAAGTATGCAAAGTATACTTTTTTCACAAAGTCTGGAATATTCTGCTGTTGCTTCAACACTGTATATTCACCACAGATGAAACAGAAACTGTCTGGCGAATTAATACACTTTCGCGGAGCCATAACATAACGGTTAAAGAATGACGAGCTAACACGAATTGCGATGAAAAAGTGTGAACAGCCTAGAACCAAGAACCTGATGATGATTCGTGCACAAGTGTGGCATGCAGGAGAGAGCAGCTCTGTCTGTACACGAGACGTCACAGTGCTGGCCACGCCCCCCTGCACTGACTGGAGCTGCTGCTGCTATCTGCCCTGTGTCTCCCTCCCACTGGATTCTTCAGGAAAGATTAACCCCTTCTACCATTAGAAGCACGGACTTAAAACTTGCTTAGCTTATGTATATATTGCTGACCATCAGATTTACAGTGCTATATTTTTTTTTACGTAACTCTGACAACCCCTTTAAGGTTTTTTTGGCATTTTATATCTTAAATGCACTTATGTGAATTAATTAATAGTAATTTGAAAATATTTGATAAATTTGAAGACAATTTTGCATGTTGTGGCAAATCATGACGTCTAGGAGTTTTTTCAATATTTTATTTGTTTTCAGCACACCAAAATACATGGAAATTAGATGAAAATAATCAGCTTTTTAGTCGCAGACCTGTGTTATGGATCTTATGGCGACGTTCGAGTCGGCAAAAGCCTCGTGGATTTACAGCAGGAGGCGAGAGAGTATGTCGGAGGACCTCGATGCTCTAATGCAAAGGTGGCCAGTGGACAGTCTCGTATGTGTTCCTGCCATGGGCTCTGATAGGTCGCATGGTTCAGCGCATAGAGATCCACCAAGGCTGGGTGATTCTGATCGCGCCAGATTGGCTAAGAAGACCATGGTATGCAGATCTGGTTCGGCTTCTGGTGGGACAGTCCGTGATGGCTTCAGTCACGGGAGGATCTGTTGATTCAGGTGCTGCTCCGCATGCTACAGGTGAGTCTGTTCTCGCTTATGGCTTGGCTCTTGAAAGGGCACAGATGAGAGCCAAAGGATACTCGGCAGCAGTTATTTCCACGCTGTTGAAGGCCAGACGGAGGTCTACCTCGTTGGCATATATACTGTCGCCTGCACCCCTTTTTGGCCCTGTTAGGCGCCCGCCTAGGGCCGTGAGGTGTGGGTTGCCTTATTAAAGAAATACGTAAAAAATTGGTCTTCTTATGAACGTACTACCTCTCGGTATAACTGCAAAAACACGTTCAATGAAACAAATTCAAAGGAATGTATCTTAAAAGTAAAGGCTCTCTTCTTCTTGTTCACCAATATAAGTTACATTTACATTAAAATTTTCTGCCCGGAGGTCTCAGAATAGCACCTATTCCCTGGACAAACCGTCTGCACAGGAATATGTGTGCTGTGTCACATCAATGACCTCCTCCATGGCATACTAAACAGCTAACGGGTATGGCAAAGACTATCAAAATTCACCGGGGTTTCTTCAAAACTGATTTTGCTTACAATTGTAGTTTATATATCAAGTAGTATCTAATATACCCCTCTCTAACTTTCAAATGCCTTCCACAAAGCTGGAAATCACTTCTATCATATTCAATGATCCCTGTTACTCAACAATCCCGACGCTTCCCTTCAGCGCCTTTGAACGTTTCTCCAATTCGGGTTCTTCAGGGGATCTGTTAAGGATCCTGTGAACAAAACAAATACAACAAGAGATCATTCCCTGTATAACTCTTGCAATAATAAATTGTAAACTCCACACATCAAGCCAAAGCCAGAAAACAACGGTACTTACAAAAATGCTGCCCGCATCTAATACAAAACTTCTCCTCTTTTCACAAGTGTATCATATCTCGCAGTAACAAAAAAGACGCCGCGGATGCGGTCTGAGACTAACTAGTGGTATTTAAAAGTGCTTACATCAACGTGACGTGAACTGACTCCTCCTACTACGGTGTAGCACCAATTCCCCTGCTAACTCCCTTCCTTATAAACAGGCCGACCATTCTATCATGGCATTTAATCCATTTGGTATCACAGTATCCAAATTATAAATCCATCGTTGTTCCCTCTGGATTAAAGCCTGATCATGAGTTTTGTCTCCTCCACCACTTTCCACCTGATCAATACAGAAACATAACAACTGTTCGAAACTGTGTGCCTTCTCAAGGCAGTGTTGAACTATGGGGGCTGCCACTGTTCTGCAACACAATCTGCTCCTATGTTCCCGCATCCGCACTCGAAAGGTGCGGAGCGTTTTCCTACATAAAAAAGGTTACATGGGCATTGTATGATATAAACTACCCCTGTAGAGTCACAAGACGTACAGGATGATATATTATAATCTCAAGAATGACAACGAAATGATGTTGTGTCCAAAGTTGTTATGCAAATGTCACAGTCTCCACAACGTCTATGGCCCTTCATTCTTATATCTCTTTCTAATGTGGGAAGGACTGCCGGACTCAGATGTTCCTTCAAATTGCGGTGTCGTTGCCAAACGCACCGCAATTTCTTCCCTGCCAGTCCCGGTATAGTGCTCAAGACGTTTTGATGTTTCCGCAAACCGCTGAATCCCTTGACTCAACGGAGAAAACTTTGTGATCAAATTCACATTCTCTACATCCGCACGGGTCCCACGATTCGACAAAATGAACAGTAATTCTCTGTTATATAAAGCCCTCCTATATGCGCATTTAACTACCCTAGGGGGGTATCCCCGATCTAAAAAATTCCTCGTAAGTAGTGGTGCTTGTGTTTTAAATTCTCCATCAGTAGAACAATTCCTGCGGACACGGAGATATTGTGAGAAGGGGAGACCCTCTTTCAGTGATCGAGGATGGGCACTGGAGTAATGGAGAAGCGTATTTCGATCAGTGGGTTTCCGAAATAGGGACGTGTCCCAACATCCCCGCCCTCTGGTGATGTTAACATCTAAATAGGCTATGGTATTATGATGATAAGCAGACGTGAATTTAATATTCTCGTCCAATTGATTAACCCATTGAAAGAATGCAAGTAATGTTTTGTAAATAGTTACCCCGGTTATCCAAGTTATTTATACCCTGTTACCTGTAAACTCATACGTGTTAAATGTACTGAGCATTTTGTTCCATGTGAACCGCGCTGATGATGAATAGTGCAGTATATAAGAGACTGTAAATAAATAAATAAATGTAGTTTCTGGTCCACGCCAGAGTACAAAAACGTCATCAATGTACCTCTTCCAGATAATGATATTAGACGCGAAAGGATGATTAATTAACCATCGGCCCTCAAAGGTCGCCATGTACAGGTTCGCCACTGAAGGGGCACATGAAGCACCCATGGCTACTCCAGCTATTTGTTTAAACAAATCGCCCTCAAAAGAAAAGTAATTGTTGTAAATGGCTAAATGCGCCAAATACATCACAAATTAAAGCATACAATCTGAAAGATCTCCTCTTGTCAATAATGAAGTCCTCACTACTTCCAAAGCCACCTGTTGGGGAATATTTGTATATAGTGAAGTGATATCCATCGTAACCAAAAAAACTTCAGAATCGTCTGCCCACCTGTCTAACTCTCGTAACTCACACAGAAAATTTGTAGTATCTCGTAAATATGCCGGGATTTTAACTAGCAATGGCCGCAAAAAGGAATCCACAAAGGTGGACAGTGGCTCAAGCAAACTGCCCCTTGTTGATACTATGGGTCTCCCGGGGGGGTTGGCTAAATCCTTATGTATTTTTGGCACAAGATAGAACCGAGCCACTGAAGGGGAGACAACATTAAGATAGTTAAATTCATTTCTAGAAATCAACTTATTAGATAAAGCTGATGTCAATTCCTTAATGCGGAATTGTAAAGCTGACCCTGGGTCAAGGGATAATTTCTCATAGGTAGTAATATCTCCCAACTGGCGTAGTGCCTCATTCATATAATTCTCCCGTTTCAGGACCACCACCGCCCCACCCTTATCTGCCCGTTTAATCACAACGTCAGTGCGTTGTTTTAAAGAGCACAAAGCTTGGTGTTCAGAGTGTGTGAAAGCATGACTTACTAATTTCTGAGAGTGTTGCAACTTTTTCACATCGGTCAAAACTAATTGCTTAAAAATTTCCAACCCTGGATGTAAAGGGCCTGGTGGAGACCAGGTGGATTTAAGGGGTAGTGGGACTCGAGGTATCACAATATGTTCCAAATTGCTTTCAGTCAATGATGAAGTAGAAGGAGGTTGTTCTGCAAAAAAACATTTTAATGATAACTTCCGTATGAATTTTTCGAGATCCACATGAAACTGGAATGGATCAAAGTATGTCTGGGGAACAAAGGACAGTCCTCTACTTAGAACTGTGATTTCTTGTGGGGATAAGGTGACTCCCGAAATATTGACCACTAAATCAGAATCCACAATGGATAACTTCTCACTCCTCACTTCTTCCTCAGGGGAAGGCGTTCTCTCATCTTCACTTGATCTGGCTCTTTCTTTTTCTTGTCTTTGTGTTGATCCTCCTTGCCACGGTCTAAAAAAGGTGTACTCCTTCCTGAGGCTTTAGAATCAGTGGACGAAGTATCTTCAGTAGAATCACTGAACTCCACTCGTTTCTTAGTTCTCTTCATTTTACGTTTCATATTCAACCATGGGTAAACGTACCCAACTGTATAATCTGCATGGTCCCTTTTGAGTTTCTTTGTCTTCTTAGCCATTATCTCCTGTGTTACAGTGGACAACTGTTGTTGTAAATCGTCCATTTTGGCTTTATAGATCTTGTCCTCCTCAGAGGATTTCAAACGTTTTTGAAGGTCCTCTATATCTATCGATAACTTTGAGACATCCTCCTTGACCGTCTCCACAATGAGAACCATTAAAACAAGTGAGCATTTGTTTAATATTTTATTCCACTTGTCAATAAAATCTAACGCTGTAGTGGAGATGCGAGGCTCTTTGTATATTCTAAGACCCCGTGGGATTTGTTGTTGGCTGAACAAGCGACAAACTGTAATTCTGATCGAATCTTTTTCTTCTGTAACAATAATAAAGAATCCCACGTCGCTGTGTCGGACTCTTGCAGCGAAGTCTCCGCTGATGCAAAAGGGGTTTTTTCTTGTACCAATTCCAGTATATGGTCTTGTGTGTAGCTCAAAATATCTTGCCATCCTGGTCAACCTTCTGCCATCGTGAATCCACGTAAAAAATTGGTCTTCTTATGAACATACTACCTCTCGGTATAACTGCAAAAACACGTTCAATGAAACAAATTCAAAGGAATGTATCTTAAAAGTAATTATTGGTTATTAAAGAAATAGTCAGTAGCCGTGTAATTAAGGCAAAAGAAATAATTCGGGTTTTATTCCCCGTCCCACATAGGATTCTTTATGAGAACAGCACCAAGGAACACAAAAGAAAAACTGTTTCTTCACAGTATAAAAATAAACTCTTCGCCAGCACAATGTATCACAGAACTCTTGCTTGCTTGGCTAACATAGGGATGTAATTTCATCAGACAGACAAAGCGTGCAATCCATGGAATCCCGTTCTATATCACACTCCTGGTTTACCCATTGCATCTGCTCATAGTCTGTATTCGGAGGCACATAACAATCTTTACAACTGAAATTCTCACAGCTCTTCCCTTGAATGACACTGGTTATTCTATTTGGTAAGTGCTCTACATCAACAGGATTCAAGAGTCCTGTGCTAGGAACTATATCTCTCAGGTTCCTTCTCCAATAGGGATTTTCCTCCCAATTACTGGGCTTTGCTCTGCTGGCAATGCCTGGCTTTTTCCCTCTAGCTACAACAGGGTACTTAGCTTTTGTCCCTGGGTAACGTACTTCTCTCTCTGGGCTTTGGCTGGCTCCTCTCCAAGACTTCCACGTCTCTGTAGCCGGGTCCAAGCTGAAATCACTTTCTGAAGAGAGTCTGTGTCTGCTGCCTCTTGCTACCGGGACACTTCCTTTACTTCCTGGTTCTAGCAAGGTCTGCTGATTGAGAGGACTTCCTTCCTCTTGGTTACTCACTCCAGTGACCGAGGCCCCCTCTGGCTTGGGAGACTCCTCTGCAGCTACAGCCTGCTCCACCCTTTGGCTTCTGCTCCTGCCTTTGCTGCCTTGGCTCCAGCCCCTCCCTTTGCTCCTCTACTGGGCTTTCCCTGTAGTTTTTATGCTCCTGTTCTCTGCATGATGTTGTACGTGCCCTTCCACTCAGGTGAGCTTGATTAGCCTTTTGGCTTTCTGCTGCGTCACCTTTGGTGAATGGAAAGCTTTCTCCCCTATACTCAGGCTTTTTGAAAGCTGAATATGTTTGCTGCCTATGTGTTTGTGAGGTAAGCTCTTCCTCTTTTCCTATTACCATAGGCTCTGAGCTAGCCATTTCCTCATATAGCATAGGCTCTGTACTAGTTACCTCATCACAATACGCATTTGGCGCATTTTTGAAGCATGGTGCGCGGACAGACAGTTGCACCCGTCAGCGGCTTCTGTTTCGCAGATTATTTCGTTTCTGCAGGATGGTCTCGAAAAGGGTCTGGCAGCCAGTTCTTTAAAAGTTCAGCTAGCAGCGCTTTCATGTTATAGGGGAAAGATTCAAGGTGAAGCTCTGGGTGTGCACGTGGATGTTAAATCCTGGAATGAATGTTGAAAATCATGACAATGTTGGACCACAGGGGCAGAAAAAACTTTTTTGGTAATCGGAGACCAATGTTCTTGTAATCTCTTTTTCTTGTTCCGTACAGTTTTCCCAATGTAGATTTTATTACATGGGCATATAAACAGACCACAAAGGTAGTCAAACAAGTGGTATAAAATTTGCTATGAAACTTATGATGATTCACAGGGTGTTCCCATGCCGGGCCCTCTAGTGGTGAAACACAAAAATCACATTACTGACATTTGAAATGGCCCTTATCTTGTGGCAGGGGGATCTCCTCTATGGTACGAACAACCCAGTCAGCAATATTGCGGCCTCTTTTTAAAGCTAACATTAACGGCTTATCAAAGCACGAATGTAAAGACAATATTGCCCAATGTATTTTTAAGGATAGACACGTCTTCCACAGATTGGGGCATAAAGGGCAATATCCCCACAAAAGGATGAGGCTCTTCAGAGTCGTTCGCTTGGTTGTCCCTGCTCTTCTGCCACCATTCTGCATGATTATAACAGGCTCTACGATATGCTCTATTAATAATGAAGTTTGGGTAACCTCTTTCCCGAAGTCGAAGCTTTAAACTACAAGCTTGTCTGCGAAATTCTTCAATGGTAGAGCATAAGCGGTGTAATCTAATGAATTGACCGACCAGTAATCCCCGTCTTAAGGAACCTGGATGGTAACTTTGGAAATGTAATAAAGTATTGCGTTGAACCGTCTTCCGGTACAACGTAGATTTTATTATGGAATGGTCTTTAAACAGACGTAAGTCCAAAAATTCAATGGACTCAGTCATATTTAGGAGTGAACTTTAGATCCTCAGACAGTGAATTTATCCACTCAAAAAATGCTTTCAACCGGATTTCCGTATGGGTCCAAAAGAAAAAAATGTTATCAAGATATCTTGTCCACATGCGGATGTCCAAAAACCATTCTGACGGATATATATATTGTGTTTCAAACTGGTGCATATAAAATGTAGCTATCGATGGGGCCACTGTGGCTCCCATCGCTATCCCATGAATCTGTTGGTAATATCTGTCCCCAAACCTAAAAGAATTGCTTTTAAGAACCAGGGACAATAATTGTAAAATAAACCGTTTAGGTAAATGCTTAGGCAATATTAAAGGTACTGACGCCGCCATCTGTAAGGCCTCGTCCTGATTGATGATAGTCTCCATAGAGGAGATCCCCCTGCCGCAAGATAAGGGCCATTTCAAATGTCAGCAATGTGATTTTTGTGTTTCACCACTAGAGGGCCCGGCATGGGAACACCCTGTGAATCATCGTAAGTTTCATAGCAAATTTTATACCACTTGTTTGACTACCTTTTGTGGTCTGTCTGTTAATATGCCCGTGTAATAAAATCTACATTGGGAAAGCTGTACGGAACACGAAAAAGAGATTACAAGAACATCGGTCTCGGATTGCCAAAAAAGTTTTTTCTGCCCCTGTGGTCCAACATTGTCATGATTTTCAACATTCATTCCAAGATTTACGTTGGCGAATCCTGGATCATATCCCAGAAAAGATAAGAGGCAGGGACCGAGTTTCTTGTCTCCTTTTACCGGGAACAATATTGGATTTCTTTGTTAGATTCGTTAATACCTGAGGGCTTAAATTCTTCCTTAGACTGGTGGAGTATTCTATGAGTGATCAAGGGGTTGGATCTAGGTAACTGTCCATTGTCTCATTGGTGGTTGTTTAGTTACGTCATTCAAATTGAGGGGTACAAAAGGAACAGGGCTATTTGGCCTGTGCAAATCTGCAACGAAGTTTTGAAAAATGCTGAGAGTATCTGGAGCCTGAAACACAACGTTGGGTCAACATTTCACAGTATTATACTAAGTTGCAAATTGAAGGAGGACTATATGATCTTTTTAACGCCGACGTTTGATGTTTGCTGCATTACTTTCAAGTAGTATCGCTGGAGTGTTGATACATATCATTTGGGGAGCTCTTCGGAAAGCTAAGTAAACTTTTATAACCCTATGAAGAGGAGGATTATATGCAAGCGGCATCATATTTTTCGCATATCTGCTGTTTTTGGATGAGATCTACCTAACAAGATTAAGTTCCTTATAGTTTGGCTGGATTTATTTCCTACACTAAATCGATTATACCCTATGATTTATATATCTTTTGTGTATTGTTGTTTTGGGTTGCGTCCCTATATTTATAAAAAGTAAAAAAGGAACGCTCATGCTACGAGAAGATTTTTATCTTCATGGAATTAGTTCCGACAAAAATCTAGTTGTAGTTGGTACAAATATTTATCAGCACCCCTAGCACTATCAGACCACTAAAGCAAAGCACGCAGGACCTCCTTTAGTCTGCTGCCACAAATCCAAAAAAGCAGCCAGTATGCCCACCTAAGAGCTTTACAATGTACGTCCCTGCCTTGTGGAATGCCTTGCCCCCTACCCTGCTAAACATCCAGTCCCCTTAAGATTTCAGAAAACATCTGAAAACACACATCTTCCAAGAGCATTATGCCTCAGAATCACAGGACAGACTACCACACATTCACACCTCCCCCCCCAATCTGCCCACCTCCATAAGAGCGATAATACCTTAAACCTATTGTCTACTGCTATCCCCCTTACTGTCTTATACTATCCTCTCACTGTTGAAAGCCTTCTGTAAACCACTCTATCATTTATTTCTCCATATGCTATTAGAGGTTTATTGTAATTTCCCACTCTGTTGTATGTTAACTGCTTTCACTGGTAGAAAAACGGTATAGCAAAACCAGTTAAATAACTAGCTTTTTCATTTATTTATTTATTTATGTAGGCCCTTGATATACTGCTAGGGTCGGAGCATAAAAGCGGTTTACAATAAAATAAGACTCCTGGAAATAGAAAAAAAGCGGAACGCCAATAATTGATAGGACAGATAGAAAAGGACAGTAGAGAAGGCAAGAGAGGAGCAGTACAACAGTCATTCAACGTGCAAATATCCAGTCAACACTGAGTCATGGTTGTGAGGGGAGAGAAAGATTAAAGGCTTGTTGAAAAAGATACATGTTCAGAGCAGCCTTGAACCTGGGGAATGAAAGTTCAGAATGGAGGGAAGGAGGGAGAGTTCCAGAGTGCAGGTCTATAAAGAAAAAAGAAGCACATCAGGTATGCTTGCGGCGAGCATGACTGACTGACAGGGAAGGGCAAGGCAGTGAGTATGAGCAGAATGGAGGAGCTAGTGAGGATGATGGAAGTGGAGAAGTTCAGCCAAGTAGCGGGGGGTAGAAGAGTAAATGGCCCTGTGTGTTATAATGAGTAACTTGTATTGTATCCGGTAAGGAACAGGCAGCCAGTGCACGTGAGCAAGAAGGGGGAAAACGTGGTCAAAACGAGAGGATTGCCTAAGGATACGAGCTGCAGTATTTTGGAGCAACTGTAGACTATGTAGTTGATAAGAGAGGAAGACCGGCCAGGACAATATTTCTATAGTCCAGTTTCGAAGTAACGAGAGAGTTCAGGCACATGGCCAGAGCATTTGCAGAGAGAAACGGGCAAACTTCACAAATTTGTCTAAGGAAAAAGAAGGAATGGCAAGAGAGAGAGGAAATATGCTTGGAAAAGGATAATGAGGAATCCAAGATGACCCCTAAATAGCGAAAAGAAGGGACCAGTGAGATCGGGGAAGAAGCCATAACTGGAGCTAACGGGGGTGGGGGGGGGGAACCAAATGTAATCCACATAGCTGAGGTTTTAACTGGTTTCAAGCCTAGAAAATTAGAGGTCAGCCATGAATCAACCAAATGCAAGAAGTATTCAGTGCAGAAAGATCAGGAGACAGAGTTTGTGCGGTGGAGCAGGAGTATGTCATCCGCATAGTAGTATGCGGACATACCTAGCTTCTGCACCAGAAGGCACAGAAGAGCCAGAAAAACATTAAACAGAAGGAGAGAGAACCGAGCCCTGGGGAACACCGCAGGAGAGGGTAGTAACAGAAGTAGAAGCATTAGACAGAACCGAAAAGGAGTGTGCAATAAGGAAAGATCAGAACCAATGCAACAAAACACCAGAGATGCCAAAATCAGACAGACAGGTAAGAAGGGTACAGTGGTCCACAAGGTCAAAAGCTGAGGAAGATCAAGAGAAATACTAATTGTCATAAAAGAAGAACTAAAAGCAACCCTATTATCCTCAATCAACTCCCAGAACCTAGAAATCCTTAACCATACGAACAAAAAACCTCCACATCTGTCTAACTTACAGATCACCTGATGCACCAGCGGATAGCCTCGAAATCTTAACTGAAACACTATGCTCATCCACTGACAAACAGCCCCTAATACTTCTAGGTGATCTCAACCTAGCGTCACTACCCCACAACCAAATGACAGCCTTTCTAACCACCACCCATAACTTGAATTTCCACTAAATAATCGACACAGAAACCCACAGCAAAGGTAACACACTAGACCTAGTATTCCTACCTAACATAATCCATTGTAACTACAACCCTATTTCCCTTGTCACACTGGTACCCTGGTCCAACAATCACCTCATAAAATTTCAAATTCCCACTCACCAGATAGCAGTTTCACCGCATATAAACCCCACACGACTATACAAATTCAAGAAATTTGACAGAGAAACCTTTTTAAAACAAACATCCCAGTACCTAGCCACACCTTCTGCCAACCTTGATGAAACTATAACTAAATGGAATGACACAATATCCAAAGCTGCCATCCCCCCCCCACCACAAAAAAACACAACTCATGGTTCAAGCCCGAACTGAAACAACTCAGAAATGATTTACGCAAGGCAGAGCACAAATGGCGCCACTCCAAATTCACTACACATCAAGCACTATAGATGGCCAAACTAAAACATTACCGAGGCACAATAAATAATGTAAAGAGAGAATACTACTCCAACATTGTCAAAATCCATCAACCGTCCAAGAGAACGCTTCCAAATTATTAAATCCCTTACCAACAACTCAAACAATGAGACACTTCCATAGACCCCCAAGTCCTTGCCAATTTTTATAAAGGCAAAATATCACAGCAAAGCCCTAATCAATATACGCCAAACATCCAACCTCTTACAGTACATCATACATGGTCCACATTCTCCATGACATCCATGGATGTACTGGAAAACATCACAAAAGTAAACACAACTACCTCACACCTCGACCCCTGTCCTGTAAGCTGGATAAAGGCAACAAAAACGGAATTCACCCCTCTCATTCTTCATATCATCAACACCTCCCAACAACTTGGCTATATGCCTCCTGCTCTTAAACATGCTATAATACGTCCAATTCTTAAGAGCAGTACGATGGACAAAAACAACCCCGCCTCATACAGGCTGATCTCCAGCCTCCCACTACTAATTGAAAAAGCAATTCTAATCCAACTCCAAGACCATATTGACTCCCATGCCCCTCTAGACGAACAACAATACGGCTTCAGGCCATACCATGGTGCTGAGACGCTCCTAACTGTTCTCTTTGACCATATACTACGCGGTATTGACAACACTGAAAACGTGTTTCTCCTCATATTCCTAGACATCTCTGCAGCCTTTGATAGTGTAAACCACCACATCATGTTATCCAGACTACAACATATAGGCATCAACAACACAGTATTACAATGGTTCAACTCATACCTGTCAGAAAGAACCCAACAAGTTAAAATAGGCAATACCACCTCCAAAACATATAACCAAGAACAAGGTCTTCCACAGGGCTCCGCACTATTATTTAACATTTACCTTCAGCCCATCTGCTCCATACTTAAAAAAATTCAAAATACTATATACCACATATATGCGGACGATATAATGATAATCTTCCATTCAAAATTAATAAACCCCCAATCCAACAAATCACTGACTGCTTCACTGAACTACTCAACTGGCTTTCATCCCACAATCTTAAGATTAACTTTGGTAAAACCGAGGCCCTCTATGTAACACAAAACCAAAACTTCTCACCACCTCCATCCATTAAAATTCACGGCACAACTATAGCTGTCAAAGAAGAGGTTAAAATATCTTGGTGCAATCTTAGATCGCACACTGAACATGTTTACATTCATTAAAAACACAAGAAAAATTTACTATAAGCTGGGTCTACTAAAACAACTCAACCCACTTCACCCCAGTGACTAAATCAGTACTCAAGGCAATTGTCACCCCACATTTCGACTATGCAAACTCTTTACTCCAAGGTCTGCCTAAACAAACAATTGGACCACTGCAAATCGCACAACAAATTGCTGCCAGAATAATAACAAACGCCAACCCATTAGACCACATTACACCTATCCTATCTAATTTACACTGGCTCCCGATACAATCCCGTACCCAGTACAAAATAATCGTAACTACTTTCAAACTAATCAATGACATTTCACCATCCTACCTATCCTCCCTCATTTCTAGTAAAAGACCTCCCATACCCAACGAGACTGCAATAAAAACAAACTTATAACCGCTCCAGACTACATAAAGGCTAAAAAAAAATCTTAAACAGCATTTTCCCACTGCACTCCCACCCTTTGGAACATACTAACGGACAGCTTAAGAGCTACAAAAGACCTTTCCTCCTTCTGAAAAAAAACTTAAAACATACCTATTCTCACAACACTTTGGCTCTATAACATAACTTCAGAACACTATCTAGACATTCCACACACCAAATCAACGATCCCCTAGAAGAACACTTCAACTACACAAAGACAAGATCTCATTGTATATAGTTAATATATATCTCATTTAACTGTTTTTGTACATAGTTAATACTGTTCCATGTAAACTGAATTCGTACCTTCTGTTCAATTCATTGTTGTTTATTGTAAACCACAATTAATCTGTAAGAAATCACGGTATAAAAATGTAAATAAAATAAAATAAATAAATAAATAAGAAGCATGAGGTCGCCCTGTTCGTGAGCAACATGACACTCAATTAAGTAGGGAAAGAAGAACAGATTCAGTGCTATGGCCCTCTCGTAATCCAGACAGTTGGGGATGAAGGGCATTGACAGAGAGCAGGTGCGAGGAGAGCTGAGAAAAGACAAAGTGTTCAAGCAACTTAGACAAGAAGCAGAGGTTTGAGACTGGGCACCAGTTGGAAAGGACTGAGGGGTTTAGGGTAGGTTTCTTCAATTAGGGATCTACCAGACCACCACCAGCACACACCACCTGCCGATAAGAGCTCCCTGTTGGGTTGAGCGCCTGAGCGGGAATTCCTCCCGCTCAGAGGCTCCTGCCCAATCGGGGCAGTGGGAGAGGCAGAAAAGCCAGTGTCCCGGAGGAGAAGAGCAGAGGGACCCACTAGACTGCTGCCATCACACACCACCCGCCAGTGAGAGCTCTTCCGTCGGGTTGAGCACCTGAGCGGGAATTCCTCTCGCTCAGAGGCTCCTGCCCAATCGGGGCAGTGGGAGAGGTAGAAAAGCTGGCGTCCCGGAGGGCGCACCCGCACCTGAGGGCCTCGCCAGAGGGCCCTTTGGCGTGGCCCTTAGGCGGGGCACTACAAAGAAGCAGCCACACACAGCAGGCAGCCCACGGATTCAAGCAACAGCAGCCATCATCTACCAGCTCACACAACCAGACTCAAGCACCTATACAAGAGAAACCATCACCAACACAGAAACCTCTGCCCACCCGAGACAGCGAGAAAAAGGAAAAAGAGCACCCAACGCCCTAAGGAAACCAACACAGCAGTCCAACACAGCTCTAGGACTCACAGGTACACCTATAAACCATGCCACCCTTCCTAGCCCCAATTTACCTCCTAGCACCATTCCTAACCCTTTACCCCTCCACTACCGACACGCTCCCCACCCACCCCACACCAGGCACCACAACCATCCAAGCTACAAACACCAACAAAACCCCCCCCCCCTACATGGGGCAGCACCCACACACCAATTCACACCTCCAGTCCCCCAAACATTAACCCTCTCTCCATCACACTAATAAATTCTCGTTCAGTCAGACACAAACACCACATGCTCCAAGACCTGATCACAGCCCAAAAGATTGACATCCTATGCATAACCGAAACATGGCTAACAGACACTAACACTGTGCTCATGAACCAATTAACACCAAATGGATACAATCTTCATCACTGCTCTCGAGCCCACACCAGAGGAGGAGGAGTAGCCATCATTGCAAAAGCCAACCTCCACCTCAGAAACCATGCCTCAGAAACAACCAATGAAGCGGACATACTCACCCTCACCAACAAACACCTCTCCATATGCCTAATCTACCAAGTGCCCACCCCAAGCACCGACCTATCAGGCATATTACAACACATATCAGAGAGCGCCATCTCCAAAAAAGAACAACTAATCCTCGGAGACTTCAACCTCCCATCACTCCAAGACAAATATGCCGAAGCCTTCATCAATGCTATGGAAGCAATGAACTTGGCCCAGATCATACACAAACCAACACACGAAAAAGAGAACACACTTGACCTCATATTCCTGAACTCCCAAAACGCCACCTCATACAAAAACCCAGAGATCACATGTGTACCATGGTCAGACCACTATCTCATCAACATCTCCCACATCTACCAGCACACCAGTGTCAAAGAGAACAAACAACATACAAGAAGATTTAAACCATTCATCAAAGAGGATTTCCTGGTGCAAATACTACCTAAACTCCAAACCAGCTCCACCAGTAACGATGACCTAATCTACAGCTGGAATACTACGATCTCCTCTGCATCTCGTGCAACAGCAAACAGCACCAAAACCAGACTGGCCTCAACAAGAGCCCGATGATTCACCCCCAACCTACGGAGACTAAAGACCCAACTTGGAAGAGCGGAAAGAAAATGGAGAAAGACCAAAAAAGAGGATGATAAAGCAAAATACATGAGTGAACTTAGACGCTTACCACGCAGAAACCGATAAAGCAAAAAGGACCTACCACTCGAAGATCATAAACACCTCAATAAACAAACCACGTGAGCTTTTCGAGATTGTCAAGAAGCTAACAAAAGCACCCAACCAGCTACCGAACATCCCACCAGAACTACTAGCATGCCAATACAAACAGTTTCAACAACCACACAACCCACAACTAAATGCAGAGACAACAACCCACCCTACTACCATAGGCACAGACTGGAGCACATTCGAAACAGTCACCAAAGAGAAAATAGAATCCACCATCTCCTGCCTAAACAATACCACCTCTCCACTAGATCCCTGCCCTGCAGAATGATGGATAAAGATATCCAAAGAGGACATAAGCACATCCCTAACCCACATTGTTAATGAATCCCTCAGGCAAGGACACATGTCAGACATCCTCAAAACCTTCATAATCCGACCAACTCAAAAAAAACCAAACACAAACACAACTTGGACCCCCTTGACCCCGCCTCCTTCAGGCCTATAGCAAGTCTTCCATTCACCACCAAAATCATTGAGAAGATAGTTCAACAACAACTACAAGACCACCTAGATACCAACAGCATACTGGACCCGCAACAACATGGTTTCCATCCATTCCACGGAGTCGAGACCCTCATGACATCACTAATGAACACCTTCATCAAGGGCACACAGACCAGGCACTTTGGATATGCTATGCTCATCTCCAGGAACAAGTAGGAATGAGTCTTCACATATGGGTACGTCAGTACCGACGGAGTCTGCGCGGGAACGCTCCCCAGTGTCCATTCAGAACACTTTTGGAAACATCCCAACACGCCTGCGTGCTGCCTTCCCGCCTTTCCCAACTGCCTCTCCTTGGTTTTTGTTTTTCCGCGGAGCCGGCAGGACGTCCTTCTGTCACCGCAGAAAATTCTTCTTTTATTTTTTGGTTTTCTTGTGGTCGCTTCTGCCTTCCCCGACGCCACCGGTACCGCCGGTGTTTCTTTTCTTTTTCCTTCTAAATTTTCCTTTATAAGGAATACCCTTTTTCCTTCTTAGGGCCTGACGGTTTTTTTCGGCCTGCTAGGCCTACTCTTTTTCCTCATGGAAGCGCCAGCCATTATCCCTAAGAAATGTTCAAACTGTGGCGGTACAAATTTCATTTTAGACACTCATAATTGGTGTCTGCCCTGCTTGGGTCCTGACCACTATCCGCTGGAGTGTCCCTCCTGCAACAGTATAGTCGGAAGAAGTCTTCAGCATCGAGTTCACCTCGATACGCGGTCCCCAATCAACTTCAGGGCACCGACCACCCTTTCTTCTTCACAGGTTCAGGTAACCCAAAAACAGTCTGTTAAGACTAGCCAGCCCTCGAGTGGTAGATCTCATGCACAGCATAGAGATGCCTCTGGCCTTGCCCTCGAGGACACACTGGCTTTAAAACTCCGGTGGGAGTCTTCGGCCTCCAAATCCTTAGTGGGGTTTCAGGTTGTTCCTGAGGTTCACCCCTCTCCGAACATACCTGAGCCTTGCTCGGTGGTGGCATCTGCTTCGAGCAGTACCGATACCCCGGCATCGGCAATGGTGTTGGATGAAACATTCCTCACCAAAGATCGTACTCTGGCGTCCTCGGCTGCGGGCCCGTTGGATACGCTGCAGACCGATCTTCCAGTATCGGTATCGATCCCGGTACCGGTACTGGTACCGATGCCGGTACCCTCCAGATGTGCATCGATAGACTCGCTTCCCTCGATGCCGAGTCTGGAATCAATCTCCAGTCTGGATGGATCTCAGGTAACCAAACATAAGTCCAGCCGGTCCTCGAAGGGTAGATCTCCCTCTAAGCATCGAGATGCCTCCGGGCTTGCCCTCGAGGATCCTGCACCGGCAAAAGTACCGATAAACACAAATAATCCCACATACCAGAAATTACTAGACTGTATCAGTGAAGCAAATACTTGGTTAGAAAACAATAATCTCAGCATCAACCTAAAAAAAACTGAAGCAATGATAGTATCAAGAAAACCAGACTCTAATCTCCCTGAAACTATAACAATTAACAACACAATAATCCCAGTTAAAAAAGAAGTAAAATACCTAGGCATTATAATAGACCACACACTTAGTATGCTTCCTCATATAAAACAAACAGTGAAAACCATATTCTATAAACTTAGGATCACCCAACACTTAAGACCACTACTTGACACACATGACTTCAGATCTGTCATCAGCACACTTATCACTCCTCATTTCGACTATTGCAATAGCATACTTATTGGCCTCCCTCTTACAAGCACCAACCTACTCCAAAGAGCTCAAAACATCTGTGCTCGAGTAACAGCACAAGCCCGCCTCGCTGACCACATAACTCCCGTATTAGCCGAACTACACTGGCTTCCCATAAATAGTAGAATAACATACAAAATACTCCTAACCACATTTAAAATAACAAACGGCATCTCACCCTCACATTTAACCACTCTGATTCAAGCTCCAAAAGAAATTAGAACCCGCAGACAAAACGCAACCTACTCACTAGAAATAAAAAAATCCATCCGGAAAACAAAGAAGACCACAAGCTCAAGAGCCTTCTCTTATGCAGCCCCCACCCTATGGAATAAACTCCCGCTAGAACTCCGCAAAATAAAAGATCTTCAAACATTTCGAAAAGAACTGAAGACATTTCTATTTAAAGAACACTTCACAAATTCAAATGAATCCTATCCACCCAACACACCACACAACCATAACAATCCTCCTTAACTACAGCTCAACAAGCCTCAACACTCACTACATTTAAGAAACAAAGCTTAATTTAGCAAAGAATCAATGTAAATAGACAAAGCATTACTAACTAATGTTAAAATGTATATAGTTCTGTAACAATAATCCATGTTAAACTGTATTTAGTTCTGTAACAATGTTCCATGTTATCGTTTATCATGTTAACTGTACATAGTTATGAAAAAAAACGATGTTCTATGTAAAACCATGTTCACTAAATGTTACCTGTAAACCGCCTTTGATCTTTGGAAAAAGCGGTATAGAAATAAGCATAAATAAATAAAAAATAAATAAATAAATAAAAGTACCCCGGCGGGAAGCTCCGGCTTCCAAAGCTCCTCCTATGGGGTCACGGGTTGACATCGATGGCACGGCCTCGCCTGATCACCTGTTGCAATGTTCTGGGGTACCGGTGGAATCCGCCGGTACCGACCTCCAGACATTCATGGCGTCGATGGATCAGAATGTTCTGACCATGCAGCGTGCCATTACGGCATTCATATAAGCTGCAACGCCGCTGGTACTGCAACAAGCTCCATTGTCGGTATCGGTTCCGGTGCCGGTATTTATTTATTTATTTATTTATTTAACATCTCTTATATACCGCACTATTGTCATCAGCGCGGTTTACATGGAACCAAACATATACATACAGAAAACTGTAGTGCATTTTACAAGTAACAGGAATTTAGAACTTGGTAATAAAGGGAAACTATGTTTACTATATAACTATATACAATAGTCTATACGCATTATTCACAGTTGAGGTTGTCTTGGCCTGAGTATGGATGTAATATTTCTCTTGTGCAAAATTAAATTGGAAAATAGCTTAAGAAGAGGTGGTGTTTGAGATTTTTTCTGAATTGTGTTAGGCTGGTTATGGCTCTTAGTTCTGGTGGGAGGGCATTCCAAGCTGTTGGGGCGTGAATGCTGAAGGCTCTTTTAGATGTTTCCTTAGTGTATCTGACTGTTTGTCTTGGGATTGTTAATGTATTTATAGCAGTTGATCTTCTGGATCTATTGAGGGTCTGCGTGTGTAAGAGGTTGGCGACCGTTGAGGGTGCTTGATTGTTTAAGGCTTTGAAAGTAGTGATTAGTATCTTGTAGTGAATTCTTGCATTGGTTGGTAACCAGTGGAGTCTTTTTAGAATTGGAGTTATGTGGTCTGTCTTTGATATTCCTTCGAGTACTCTGGCAGCGGTGTTCATCGCCAGTTGGAGAGGATGTAAAGTTGATTGCGGGAGACCATGTAGAATTGCATTTGCGAAGTCGAGGTGAGGCATCACCAAGGCTTGGTAGACGGTTCTGAAGTCTGTGGGTTCCAGTAAAGGTCGTAAGTGGCGTAGTGTGCGTATCTTGTGATATATTAGTTTTGTTATGTTTTTTATGTGGGTTTTCATATTAAGACGCTGGTCAAGGGTAATACCTAGGTATCGTATCGTAGGTTTTACTGTCAATTCCTTGTCCTTTATCTTTAAGGTAGTGGGAGGTGTGAAGTTTTGGTCCTTTGTGATAAACATAACATCAGTCTCGCTGTGGTTGATTCTTAGGTTCTGTGATAGGAGCCAGTCTTCTACTGATTCAAAGCATTTTATCAAAGGTGTAAAATCAGGATGGTTGATGGAGAATGGCATGTATAGGAGAATGTCGTCTGCATATGCTAGGCAGGTAACATTAAAGGAACGGATGAGGTCACAGATAGGTTACATGTATATGTTAAACATTAGTGCTGAAAGAGAGGATCCTTGTGGTACCCCTTGATCTTGCAGAAATGGTTCCGATGTTCTTTCCTCAATTCTTACTTGTTGCCAACGGTTAGTTAGGTAGGATATACACCAGTCAAGTGCGGCTCCAAGAATTCCTTTTTCCTTAAGGCGATCGATAAGTATTTGATGGCTTACTGAATCGAACGCAGCTGAGATGTCCATGAATATAAGGATAAATCCTTGGTGGATATTATCTATTCCTGTGATTAATGTATTGAATAGAGTGATGAGGAGGGTCTCCACTCCGTGGGCTTCTCTAAAGCCGTGTTGTGCAGGGTCAAGTGGGGCTTCAGTGTCTATGTGTTGTTGTATTTGACGTTGGACAACTTTCTCAATTATTTTCGCTAGCAGAGGGATGCTGGATATTGGCCTATAGGATTCTACTTTTAGGGGGTCTAATATGTTATTTTTCAGTAATGGTCTAATTGAGGTTTGTTTAAGGCACTGAGGAAAGGTTCCGGTTGAGAAGGATTGTTCAAGGATATTATGTATGAAGAAGCTTACTTCATATTTAAGGTCTTTTATCCAGGCCGCTGGACATGGATCATTTGCTGCAGTGGTAGCATTTATTGATGCGATGGTGTATTCAATTTCTTTGGTTGATAATGCGTTAAACTTGGTTAATGTGGTTGACTGTGATAGCTTGTCTATATTTGTTGGTTCAGTGATGCAGATGTTGGTTGTTTTCTTCATTTTTGATTTTAAATAGTTAGCATAATCTTGTGGATGTATCGTTTGAGTGTGTTGGGGAGTTGGTTCCTTTGCCATTGTCTTTACAGTGTTGAAGAGATCATGATGTCGGTACCGCTTGCATCGACATCTGCTTCGGTGTCGACTGCAGCGGTACCATGATGCCTATAGGTACCGATGACTCCCGATGTCGATACCACCCGGTATGCGTATCGGGCTTTACAAGAGCATCCAGACAGGCGATACTTCGATTCCTCCGAAGACTCTGATGCATCGGAGGCCTCTGTCGAAGCATCGGTATTTCTTCCTCAGGAGCTGCCTTCTCCAAAAAGAAGAATGTCCCCTCCAGAGGACTTGTCTTTTCAAGACTTCATAAGGGAAGTGGCCAAGGGGCTTTCTATCTCAGTAGCCCCTGAGACAGAACCTAGAGCCAAAAAATTGGATATTTTGCAATATCCCAAGGCTCCTAAAGAAGCAGCCACTTTGCCAGTTCATGAGATCCTTTATGACCACATGATAGGCATATGGGAGACTCCTCTCACCATCTCTTCTCATTCTCGTAGGTTGGATACCATGTATCGTGTCCCTCCTTGTCCTGGATTTCATAAAACTCAGCTTCCTCACCATTCTATTGTGGTGGAGTCTGCTATGAAAAAGTTAGAGTGCAAAGAGGCACTCATCTGCTCCTCCAGGAAGAGAATGTAGAACCTTAGATGCTTTTGGCAGGAAACTTTTTCAAGCCAGTATGCTTGTTGCCAGAATCAACTCCTATAGTCTCTATATGGGGATGTTTCTGAAAGAAGTTACAGATCATCTGCAAACTTTCCTCCCTTTTTCTTCCAGAAGATAAAAGGGAAGACTTTCTTACCTGACTTAAGTATGCCCAGGATGTTTCCAAATTTTCTAACCGTGCAGCCTTTGACTCTTTTGAGGGGGCCAGCAGAGCCTCGGCCATTGCCATAGGTGCACGCAGAATTGCTTGGTTACAAGCTTCTGATTTGGAACCCTGGGTCCAAGATGGATTAGGAAATTTTCCTTGTACAGGTGAAAACCTGTTTGGCAAAGATTGGCAAGCAAAGGCCACTCAGATGGATGCAGAAAATTCTGCTCTGGATAGGCTTTCAAAGTCTACCTCTAATCCTGTCCAGAAAAGGTTGTTCAAAAAGACATATTTTCCCAAGAAGGGAAGATATTATCCTGTTTATGGTCAGCAGACATCTTCTGCAGGTCGTTTTGCTGCAAAGCGTCAACAACCTAAACAGGCTAAGGCTGCAAGGCCTACTGTGGCCCAACAGCCTCAGCCTCCTCAGGGCCTTTGACTTGCACCTTGAGAACTTAGCCTTTCTGGCTCTAAAAGAACCAGAGCCTCTCACCATTCCAGGAAGGTTAGCTCACTTTGCTCCCAGATGGGAGCAAATCACAGCAGAGCAGTGGACCCTTTCCATCATAAGGGAAGGGTACAAACTTCATTTCTTAAACCTTCCTCCCTACACCATGGTGAGACAGTTCAATTCTCCAACATCTCTCCTCGACCTTCTGGGTCAAGAGATTTCTACCCTTCTTGCCCAAGGGGCAATAGAAGAAGTGCCTCTTCTTCAACAGGGATCAGGGTTCTACTCCCCCCTACTTTCTGATTCCAAAGAAAACAGGGGGTTACAGACCCATATTAGATCTCAGAGAATTGAACAAATTTCTATGCAAGGAGAAATTCAAGATGATTTCTCTGGGTACTCTCCTTCTATTCCTTCAGAGTCAGGATTGGCTTTGTTCTCTAGATCTCAAGGATGCGTATACCCATATACTCATCCATCCAGCACAGAAGGTTCCTTCGGTTCCTTTATCAGGGAAA
Source organism: Ichthyophis bannanicus (assembly GCA_033557465.1). NCBI lineage: Eukaryota > Metazoa > Chordata > Amphibia > Gymnophiona > Ichthyophiidae > Ichthyophis > Ichthyophis bannanicus. The sequence goes on from CM066036.1 coordinate 799,450,949, forward strand.
GCACTATCAATACAGGGTGCTTCCCTTTGGTCTGGCCTCTGCTCCAAGAGTGTTCACAAAATGCATGGCAGTAATAGCTGCATTTCTACGCACTCTAAGAATATTCGTATTCCCATATCTGGACGACTGGCTCATTCGAGCTCCATCCCAGTCAGAGGCCCAGACTTCCCTAGCCTGCACAATGCGTGTCCTGCAGTATCTGGGACTGGTGATAAACATTCCAATGTCCCAACTCACCCCTACTCAGTCTCTAGAGTTCATAGGGGCCTTGCTGGATACCACAACTGCAAGGGCCTATCTTCCCCAGGCCCGTGGCCTACGCTTAGTGCAGTTAGCCTCTCAGATTCAGTTAAAAACCCATCTAACTGCTCGAGAGATGTTACACCTGTTACATCCACGGTGCATGTGGTCCCTTATGCTCGCCTTCACATGAGGGCAGCTCAATGGACTTTGTCCACCCAGTGGACCCAGGCATCTGGAAGTCTGTCAGACAAAATAGCAATCTCCAGGCGCCTCTTTTCGTCTCTCCAGTGGTGGAAGTCCACTCAAAATCTGTTGCTGGGGTCCCCCTTCCAACAGTTGTTACCCCAAGCAATCCTTACAACAGATGCCTCTCCAAAGGGTTGGGGAGCTCATCTTCAAGACCTCTCCACCCAGGGCATTTGGTCCCCACAGGAGACCTCCCTACATATCAACTTCTTAGAGCTCAGAGCAATCTTCTTGGCTTTCAGAGTCTTCCATACCCTGCTCAGCTACAAGACAGTCCTCATTCACACGGACAACCAAGTAGCCATGTTCTATGTGAACAAGCAGGGAGGGACTGGCTCTCTGTCGCTTTGCAACGAAGCTCTGAGATTGTGGGCCTTCGCCAGAGAGCATCAAATTCATCTTCTGGCAGTATACCTTCCAGGAGTTCAAAACTCTTGGGCAGACAGACTCAGTTGAGTTCTGCTTCCACACGAATGGTCCCTTCATATGGACCAGATAGTCAGAATCTTTTGAATTTGGGGAACCCCGGACATAGACCTCTTTGCAAGTCCGTGGAATGCCAAACTTCCCCGATTCTGTTCCAGAATTCCGTGTCAGGGAGTTCAGGCCAGGGATGCCTTCCTCCTTCATTGGGGTCAAGACTTCCTGTATGCCTTTCCACCCATTCCCCTAATTCCCAAGACCCTGTTCAAGCTTCAGAGAGATCAAGGGACTATGATTCTCATAGCTCCACGTTGGCCACGCCAAGTGTGGTACCCTCTACTTCTGCATCTCTCTCAAGCTCCCTCCCTGGACCTGGGGTCTGCTCCAGATCTCCTGTCTCAGGAGGGAGGAACGTTGTGGCACCCAAACCCCCAATCTCTCCATCTCAGGGCTTGGTTGCTGAAGGCTTAGACCTTCAAGATTGGCATCTTTCTCAGCAAGTAAGGGATATCCTTCATGCTTCCAGAAAGCCTTCTACTAGACGTTCCTATGCTTTTAAATGGAAAAGGTTTACCATTTGGTGTACTGAGAATTCTTTACTAGAGTATCTCCTGCATCTTTCCCATGCAGGACTCAAAACGAATTCAGTAAGGGTCCATTTGAGTGCTATTGCAGCATCCCTCAAGCCTCTCAATGGACAACCTGTCTCCTCTCATCCTCTTATTGCAAGATTCATGAGAGGCCTTCTTTTAACTAAACCTCCCATCAGACCACCTCCAGTGGCATGGGACTTGAATCTGGTTCTTGGTCAGCTCATGAAGCCACCCTTTGAACCCTTAGCCACTACCTCCTTGAAATTTCTTTCCTGGAAGGTTATCTTTCTTATTGCAGTCACCTCAGCTCGCCGCATCAGTGAACTGCAGGCCTTAGTGGCTAATCCACCTTATACAAGGTTCCATCATGATAAGGTAGTCCTTAGGACCAATCCACACTTTATGCCTAAAGTGGTCTCACCTTTTCATCTTAATCAAGAGGTGTATTTACCTGTCTTTTTTTCCAGGTCCTCATGCATCAAGTGCAGAGAGGAATCTTCATACCTTGGATTGTAAGAGAGCTCTTGCTTTTTACTTACAAAGGACACAGCAACATAGAAAGTCTTCTCAGCTCTTTGTTGCTTTTGATCCCTCTCATTTGGGACTTCCAGTCTCTAAGAGGACACTGTCCAATTGGATTGCTCAGTGTATTTCTTTCGCCTACCAGAGTAAGAACCTTTCTCTGGAGGGCCATGTCACACTCATAATGTGAGGGCCATGGCCACCTTTATGGCTCATCTAAATTCTGTGTCCATCGATCAGATCTGTCGAGCAGCCACCTGGGCCTCGGTTCATACCTTCACAGCCCATTATTGTTTGGACAAGGACTTCCGCCGGGATGCCTTGTTTGGTCAGGCTGTTCTCAAACACCTGTTCCATGCTTAATCAACTCCTACCCTCCATCCCTGGTTGGATGCCTGAGTTCCATGGGAGGAGGTAGAGCCCTTCTCAGGGTCTCACAACCTTGGGGATCTCCCAGGCATCTCTAGCTGGGGAGTCCCCATATGTGAAGACTCATTCCTGCTTGTTCCTGGAGATAGCACAGTTACCTGTAACAGGTGATCTCTGGGAACAGCAGGGATAAGTCTTCACAACCCACCCACCTCCCCTAGGAGTTGTATTTATTTATTTATTTATTTATTTATTTTACATTTCTTATATACCGCACTATTTGTGATCAGCGCGGTTTACATACAACAAAACAGAATCCGACAATGAACAAAAGTCAGGTCATTACAATGAACAGGAGCAATCAACTTGGATAACGGGGGAAACTATCCTCCTTTCCTCTCTCTCTCTTTGTCTCAGCTTTAAAACTCGAACTGGAGAGAGGCGGTTAGGAAAGGCGGGAAGGCAGCGCGCAGGCGCTGTGGGATGCTCCCAAAAGCTTTCCTTTTTGGGAAGCTGGGGAGCGTTCCCGCGCAGGCTCCGTCGGTACCGACGTACCCATATGTGGAGACTTATTCTTGCTGTTCCCAGAGATCACCTGTTACAGGTAAGTAACTGTGCTTTATTGCTTTGGATTGGATGTAGTTGGCGTATGCCTGAGGTTGGATACACTCCTGTTGGGGTGGTTGTTTGGTCAGTGATTTTACTAATTTGAAAAGGTCACGAGGCTTATTTAACGAGCGATTGAGGAGCTCAGCATGGAATTTTTTCCTCTCAGGTGATTTTGCGCCACTGGAGTTGCTCTAAGATAGATCTGATGGTGATCCACTCCAATGCTAAAGTTTGCCACTTTTTCAGTAGCCACACGGAGATGGGATCTGAGGGTTTCGACACCCTGGTCCAGTCTTGACCGAGTCAGCACCTGCTGTAATGTTTCCTCCATTGCTCATGGTGGGGCATGTGATTTAGCATACAGAACACCACCTGGGCAGGATTGTCCTGGGTGGCACCGGAGTGGCTGAGGAGAGCTTGGTTCATAGACCTGATGTGGCTCCTGCAGGCGCCGCTGCCTCTTTAGTTGCCTCCATCTCGGGGCGTATTGTAGCAGGGACCGATCATCCTGCAGGACTTGGATTCCTTTCTCGCTTGCAGCTTGGCTCTTAAAAAAAAGATGGCTAGCACATAAGGGCTATTCTCTGGCAATGGTGTCTACTGCTCAGAGCCCGGAGGAAGTTTACCAAGCTAGCATAAGTGGGTCTGGTGCCTCTTTGAGTGATGTTGTGACACTTGGCAGTTGGCTCCTAAGGTGGCCAAGGTGCCATCTCTGGTTTTTTTTGTTTTTTGTTTTTTTTACAGGATGGCTTGGAGAAGGGCCTTACCCTTGGCTCCCTGAAAGTTCAAGTGGCAGCTTTGACCTGTTTCTGAGATCCAGTGTCTGGTAAGTCTCTGGCCTTGCACCAGGATGTTTCATGCTTTCTCTAGGAGTTTCAGCGTTTGTGTTTTCCCCTCTGGTTTGTGGTTCCTTCCTGGGATGTGTCTGATGCTCAGGGCCCTGATGTCGGCACCCTTTGAGCCTTGAAACACGCTACTTTTGAAGGATTCGATGCTTAAGAATATCTGTTGTTTTGGTCACGATTTGTTACACAAGGTGGATTTCTGAGTTGCAGGCTTTATCTTGACAAGATCCTTATCTCTCTCTTTCAAAGGAGGCTGTTTCCATTTGGCCTGTGCCTTCCTTTTTACCTAAGGTGATTTCTTCTTTTCATGTGAAACAGTTGGTCTGCCTGCCCTCCTTCTCTAAGGAGTAATGTCGGGGGAAGGATGAGGATCTTGGCCTTGTGGATGTCCGGAGGGTGCTTCTCCAGTACTTGGCGGTTACTCCAACATTCTTTGTGCTGTTTGCTGACCCGCACAAGGATGACGTGGTGGCTAAGTCAACTTTGGGGTGCCGGAATGAGGAGGTTAGTGCCTCTGTATCTGGCCGGTTCCGGAGGGTTTGTGTGCCTATTCTACCCAAGCACAAGTGTCCTCATGGGTAGAGCAGAGTTTGATAGCCCTAACATAGTAACATAGTATATGACGGCAGATAAAGGCCCTCATGGTTCATGACCCAGTATGGCATATCTTATGTTCTTATAAAAGGGACCCAGGATATCAATGCTTGACCCAATACAAGCATTGTGGAACCTGTGTCTTTTGGGGATACTGCTAGGTACGTATGACCTAGATTGGCCACTGTTGGAAACAGGATACTGGGCTTGATGGACCTTGGTCTGACCCAGTATGGCATAATTAATGTTCTTAGTCTGCTCAGCAAGGTGGCAAAAGTAGTTGCACCTGCAGGTCACCCCTCCCTGTGCCTTTGTTTAGGGATGTACCCACTGCTCCATGCAGATCACCCTTATTTGTTGAGATAGTTAAGGTTATTTTGTTTTTACCTTGTTGCTATCCCATGCCATTTTGAATTCTGTCATTGTATTTGCCTTCACCCTTGTGGACATTTGTCGGGGGCAACATGGGCATTATGTTCCTCTTTTGTCGAGCATTACCACAATGTCCACGCACAGGCGGACATGACCTTTTGTCTCAAGGGCTTTGCAAACTGCTGTGTCGTCTTTCTGTCCATTGGAGTCGTCGTTTTGGTACATCCCACTTGTCTGGCCTGGTCTAGCAGGACGATATGGAAGGTGACATTTTAATTGTCAGTTGATGTCCTTTTCTTGAGTCCTGCTAGACTAGTCCAGGGCCCACACCTGAAACTGCTCTGTTCTTCTGCTGCAGTACCCTTGGGTTCGCTATGATTTTAATAGTTGGCTCTAAAGGTTTAAATTCTACTGACAACCTTATTTATGTTTATGCTTTTCTGTACATAGTTCTATACTGTTGATCATCCATTGTTGCCCATGATTGAGGTTGTGTGAAACATGCTGTGTTTTTCCCTTTTTAAAAATTGGCGTTACATTGGCCATCCTCCAATCTTCAGGTATTTCAGATGATTTTAACGATAGTTCACAGATTACTAATAGTAGGTCTGCAATCACTAGAGGACAGCAACCTTGGGCTGGAAGGACTGGGGTTTCTAGTCCCACAGGTGCTCCTTGTGGTCTTGGGCAAGCCACTTAACCCTCCATAGCCCATGTTCCCTGTAAAAAAAAAAAAGTTATCTCCAAGTTATAATGCCCTGTTCAATGTAATATCAGTTTGTTCAATGTAAACCGCACTGATGCAGAATAGCGCGGTATATAAGAGAATATAAATAAAAATAAATAAATAAATAAAAAAATCTCATATTTCAGTTCTTTCAACATCTTTGGATGTATACCATCTAGTCCCTGGTGATTTGCTACTGTTCAGTTTATCAGATGGTTGTAATATATCCTCTTGGTGTATTGATATGTCTTTCAATTCTTCTGCGGCATCTCCTTTAAATACCATTTCAGTCATGGGTAACATCCCTACATCTTCCTCAGTAAAGACCGAAGCAAAGAATTCATTCAGTCTCTCCACTATGGCTTTGTTCCCTCTTAGTGCCCCCTTTACCCCTATATCATCTAATGGTCCAACTGACACATTCAGGGTTTTTGCTACAAATGTACTTGAAAAAGTGGAGAGGAGGAGTGGCCTAGTGGTTGGGGCACGGTACTTCAGGCCGGAAGGTCAGGGGTTCAAATCCCACTAGAGGACAGCAACCTTGGGCCAGAAGGACTGGGGTTTCTAGTCCCACAGGTGCTCCTTGTGGTCTTGGGCAAGCCACTTAACCCTCCATAGCCCATGTTCCCTGTAAAATAGTTATCTCCAAGTTATAATGCCCTATTCAATGTAATTTGAGTTTGTTCAATGTAAACCACACTGATGCAGAATAGCACGGTATATAAGAGAATGTAAATAAATAAAAAGTCTTTATTACGTGTTTTTGCTTCCACAGCAAGCTTCTTCTCAAATTCTCTCTTTGCCTGCCTTACCAGTACGTTGCATCTAACTTGTCAGTGCTTATGATGATTCCAGTTTTTGTCATTTGGCTCCTTTTTACCATTTCCTGAAAGATGCTTTTTTGGCACCAACAGCCTCTCTGACCTCACCTTTAAACTATGCTGGCAGTTTTATAGACTTCCTTTCACTTTTCGCATGGAATACAGCTTTTCTGGGCTTCCAAGATAGATACTATTTTTAAACATCACCCATGCTTGATGTAAATTTTTAACCTTTGCAGCTTCTCCTTTTAGTTGTGGGATTGCTTTTTTAACTGTTTTCCTCATTTTATCATAGTCTCCCTTTTGAAAGTTAAAAGGAAGTACTGTGGATTTCCTTGCCATCCTTCCTCCATTTATTAAATCAAACGCAGTCATGTTGTGATCACTATTGCCATGTGGTCCCAACAACACTTGCACCAGATCTTGTGTTCCACTAAGGACTAAGTCCAAAATGGCTTCCCCTCTGGTCTGTTCATGAACCAGCTGCTCCAAGAAGCAGTCATTTATTTCATCTGGATACTGTCTCCCTAGCATGTCCTGCCATGACAGTGACCCAGTCGATACCGGGGTAATTGAAATCACCCATTATTACTGTGCTGTAACTTGTTAGCTTCCTTGATTTCTTTGAGTATTTCATCATTCATTTGTTCATTCTGGCCTGGCGGTCAATAGTACACCCCCACTGCCATTCAATGTTCCCTCTAATTTTCTGTAGGCTGTTTGCGCATAAAATATCAGCTGTGTGCAGCTTTTGAAGGAAGGTTAAATTTCTGTGCGCCACATAACGACACTCTGAGTTATATACTTTAAAATTTGACTACACATCAGAATACAGTATATACACCACACTGATTTTAATCAAATTAAATGAAAATAGATGATTACTAAATGAAGCGGGAAATTTCTAGTAATTGCAATCATAACTTTTAAATTTTAAGACGTCTGTGTTGTTTTCTATCAGAATCAGAGCCGTAATTTTTGTGCGCTCTGTTGTAAAGTATGTGCGCTCGCTCGGCGAGGTGTGTGCGCGCGCACACGCGCACAGCTTAGAGGGAACAGTGCTGCCATTGCCTTCCCCTTCCCCTTTTTATATGGAATTTCAGTCCATAGAGATTCTATAGTGAATTTTGTTTCCTGCAGATCTTTAATCCTGTGTGATTCAGTGCCCTCTCTAACATAAAGTGCAACCCCTCCACCAATTTGATCTGCTGTATCATTATTCTGAGCTCTGAGAAAGCTGTTCTGTTCCACTTCTGTCTGATGAGAGATACAAGGAGGAGCAACCTCCTGCAGGGAGTCCAAGCAGACACAAGGAGCAGGAGATGTTGGAAGAATAAGGGTCTTTATTGTGCACAGGCAACCCCAATGCGTTTCGGCAACGCCTTCCTCAGGGGGAATAACACCATACGCACGATGGCAGAAGTCACACCAAACTAGTGTAGGAACTAGTCACAAATTGGATCCGGGGGACCCTCAAATCATAAAGGCAACCGTGTCAAACGGACTTGTATGGAGAATGCAATAGTAAGAGCGCGTACAAACCAGTGTTCCAACACCTTGGTGCACAGAAAAAGAAAGCCCTGTCAGTAGTAGTTTTGGTGTATTGTGTTATTGATTTATATATCCCCAATATATATAATCCATGCATGGGAAATGTTTTAATGATGGGTACTAATCAATGATTTTTTCCCCCCCCCCCCAATGCAGGGCACGAGAAGCTCTGAGGCAGTGCCTTCCTGATCAGCTCAAGGATACAACCTTTGCCCAGGTTCTGAAAGATGACACCACAACCAAACGCTGGCTGGCACAGCTGGTTAAGAACCTGCAGGAAGGGCAGGTGACTGATCCAAGAGGAATACCCCTTCCTCCACAGTGACTGCAGAGGGGAGGGGAAAGCAGAAGCTCAGGTTCATGGAGCAGCAGGCACAGGAGACCTGCTGGAAAAGTGGCTACAGAGAAGGCTGGGCAAGTGAAGACGGCCTGTCCATTGTAACACTGAGGATTCTCCACTTCTGAATGATGGATGGGACTCTGTACCACAGTGATTAATTATAGCAATTACCCACCACTTTTGTGGGGGAGGGATACACTTCACCAGCAAATAATAAACTGCAGCCTAAGAGCACCAATGGCAGAATTTGCTTTACCTAACTGAAGGAGACAGAAAATCATTTGGTTGTTTTTGATAACTTCTGTCATTCCCTCCTCCTTGGAGTGGCATTTTAGAGGAGAGGAAGTATTACTGGGCTCCTCCTTGGGGATCAGGTGCTTTTGTTTTTGGGGCAGCTCAGTTCTCACATTGTTTACAAACAAGTTTAATAAAGCTGATCTATTCTTGAGCTTCATTCTGTTTAGCTGCTGGAGGAAAAGGTAGCCTTCCTAGAAGTGCTGTTCTCTTCCATCCTTGCCAAGAGGTGCTATAGCTTACTTTTAGAAAATGGTTTTGGGTAGGGATAGGGGGAGAAGTAACACTAGTTGGTTACTTTTGAGACACTAGTCAGTGGCAAGGTACCTTTGACAGTACTTAATGACATCACAATGCATTGTGGCCTTGTTGAGAGTTCAGCCGAGAGAATTGAAGATACACTTTATAGTTTAAAAGATTTGATATTTTTGTATGTTCCAGAATGCATCTCAACCTCAATTATGGTTCCCTGATTTCTGAACGGACTTAGGCTAGTGCTTTACAATTCCAGGGCATGTTTTTGTGTTCTTTAAAAGAAAGGTATAGTTTGTATTGGACAGCTCTGCTAAAGTGCTTATGGTAAGTAGTCGTACACACTCAGTGTTTAATGAAGAGTCCTCCTCTGCAAATACCCTGAAACAGTAATGCTCGTCATAGTATGACAAAAGGCCTCATGTGGGATGGCATCTGATTTGGCTTATGCAGTGAATGTGATGTCATTTTTGACAATTTAACCAGTATAATCTGATGGAATCCTTGCTAAAAGGGCTGTTCTCAGTGAATTGGCATAGAATTGTTTAAGAATTAAAATGCTGACAAATTTTAAATTGATATGGATATGATGTGTGCTATAGAAATTTTCTATTCAGGAGCACACCCCGTGTTGTCTGTGCTGATGTACACCTTCCAAGCATGTAAGGCCATCCTACTTACTTGGCTTCTTGCAGCCTTGCATATGTTCTGACTATGAAGGAAAGTGACTGAAGCTCAGTAAAGATAAACTAGTATCAGCCATTTGATACTTGACACTGTTAAAATATAATGTAGTAATTCAACTTCCAAGTTGTACTTTTCACTTTCAGCATGTTCTTTAGATTTCCTTAAAGAGCCAGTGTCTCAAATGATGTCCTCTACATACTGGTAGGTAATTGTTTTGTGCATTTTTTAACAGTGCTTCTTGGCATCTTTAACTGTACTGTTCAGTTACTTTTTAAGTTAATTTCCTTATCGTTCCTCCAGTTTAGTCCTCCACCTCTGGGTTGTGCACCTCCTCCTGCAGCTTGGAGACTGGACATGTCAAACTTGTGACATCACTGGATATAGCCTGCCGGGATCTCCCATCATCCCCAGTGTGTCCAGTCTCCATGCAGCAGGACGTAGTAAGCCTAGGTGCTGGACTCACTAGAGAAACTAATAAGGAGCTAGTTAGTTAGAGTTTACCTCTTTAAATTTTTGGGGTGTTCTGTCATTCATTTCGGTTCTGTCCCTTTAAATTTCTTTATAGTGTGGGACTATCTCTTTAAAAAAAAAAAAGGCACCTGAGAACTATGATTGCCTTGCCCTGCCAAGCCAAAACGTTTCCTGTCTAGCTGGATCTCTCTCCCTTTGAAGGCACGGGGGAGAGATCCCGAGACAGCGCAATTGCAGGCCTGTTTCTGCTGAGCGGCAGCTCGCGGCTTCGGGGGCCACACCGTTCAACGTGCTAGTTGGCAGCTGAGATTCTCGCAGCAGACGTCGCTCTGATTAGCATTGAGTGACGCCGCAGCTTGCAGGATCTTCGTGGCCAACTCAGCAGCGGCCTGGGCTCTCTCTCTGGCTGCCGTCAAGACTCGCACGGGTGAGTTCTTCTGCCAGGGGTGAGTTCCTTTATGTGTGCCAAAATTTCTCTTCACAATCCGCGGCCATTTTTGAGCACGCGGTTTTCACTGTGTGTCAGGCGTCGACGGCCCGGCGGGCAGCAGGATTTGGCTGACGGCGTTAGATTTAAGCGTTTAGTGAAGTTGCCTTATTTTTATTTCTTTAATTTGATTTTCTTTAGTTTACCCTTTCTGTTTAAGGTTGCTTCTCCTCGGGGGTCTAGCCTTGGGGAGGGGGGGGGTTAGCTCGCGCGTGTCGGGGGACCAGTGACAACAGTGGTCAGTCTTTAGGTCTTATTTAAAGAAAAGGGAAAAAAAAGATAATTACAAGCATAAAAAGTACAGTGTACTTTCCTCACTTTAAGCTAGGGGGGCTGCAAGAAGGCTGCCCAGCTCATGTCAGCGCGCCCACAGTGTGTCGTCTGCGGAACCCATAGAGGCACGGTCTCGGACACCGGCATCTGTCGGGGCTGTGCAGCTGTTTCGGCCAGCGTGGAACAGCAGATGGAAAGTTCAATTGTCCCCTCTCTCCAGGGGTCCGCAGCAGGGGCGGAGGGGGAGGCGTGGTTGGCGGTTCCATCCACGTCCGGCCCGGATGCTGCATCAGGGGGCCCTAATGGGCTTTCGGAACTCAGCTCCGATCCGCGGCTGGGAGCCTTTTGTCCTGACTTTGTCTTGATCATGCATCAAGCATTCTGTCGCCAGCACCAAGGTAAGTTGCCGGGGACTTTGCCTCTCCCCTCGACTGTTCCGCAATCCGGGATGCTGGATGGCAAAAGACTTGCACTTAAACCCCTCAAGAGGCCTCGTCCACCGGATCACTCCCCTTCAGAGTTGGGGTGGCAGGAGGTGGAGGAGGCAGAGTTCGAAGTGGAGGCAGATATTGATGACTTGGAGGAGGGGGAGATCCCGGAGCCAGAGGATCAGGCGAGGATCATCCGAGTGTTCCAGAAAGATGAGTTGACGGCCCTTATTATGGAGTCACTGCAGATGCTCAAACTGGCTATGGAACAGCCGACCGAGGAAGAGGATGGGGAAGATCCTATTATTCAGGCGGTGTGTCAGACGCAGGTGGTTTTCCCTGTCCACAAAGTGGTGGATCGGATGAGTGGGATCAACCCGAAGCAGGACTCAGGGGGTTAAGGGCTATGAACAGGCTATATCCCCTGGCAGATAAGGACAAAGAAAAATTCCAATGTCCGAGAGTTGACGCGGCGGTCTCAGCCGTTACTAAGAAGACCCCTATTCCGGTAGAAGGTAGCGTGGCATTGAAGGACGCGCAAGATAGAAAAGTGGATGGTTTGTTAAAACAATCCTTCGAAGTGGATGCGGTGTCCTTGCAGGCCTCCATCTGTGGGGCCTGGGTGGCGAGGGCCTGCCTCCACTGGACTCTGCGCTTACGGCAGTCGGCTTTGTTGGAGCAGGACAGTGTAAGAGAGCTAGAGCGTTTAGAATCTGGGTCGACGTATTTGGCAGATATACATTACGACCTGATCAGGGCTTTAGCAAATAGTATGGCTTCATTAGTGGCCACCCGGCGTTCCCTGTGGCTTCGGAATTGGGCGGCCGGCTGTTCATCTAAGTTGCGGCTCAGTAAGCTCCCATTTAAGGGAAAGCTATTCTTTGGTGAAGACCTTGACAAGCTGGTTAAGGATTTGGGAGAGTCCAAGGGCGGAAGACTTCGGAGGACAAGCCCAAGCAAGGAAAGTTCTCGACAGCCTTTCGGGGTCAATATAGAGATTTTCGTAGATTTCGATCTTTTCATTTGGGGGGTTCCCAAAGGGGAAGATTTGCTCCTCGGGGCCAAGGGTTTCGAGGAGCAAGTAGAGGTTTCGCAGCAGCATCCGCAGGAGCCGCGCAAAAGCCACAATGAAAAGAGGCAGGTCCCGGCAGCAAGTCAGGAGGAGTGGCCTAGTGGTTGGAGCAAGTTACCTCAGGCTGGAAGGTCGGGGGTTCAAATCCCACTAGAGGACAGCAACATTGGGCTGGAAGGACTGGGGTTTCTAGTCCCACAGGTGCTCCTTGTGGTCTTGGGCAAGCCACTTAACCATCCATTGTCCATTTTCCCTGTAAAATAGTTATCTCCAAGTTATAATGCCCTGTTCAATGTAATTTCAGTTTGTTCAATGTAAACCACCTTGATATCATGAAAGGCAGGATATAAGAAACGTTAAATAGTCAACCAATCGGAGTTCGACTTCGCGGTTTCCTTTCTGCCTGGACCCAAATAACGTCCGATCAATGGGTACTGGAGATCATTCGCGAAGGTTATGCGCTGGATATGGCAAGGCCGGTACTGGACTCTTTTGTAATGTCCCCCTGCAGAGGACAGTCAAAAACCCTGGCAGTAAGACAAACCCTGAATCGGCTCTTGCAACTCGGGGTCGTTGTACCAGTACCGGTGATGGATTACGGCGTGGGGAGGTACTCCATTTATTTCGTGGTGCCAAAGAAAGACGGGGCCCTTCGTCCAATATTGGATCTCAAAGGGGTAAATCGTTGTCTCTGGGTGCCACATTTCCGAATGGAAACCCTGCGGTCCGTCATTGTGGCGGTACGTCAGGGAGAATATCTGACGTCTCTCGATCTCACGGAGGCGTATCTACATGTCCCGATCAGAGCCTCTCATCAAAAGTTCCTACGGTTCGCGCTCCCTTGGGAACATTACCAGTTTCAGGCGTTGCCCTTCGGTCTCGCGACGGCCCCGCAACTTTTCACCAAGATCATGGTAGTAGTGGCGGTGGCCCTATGAAAGGAAGGGGTTTTGGTTCATCCATACCTCGACGATTGGTTGATTCGAGCAAAGTCCAAGGCTGAGAGCGAACGAGTCACAGAAAAGGTAGTGACCTTCCTATAGGGGCTTGGCTGGGTAGTCAATCCAGTCAAGAGCCACTTGCCTCCGTCTCAGGTCCTCGAGTATTTGGGAGTACAGTTCGACACTCGGAAGGGGTTGGTCTTTCTGACGGAGCGGAGAGCCCGAGCGCTTCGAAACCTCGTGCGCAGCTTCAGGGCGGTTCCAGTGCCCGCAACTTGGAGTTATCTTCGGGTGCTGAGAACCATGGCGGCGACTTTGGAGGTCGTTCCATGGGCCAGGTTCCATATAAGACCCTTACAGCGATCTTTGCTTTGCTGCTGGTCACACCAGTCCAACTCATTGAGCAAACATCTCCCTTGCCTGCTGCAGGTCAGCAGTCCCTTCGATGGTGGATGCTACCCATGTCCCTGCGAGTGGGAATGCCTCTGGAACAGCCAGACTGGATACCGTTACTAACAGATGCAAGTCTCACAGGCTGGGAGGTGCATTGCAGAGAGGACTTCGCGCAGGGCGTTTGGTCGGTGGAAGAGAGCAGATAGTCTATCAACCGGCTGGAGCTGAGAGCAGTGTTTTTGGCCCTGCAAAGCTTCGAAGCCACGATGATGGGGCAAGTGGTACAAGTACTCTCTGACAATGCTGCAATGGTGGCCTACATAAATCGACAAGGCGGTACCGGAAGCGTGGCCATGGAGGAAGAGGCAGAAGTTCTGTTCACTTGGATAGAGACTCGTTTACAAGCAATTTCGGCAGCCCACGTTGCGGGAAAGGACAACGTGATGGTAGACTTTCTCAGCAGAGTCTGGGTAGATGCGGGGGAATGGGAGCTGCATCCGGACGTATTCGCGCAAATAGTTCACCAGTTGGGAGCTCCAATCATGGATCTGATGGCAATCTTCCAGTCGGCGAAATAGTCTGTTCTTCAGCAGACATCAGGAGCCTATGTCGGAAGGGATCGACGCCTTGATTCAGCCTTGGCCGTTGACAGGTCTCCTCTGTCTTCCCACCGTGGGCACTCATCGGTCGCGTGGTTCAGCGTATCGAAGCGCATCGGGGGCGTGTGCTACTAGTGGCTCTGGACTGGCCCAGGCACCCGTGGTACGCTGACCCAGTGAGGCTACTTGATGGGGTGCCGTGGAGACTTCCAGTTTCACAGGAGCTGCTGATGCAGGATCCACTTTGAATGCCTCGGGTGGATCGGTTCTCGCTTACGGTTTGGCAATTGAAAGGGCAAGGCTGAAGAAGAAAGGTTACGCTAAGTCGGTGATAGCAACATTGCTTCAGGCAAAGAAATGGTCCACATCATTGGCTTATTTGCGTATCTGGCGGGTCTTTGAAGACTGGTGCTCGAGACATCAAGTCCGTGCAGCTACGGCATCCGTGCCTGTGGTATTAAGTTTTCTGCAGGACGGCTTCGAAAAGGGCCTGGCCGCCAGTTCATTGAAGGTTCAATTAGTGGCCCTAGCATGTTATCGAGGTAAAGTCCAAGGTAGGTCTCTAGGGATTCACACCGATGTGGTATGTTACCTTAAAGTGGTTACCAGAATGCGTCCTGCGCGTAGAATTTTGATTCCTCCGTGGGGCCTTAACTTGGTTTTAGGGGCACTCGTAGGGAGGCCTTTTGAGCCCTTGAGCCAGGCGTCCGTAAAGGATTTAACCTTGAAAACTGTGTTTTATGGTAGCCATTTGTTTGGCGCGGCGCATTTCTGAGTTGCAGGCCCTATCATGTAGGGAGCCTTTCTTGTGCTTTTCTAGAGAAAAGGTGGTTCTGCTACCAGTTCCATACTTTTTGCCAAAGGTGTCCTCTCCGTTTCATTTGAATCAAACATTTTTCTCTACCAGTTTTGCAGTCGGAGGTAGGACATGCTTCCAATCGAGGTTTGCGCCACTTAGACGTAAAAAGGGTGTTGCGTCGCTATTTGGCAGTATCCGAATCTTTTCGCAAATTGGATCATCTGTTTGTGGTGTTTGGAGGACCAAGGAAAGGGGAAGCGGCAGTGAAGGCTTCCATTTCCAGATGGATTAAGGAGGCGATTCTCTCCGCCTATATTTTGCAGGGGCATCCGGCGCCGGTGGGCCTGAGAGCTCACTCCACTAGAGCGCAAGTGGTTTCCTGGGCAGAACACAGCCTAGTTCCGCAGGTAGAGATCTGTAGAGCGGCCACCTGGTCCTCTCTTCATACCTTCAGTAAACGTTATCGCCTTGATGTGCTAGTGGCGAATGATGCCTGTTTTGGGTTGGCGGTGTTGCGTGCCAGCTGGAAAGGTCCCTCCCATTAGTACTGCTCTGTTACATCCCAGAGGTGGAGGACTAAACTAGAGGAACGATAAGGAAATTGAAATTACACTTACCTGGTAATTGTAGTTCCTTCAGTGACGACAGTTTAGTCCTCAGTCCCATCCAGGGACTGTTTTATTAGCAGGGCAATATTTATGGAGCAAAATCCAGGGATACAAGTGAGTGTCACCTTAAGATTTGCTGTCGTTCTCATTCTGACTTTCTTGACCTCTCTCTTCTTCCTCTTTCTGGTTTGGCAGGGAAGAGAGTGATTAAAGGGGAGGTTCACGGTAAGATAAGCTTTCAGTTATACCTTTCATTCAAATTCAGATTAGCGTTAAATTGTTAGCTACTTGTTTCTTGCTCTTTTAAGTCTGCTTTGTCAATAGTTCACTGGGGATGATGGGAGATCCCGGTAGGCTATATCCAGTGATGTCACAAGTTTGACATGTCCAGTCTCCAAGCTGCAGGAGGAGGTGCACAACCCAGAGGTGGAGGACTAAACTGTCGTCACTCAAGGAACTATAATTACCAGGTAAGTGTAATTTCAATTTATTTGCATGGGTGTGTTTAATATTCTTAAATACTTTGCAAAAAAGGCTCTTTTGTCAATATTTTCAACAACCTGAACAGTGGTTTCCAGTGGACTTCGTCACACAATTCAGTTTTTTTTGCACAAGAACCAAGAATACATGAACAGGGAGAGTGAGGAGAGGATTTAGAAGAGCTGTTGAAACGCATGAAAATGCTATGCTCCACAGTATGAGGGTAATTTTATAAGAACATGCCTAATTTAAGCATAGTTAGATAAAAGGAGAGGAAAATGAGACCTTTTTATTCGGATAACTTAAAGCAGTCTCCTTCATTTTCCTTTTTTGTTTTTTATTTTACCTTAACTGGGATGGAACTGGGCTGCTGGCATTAACCTTTAAAAAAGGAGATGGGGCAGCTTTTAAACTAGATAATAGGGGTAAGCCAACAGTCGCTCAGGAACGCATAGTTCGGAAGGATGTTTCTGTGAAGGACACTAGCAAAAGAGGGGAAGGTAGGGCATCCTGATATATTCTAAAAAAGATAAAGTAACCAGAATTCTCTGCACTTGGTTGGGTCTTTCCTCTGGTGGCCAAAATGGGCAAGAAATGGAAATCCAAGGCATTGCCCTCCGGTCTTGGGTCTCCTGCATGTGGAGTTCAGCGGACCCTTCTTGACTGCAGTATGGACTTGGTCACTTGAGATTGCACTTCAATGGTGCCGGCAGAGTCGTCAGCATCTGCTATCAGCGGGGCATCTGAGCCCCATGGAAAGGGCCATGCCTCTGCGACTCAGTTACGCCAGCGGGGTCTCAACCCAGTTGATGGTGTCCCCAATTTAAGGGGGCTCAGAAAAGGGAATGGGAGGCCTCCAGCTGCAGTGTCTTCCCCACTAGATGAGTGGGCTCTGTCATTTACTGATTCCGAATTTAAGGAGAAAAAACTGTCTCTCCTTGGTTTGATGGAGTTGAAAAGATCTGTGGTTGTTATGATGGAATCATTGTGGGAGGTGGTGGCCACTGTGAACACCTCACTGCAAGTAATGGCAGGTACTATATTTCCTGATATGAGTTGCTTGAAAGATACTGTACATGCCATATCTCAGGAGCAGGCTACATGTACTGCTAGGGTGGACTTGCTGTAAGCTCATCATGATGAGCTTCAGGAGATTGTAGGTGCACAGATGAAGGATTCCTTCATTATGGTTCATAAACGGAAGTACCTGGAGAATATGTCCAGGCAGAACAACCTTCGTTTCATCAACTTTCCCAAATCTCTACTTCTTGCACCAGTAGATATGGTCAAAAAATACCTTCAGGAGGTATTTTGGGAATAATCTGCCGCCGATTACTATAGCTCAGTATTTGACTTTGAGATTTTCAGCTGTTACTGCTGTGGAAAATCAAGAACATGCCCAGCAAGGATTGTCTGACTTAACTGTGTTCTTAGAGAGCTCCCTTGAAGTAGTTACAGCTAGAACCACCTTGGTGGTTAGCTTTACCCTTGAGATAGACTGAAGTATAGTGTTGAGTTTGTATTTTCATAATATGCATGTATTGTTTCTGGGACCAAGATACACATATTTCCTGACTCCTCGAGTACAACCCAAAAGAGACGTAAGGAATTCCTGGATTTAAAAACCAGGGTCCTTTCCTTGGGTGGGTCTTTTTTGTTAAAATTTCGTTGTAGATGTACCATTTTACTTGATGGCAAACAATTTCTTTTTTTGACCCGAAACATTTGGTAACACACTTGCTTGGTTGTGAGGGTATTTCTGCAGAGGGCTAACCTCCCAAGAATGCTGGCTGAGTGTCTTGGGGACCATTATGTTTACCTTTTTGGGGTTGTTCCTCTGTTTAATTTGTGGTTTAATATGAAACTGGAATGATATAATGATTTTTCTTTGACATTTCTGTTAGATAATTTTGTAACATATCTTTGTGGATTACCTTATCTCTTTATTTAATTTAATTTAATTTAATTAGCGAGTTTTTATATACCGCACCTTCCAATGATCAGTTGCGGTTTACATGGAACAACAGTAAACAAGGCAAAGCTGTTTTTACATATAACAATGTGAAACTACAAGAAATTCAATCTTACAATTAACAAGTTGTAAACTATGTACAAAGAACCGGATTATAACTATGTACAAGGTATGTATGTTTTCAAATCATCGGATTGGGGTTCTAGCACTTATTTCAGTTCAGAGGTGGGTTATGTCAGCTGGTGAAACTATCCTTTTTCTTGTTGAAGAGGTGAGTTCGACAAGGATCCGTAGTCTGTTGCGAATAAATATGTTAAGTTTTTCTCCAGGACCAAGCAGGAAGTCAGTCCTCACTTATGGGTGACGTCGGTGCCGACGGAGCCCTCACGGAGCAATTTTCCCCAGCTTTCGCAGAAAGCCTTTGGGAATTGCAGCGCGCATGCGCGGTCCCCTTCCCGCCCAAGGATGCCATCTTGCTCAGTCTTCTTTTTTCCGCGGAGCCCTACAGACGTAGTTTGTGATCGCCGCTGAAAAAGTTGATTTCTTTCGTTTGTTTTTCTCGGTTCGACGCCGTGTCTCTTTCCCGCCCGGCCTCGATACTCAATATTGAGTCCGTTCACATTTTTTCAGTTTTTGTCCTTTGTAACGGGCGTTCCTGCCACTTTTTTTCTTTTTCCCTGGCAGCACGGTCTTTCGACCTCGCAGGGGCCTTTTTCCCCCGATGGCTGCCAGCGGTTTTAAAAAGTGTGATCGCTGTACCAGACTTATGTCTCTTACCGACACACATGACTGCTGCCTCCGTTGCGTCGGACCCAATCATGACTCGGTGAGTTGTGGTCCGTGCAACAAAATGTCCTCGAAGGCATTGAGGAGTCTGCAGTCACAAAAGGAATGAATCTTCTATGACTCCGCGTCCGGTCGGGCCCAGACCTCGTCAGAGGCTTCGACGTCTCGTGACTCCGGCCCCGAGCATCGTCGGAGTTCCTCTGAGCGGGGGTCTCCCGGCCGGGAACATCGTCGGAAGAGGAAACCCGCAAGGGTGGCGTCGGAGGACGCTCCTGGTCCCTCGAGGGCCAGGTCGCATAGCCCCGCCAGCCGCCCCGGGTCCTCGGAGGCGGAGAGGTCGTCGAAGCATCCTCGTCTCGAAGTGGAGTCTCCTGGACACGTGAGTACTGTAGTCCTCGTGGACTCACCTCCCAGGAAACCGACCTCGGGCCCGACACCGTCGGGGCCCGAGTCGGGGGCTGCTGGGTCTTCTGAGTTTGGTCTCAGATTGACGGCCTTGGAGTGCAGTATCGCTGCCTTCATGGACCAGCAGCGGGCATTGATGGCCGGCATCGCCAGTGCATCTGCCCCGACCACCGGGACGTCGACGTCCAAGTCGACCACGGAGGCCGAGCTGATCCTCGAGTCCATATGAGCTCGATTCGATCCTCGGCCAAGGTCTCCCTCGGCCTCCCGTTCTGGACCGAGGTCGGGGCTGAGGTTCTCGGCCTTCGCCCGCATGGAGCCACTCAATTCCTCCACGGAGGAGTCGGGCTGGGACACGGAGGAGGACAAGTCACCCGGTTCTTTTCAGACTCGGTGCGTCCCCTCTGACTCGCCCGAGTCAGAGCCTCGGAGACAGTCCCCCCCCCCCCCCCCAGAGGATACCCAGTTCTCCGATTTCGTGAGGGACATGGCCAAGGCTTTGGCCTTCCCCGCGGATCCGGAGGAGGAGCCGAAGAGCTCGAGGCCCTCCAGTATGACTCTCCCCCGAAGGAGGCCTTTACTGTGCCGGTTCCTCCGATGCTGGAGCGGCTGCTCTTCCGCATGTGGGAGAGCCCGGCCTCGACGCCGGTGTTAAGCAAACGGGTCGATTCCATGTATCGAGTCCGCAAGAGCCCCAGGTTCCAGAGGGCACAACTACCGCACCATTCCATGATGGTGAAATCGGCCATGCATCGACTTAATAGTCAGAAGATGCACTCCTCGGTGCCTCCGGGTAAGGAGGCCTGGAACCTGGATGCCCTCGGTAGGATGTGCTTCCAGGACTCTATGCTTGCCTGCCGAGTCCAGACATACCAGCTATATATGGGCATGTATCTTCGAGACCTGGCAAAGGAAATTGCCGGGTTCTCTGCTGGTCTCTCCGAGGAATCTTTGCAGAGGTTCCAGGCCTTGGCCATTGGTATTCAAGAGTGCTCGAAGTTTATTTCTCGAGCAGCCTACGATGGCTTTGAAGCATCGGCTCGAGTAGCTGGAGCCGGCATCGGTGCTCGCCGTCAGGCTTGGCTTCAGTCATCCGACCTCTCGATGTCCCCTGCAGAGGTGAAAACCTCTTTGGCAAACCCATGGCTGATAAGGCGGCAGAACTCGAGTCCGAGACTCTCACCAGAACTCGCCTATCCAGAAAGACCTCTGCCCCTTCACAGAAGAGGAAGGGCTCGGGGAAAAAGCCCTTTTACCCGAGGAAGGTGTCTGCCTATAAACAGCACCACCCACAATATCAAGCCTCAGCAGCTCCCCATCAGGGCCAGCAGGCTAAGGGACAGGGCAATGGGTCCCGTAGGCAGAAGGCCCCCAAGCCCACTACACAGGCCCCTGCTCAGCAGGGTGGGGGTTTTTGACTATGCCGGCATAGCCTCTCCCCCTCCACGACTTTTGCTCAGCACGGGGGGGCCGGCTGACCCACTTTGCCCACAGGTGGTCAGCCATAACATCCGATTCCTGGGTGCTGCAGGTGGTTCAAAAGGGCTACCTCTTACATTTTCACCAGGTGCCTCCTCCCTACTTTCCAGGGGAGCCTCCAAGACCCCCTCTGCACAGGGACTTACTCCTTCAGGAGCTGCAAAGTCTGCTCCAGGAACAGGCTGTGGAGCCAGTGCCCCAGCACTTGTGGGGTCACAGGTTTTATTCGAGGTACTTCCTGGTTCCGAAAAGAACAGGAGGCCTCAGACCCATCCTGGACTTGCGCAACCTCAACAAGTTCCTGCAGCGGGAAAAAAACAAGATGCTTACCCTTGGAATTCTACTGCCCTACCTCCGGCAGGGAGATTGGCTATGCTCCTTGGATCTAAAGGATGCTTATACTCACATCCTTATTCATCCGGACCACCGGCAATATCTGAGATTTGTGGTGGCAGGGAATCATTACCAGTACCGCGTACTGCCCTTTGGCCTCTCCTCCGCTCCCAGGGTGTTCACGAAATGCCTGGCAGTGGTGGCAGCCTTCCTGAGGCTTCAAGGCCTCTTCGTCTTCCCCTACCTGGACGACTGGCTCATCCGGGCACAGTCTTCCCTAGAGGTCACTCAGGCCACTCAACGCACAGTGGCTCTGCTTCAGCACTTGGCTGGTCTCCTCTGCAGTGGTGGCTTCACCTGCCCAATCTGGTACTTGGCATGACTTTTCAGTCTCCTCCACCTTCTCAAGTGCTCACGACAGATGCCTCTCTCCTGGGATGGGGAACGCATTGCCAAGGAACATGCACTCAAGGCCTTTGGACACCTTGGGAGGCTGTTCAGCAGATAAACTTCCTGGAGCTGCGGGCGATCCGCCTAGCTCTGCGGACCTTCTCTCACCTCACTTCTCGTCGGTCTGTACTGGTGCAGACTGACAATCAGGTCGCCATGTTCTACGTGAACAAACGGGGGCACGGGCTCCCTCCTCCTATGTCAGGAGGCTCGGAGACTGTGCTCTTGGGCAGTCGACCACGACATCCTCCTCAAGGCTGTTTACCTGCCCGGGCAGGAAAATTGCCTAGCCGACAAACTGAGCCGGATTCTGCAGCCGCACGAATGGAGGTTGAACCCCGTAGTGGTCCAACGGATCTTCCGCCGGTGGGGCCTCCCCACCGTGGATCTCTTTGCCAGTCCCCTAAACCAGCAACTTCCCCGGTTCTGCTCCCGGCACCCGCATCCTCTCAGAGTAGCGCCGGATGCTTTCTTCATCTCGTGGTCCACGGGCCTACTGTATGCCTTTCCTCCCACGCCACTTGTGTCCTGGACGCTGTTCAAAATTGTCCAGGACAGGGCCTCTGTGATCCTGGTAGCGCCCAGGTGGCCGAGACAACCCTGGTTCCCTCCTACAACTAGCGGTGGACACCCCTCTTCCTCTGGGGTTTCAGCCCGATCTCCTGACCCAGGATCAGGGTACTCTCCTCCACCCCAACTTCCGGGCCCTTCATCTGATGTTTATGTTTATTTGAATTTGATGGCCTGGCTGCTGAAAGGGTAGTCCTAGCTCCGCTCTTACTTCCTCCGGAGGTGGAGGCTGGCGTCTCGGCGACCTTCCACCCGGAAATCTTACGCCCTTAAATGGCGTCTCTTCTCGGTCTGGTGTTCTCAGCGCTCTGAGGACCCCTTCGCCTGCTTAGTATCGGTGGTACTGCAATATTTGCTTCACCTCTCCGATCTAGGCCTCAAATCCAACTCTGTCAGGGTCCACCTCAGTGCTCTCTCTGCACATCATTCGCCGGTGGAGGGCCAGCCTCTTTCCGCGCACCCCTTGGTGGCGCGTTTTCTCAAGGGCCGCCTTCTGCTTAAGCCCCCGCTGCGCCCTCCAGCTCCTGACTGGGATCTCAATGTGGTCTTGCAAAGGCTTACCTGTCCGCCTTTTGAACCCATGGCTACCTGCCCTCTTCGTTTCCTCTCCTGGAAAACTCTCTTCTTGGTAGCCCTTACCTCCGCTAGGCGCGTTAGTGAACTACAGGCCCTAGTGTCGGAGCCCCCTTATACTAGGTTCTACAAGAATAGGGTGGTCTTACGGACTCACCCTAAGTTTCTTCCAAAGGTGGTCTCCTCTTTTCACATCAATCAAGAGGTGGTTCTTCCAACCTTCTTTCCCAGACCACATACCAGCCGAGCTGAAACTGTTCTGCATACCCTGGACTGTAGAAGAGCCTTATCCTTCTACCTTGACCGTACGCGAGAGCATCGAAAAGCTGTCCAGCTTTTCGTCTCTTTTGACCCCAATCGGTTGGAGGTACCCGTCTCTAAGCATACTTTGTCCATCTGGGTAGCTCACTGTATCGCCTGGGCTTATGGAGCAGCCGGCCTCTCCTTAGAGAGTCCAGTCACGGCTCACCGTGTCAGGGCGAAGGCTGCGTCAGTGACTCACCTCCGCTCTGTTCCGTTGGCGGACATCTGCCGGGCCGCTACTTGGTCTTCAAGCCAGACGTTTGCGGCTCATTACTGCCTGGAGAGAGAGTCCCGCAGGGACAGTGCTTTCGGACAGGCAGTCCTCCACAATCTCTTTAAGGTCTAAGCAACTCCTACCCTCCGGCCCTGGTGTTGGGCTACCGGCCGGATTTGTATTCAGAGAAGATTCCTTCCTTCTGTACTGTTGAGCTTGAGGGAGCTCATTTTTCGGTTGAGGTCTCCGGTAGCCTTGAGCTCGGGAGTCCCATAAGTGAGGACTGACTTCCTGCTTGGTCCTGGAGAAAGAGTAGTTACTCACCTGTAACAGGTGTTCTCCAGGAGCAGCAGGAATCAGTCCTCACTACCCTCCCTCCTCACCTTGGAGTTGCAGTCATTCTTTTTGCTAACTTTTTTTGCTGTCTCTTCGCTATGTCATCAGACTGAGCAAGATGGCATCCTTGGGCGGGAAGGGGACCGCGCATGCGCGCTGCAATTCCCAAAGGCTTTCTGCGAAAGCTGGGGAAAATTGCTCCGCGAGGGCTCCGTCGGCGCCGACATCACCCATAAGTGAGGACTGATTCCTGCTGCTCCTGGAGAACCGCTCTAATGCCTCTGGCCTGAGCGGTATATCAAATTGAATAAACATAAACACCTGTTATAGGTGAGTAGCTACTCTTTTTCTGAACTCCATGATTTGAGGTAAGGATCTTAATTCCAAAGGAATGTTGTTCCAAGTTATAGGGGCAGCATGAGAGAATGCTTTCTTGTTTGTTGATTTTTTGGCCTTTATAAATTCCTTTGGTGTTATTAGTTTATTTAGTTGGTCTCGTCTTTGATGATTATGATTGGGTTCGTTATTGATAAGGTTATTTAGAGTAAGAGGTGCTGTGTTATTTAGGACTTTGTAAGTAGTTAAAAGAGTTTTATACTGAATCCGGCATTGAATCGGGAGCCAGTGTAAATATTCTAAAATTGGTGTTATATGGTGGAATGGTGGGGCGTTCATTATAGTCCTGGCTGCTGCATTTTGTGCTAGTTGGAGGTTTTTTATGTTATGCTTTGTTACGCCTAGTAGAGTTAAGTTCGCAAAGTCGAAATGGGGAGTTGTTATAGCTTGTATTATACGTTGAAAATCCTGTAGGTGCATTAGGGGGCGGAGTTGTTTTAATACTTTAAGTTTAAAATAAACTTTTTTTGTTATTTCGTATGTGTGTCCATACTGAGGTGTTTGTCTATTATTACTCCTAGGTAACGTATTTCCTCTTTTATTTTGATATCATTATTTTGCAATGTAATGTGTGATGGGGGAATGAAAGTTGTGTTTTTAGTTACTATTAGGGCTTCTGTTTTAGCATGATTAATGAATAAGTTGTTTTCATTTAGCCAATTGTTTATTTCATTGAGGCAGGTATTAATAAGTAGTGTTGGAATATTAGGTATTGTGAATGGGACATACATCATTATGTCGTCCGCATAGAGGTGATAGAGAACATTGAATTTTTTAAATATTTGACAGATGTGTTTTAGGTAAATATTAAATAGTAGCGCTGACAGTGCAGAGCCCTGGGGGAGGCCTATTTCCTGATTGTAAGTTTTTGAAATGAGGTTACCAATTCTTACTGTTTGAGTTCGATCACTTAGGTAAGAGGAAAACCAGTTAAGAACCGTGGATTTTATTCCTATTTGTCTTAGTTTACTAATCATTGTTGAGTGGTGAACACTGTCAAAAGCTGCAGAGATGTCAATGAATATGAGTAGGAATGCCTGTTTTGAATTATCGATACCTCTTACAAGGGTGTCAATTAGGACTGTTAGTAGTGACTCCACCCCATGATGAAGGCAAAACCCATACTGTTGATCATCAAGGGGGGCTGAGCTATCAATGTATTCTTGGGTCTGAATTTGTACTGCTTTTTCAATTAGTTTAGCCATAAACGGGATACTTGATATGGGTCTGTAGGATTTAGGTGATGATTTGTCAAGGGTGGGGGTTTTTAGGATTGGGCGAATCTTTGCATGTTTTAGTGAAGGGGGTAGGTATCCATTTTTTAGCGAAAGATTTATTATGGGGAGGATGAATTGTGAGAGAATAGAGAGTTCTTTATCCAAGATACTGGACAAGGGTCAAGGAGTGAGGTTGTTGTATTAATGTTTGTTATTATGTTCTTGAGTGCAACGTTAGATAGTGGTTGGAAGTCAGCCCATTCATTAGCATAATTGGTTTGAGGTAGCTGTTTAGATTTTGGTAAGTGGGGGTGGGACACGATTTTGTTCACGTAGTAGTTTGCCAAGTCCTGTGGTGAGAGTTCTGTGATTTCATTGCTGGAATTGTGGGTGGTGTTTGTTAGCTTTTGGGCTATTGAGAATAGTTCTCTAGGTCTGTTTATTGCATTGTTTAGTATTGAGGCATGGTAATTTTTCTTGGCATTGTTAAGTGCATCTTTGTATGAGTTAAGAAGAGCAATATATGAATCTTTATTAATGGGTTTTTTATTTTTTCTCCATTTGGATTCAGCTTTCCTTAGATTTCTTTTCATTAAGTTTAGTGCGTTGTTGTACCAGGGGGCTTTATCAGTTTTAGAGTGAGTGTTTTTCTTAGTGGTCTGCTTATTGGGATGTTAATTTTGTAAAATGGTAAAGATAAAATAAAATTTAAAAAAAAGAAAGATAAAAGTAACCCAGATGCCCTTAAGTTGTCGTCGTTATCGTTGTTGTTGTGTTAAGTGTTGTCAAGTCATTGTTGACTCATGACAACCCTATGGATAATTGACCTAAACTGTGTTCGGTGTTCAGTCAGGCTGCTCATTGTTGATAGAGTGGCTCCCATGGCTGCTGTTGTATCGATCCATCCCATTGCCGACCTTCCAGTTTTGCGTTGACCTACTTTGCCAAACATTGTTTTTCTCTAACAATCTTTCTCTCACATGATGTGTCCAAAGTATGAAAGTTGAAGTCTTGTCATCTGAGCTTCTAAGGATAGCTTAGGTTTGATCTTTTGTATGGACTGGTTTGTTCTTCAGGCAGTCCATGATATGCACAGTATTCATCACCAGCACCATAATTCAAAGGCATCAATTTTCTTCCTGTCTATCTTTTTCACTGTCCAACTTTGGCATCCATATGATGTTATTGAAAATACAATGGCTTGAACAAGTTGAATCTTTGTTTAGACACATCTCTGCTCTTGAGAATCTTGTCTAGGGCCTTCATAGTCATTCTGCCGAGCAATGTGGCATCAGGTATTTTACTTCAGGTTTGATTTGGTTTTCTGTGTGGTTGAGGGTGATGGATGAGGGTAGGGTGAATGATTCCTTTTTTGTGATGAATAAGGATTCTGTTTGCTTGAGGTTTATGGACAGGCAGTTTTTGGACAACCATTGAGAGAAGTCAGTGAAGCACTGTTGTAACTCGTGGTAAGAGGGTTTGTTCAGGTTGAATGGTGCATATAGCATGATGTCGTTCGCATAGATGTGATAGTGGATGTGTGATTGGATGATGGTGCAGAGTAGTTGCGTGTAAATATTGAAGAGACATGCTAAGAGGGTGGATCCTTGGGGGACACCTTGAGTCTGGGTGTGTGGGGTTGATGATAGCGATCCTTGCATAATAACAGTATATGACGGTAGATAAAGACCAGCATGGTCTATCAAGTCTGCCCAGCAAGGTGGCAAGAGTAGGTGTGTCCGTTGCTCCATGCAGGTCACCCCCCCCCCCCATGCCTTTGTTTAGGGGTGTATGCAGAGCTCTGTGCAGGTCACCTCTAATTGTTGAGATATCGGAGACAGTTAAGTTTATTTTGATTTTATCCTGTTTCTATCCACTGCGTCTGTCCCATGCCATTTTGAATTCTGTCAATGCATTTGCCTCTACCACTTCCATCTAGAGGGCATTTCCATACGTCCACCCTTTCAATGAAAATGTATTTCCTGATGTTGCCTTTCAGTTTCCCCTTGCAGCTTCATGTTATGCCCTCTAGTATTACAGCTTCATTGTCTTTGAAAAAGGTTGGTTTGTTCATTAATACTCTTTAAGTATTTAAAAGTCTGTATCATATCTTCCCTGTCCCTCCTCTCCTCTAGAGTATATATATTTAGGTCTTTGAGCCTCTTTTCATACGTCTTCTGGCGCAGGCTCCAAATCATTTTAGTTGCTTTCCTCTGAACCGTTTCCAGTCTTTTTATATCCTTTGTGAGATATAGTCTCCAAAACTGAACACAATATTCCAAGTGAGGCCTCACCAGCGACTTGTAGAGTGGCATTAGTACCTCCACCTTTCTGCTGTTAATTCCTCTGTATGCAACCCGGAATCATACTGGTTTTGGCCACTGCCTTGTCACACTGTTCCTTAACGTCCCTCCAGTCTAGTCCCGGAAACTCTGGAGTTGTGATCCTCTTCCAGCAGCTTGGAGACTGATCCATGTCATTTTTTTGATGACACTGGTATATGGACACAGGCGCCGCCTCCTTCCTCTCCAGTTTAGATCAGTCTCCAAGCAGCTAGGAGGTTGTGAGCCGGAGTTCCCGGTCACTAGAGGAGCAATTAAGGCTGTAGAGTCTTCTAAATTTGGGGTTATTTGTTTTATGGATTGCATTGGCAGTGAATAGCTTACTCGGGTTGAGGGGGAGCTTTAAATTGAGTTTTAGGACTCTGTGTCTTTAAATTTGCCCGTGAAGGGTCTCCCTCTCTGGCTTGCTAATCGGGGACTAGGTTTGGGGCTTCGGTGCAAGCAGCAGCGTCCGGGGTGTTCCTGCAGGGCTGATGCTCCGTAGCCCTCTCCCGACGCTTCACAGAAGAGATTGCCTGTTCACATCTGGGGAGTTGGGCAGGAGAAGTGCGAGAAGCCGCGGCTGCACTGCGGTGCTTTTCGCTGGTTTTCAGCAACGGGGAAGTCTGGTCCGAGGGCGAGAATCCCTTCAAGGTGAGCAGTTGCTGGGCAGCAGGTAAGCTCTGTATTTTCTAGTTTCAGCGTCAGTCTGCAAATTGCCCGGTCAAAGAGCAGGCCGCGGCGCGTGGCTGGTTTCAGCGGGAAAACGCCGGCTTCAGGAGCGGGGAAACAAACGCTTGTAGTTTGCTTCTAGAGCTTCGTTTCTGCTTCTTTCTGCTAGGCTTTAGCTCCCAGCGGGTCCTGCTTGTTGGTGTGAGTAAAAAAAAAAAAAAACAAGGCACGGGGTTTCTGGAGTCGTTGGAGAAACGGCGGCTGGGCTTCCTTGGGCAGGAGAGTGCCTTTCTGGTGGAGTCCTGGTCAGGCATCTGGTCAGTGAGACGGAGGCTACTATGCCTGGAAAGGTATTATGCCTGCTCTGTGGTGTGAAGAAGGCAGTGGTATCAGAGGCCGGGGTGTGTAAGGGCTGTAACCAGGCGGCCCTGGAGGATCAGAAACTTATGGATGCCGGGGAGGTGCCGGTCGGTTCTCTGGAGGGGCCTCGGTCTCCGGGAGTAGAGTTGGAAGATCCGGTACCAGGTCCATCCTTGAGGCTGGATGGACCGGTGGCTCAGGCATCTTTTCCGGGGGAGTTGGCTGCCATCTTCTCCCCAGACTTTGTGGCTCTGATCCAGAAGGCGTTTGGTGGAGCATCCCGGGAACAGTCGTCCGCGGCGGCTGGGCTTGGTTCCGTGGCGGAGGGCTTGGGACATAAGAGGCCTGGTACACCACTGTCGGTGACGCCTTCGGCGCCTTTAGCAAAGAAAGCACGCGGTGAGTTGGAGAGGCAGAGTCTGTCGGGTTGTTCCGAGGATTTGCGGGTGGACGGTGAGCAGGATCCGGAGTTCGACGAGGAATTGGAGGAAGGTGAGATTACAGAGCACGAGAATCAGGCCAGAGTGGTGCGGATCTTTCGTAGAGAGGAGTTGCCCGCTCTCATCTCGGAGACGTTGAGGGTACTGAATGTTCCGGTATCGGGGCCAGGGGAAGAGGCGGTGTTAGAGGATCTGCTTCTGCAGGCCTTTCAGAAGACACAACGGGCTTTCCCTATGCATAGAGTAATTAAAGAAATGATTCAAGGGGAGTGGGACATGCCTGAGGCTACCCTTAGGGGTTCTAGGGTTATGTCTCGATTGTATCCCTTGGTGGAGCAGGATAAGGAGATCTTTAAGTCGCCGAGAGTCGATGCAGCGGTGTCTAAGAAGACGACCATTCCCGTAGAAGGGAGTGCGGTGCTCAAGGATACTCAGGATAGGAAGCTGGAGGTTTTGTTGCGACAGGTGTTTGAGGTGAATGCCCTTTCCATTCAAGCCTCTATTTGTGGGGCTTGGGTGGCAAGAGCCTGTTTGCGCTGGGCCCAGCACATCCAGGGAGATTGTGAGCAGGAGTCGCGGGATCAGGCAGCTCGGTTGGAGTCCGGAGCGGCTTACCTGGCGGATATTCATTATGACCTTATCAGGGGGCTGTCCAACAGTATGGCCTCGGTAGTGGCGGCGCGACGGTATCTGTGGTTGCGCAATTGGGCGGCGGATGCCTCCTCTAAGGCCAGGTTGAGTAAGCTTCCCTTTAAGGGAAAGCTTCTCTTTGGAGAGGATTTGGACAAGATTGTCAAAGATTTGGGTGAGTCCAAAGGGGGTCGGTTGCCCGAGGATAAACAGAGGCCGGGGAGGTTCCCGTCCGTGGC
The DNA here is from genome assembly GCA_033557465.1 of Ichthyophis bannanicus. Lineage (NCBI taxonomy): Eukaryota > Metazoa > Chordata > Amphibia > Gymnophiona > Ichthyophiidae > Ichthyophis > Ichthyophis bannanicus. The sequence continues at coordinate 799,480,684 of CM066036.1, forward strand.
TAGGGGCGTTCAGAGAGAGTTTCACCGTTGGCGGGCGTCTAGGTTTCCGCCTACTCAGAGGGGGCGTTTCCCTTATAGAAACCAGGGGTTTCGTGGTTTCCGGGGGGCCTCCAGAGGTTTTGCGGCCTCCTCTGCGGGGCCAAAAAGCCACAATGAAGTCAGTACGGCCCAGGTAGAGGTAGCGGTCGGGGGCCGTCTACAGGAGTTTTATTTTTATTTTATTTTATTTATTTAACACTTATTTATATACCGCATCTTCCAGCGATCAGTTGCGGTGTACAATCAACAACAGTCAACAATGCAGAGCTTGTTTTACATAGAACAATAATAACTTTTTACATAGAACATCTTAACTTGTACAACAAAGGGTTTAAAAACTAAGCAGAATACTTCAGTAATTCAACTAACACAGATTGTATAACAGTTAAAACAAAAGTACTGTCCCTATAACATGGCAGATTATGACAGTTGTAACTATATACAAGTAGGGTTTCAATGCATAAGAATGGGGTGAATCATACATTTAAGTTTTGTATGTATTGTTTGTAGTAGGGAGTATAAGCTTGCTTTTGGGTAGGTTTATGTTTAGCCTTTATCTAAGTTGGGTGGAAGATTTTCTATGGTATTATAGTGTTTAGTGAATAAGTATGTTTTCAATTTTTTTCTAAATTCCGTTATCTCTGTTATTGAACGTAGGTCCTCTGGTAATGAGTTCCAGGTTGTTGGGGCTATGTGGGAAAAGGCTCTATTATTTGTTAATTTGTGAGTTCTTATATATTCTTTCGGCATTTTAAGTTTATTTGATTGTCCTTTTCTATGAGTGGGCTTAGGTGGTTCTTTGCTTATTAGGTTACAGAGTGTCTTCGGGGCCATGTCATTTAGAGCTTTGAATGTAGTTATTATTGTTTTGTATGTTATCCTGCTTTGTATTGGTAACCAGTGAAGGGATGCTAGTATCGGTGTAATGTGTTGGAGTGAGTTTATCTTTAATATAATTCTAGCTGTTGCATTTTGCGCAAGTTGGATCCTTTTGATGTTTTGTTTAGAGATGCCTATAAGTATTAAGTTGGCGAAATCGAAGTGGGGAGTTATGGTAGCCTGTATTATATTGATAAAATCTTGTATAAATACAAGGGGGCGTAATTGTTTGAGGATTTTAAGTTTGAAGTAGATTTTCTTTAATGTATTTCTAATGTGGGTTTCCATAGTAAGGTGTGTATCTAAGATAACACCTAGATATCTTATTTCGTTTTTTATTTTAATTTCTTGGTTTTGTAGTGTTATGTGGGTTGGAGTGAATGAATGGTTTTTTGTTACAATTAAGACTTCAGTTTTAGCATGGTTTATATGAAGGTTTTGGGTTTTTAGCCAGTGTGTGATTTCATTTTAGCAGTCTGATAGAAGTTGAATCGGTAGGTTAGGAATCGAAAAAGGTATGTACCTCATGATATCGTCCGCGTAAAGGTGATATTGTACTCCAAATTTTTTAAAGATGTTACAGACCGGTTTTATATAGATATTGAAAAGTAGGGCTGAAAGTGCTGAACCTTGTGGTAAACCTATTTCTTGTTTGTATGTATTGGATGTTTGAGAACCTGTTCTTACATTTTGTGTTCTGTTATATAAATATGAGGTGAACCATTTATGTACGGTGGAGTTTATGCCTATCTGCCTTAGGTCGTTGAGCAAAATTGAGTGATGCACGCTATCGAATGCTGCTGATATGTCGATGAAAAGGAGAATGAACGCCTGTTTGTGATTGTCAATTCCCTTTAAGAGTGTATCTATTAATACTGTTAGAAGTGTTTCAACTCCATGGCAGGGCCGGAAACCATATTGTTGTTCATCGAGTGGGTAAGATAAGTCTATAAATTCCTGTGTCTGTAGTTGCACTACCTTTTCAATAACTTTGGCCAAGAATGGTATGCTAGAGATGGGCCTATATGATGTTGGCAATGTTTTATCTAGTTTGGAGTTCTTTAAAATTGGACGTATTTGTGCATGTTTGAGCGGGGGTGGAAGGTATCCATGGGTGAGTGAGAGGTTTACTATTGGGAGAATATAGGATAGTAGAGTTGGCAGTGTGTTTTTTATCCATGATACTGGGCATGGATCTAAATGCGAAGTTGTGGTATTTAGGTTGGAGATGATTGTTTTTAATGACGCTTTTGACATGGGTAAAATTCTGACCATTCATCTACAGGTTGATAGGTGATGTTGATATTATCTGAGGGCGTGGCAGGTTTCCTAGATTTGTTTTGATAATGATTAGCTAGGGTTTGAACTGAGATGTCAGTGATTTCGTTGCTAGAATTTTGCTCATTATTAGTTAATTTTCTGACTATGGAAAATAACTCTCTAGGTCTATTGTATGATTTTGTTAAGATTGCTGCGTAATAATTTTTCTTTGTGCCGTCTATTGTTTCCTTATATTTTGTTAGATAGTTATTGTATATTTCTTTGTGTACAGACAACTTGGATTTCCTCCATTTCGATTCAAGTTTTCTTAATTCTTTTTTCATTTGTTTTAGAGTGCTATTGAACCATGGTGAACTATTTGTTTTGGTGTATATGGTCTTTTTATTTGGTTGGTTATTTTTGGCTGCATTATTAATAGTATCATTCCAGTTATTAACAGCATCATCCAAATTAGTTGTTGATAAGAAGTAGGGGATTGTTGAGTCAAGGAAGTTTGTTTCATTAAATTTTTTGTATTTTGTAGTGGGGGAACTTCTTATGTAATTATTGACGCTGGGGATGGGATATGTGAGATTTATTTTGATGATAGAATGATCAGACCAAGGTGTCTCTGTACATTCAATGGAATTTGGGTTAACTAGTTTAAAGAGTATCTCGGGGAGAAGAACCAAATCTAGTGTACCTCCTTTGATATGTGTTGCAGTTTTAATTATTTGATGGTACTCTATGTCTGCTATAGTGTCTAGGAATAATTTAGAATCTAGTGTTGGTAGTGACGGCAGATTAAAATCGCCTAGCATGATTACAGGATTTTGATCATTAGATGAACTGAGAAGTTCAATCAGAGAATCCAGGCCATCTGTTTTATTGTTTGGGGGTCTATAAATTAAGCAAATTTTTATGGGGCCAATTTTTATAAATAATGTGTCTATGTTATTATTGATATTTGATTGGATTGACTTGGCGTTTAATGTTTTTTTGTCATCATTAGGACTCCACCACCTTTTTTATTGGATCTATGTTTGTAGAATGAGTCATAGTTCTCTTTATCAAGTTGGTTTAGATAGACTGTATCTGTTTCAGTGAGCCATGTCTCTGTGACACATAAAATGTCAGGTTTTAAGTCAGTTATCAGGTCATTAAATATGGGTAATTTATTTTTCATTGATCTTGCATTAATGAGAATGCATGATAGGGAGGAAGAGTAGTTAGAACAGATTATTTTATCTGTTTGAAGTGTGTTTGTTGTATGTGTATTAGTCTGTGATAGTTAATTTTTGAGTAGTTTTGATGAGTATGTCCTATGTGGCAGTCATTTCGAGTATGTGTGTGTATTATAGGTATAGTCATGTGATTTTTGTGGTTTAAGCATAGGGATAGATCTGTTATTATTATTGCTAATAATATACAGGTGAATGATATTCGTATGAGCATGTTAGGGTGAGGCATTTTCTGTATTTGGCTCAGCTTACTGTGAGTGTGTGAAAGTGAATGTAGAGCTACTGACAACAGTATCTTTAGTGCAACTATTGGTAGATACTAAAAATTACTGACAACAGATAATTGTAGTGTAACAATTGCTAGCTACTAAACACAATTGCCGGATACTGAGGACAGTGATTATCTGTGTGGAACTTAGTAACAGCAGCTGTTGGATGCTAGATACTGTCTACAGCAAGTAGCTATGTGGTAAGTAGTGTAGTGTAAAAATTGTTAAATACTGACTACAGTAAGAAGCTGGGAGGTGTTTAAAACCATAGTAGTTGGGTGATTGTTTGCAAAAAACAGAAGTAGTATGTGTTAGGCTGCTGATAATGACTAAGTGTTGTGCAGCAGTGAGGCAATTCAAAAGTGCAATTGTATAACATCAATTTTGATTGCATTAAATTTCACTTTACAGCAATAGAATAAACCTAAGGTCAAGGTGTGGCAAGTTTTTAATCTGTACACAGAGTTCTTTAAGATAGCGTTTGTAAGTGGTATACTTGCAGTGGTTGAGTTCGGTAGAGATTTTTGTCTAGAGTAGGCAGGAGTAGGTGATGATGCAGTGAGTAGCTGGGTCACTCGGAGTTATATGCTGTAGCACGTGTGCTGAGCGATCTGCTGCTTCAGCTGCTGGTCTGCGATCTGGGAGATGCAGTGGAGAGAGGGATTCCTCCGGTGAGCTCTGTTGTGGGGTTAATGTCAGGAGCAGTCTGCTGATTATTCGGCTGATTATGGTTGATTGAGCTGCTTTTGTATTTTATTCAGGTCGAGTGGGCTCCCGCCAAAGGGCCACGCCTAAGGGCCCTCTGGCGAGGCCCTCAGGCGCGGGCCCGCCTGATGACGGGTTGCTTTTCAGCTGCTGCTGCCCCTCCTCCCACAGTCCCGATTGGACCGGAGCTCTCAATGAGGGTAGCAGGCAGCAGCGACGATGGTGCTCTCAGCCAGAGCAGGGAATTTAAAAATGGAGTTCCCGCCGATCGCGGGTTGCTTTTCAGCTGCTGCTGCCCCTCCTCCCACAGTCCCGATTGGACCGGAGCTCTCAATGAGGGTAGCAGGCAGCAGCGACGATGGTGCTCTCAGCCAGAGCAGGGAATTTAAAAATGGAGTTCCCGCCGATCGCGGGTTGCTTTTCAGCTGCTGCTGCCCCTCCTCCCACAGTCCCGATTGGACCGGAGCTCTCAATGAGGGTAGCAGGCAGCAGCGACGATGGTGCTCTCAGCCAGAGTAGGGAATTTAAAAATGGAGTTCCCGCCGATCGCGGGTTGCTTTTCAGCTGCTGCTGCCCCTCCTCCCACAGTCCCGATTGGACCGGAGCTCTCAATGAGGGTAGCAGGCAGCAGCGACGATGGTGCTCTCAGCCAGAGCAGGGAATTTAAAAATGGAGTTCCCGCCGATCGCGGGTTGCTTTTCAGCTGCTGCTGCCCCTCCTCCCACAGTCCCGATTGGACCGGAGCTCTCAATGAGGGTAGCAGGCAGCAGCGACGATGGTGCTCTCAGCCAGAGCAGGGAATTTAAAATTTTATGCTGCCTGGGCCGAAATTACCACAGATCAGTGGGTTTTAGAGGTGATTCGAGACGGCTATGCGTTGGAATTTCTGAGACCGGTGACCGACTCCTTTGTTCTTTCCCCTTGCAAGGCGCGGCACAAGCGCGAGGCAGTTCAACAGACGTTAAACAGATTGTTGGAGCTCCAAGCGGTTGTGCCGGTGCCCCCAGAATTTTGCGGCTTAGGTCGATACTCAATTTATTTTGTGGTTCCAAAGAAGGAAGGGACTTATCGGCCCATTTTGGATCTGAAAAGAGTGAACAGGTGTCTCCGAGTTTCCCATTTTCGTATGGAGACCCTGCGGTCGGTTATCATGGCAGTCCGCAGAGGGGAGTTTCTGACATCGCTCGATTTGGCCGAGGCGTATTTCCACATTCTCCAGGACCAAGCAGGAAGTCAGTCCTCACTTATGGGTGACGTCGGCGCCGACGGAGCCCTCGCGGAGCAATTTTCCCCAGCTTTCAAAGAAAGCCTTTGGGAATTGCAGCGCGCATGCGCGGTCGTCTTCCCGCCCGAGGGTGCCATCTTAGCCAGTCTTCTTTTTTCCGCGGAGCCCTGCAGACGTCCCCGTCTTGTCCCCGCGAAAAAGTTGATTTTCCTCTTTATTTTATACTTTTTTCTTTCGGCCGATCGTTTTCCCGCCCGGACTCGCGACGCCGGTCTCGAGTCCTCTAGCGTTTTTTCGGTTTTTCTGACTTAGTCAGCTTTCATTTTCGTTTTCCCTGGCAGCCCGGTCCTTTGACCTCGCAGGGGCCCTTTTTCCCCCGATGGCTGCCAGTGGCTTTAAGCGGTGTGGTCGGTGTGACCGAAATATGTCACTAACCGACACACACGACTTTTGCCTCCGCTGCTTGGGCCCGGATCATGAGGAACTGATCTGTGGGCCCTGCAGCAAACTGTCCTCGAAGGCGTTGAGAAGTCGGCGGCATCAGCGCGAGAGAATCTTCGCTGACCCCAGCCGTACCCGGACCTCGTCGGAGGCCTCCGTGTCAAAGGGCTCCAGCTCGGACCGTCGCCGGAGCTCCTCCGACCGGGGTTCTCCCTCCGGGGACCATCGTCGGAAGGAAAAACCCGCGAGGGCGGCGTCGGTGGACGCTCCTGGCTCCGCGAGGGCCAGGTCGCATAGCCCGACAGCCGCCCCGGGTCCTTGGAGAAGGAACATCTCCCGAAGCGACCTCGCCTGGAGTCGGAGATGCCTGCCCGGGTAAGTCCTGTAGTCCTTCTGGACTCGCCTCCGCGACAGCCGACGTGGGGCCCGACGCCGTCGGGGCCCGAGTCGGGGGCTGCTGGGTCACCTGAGCTCGGACTCAGGTTGACGGCCTTGGAGAGCAGACTGTCTGCCTTCATGGACCAGCAGCGGGCACTGCTCGCTGGCCTCGCTGGCGCCGCTGCCCCGACCGCCGGGACGTCGACGTCCAAGTCGACCCCCGGAGACCGAGCCGATCCTCGAGTCAATGAGAACTCGAGTCGATCCTCGGTCGAGGTCACCCTCGGCCTCCCGTTCGGGACCGAGGTCGCCGACGCCGACTCCCTCGACGTCGGGGCGGCCGGCGCCGCATCCTGCCCGGGCCGACCCCACCGAGTCCTCGTCGGAGTCTGTCTGGGAGTCTGAGGAGGAAGAGTCACCTGATTCTTTCCGGACTCGGTGTGTCCCATCGGACTCACCGGGGTCCGAGCCTCGGAAGCAGTCCCCCCCGGAGGATGCCCGGTTCTCGGACTTCGTTAGGGATATGGCCAAGGCTTTGGCCTTCCCTGCGGATCCCGAGGAGGAGCCTCGAGCCGAAGAGCTCGACGCACTCCAGTATGACTCTCCCGCGAGGGAGCACTTTACTGTGCCGGTTCCTCCTATGCTGGAACGACTACTCTTCCGCATGTGGGAGAGTCCGGCCTCCTCGCCGGTCCTGAGCAAGCGGGTCGATTCTATCTATCGGCGTCCGCAAGAGCCCTGGCTTTCAGAAGGCACAGCTGCCACACCATTCCATGGTAGTGGAATCGGCCATGCATCGTCTTAAGAGCCAGAAGATGCACTCCTCGGTGCCTCCTGGAAGGGAGGCCCGTAACCTGGATGGCCTTGGCAAGAAGTGCTTCCAGGGCTCTATGCTCGCATGTCGTGTCCAGACTTACCAGCTCTACATGGGCATGTATCTCCGGGATCTGGCTAAAGAGCTAGCCGGATTCTCCGCTGGTCTCTCCGAGGAGCCCTTGCGGAGGTTCCTAGCCTTGTCCACGGGCATTCGGGAATGCTCAAAGTTCATGTCCCGAGCAGCCTATGATGGCTTTGAGGCCTCGGCTAGAGTGGCCGCAGCCGGCATCGGTGCCCGCCGACAGGCTTGGCTTCAGTCGTCGGATCTTGAGCCCTGGGTACAGGACAAGTTGGTCGATGTCCCCTGCCGAGGCGAAAACCTCTTTGGCAAGCCCATGGCGGAAAAGGCTGCACAAATTGAGACTGAGACTCTCACCAGGACCAGGCTTTCTAGGAAGACCTCCGCCCCTTCCCAGAAAAAGAAGGGCTCGGGAAAAAAGTCCTTTTACCCGAGGAAGGCGGCTGCCTACAAACAGTACCCCCATTATCAGGCCCCTGCAGCTCCCCAACAGGGCCAGCAGGCCAAGGGACGGGGTAACGGGTCCCGTAGGCAGCAAGCCCCCAAGCCTGCACCACCAGCCCCTGCTCAGCAGGGTGGGGGTTTTTGACTCGCTCAGCATAGCCTCTCCCCCCCCGCTGGTTCCTCCCAGCACCGGAGGCCGGCTGGTTCAGTTCTGGCACAGGTGGTCCAGCATCACCGCAGATGCCTGGGTACTTCAGGTCGTGCGAGAAGGCTACCTTCTCCACTTCCATCAGGTCCCTCCCTCCTATTTTCCGGGAGAACCTTCGCGCCCCCCTCTGCACAGGGAGTTGCTCCTTCAGGAGTTAGCAGGTCTTCTGCAGGAACAGGCGGTGGAACCGGTGCCCCACCACCTGAGAGGTCAAGGCTTTTATTCAAGGTATTTTCTGATACCAAAGAGAACAGGGGGCCTCAGACCCATCCTGGACTTGCGCAACCTCAACAAGTTCCTTGTGCGGGAGAAGTTCAAAATGCTTACCCTTGGAATCCTTCTGCCCTACCTCCAGCAGGGAGATTGGCTATGCTCCTTGGATCTAAAGGATGCCTACACGCACATCCTCATCCACCCAAGCCACCGCCAATACCTAAGGTTTGTGGTGGCAGGAAATCATTACCAGTACAGGGTACTGCCCTTTGGCCTATCCTCCGCACCGCGAGTCTTCACAAAATGTCTCGCGGTCGTGGCGGCCCATCTCCGGCTTCACGGCCTCTATGTCTTTCCGTACCTCGACGACTGGCTCATCAGAGCAGCGTCCGCTCAGGAGGTCACCAACGCCACGTGCCGCACGGTGACTCTGCTGCAGCACTTGGGCTTTGTTATAAACTTCGCAAAGTCCACTTTGCTCCCCTCACAGGATCTCGAGTTCATCGGCGCAAGGCTGCACACTCCTCGGGCACGAGCGTACCTACCGCTCGACAGGGCTCAACGGCTCATGGACCTAGCCGACCGCTTTCGCAGCCAGCCCCTGGTCTCCGCCAGGCGCTTCCTGAGACTGCTCGGCCATATGGCTTCCACCGTCCATGTGACCCCCAATGCCCGCCTGAATATGCGGTCTGCTCAATGGTGTCTCCGCCAGCAGTGGCGACAAGCCACAGGCGGCCTGGCAGACCTAGTGCGCGTCTCCGAGCCGCTGCTCTCGTCTCTCCGGTGGTGGCTCCGGCAGCCGAACCTGATATTCGGAATGCCTTTCCAGTCACCTCAGCCGACCCGGGTGCTGACCACCGATGCATCCCTCCTGGGCTGGGGAGCACATTGCCAAGAGGCACGTACTCAGGGCCTCTGGACCACGTGGGAGTCTGCTCAGCAGATCAACTTCCTGGAGCTCAGGGCGATCCGCCTAGCTCTCAAGGCCTTCTCCCACCTGACTTCCCAACAGTCCGTCCTTGTCCAGACGGACAATCAAGTTGCCATGTTCTACGTGAACAAGCAGGGGGGCACAGGCTCCTTCCTCCTCTGCCGGGAGGCACAGAAGCTCTGCTCTTGGGCCGTCAGTCACGGCATTCTCCTCAAGGCAGTTTATCTCCCGGGCCAAGAAAATTGCCTTGCAGACAAACTCAGCAGGGTCCTCCAGCCGCACGAGTGGCGTCTGGATCCCTTGGTAGTTCAGAAGCTCTTCCTCAAGTGGGGTCTCCCCACGGTGGATCTCTTTGCCAGTCCTCACAACCGGCAGCTTCCTCGCTTCTGCTCTCGTCAGCCACACCCCCCTTCGGATGGCGGCGGACGCCTTTCTGATCTCGTGGTCGGGGAGCCTTCTGTACGCTTTCCCTCCCATCCCGCTGGTCTCTCGGACTCTTTTCAAGGTTCTCCGAGACAAAGCCTTCATGATCCTGGTGGCCCCTCGCTGGCCCAGGCAGCCGTGGTTTCCGCTCCTGCTGCAACTGGCGGTGGAGGATCCAATCCCTCTGGGGGTACAACCGGATCTCCTCACTCAGGATCAGGGGTCCCTTCTGCACCCCAACCTCAGGTCTCTCAACCTCATGGCCTGGCTGCTGAGAGGGTAGTCCTTGCTCCCCTTCTCCTGCCGGCGGAGGTGGAGGAGGTCGTCTTAGCTTCGCGACGGCCTTCTACCCGCAAATGCTACGCCCTTAAATGGCGTCGCTTTGCAGTCTGGTGTGCCCAACAGTCTCAGGATCCCTTCTCCTGCCCGGTGTCGGTGATCTTGCAGTACTTGCTGCACCTCTCTAATCTGGGACTTAAGTCCAACTCCGTCAAAGTTCACCTCAGTGCTCTTTCAGCACATCATGTGCCAGTGGACGGCAGACCTCTCTCCAATGACCCTCTCGTAGCGAGGTTTCTCCGAGGTCTCCTTCTACTTAAACCACCTCTGCGCCCGCCAGCGCCTGACTGGGACCTGAATGTGGTTTTGCAGCGGATCACCTGTCCGCCTTTTGAACCTATGGCTACCTGTTCTCTCCGTTTTCTGTCTTGGAAAACACTGTTCTTGATAGCCCTCACTTCCGCTAGGCGCGTAAGTGAATTGCAGGCCCTCGTGTCTGATCCCCCTTACACTAGGTTCTACAAAAATAGGGTAGTCCTACGGACTCACCCAAAATTTCTGCCTAAAGTGGTCTCCCCTTTTCACATCAATCAGGAGGTGGTACTTCCAACCTTCTTTCCCAGACCACACTCCAGCCGAGCTGAAACGGTCCTCCATACCCTGGACTGTAGAAGGGCATTGAACTTCTACCTTGACCGTACGCGGGAGCACCGTAAAGCTGCTCAGCTTTTTGTGTCTTTTGACCCCAATAAATTGGGGCTCCCGGTCTCCAAGCGTACTCTGTCCATCTGGGTTGCGGACTGTATCTCTTGGGCTTATGGGGCAGCCGGACTCGCCTTAGAAAGTCGAGTCACGGCTCATTGCGTTCGGGCAAAGGCCACGTCAGTGGCTTACCTCCGCTCTGTTCCGCTGGCAGACATCTGCCGGGCCGCTACTTGGTCTTCGAGCCAGACTTTTGCGGTCCATTACTGTCTCGAGAGGGAGTCCCGTAGGGACAGTGCTTTCGGACAGGCAGTCCTCCGTAATCTCTTTGAGGTCTGAGCAACTCCTACCCTCCATCCCGGATGTGGGCTACCGGTGGGTGATAATTCAGCGAAGATTCTATCCTTCTGTGCTGCTGAGCTAGAGGGAGCTCATTTTTGTGCTTAGGGTCTCCGGTAGCCTTGAGCTTGGGAGTCCCATAAGTGAGGACTGACTTCCTGCTTGGTCCTGGAGAAAGCGTAGTTACTCACCTGTAACAGGTGTTCTCCAGGAGCAGCAGGAATCAGTCCTCACTACCCTCCCTCCTCCCCTTGGAGTTGCAATCGTCTGCTTATGTTCTTTTTTGCAAATTTTTATGCTGTCTTTTTTAGCTATGTCATCTGACTGGCTAAGATGGCACCCTCGGGCGGGAAGACGACCGCGCATGCGCGCTGCAATTCCCAAAGGCTTTCTTTGAAAGCTGGGGAAAATTGCTCCGCGAGGGCTCCGTCGGCGCCGACGTCACCCATAAGTGAGGACTGATTCCTGCTGCTCCTGGAGAACACCTGTTACAGGTGAGTAACTACGCTTTCCGATTCGCCCGGAACATCAGTGGTTCCTCCGGTTTGCACTGCCGATGGGGCATTGCCTTTCGGTCTAGCCACTGCGCCGCGCACCTTTACCAAGGTCGTGGCGGCGGCATTGAGAAAGGAAGGGGTGCTGGTTCACCTGTATCTCGATGACTGGTTGATTCGCGCAAAGTCCCGCAAGGAAAGCGAGGAGGCGACTGGTTGATTCGCGCAAAGTCCCGCAAGGAAAGCGAGGAGGCGACGTACAGGGTCGTCAGCTTCCTTCAGAAGTTAGGATGGGTCGTCAATATGGCCAAGAGCAATCTAGTCCCATCACAGAATCTTGAGTATTTGGGGGCAAGGTTCGATACTGCGGCAGGGAGAGTGTTTTTGCCTCCGTTTCGAGCAATGGCGTTAAGGAAGTTGGTACAGAGGTTTCTCGACAGGCCTCACTCCACAGCGTGGCATTATTTACAGCTTCTGGGAATGATGGCGGCGACGATCGAGTTGGTGCCCTGGGCGAGGGCACATATGAGACCGTTGCAGCGGGTGTTGCTCAGGCGGTGGTCTCATCAGAACAACCCGCTGTCGCGGCAGCTGGTTTGTCCGGAGGATACCCGGGAGGCGTTGCAGTGGTGGCTGCGTCCGGAGTCCTTGGCCAGAGGGATGCCGTTGGAAACTCCGAATTGGATTCCGCTGACAACGGATGCCAGCCTGTCCGGTTGGGGAGCGCATGTTCAGGGCAGGTTTGCGCAGGGTCAGTGGTCGGCACAGGAGAGTTCCTGGTCGATCAACAGATTGGAACTCAGGGCCGTGTTCCGGGCGTTGCTCAGTTTTCAGCGGTTTCTGAGAGGGCGGCGATCCAGGTGTTTTCGGACAATGCGACTACAGTGGCATACATCAACAAACAGGGGGGCACGGGCAGTGCTCCTTTGGAGGACGAGGCGGATCGCTTGTTCCTGTGGGTCGAGGAGAATCTGCAGGCGCTGTCGGCGGCGCATGTGGCAGGAGTAGACAATGTAGAGGCAGACTTATTAAGTCAGGTAAAGGTAGACCCCGGGGAGTAGAACCTTCATCCAGAGGTGTACGACATGGTAGTGCGTCGCTGGGGGGGCTCCGGTAATGGATCTCATGGCAACATTTCAATCGGCGAAGGTCAGTCGCTTCTTCAGCAGGCAACAAGAGAGGATGTCGGAGGGGCTGGATGCTCTCGTCCAGAACTGGCCGGTGGGTCAACTGCTGTACGTGTTTCTGCCTTGGGTGTTAATCGCGCGAGTGGTGCGTCGCATCGAAAGTCACCGAGGAGTAGTGATTTTGATTGCGCCGGATTGGCCGCGAAGGCCCTGGTATGCGGATCTCCGGAGGTTGTTAGTCGGCGAGCCGTGGCGTCTCCCAGTCCGGCAGGATCTTCTGGTGCAGGGCCCGCTGTTCATGCCTCAGGTGGCTCGATTCTCGCTTACGGCTTGGCTCTTGAAAGGGCAAGGTTGAGAGCTAAGGGCTACTCGGAGGCGGTGGTGTCCACCTTACTAGGGGTGCGTAGGAGATCTACTTCATTGGCGTATGTGAGAGTGTGGCGAATTTTTGAAGCGTGGTGTGCCGACAGGCAATGTGCGGCATTGCGAGCGTCGGTGCCTCAGATCTTAGCCTTTTTGCAGGATGGTTTTCAAAAAGGGTTAGCGGCCGCTTCCTTACGGGTGCAGGTGGCGGCGATTTCCTGTTACAGGGGGAAGGTTAAGGGCCAGGCGTTGGGGGTCCTTCCTGATGTGAAGAGATTTTTGAAGGCGGTCAGTCTGTTACGGCCGCCAGGCAGGAATCTAGTTCCTACCTGGGATCTGCAATTAGTCTTGGACGGTTTAGGTAGGCGCCCGTTTGAGCCTCTGGCTGAGGCGACGTTGAAGGATCTGACGTTGAAAGTAGTGTTCTTGGTAGCTATTGCGTCAGCGAGAAGGATTTCCGAATTACAGGCGTTGTCGTGTAGGGAGCCTTTTTTGACCTTTTTTGAGTCAAAGGTTGTTTTGCGGCCGGTGCCTTCCTTTTTGTCAAAGGTGCTGTCCCCTTTTCATCTGAAACAGGTGGTGTCCTTACCGGTTTTCCGAGCGGAGTTGCATGGTTCCTCGGATCGGCGATTGCATCGATTGGACATCCGGAGGGTGTTGCAGAGGTACCTTAGTAGAACTGCAGAGTTCCGGCGGTCGGATAGGCTGTTTGTGGTGTTCGTGGGGCCTCGCAAAGGGAAAGCTGCGTCTAAGGCGTCCATTGCTAGATGGATAAAAGCGGCGATTGCGTCAGTGTATTTGTTGAAGGGAAAGCAGGTACCTGAAGGGTTAAGAGCTCATTCGACGAGGGCGCAGGCCGCGTCTTGGGCAGAGTGCAAGGCGGTGCCGCCGGTTGAGATTTGTAAGGCGGCAACGTGGTCCTCTCTGAACTTGTTTGTCAAGCATTATCGGCTGGATGTGCAAGCGAGCAGGGATACCTGTTTTGGATCGGCGGTGCTTCAGGCTGGTCTGGCAGGTCCCGCCCGGTGAGTTCTTTTACTGCTCTGTTACTTCTCCAGAGTTTCCGGGACTAGACTGGAGGGACGTTAAGGAAGTGTAAATTAGACTTACCTGCTAATTGTAGTTCCTGAAGGAACTCCAGTCTAGTCCCGGACCCGTCCCGTGTCTTTGCCTGCAGTGGAGCCTGAAGCGGACGATGTGTCAGGTAGGCGCTTACAGTGCGGGCCGCGGCTTCGCATTCAGGTTGGGGGCAGTAGCTACGATTAGAGGTTTAGGTCCTGTCACAAGAGAGACAGCTAGGGCCTTCACGGGTGAATTTCAGAGTTCTGGCTCTATTGGGTCAGTGGTTACCTGTTCGGGTTTCAGATAGTTGACTTACATATGTCTTTCTGATACTTAGTTGTTGCTCCGGTGAGTTTGCTTTGTCAATAGGTTACTGGAGAGGAAGGAGGCGGTGTCTGTGTCCATATACCAGTGTCATCAAAAAAATGACATGGATCAGTCTCCAAGCTGCTGGAAGAGGATCACAACTCCAGAGTTTCCGGGACTAGACTGGAGTTCCTTCAGGAACTACAATTAGCAGGTAAGTCTAATTTACACTTTCACCATTTTGAGATCCTCAGAAATAGTCACTCCGAGGTCCTTTTTCTGGTTCGTGCACACCACACTATTGCCCCCTATCTCATACAGTTCACTTGGATTTCTGCATCCCAAGTGCATGACGCTGCACTTCTTCACATTAAATCTTAACTGCTAAACATTAGACCATTCTTCCAGCTTTTGCAGATCTTTCTTCATGTTATCCACTAGCTCAGGGGAGTCCATTCTGTTGCAAATTTTCACGTCATCTGTAAAAAGACAGACATTTCGGAGGAGGAAGTGACATCACCGTTGCTGATGGCGGTGTAATGCAGCTGCTCCGGCACCAAACCCGCTTAAAATAGCACCGAGAACATCTGGGAGAGAGAAAAACGGTGTGCCGGTAGGCGGAGAGCTCTGCGGACTGGAAGAGGGGGCGAGAGACTGAGAGACGCGCACCGGAGGAGGCGTGTTGAAATCCACGGAGCGGAGCTGGAACAGCGTGGTGAAGGCAAGATGGCGATCGGGGGGAGAGCACGGAATGCTGGCGATCATGAGAGCAGTGTGAGTAACTGAAATGGAGCTGAAGGCGTGAAATAGCAGGAACAGAGGAACACTGAAATACTCTCAGTGAATGAAAGCTGAAAGTACAGATGGAGGCAGTAAGGAGAAAAACTGATAAGCCTTTACAGAGAAGTGGCTGGTTAAATGAATGAAGAAACAAGGGCAGGGGGGACAAGGAACTACTCTCTTTACAATAAGCCAAGACAAGATCTGCGATAGTAAAATATAATAGCGGGTGACCTTTCCAAAAGGACAATAACTTTATAAATTTACAAAACTCCGGGGGGGGGGGGGGGGGTTTGCATAAGTTGAAATGACAACGAAGAGGAAAGCGGCTGATTTCAGAGACTCTGTGTACACTGGGTTCCATGTGGGAGAAAAGTGAAAATGTTACAATTGAAAGTAGCAGCAAGCCGGGGGGGAGAGTGATGAACCAGTAGAGGAGCAAGTACCAATGTGTGTGGTGGAACAAGGAAAGGACTACAAGCAAGGTATAACAAGGGCAGAGCTCAGACTGGTTTACAGAAATAAAAACTGAAGTGAAATCGGTCAAAACTGAACTGAGTGAGCTTATTGGAAACTTGAAAGTGGATATAGCAGAGCTGTAGTGCAGGGTGGGAGATCATGAAAATCAACCGCAGGCGATTGAGCAGCAACAGGAAGAAGAAAAGCAATGGATTTCTAAAACACAGACATGGAGAGACAATATGTTATATAAGCTGGAAGACTTGGAAAGCCGCTCTCGCAGAAATAATCTGAGAATCCGGGGAATACTAGAGGATAAGGAATTCCAGGATAGTGAGAAAGTAGTGGTTTCAGTGTGTGTGGAGGTGTTTAAAAAGGGGGGAGGTGAGATAACCCCCAAAGACATACAAATAGAGAGGGCGCACAGAACACTGGGCCCACCACTAGCCAATGTGTCTGACAAGGTATAAAATGAAAGAGAGGATTACGACTAAAATGAGGGGTTTTGGAACCTTTGCCTGGCAGGGGTACCCAGTTCACATATACGAGGACTTTTCTATAGGAACTCTGCAGCGTAGAAGGGTAATGCAACCGGTCACACACATCCTGAGGAAGGCAGAAGTTAAATATCGATGGTTGCACCCCTTTGGACTTTCTTTTACTCAGAAGGGGAAGACATGGAAAGTGCATGCAAAAGAGTACGCTGAGGCAGAACTCTGGGAAGCAGGGTGTCTGGTATGGATAAGAGGCAGATGCAGCAAGGAGAATCAAAGCACGAGCTGAATAAAGCAAAAGGAGTACATCAGGACCAGAGAGAGGGAAGAAAACCAGACTGCAAAGATGGACTGAAGAGATGAAGGGTGGACAGAGACCAAAAGACTGATGATAACAAAGGAGAAGTGATATTTGAGTGAGGATGGAGGGGGAGAGGGATAAGGGGAGATGAAAAAAAAAGAGTAGTTCCGGAAGGGTTTGGTAATGTTGGAAAATTTTTGAAATATAAAGGCATGGTTAACTCTGTTGTAAATGTTGGGAATTGATTTGGGGGGATTTTGGGGTGGTCCAGAAGGTTAAGGGGATGGGGAGGAGATTTGAGGAGGAACAGGAGGTGGGGGGGATCTATGAGGAGGTCCAGGTTCTGGGTAAGGGGGGGACATATAGGCAGTGAATTGGGGGTATGGAGGTGGGGGAGGCTAGTAGGGAGAAGCTGGGTGAGGTAGGGGACACACTACTCCGAATAACTCCTCTGGATAAAGAGGAGATGTGGGTCAGGGAGGGGGACGCTAGAAGGGGAGAGAGGAAGAGGCAAGGGGGGATTGGAAGATAAGAGGGTTAGCAGATGGGGAGGAGGGGTGGTTAAGAGGGTGGAGCAAGCGGAAGGGAGTACATGTAAGAAGACTACCAGGAAGGGAGTGAAACCTTTCTTGAAAACAAGTAGGAATAAGAAAACGCTAATGATAGCTACATTAAACGTTAAAGGCCTTCACACTTGGAGGAAAAGATCACTGTTGGAAAAGAGGGTAGAATGTTTTTTATGTGTACAAGAAATCATCTTCGTGTCAGGCAGGATTATATGTTAACATCTAAACAGTATCCAATGGTGGTCCTAGCAGGGCAGAGGGACAATCACCGTAAGGGTGGGGTAGGGATTTTGGTGGGGGAAGCATATTGACATCTTGTGAGAGGAGAGTGTAGAGATAAAGGGGGAAGATAGGTAGGAGTTTGTCTCCAAATAGACAAGGAGGAATTGTGGGTGATAAGTGTTTATCAACCCAATGAGCATCAAGGGGAAGCATATGAACAAATCTTAAAGGAATTGGAGGAGTTAGGGAGCACCCCTATAATCTTGGGAGGGGACTTCAACTTAACCTGTAACTCGAGTCTAGATAATAGTGGGAGTCAGGCTAGTGGGAGTAGAGGGGACAGACGAAGTTTGAAGAAATTGAAAGAGACTGGGGCTGGTGGATATTTGGAGAAGCTGGCATCCAGGGGAGTGTAAATATACCTTTTATTCACCTGTGCATGGAACCTATAGCCGGTTAGATATGAGGTGGGGGAAAGTGGGTGTCGAGGGTACAGGAGGTAGAACATGGAATAACAACCTGGACAGATCATGCTCCAGTCAGTATAAGATTTGAACTGGGTATAGAAGAGGAAGGTATAAAATTTTGGAAGCTAAATGATTCATTATTAGAGGATGAGTCTCAGATAAAAAGACTTTGAGAAAGCATAAAAGAATACTTAGGGTTCAATATAACAGAGGATGTAATCCTGAGCACAGTGTGGGATGGACTTAAGGCGGTAATTAGAAGACAGCTAATCAGTCTGGCAGCGCGAGTAAAGCAAGAGAAAGGGGCTGCAGAAGGTGAATGGATAAGGCTAATAGAGAAACTAGAACAGGAACATCAGAAGGTGCAAGACCCTGGTACTATTGCAGAATTAATTAAGGCAAGGGCAGAGCTAAGTCGGTTGAGAGCCCATGAAATAGCATATAAGTTAGCAGTGTTAAAACAGCACAGTTTGAAGGAGGGAATAAGGCGGGGAAAATCCTGGCCAGCTGCATAAAAGCCCGTAGATAGGCGGTCTATATTGATGGGATTAGGAATAGTAAAGGGGAGATGGTTCATCACACTAAGGAAATTAGAAAAGTATTTCAAGAGTTTTATGGGAATTTATATCAAAATGAAATCAAAAATGGGAAGGAGACCAAAGAATTTGTGAATGAGTGTAAATTAAAGCAAGTAAAATCTGAGGATAGAGACCGTATAGGACAGGAAATTCAGGAGGAGGAAGTTCGGAGAGCTATAAAAATAGGGAAGGCATCAGGATTGGACGGGTACACAGCAAACATTTTACAAAGTAATGGCAGACCAAATCACACAGATTCTTATCCAGGTGTTCAATAGGGTACTACAGAGTGAGGACATCCCAAAGACCATGGCAGAAGCAGGGATTACTGTACTGCCAAAACCACATAAAGATAAGGGGGGGGGGGGTTCATATGGACCCCATATCATTAATAAATCTGGATGCTAAGGTTTTGGCAAAGGTCCCTAGCGAATCAAATTCAAGATGTAGTGCCCAAATTCAAGATGTAGTGCCCAAATTGATACACAGAAATCAGACAGGATTTGTAAAGGGGGGGAGACAAGGGAATGATATAAGAGATTTTGAACATAGCTTGGCACCTATAGGAGTCTAAGGAGCAAACGCTTTTGGTTATGGTGGATGCGGAAAAAGCGTTCATCAGGTGGAATGGCCATATATGTTTCAGGTACTGGAGAGGATGGGATTTGGGGTTAACTATATATAAGCTGGATAAGGGCCATTGTATAAAAGCCCATGAGCAAGGGTTTGTGTAAATGGAGGCTATTCTGAGAGCTTTGAGCAAATAGGGGACAACCCTGTCTTGTTCCTCTTATCGCCATTACTTTTTGCACTAACAATAGAACTGCTGACAGAATACATTAGACAGGAGGCAGATATAAAGGGAGTACAAATTAGGGGACAGGAGGAAAATGCACTGTTTGCTGATGACATTATTTTTACTCTGAAGCAGCCTATAACCACACTGCCAATTTTGTTAGCAACCATACAGAGGTTTAGTAGGATAGCAGGTTATAAAATAAATCAAAGTAAGACTGAGGTGTTGGGGTTTAACTTAATGTCAAATTTAGAGGAGAGATTGAAACAGAACTTCAGGTTTAAATGGGTGGATCATCATTTCCGGTATTTGGGGATCCAATTAGGAAAACCGATGATAAACATTAAACAATGGAATTTCCAGGCAATGGTAGAAAATATTAGACAAGACCTCTCCAGGTGGGGAGGAATATACTTACCCTGGCTGGGACATATAGCGGTGAAGAAGAAAATTCTACCTAGTTTGTTGTTTTTGTTCACGTCCTTACCATGTAAGGTGCCAAAAAAGGAAATAAGATGCAAAATATAATCTTGCAGTTTGTCTGGGGAGGGAAGTTTCCAAAGGTAGCGAGGAACACAGTGTACAAGCCAAGGGAGGAGGGTGAGATGGGAGTGCCCTGTATGCTCAGGTATTACGAGGCAGCGCAACTTTGAGCACTGCTTGTATGGAGAGAAGGGATAGAAACCCCAAACTGGGTGCGCATTGAAGGAGAAGTAAATGTGGAAGCACAGATATGGGACCCCAGACAAATGAGGAAGGGAGAGGCAGATGAGAACCCATTCAAGGAATTTTAATCTCCTAGTATGGAGGAAATGGGCACCCACCCAAACATTCGACACACTTTCTCTGTTGGTGAGTACTAAATCCAGCATCAAACTTTCTCTGGTCGGTTCCATCACTGTTTGTCTAAGCAATGCATCTTCAAAAGCATGCACAGTTGTTTGTTTTTTAAATTTCCTTCCAGATTTGCAGAAGGTATACTCCAATCCACATTGGGTAGATTAAAAGCCTATGGGAAATATCCCCCGTTTCCGGCCTACCAGGCTCCCTAACAGGATCAGCAGGCCAAGGGCCAGGGGCATGGCACCCGTAAGTCAAAGGCCCCCAAGCCCCAAACAGCTCCCCAGCAGCAGCCTTGGGGGGAGGAATGTGTTTTGACTCCTTAGGCATAGCCCATTTGAGGGCCCAAAGCACATGGTAGGACATCTGGTGCATTTCAGCCATCTCTGGCCGGGCATCACCTCTGATGCCTGGATGCTGCAGATGATTTGGGAGCGTTACCTCCTCCACTTCCACCAGATGCCTCCTCCCTACTTCCCAGGGGTGTTTCCTATGACCTTCCTGCACAGACAGCTCCTACAGAGCAAACTCAAGTCCCTACTCTGGGACAGGGCTCCAGAGCCAGAGCCTCCACCCCTCTAGGGCCGGGAGTTCTACTCCAGATACTTCCTTGTCCCAAAAAGGACAGGTGGTTATCTGCCCATTCTGGGCCTGCAGAACCTGAACCGCTTTCTGGTCAGGGAAAAGTTCAAGATGCTCTCCCTTGGAATATTGCTGCCCTACCTCCTATGAGAAGATCGGCTATGTTCCTTGGTTCTCAAAGATGCCTACACCCCATCCTGATCCATCTCAGGCACAGTCGGTACCTCCGTTTCGTTATCAGAGGGCACCACTACCAATACAGGATGCTCCCCTTCAGCCTCTCCTCGGCCCCCAAGGTGCTCACCAGATGCCTAGCAGTCATCGCCGCCCATCTCCGTTTGCTGGGAGTGTTCATCTTCCCCTACCTGCTGCAGCATCAAAGTGCTGCAGACTCTGGGGTTTGTAATCAATTACCCCAAGTTGCACCTGCTCCCGACTCAGCACCTAGAGTTCATCCGAGCCCTCTTAGACTTGATGCAGGCCAGGGCCTTTCTCCCTCCGGACAGAGCACAGAGCCTTGCGACGCTGGCAGGGAGGTACAGTCCCGCTCAACAGCGTCAGTACTACTTCTGCTACATCTCCTGGAGCGTTTGGCCTCGACTGTCCACGTAACGGCACGCTTGCCTCCAGATGCATCAGGACCAGTGGACTCCGAGTTCTGTCGATTAAGGCCTCGGGCCACCTGGAGGACTGTGTCAGGATTACTCAACAGCTCTCAGTCTCTCTTGAATGCTGGCAGAGCCTGTCAAATCTCATAGCTGGCCTACCCTTTCAGGCCCCTCTGGCATGCTGCGTCCTCATGATGCCTCCAAGCTGTGCTGGTGGGGTACACTGTGACGGACCGCAATTGCAGAGCGCCTAGACGCGGGAGGAGAATGCCCTCCAGATCAATTTCTTGGAGCTCCGGGCTGTGATTAACCTCCTCAGAGTATTCCGCATCCAAGTAGTGGATCAAGTCGTGCTCGTCCAGACAGCCAAGTAGCTATGTTATACATCAGCAAGCAGGAATGCACGGGCTCCTACCTCCTCTGCCTGGAAGCAGTCCCCCTGTCTAATTTCACCACGGAGAATGGCATGACCTTCTGGGCAGTCTACCTGCCGGGTTAGGACATTCTGCTTGCAGACTGGCTCAGTAGGGTCCTTCAACCCCATGAATGGAGACTCCACCAGGGGATAGTCAACTCGATCTTCCAACATTGGGGAAATCGGACGTTGGACCTCTTTGCCAGCCCTAAGAACACACAGTTGTCACATTTCTACTCGCGGAACCTGGCCAAGGGCAAAGTGGTGGCGGATGCTTTTCTCCTTCACTGGTCTAGGAGCCTCCTGTATGCCTACCTGCCGACTCCCCTGGTTCCCAGGACCTTGCTCAAGGTCCAGTTGGACGGAGCCTCAGTAATACTAATACTAATTTCACCCGAGTGCCATAGTTCTTCCTGCAGCTGTCCCGAGCAGCCCCTTTACCCCTGGGCCAGGACCTGAACTTGCTCTCACAGTAGAACAGGACTCTTCCCCATTCCAATCTCCGGTCCCTCACCCTGACGGCATGGCTACTGAGAGGCTAGCCATTGTGCACCTCCGCCTCTCCACGGAGGTTGAAGACGTCCTGGTTTCCCACAAGGACTCTACACACAGGCATATGCCTTCAAGTGGTGCTGATTCTCTGTCTAGTGCTCAAACGAGAATCTCAACCCTTTCTCCTGCTCTGTGCAGGACATCCTGCAATACTTCCTACACCTCTCTCAAGCAGGGCTAAAGTCCAATTCTGTCCGGGTGCACCTTTGCACTATAGGGACGCATCATCACCTTGTCAATGGCCAGTCCGTTTCTGTGCATCTGCTAGTGAGCTGCTTCTGGAGTCCAGCGGATTACAGGATCCGAGGCAGCATGGATTCACCAGAGGCAGGTCTTGTCAGACAAATCTGATTGATTTCTTTGACTGGGTGACCAGGGAGTTGGACCGAGGGAGAGCTCTAGATGTGGTGTATTTAGATTTCAGTAAAGCCTTTGACACTGTTCCTCACAGGCGACTTATAAACAAACTGAGCACCCTAGTGATGGACCCTAAAGTTACTGCTTGGGTTAGAAATTGGTTGGGTGGGAGGCGACAAAGAGTACAAGTAAATGGAGCTCACTCTGAGGAGAAGGATGTTACCACTGGTGTGCCCCAGGGATCTGTCCTTGGTCCGATTCTTTTTAACATCTTTTAGTGATATAGCGGAAGGGCTGTCGGGTAAGGTTTGCCTCTTTGCAGATGATACCAAAATCTGCAATAGAGTAGACACCCAGGAAGGTGTAGATAACATGAGGAGGGATCTAGCTAAGCTTGAAGAATGGTCTAGAATTTGGCAGCTGGGATTTAATGTTAAAAAATGTAAGGTCATGCATTTGGGCTGCAGCAATCCAAGGGAGCAATACAGTATAGGAGGTGAAGTACTTTTGTCCACTAAAGAAGAGCGGTACCTAGGCGTGGTTGTGTCTGATGATCTTAAAGTAGCTAAACAGGTAGAAAAGGCGACGGCAAAAGCTAGAAGGATGCTTGGGTGCATATGGAGAGGAATGCCTAGCATAAAAAAGGAGGTGATAATGCCTCTGTATAAGTCTTTGGTGCGACCTCATTTGGAGTATGGTGTGCAATTCTGGAGACCGCACCTTCAAAAGGATGTGAACAGGATGGAGTCAGTGCAGAGGGTGGCTACTAAAATGATTAGTGGGCTTCATTATAAAGCATATGAGGACAGACTTAAGGATCTTAATATGTACACCTTAGAGGAAAGGCGGGATAGAGGTGATATGATTGAGATGTTTAAATACCTCCGTGGCATAAATGTTCAGGGAGAGAGCGTCTTTCAATTGAAAGCAAGTTCTGCTACGAGGGGACATGGGATGAGGGTGAAGGGAGATAGATTCAGGAGTGATATGCGGAAATATTTCTTTACGGAAAGAGTAGTGGATCCATGGAATAGTCTCCCAGTGGAGGTGGTAGAGATGAGGACAGTAACTGAATTCAAAAAAGCATGGGACCAACACAGAGGATCTCTAAAGGTAAAAAGTGGACTGTTGTAGTTGTTGATATGGAAGGACAGACTAGATAGGCCATTTGGTCTTTTTCTGTCATCATGTTTCTATGTTTCATGAGAGGGCTTCTCCTCTCGCAGCCCCTGTCTGCCCACCTCTGTGGCATGGGGCCTGAACATCATTCTGGGGAAGTTGATGGCTCGCCATCTGAACCTCTGGCTACATGCCATCTGAAGTACCTATGTAATGTAGTGCCCCTGGTTGCACTCACTTCTGCCATGTGAGTTAGTGAGCTGCAGGCGCTGTTGGCTCATTCCCCCTACACCAGGTTCCATAGAAACAGGGTCGTTCTCCGGACACACCTTAAGTTCCTACCCAAGGTGGTCTCTGCCTTTCATATGAACCAGGAGGTGGTTCTTCCCACTTTTTTTCCCAGACCTCATACCTCCTGGGCGGAGGCCTCGTTACACACCCTGGATTGCAAGAGGGCACTGTCCTATTTCCAAAGGGGACAGCCCCATTGCTGCTTGTCACAGCTGTTAGTCTCTTATGATGTTAACAGGCTCCGAGTCGCAGTCTCAAAGCAGACCTTGTCTACCTGGGTGGTCGACTGCATCTCCTTCACCTACGAGCAGGCTGGACTTTCCCTGGGGGATCACATTACTGCGCACAGTGTGTGTGCCATGGCAGCCTCTGTGGCAAACCTGCACTCTGTCCCTATGCTGGACATCTGCAGGGCCACCACCTGGTCTTCCGTCCATACTTTTCGCTGGCATTACTGCTTGGAAGATAGCGCATGGCATGACAGTGCCTTCGGCCAGACAGTACATCACCTGTTTGAGGGATAATTCAACTCCTTCACTCCAGCCTGTTGTTCCTGACTACCAATGAGGTGATCTCATGCTCATTGCTGCAGCTACATCCTTGGCTTCTGAGCCATTCGTGCTCCTTACTGCCCCCCTCTTCACTTCTTTTGGAGTCTTCAGGGCCTCCTACAGATTTTTTCGGTAGCCTCTAGCTGGGGAGTCCCATATGTGAAGACTGACTTCTTGCTTGGTTCCGGAGAAAGTGTAGTTACTCACCTGTAACAGGTGTTCTCCGGGGACAGCAGGAATTAATAGTCACAACCCTCCCTCCTCGCTGTGGAGTTTTTTTCTTTTTTGTGCTTGATTAAACTATGTCATCATATTAAGGTAAGATGGCACCCTTGGGCGGGAAAGTGACTGTGCATGTGCCGTCTAAATCCCAAAAGCTTTCTCTGAAAGCTAGGGCGTTAATCGGTGCCAATGTCACCCATATTTGAGGACTGATTCCTGCTATGCCTGAAGAACACCTGGTAAAGCTGAGTAACTATGCTTTTCACTCAATGTGTAATCAAACTCTGGAATTTGTTACCAGAGGCTGTAGTAAAAGCTGTTAGTGTAGCTGGGCTTAAAAAAAGGTTTGGACAAGTTCCTGGAGGAAAGGTCTATAAACTATTATTAAAGAGGATCTGAGAAATCCACTTCTTGCGCTGGGACAAGCATTGTGGAACCTGTGTGCCTTTTTTGTAATCTGCCAGGTACTTGTGATCTGGATTGGCCACTGTTGGAAACAGGTTATTAGGCTTGATGGACCTTGGTCTAACTCAGTATGGCATTTCTTATGTTCTTTATCATTAAAGTGTGGACTAACACTGCAATCGCACTATTTTATACTTTAAGCATGAAAGTAGGCACCGTTAGGTGCTATTTTATAAAGAAAAGTAGGTGCCTACTTTTTCTTTATAAGGTATTGGATTTGCGTTTAGCTCATGCTTTTTCAGTAGCAGCTTAAGGCGAGTTTCTTTCATGTGCAGTAGATATTTCCCTGTCCTTAGAGGGATTAGTCTATTTGCAGCTGAGGTAATGGAGGATTAAGTGACTACCAGTATAAGTGACAGTGTTAAAGCACCATTCTGGAGCTGATGTAAATGTACCAACCTATGTTTTTTGGAATGTGTGTAAATTACAATAATCTGTGTCCGTGGTGTAAATTCCATCCAAGCAGCCCCCGCAGTGTTGGGGGGGGGGGGTCTTTAGGCAGAAATGGGCCCACCCAGAGGTGGCAGCAGCAGCGCAGCAAACTTTATCACGTTTGCCACGCTGCTCTGCTCTTGTAAGTCTGCTGCAGGCCCGGCGGCTGTTCCCCACCAGGCCGAGGTCTCACAGTAATAATCACACTGCAAGATTTCGGCCCGGTGGGGAATTGCATAGGGGTGGAGTCCACACTATGGGGGAGGGGTAACACTGCTACAACAGTGGGAGACCCTCAGCAAAGTTTTGCTTGGGAGGGTCCTTCATTGTAACTTACGCCACTTTTCCACGTGCATATTTATGCACTCTGTCCATGTTCACGCCCACCAACCAATGTACACGTCTTCAGCCTGGAGAAGATACCTGAGGGGAGATTTGATCGACTAATGGAACGGGTAGACACAAATCAATTTAAAAACAGATAGGAGAAAATATGGTTTCATTCAACATATAATTAGTCTTTAGAACTTTGTGCCGACAGATGTGGTAAAAGCAGTTAGTGTAGCTGTGTTTTAAAAAAGATGAGGACAAATGCTTGGAGGTAAAGTCCATAAACAGTTATTAATGGTAATTCAAGAGAAAACCACTGCTTTATACTTGGGGTAAGTAGCATGGACCCTGGCTCCTTTTGGGATTTGTCACCTGGATTGACCATAGTTGAAAATGGGATACTGGGCTTGATGGATCTTTGCTCAGACCCAGTATGACAGTTCTTATTCTAGGCATTACTTTATAAAAAGTTACTTGTGTGCACATCTGGCCACATACGCGTGTAAATGACTAAAATAGCCTTTCTTAGATGTGTACTTGGAGCCTAAAACTACACACTCACTTATAAAATTGTTCTCTATGTATTTTATTCTCTAGTTTTGAAGTTAGAGAAGTAATAACTATATTTAACTAATCTAATCGGCCTATACTACATCACTTAATGGTCACATTAATTAGACTATTTCAGTCCTACATCTGCTGGTGCATGCTTCTCCTTGGGCTGCATCTTTGTGCACTATGCAAAATAACCATGACAATTGCAGTTCGAGAAAGTTGTGTAGACTGATTTTTTTCCTTGGATGTTTACTGACATAAGCATAAAGTCTAAGCCCATGTGGATCTCTTGCATAGAAGCCTTCCAACATAGCCAGAAGTTCATTACATTGAGTGGTCATATTCTTTTTGTTAATACACTAATACAGGCGATTGACATGAAGCACGAATTGTACTTTTGTGCTTTAGTGATCCTTTTAAAAGGGGTTGGTGAAAATGAGGACTGTTTTCATATAGCAAAGAAACTAAAATCACTAGACAAAAACTCTTGTTATCCAAAAAGCAGAATGATGGGCCTTGCAAGCAGGTGATGCCTGATGGTGTTGATGGAGGGAGTAGATTGCTCAGAGCTTGTAAACAACCATAGAAAGTTTGAGCATTAAGATACCTCCCTGCTCCATTGCACACCAGCAGAAGTACCTCAGTTATCTTTTTCCATTCTGGGGTGGGAGAGCTTAACTGTAAAAAAAAATTCCTTAATGTTTTTAAAAAAGCCTCTTTCTTTTGGTTGTTTTTGTATAGGGACTTTGAGTTTGACCTGGCTAATCTCTTTGATATGTCCAAGAACAAGCCAGGCTTTAAAAGGTGCCCTTACTTGTAAGAAGGAAATGAGCATAAAGGATGGTCATGGTCTTGCTTTGTCTCAGACCCACCCATAAGGAAAATTGTTATAACTGCGATAGGATGATGTTCAGGGCCCATTCCTTCAGCCAACTTAAACTGGCAGAACTTCGGACACTAAGAAGCAAATGCAGCTAAAGTTAGTTCAAGTCTCTTCTGAGCTAGTAAACATGATGTGGGTCCTATACACAATGGCTTTTGTGGTCTGGAAAAGTGAAGCTTCTACTAAGACTCAAAGAATCTTCAGCACAGTACCAAATAGTTGCTGATATGCCCTGGTGCCTGTGGTCAGAAGAAATTGATGTACTGTGGGGAAATCTTTTTGGTACTGAACCCATGCTGCAACAGGGGTGTTAGACTCTCAGTGCAGAGATCAATAAACATTTTGGTGCAGACCCTCTGCACTGAAATTTTGATGCTGATGTTCAGCAGTGAGCTCTCTGAGCAAAAATATCATGCCAAGGATCTGGGCACAGAGATAGTAGTGCAGGTAACTTAAAAAGAAGCAGGACGTCATACTAAAAACCCTCTTCTTGCCAAAGCACTTAGATGGCATCTTTAGGGTTGCACTCAGGAGTTCTGTTAAAGGGTCTCTCGTCAGCGAAAAAGCAGAGGCATGGCCAAAGATTTTATTACTGTAGGTGTTTTCTACTTATTTATGGGGCAGCATCTTCTGAAACTAGTATGTGTTTTCAAAAAAGTTTGTATTTCTGCCAAAGCTAGGTACAAACTAAAGATGGTCAGAGGAATCTGAGCTTCAGCTCAAAGATCATAGAACCTCCTATGCTCCTATAGTATTGCATAGCTGCGTGGACTTGGAAGGTGAGTGTCTGGCATGCATTTCGATTCTCCTTACATACCCATATGAGGATGTTATATATCCTAAATTTATTTTGAGATTGGAAAATCAAATATCATTTACTATCTGACAGAAACCAGAACCAAGAATGTTCATCTTTAGTTTCTTAAAATATTTAGAAACAAAAAATGCTGACTGATAAAGACTAAATGCCCTGTCCAGTCTGCCCTTCCATTCCATCCAGCTACTAAGCTTTACAGTCCCTTTTTTACCTTAAGAATTCTTTTCTTTCTTTGTAGCGGACCTCACACGCCACCTAGATAAGGTCTTAGATAGTGCTGGGGAGGAGTCTGCTGTCTTGGTACATGTTGGTACCAATGACATAGGAAAATGTGGTAGGGAGGTTCTGGAAGCTAAATTTAGGCTTTTAGGTAGGAAGTTGAAATCCAGAACTTCCAGGGTAGCGTTCTCCGAAATGCTTCCCGTTCCACGCGCAGGACCGAATAGGCAGGCAGAGCTCCGGAGTCTCAATGCTTGGATGAGACAATGGTGCAGAGATGAGGGGTTCGGATTTGTTAGGAACTGGGGAACATTCTGGGGAAAGGAGGGGCTCTTCCGAAGGGATGGGCTTCACCTTAACCGGGATGGAACCAGGCTGCTGGCATTAACCTTTAAAAAGGAGATAGAGCAGCTTTTAAACTAGATAATAGGGGAAAGCCGACAGTCGCCCAAGAGCGCATGGTTCGGAAGAATGTATCCTTGAAGGATACTACAAAAAGCAGAGAGGTTCCAAAAAGAGTAAAGTAGCCCAAATGCCCTCGAGTATGGAGCAGACAGAACTTAAAGATCCCAAATTACCCATGTCTACCAATAGCCAAATTAATATGAATAAAATACAGTCTCTAAAATGCTTGTATGCAAATGCTAGAAGTCTACAAAACAAGATGGGAGAGTTAGAATATATAGCACTAAACGAGAGGTTAGATATGATTGGAATATCAGAGACATGGTGGAAGGAGGACAACCAGTGGGACACTGTGATACCTGGGTACAAACTATATCGAAATGATAGAGCTGATCAAATTGGTGGAGGGGTTGCGCTCTATGTTAGAGAGGGCATTGAGTCAGAAGGATTAAAGTTTTGCAAGAAACAAAATTTGCTGTAGAATCTCTATGGATTGAAATTCCATGTAAAAAGGGGAAGGCGATGGCAGTGGGGGTGTACTATCGTCCGCCTGGCCAGAATGAACAAATGGATGATGAAATGCTCAAAGCAATCAAGGAAGCTAGCAAAAGTTACAGTGCAGTAATAATAATGGGTGATTTCAATTACCCCGGCATCGACTGGGTCAGTGTCACAACAGGACATGCTAGGGAGATAAAGTTCCTAGATGAAATAAATGACTGCTTCTTGGAACAGCTGGTTCATGAACCGACCAGAGGGGAAGCAATATTAGACCTAGTCCTTAGTGGAACACCAGATGTAGTGCAAGAGATAAGGGTGTTGGGGCCACTTGGCAATAGTGATCATAGCATGATCGCCTTTGATTTAATTAGTGGAGGAGGGATAGTAAGGAAATCCACAGTACTACCCTTTAACTTTCGAAAGGGAGACTATGGTAGAATGAGGAAAACAGTTAAGAAAAAACTAAAAGGAGCAGTTGCAAAGGTTAAAGACGTACATCAAGCTTGGGTGTTTGTTGAAAAATACTATCTTGGAAGCCCAGACCAGCTGTATTCCACGCTTTAAGAAAAGTGGAAGGAAGTCCAAAAAAATTGCCAGCATGGTTTAAAAGCTGAGGTCAGAGAGGCTGTTGTTGCCAAAAAAGCATCTTTCAAGAAATGGAAAAAAGAGCCAAATGATGAAACCTGGGAAACAGCACAAGCACTGGCAAGTCAAATGCAAGGCATTGATAAGGCAGGCAAAGAGGAGAATTTGAGAAGAAGCTTGCTGCGGAAGCAAAAACGCGAAATAAAGACCTTTTCACGTACATTCGTAGCAAAAAACCCGTGAGAGAGTCAGTTGGTCCATTAGATGATAAAGGGGTTAAAGGAGCACTAAGAGGCGACAAGGCGATAGCGGAGAGACTGAATGAATTCTTTGCTTCGGTCTTTACTGAGGAAGATGTAGGGATGTTACCCACGACAGAAGTGGTATTTAAAGGTGTGGAAGAATTGAAGGAAATATCGATACATCGGGAAGATGTCCTACAACTATTAGATAAACTGAAGAGTAGCAAATCACCTGGGCCGGATGGTATACATCCAAGGGTGTTGAAAGAACTGAAATTTGAGATTGCAGACCTGCTATCAGTAATCTGTGAACTATCATTAAAATCATCTCTAATACCTGAGGATTGGAGGATCGCCAATGTAACACCAATTTTTAAAAAGGGTTCGAGGGTGATCCGGGAAACTACAGACCG
This sequence comes from Ichthyophis bannanicus, assembly GCA_033557465.1. Lineage (NCBI taxonomy): Eukaryota > Metazoa > Chordata > Amphibia > Gymnophiona > Ichthyophiidae > Ichthyophis > Ichthyophis bannanicus. The sequence continues at coordinate 799,510,954 of CM066036.1, forward strand.
TGAGCCTGACATCAGTACCGGGAAAAATGGTAGAAACCATCATAAAGAATAAAATTACTCAGCATATAGATAGTCATGACCTAATGGGAGACAGCCAACATGGCTTTAGACAAGGAAGATCTTGTCTTACTAATCTGTTATGTTTTTTTGAAGGAGTGAATAAACAGGTGGACAAAGGTGAGTCGTTTGATATTGTGTATCTGTACTTTCAGAAAGACTTTGACAATGTCACTCATTAGAGACTTTTGGCAAAACTAAAGAGTCATGGGATAGGAGCAGTGTACTACTGTGGATCAGGAACTGGTTAAAAGATAGAAAGCAGAGGGTAGGGCTAAATGGCCAATTTTCCCAATGGAGAAAGGTGAATAGTGGTGTACCCCAGGGATCTGTGCTGGGTCCGCTGCTTTTTGACATATTCATAAATGACCTGGAAAGTGGAATAACGAGTGAGGTTATCAAATTTGCTGATGACACAAAACTATTTAAAGTTGTTAAAACCCAGGATGATTGTGGAAAATTGCAAGAGGATCTTGATAAATTGGAAGACTGGGCATCAAAATGGCAGATGAAATTTAATGTGGAGAAGTGCAAGGTTATGCACCTAGGGAAGAACAACCCAAACTATGGTTACACGATGCAAGGTTCCACATTAGGAACCACCACCCAAGAAAAAGATTTAGGCGTCCTTGTGGATACCATGTTAAAACCCTCGGCCCAGTGTGCAGCGGCGGCCAAGAGAGCAAATAGAATGCTAGGTATGATAAGGAAAGGAATGGAAAATAAAACAAAAGATATTATAATGCCTCTATATCGTTCCATGGTGAGACCGCACCTTGAATATTGTGTGCAATTCTGGTCGCCATATCTTAAAAAGGATATAGCAATTTTAGAAAAGGTTAAGAGAAGAGCCACCAAAATGGTAAAGGGGATGGAAGGCTACTCCTATGAAGAAAGGCTAAAAAGGTTGGGGCTCTTTAACCTGGAAAAGAGACGGCTGAGGGGAGATATGATAGAAGTCTATAAATTAATGAACGGAGTGGAACGGGTAAACGTAGATCGATTGTTTACCTTATCAGAATATAGAAAGACTAGGGGACATGCAATGAAGCTACAGGGTAAACTATTTAAGACTAATAAAAGAAAATATTTTTTCACTCAACGTGTAATCAAACTCTGGAATTTTGTTACCGGAGGATGTAGTAAAGGCTGTTAGTGTAGCTGGGTTTAAAAAAGGTTTGGACAAGTTCCTGGAGGAAAGGTCCATAAACCATTATTAAGAAGGGACCCAGGATATCAATGCTTGAACCAATACAAGCATTGTGGAACCTGTGTCCCTTGGGGAACCTGCTAGGTACGTATGACCTAGATTGGCCACTGTTGGAAACAGAATACTGGGCTTGATGGACCTTGGTCTGACCCAGTATGGCATATCTTATGTTCTTATGTTCTTATGTCCCATGCTTTCTTGAATTCAGATCAATCCTCATCTCTATCACCTTCACTAGAAGGCTATTCCTGCATCTACCACTCTTTCCATAAAGAAGTAAGTACTCTGGTTTCTCCTGATTCTATTCCTTTTTGCCTTCATCCTAGGTCTCCTTCTTACAGAGCTTTCTTTCAATTGAAATAGGCTCTCCTGTGCATTTATGTCATGGGGATATTTAAATGTCTCCCCTCTCCTGCTTTTCTTCTCAAGTATATGTATTGATGTCTTTAAGTCCTCACTTGGTTTTAAGGAATCTGGTTCTCCTCCTTATTTCTCCCATTGTACTTTTAGTGTGTGTTTTGATGGATCCTCCTCTACTGCTATGGTGCTCTCAGTTGTACTCTTGACATCAAGCCCCTTGGAGCACATCTGCTCAAATGGTTTTCAGTACCATCTTTACACTGATTCCCAGATCTACCTCTCTATAACTGAAATATCTCCAGGAATCCAGACCTGTATCTCTGCCTACCAATCTGACATTGCTGGCTGGATGTCCCGCCATAGTCTGAACTTGAACATGGCCAAAACAGAGCTTATTTTCCCGACTAAAACTACCTCTCCCTTCCTCTTGTCTCTATTTCTGTGGATAATGCTCTGCTTCTCCCTGCAATCTCCTCCATGCTGGTCTCCCTCTGAATCATCTCATTACCTTCATTCTGTTCAAAATTTCAACTGCACAGCTAATCTTCTGTCAGCCTCACTATACTTATGTAACTCCTCTTCTCAAGTCATTTAATTGGCTCTGTATTTGTTTCCATATCCAGTTCACCCTTCCTACTGATCTATAAGTGCATTCCTTCTGCAGCTTCTTGCTGCCTTTCCTCTTATCTCTCCCTACACCCCTCCTCAGGAACTCCATACTTCAGGCAGATGGTGTCTATCGGTGCCCTTCCCTTCCACTGCCAATTCCAGACTTTGATATTTTTACCTTGCTGCTCATTATGGCTGGAACTAACTACCTGAATCAGTATGAAAATACCAAAATCTGTAATATTGTAGACAAAGCTGCTGAGCTGGAGTCTGAGTTCCTGACTAGGACCAGGCTCTCCAAGAAGACCACTGACCCTTCCCAGAGGAAGGTTTTGGGTAAAAAGTCCTCATACCCGAAGAAGAGGAAGGCCAAGGGCATGGCCCACATAAGCCTAAGATCCCCAAACCCCAGCCCGCGCCCCTTCCGCAACTTCGAGAGAGCAGAGGGGTGCCTGGTGCTCTTTGCCCAAAGGTGGCCCTTTCGGTGGTGGGAGAGGGGTTACCACCTCCACCAGACACGCCCGCCATTCTTCCCAAAAGAGCCCCCAAGGACTCCCCTCCACTGGGACCTGCTCTGGCAGGAACTCGCAGGCCTTCTGGAGGACCAGGTGGTGGAAGCTGTCCTAGTCCACCTCAGGGGCACAGGATCCTACTCCTGCTTCTTCCTGGTACCAAAAAAGACCAGAGAGTTCTGCCCCATTCCAGAGCTGCAGGACCTCAACAGATTCCTGGTGAGGGAAAAGTTCAAAATGTTCTCTTGGAACATTGCTGCCATACCTCCAGCAGGGAGACTGGCTATGCTCCTTGGATTCAAAGGATGCATACACACACATCCTCATAAACATTCCTCCCCCTACACAGCCAGCACCTCCACTTCGTGGTTGGGGGCGAACATTATCAGTACAGAATGCTACCCTTCAGCCAGGCCTCCACTCCAAGGGTATTTACCAAGTGCTTGGTGTTTGCAGCCCACCTCAGGTTCCAGGGTGTATTTATCTTCCCCTATCTGGACAACTGACTTGTAAAGGGTAGCACGGCCATCGAGGCCTGTCAGGCAATGGCATGCACCATCCTCCTGCTTGAGCGCCTCTGCTTAATCATAAACTACCGAAAGTCCCATCTCCATCCAACCCAGGACCTAGAGTTACATAGAAACATAGAAATATGACAACATAAAAAAGACCACATGGCCTATCTAGTCTGTCCTTCCATATCAACGACTACAATAGTCCCCTTTTTTCCTTTAGAGATCCTCTGTGTTTGTCCCATGCTTTTTTGAATTCAGATACTGTCCTCATCTCTACCACCTCCACTGGGAGACTATTCCACGGATCCACCACTCTTTCCGTAAAGAAATATTTCCGCAAATCACTCCTGAATCTATCCCCTTTCACCCTCATCCCATGTCCCCTCGTAGCAGAACTTGCTTTCAATTAAAAGAGGCTCTCCCCCTGTACATTTATGCCACGGAGGTATTTAAACATCTCAGTCATATCACCTCTATCCCGTCTTTCCTCTAAGGTGTACATATTAAAATCCTTAAGTCTGTCCTCATATGCTTTATAATGAAGACCACTAACCATTTTAGTAGCCACCCTCTGTACTGACTCCATCCTGTTTATATCCTTTTGAAGGTGTGGTCTCCAGAATTGCACACTATACTCCAAATGAGGTCGCACCAAAGACCTATACAGAGGCACTATCACCTCCTATTTTTCTGCTAACCATTCCTCTCGGTATGCACCCAAGCATCCCTCTAGCTTTTGCCGTCACCTTTTCTACCTGTTTAGCTACTTTAAGATCATTAGACACAACCACGCCTAGGTCCCGCTCTTCTTTAGTGGACAAAAGTACTTCACCCCCTATACTATATTGCTCTCTTGGATTGCTGCAGCCCAAATGCATGACCTTACATTTTTTAACATAAAATCCCTGCTGCCAAATTCTAGACCATTCTTCAAGCTTAGCTAAATCCCTCCTCATGTTATCTATATCTTCCTGGGTGTCTACTCTATTGCAGATTTTGGTATCATCCGCAAAAAGGCAAACCTTACCCGACAGCCCTTCCGCTATATCACTAAAAAGATGTTAAAAAGAATCGGACCAAGGACAGATCCTTGGGGCACACCACTGGTAACATCCTTCTCCTCAGAGTGAGCTCCATTTACCTGTACTCTGTCGCCTCCCACCCAACCAATTTATTTTTTTTTTAACTTTAATTTTTATCCTTTATTGGGTGAATTTCAATGCTCATAAATATGCATAACAATTGCACAGCCAGTTCATATGCGCACCACACCAATAACCCTCAAACCAAACCAAACCAACCCCCCCCTCCCCCCCCCCAGATCATCCTAAGTCAACTGCACCCACCAGCCCTCCTAGGGAAGGAAGGGGAAGGGACCCAACAGGCCTCCAACCACCAATCTCCCCCCTCTACCCACCCCCTAACTCTCTCCCCCCACCTCAAGGACTACAGCTACTGTCCCAGAACCATTAATTGACCTAACCCACCCCCTCCCGTTCCCAACGAGTAAACGTAATCTTGCATCGGGGACCATATCTGCTGCTACTCCAATCTGCCCTTACTTAACGCCACCCCCCTCTCCAGTTCCATGATACTTGCCACCTTCTTATACCAGTCGAGTATGCTGGGGGCCTCTGTACTCTTCCATTTCGCTGCAATAGCAGGCCGCGCGGCCAGCTATAGGAAATTGGTCAGCGACTTCTTATACAAGCATACTTCGGAGGGACCCTCTGTATATCCCAATAGCATGAGCGTGGGGTCCTCCCTCTGGGGCTCCCCGGTCACCTCCCAACATACCCCCTTCACCCCCTCCCAGAAAATCTTAATTTTAGCACAAGCCCATACCACATGTACCAAAGTCCCCCGAACCGGGCACCCCTGCCAACATTCAGCTGTATCCTTAAGGTGCATAGCATAGAGTCGGCTGGGGGTGAAATACATTCGAAATAGCCATTTATACTGGGTATTCATATGTGCTAGGCAGATCAAAATTTTAGGAGTATTGCTCCAAATTGTTTCCCAGTTCTCCTCTGTCCATTCCCTCGCTAAGTCCCTGGCCCATGCTCTCTGATATGAGTGGAAGCCCCGCACCTCCCCCTGCAACATCCTATATAGCTGGGCCACCAGCCCCTGCCCTCTGTGGGGCCGCATAAAAAAGGACTCGAGCCAATGCGGTGGGCAAAGGAATCTAGCCCTGTGAGTCATCAGAAAATGCTCCAGCTGAAGCAAACAGAACACCTTCGGCAGACACTGGTGACATCTATCCATAACTTCTTGCCTCGTCAGAAACCTATTCCCCACAATAAAATCCAGTACTTTTTCCATGCCATTCTCCCTAAGCCAGCGAAACCTACGTGGATCTAGTACATAAGGTGGGAACACTTCCCCCTGAGTCAGAAACGCCAATCTCGATCCCGCCCCCACAAAGGCCTCCTGCCTGCAAACCTTCCTCGAGCTCTCCACCGTCGGGCCCACCAACGGGTGCGTCCGCACCCTCTCTAACCTTTCCAAATCTCCAGAGAAGGCTACAGCCCCTATATGTTCCATCGACACCTGGGCCGCTTCCAGCATGATCCAATGCTGATGCAGGTGCTCCTTCCACCAATAGTACACCATCCGCACTTGCGCTGCCCAATAATATAACTTACAGTTAGTGAGCGATAGACCTCCTGCCGCTCTAGGGGCCATCAATGTTTTAAGAGCTATCCGACCTTGCTTCCCACACCAAATAAACTCGGCTATCATCCCCTTCAGGTCTCTAAAAAAAACCCATCCGGGACCCGGCACGACAGCATGAGAAACGGATACAAAAGCCTCGGGAGCACACTCATCTTTACAACATTTATCCTTACCAATAAGGAAGGTGTCAGCACTGCCCATGCATGTATCTCCTCCCGCAACTTCCGGAGCAACGGCGGAAAATGAATCTGGTACAACTATGCCAGCTTCACGGGAATTCTCACTCCCAGATAACCCAAAGAGTCCGTCTCCCACTTATAGGGGTACTGCAGTTCCAGACCTGTTCTCATTTCCTCCGGCACATGAAACGGGAGAAGGACTAACTTAGAAACGTTCAGCTTATAACCAGAAACTCTAGCAAACTTCCGATATTCCCCTTGGAATGCTGCCAGCGAGCCCTCCAAACCAGAAAGGAAGAGAAGCGTATCATCCATATATAACGCCACCTTCCTTATTGGCTCTCCAGTCTAGTCCCGGAAACTGTGGAGTTGTGAACCTCTTCCAGCAGCTTGGAGACTGATCAACATCATTCTTTGATGACACTGGTATAAGGACACAGGCACCACCTCCTCCCTCTCCAGTTTAGATCAGTCTCCAAGCAGCTAGGAGGTGGTGAGCCGGAGTCCCGGTTCACTAGAGGAGCAATTAAGTGTTAGACTGTACTAAATTTGGGGTTTTTCTTTATTTCTTTCTTTAATTGTTCCTGTATTTGGTTTGGTGTTTAAATTGGCAGTAAAGGATATAGCATAATCGGGTTGAGGGGGTGTTCAAAATTTAAGGGGCCTGTGCCTTTAAGTTTGATTTTGAAGGGCCTCCCTCTCTAACTTCCTAATCGGGGTCTGGGGCTCTGGTAACGGGGAAGAGCCCGGGGGGCACATCTGCTGCGACAGAAGTGTGCTGCTACTTATTAGCCCTCTCCCAACGCTTCACAGAAGGAATTGCCTGTTTGCGTCTGGGATCTGAGGCAGGCAGAGTGTTTGAAGCCGCGGCTGCACTGCTGGTCCTTCTGCCGGTTCTCAGCGTCGGGGGCAGCTGACCCGAGGGCGAGAATCCTTTGCTGTAAGGCAGTGACTGGCCTGATTTCTGTGCGATTCGGGGATCGGGCAGCAGGTAAGCTCGGTTTTTATTTGCACAGGGGTGTTTTGTTCAGACCGCCGAGGTAGGCAGCAGGCCGCGGCACGTGGCCGTTTCGGCGGGAAAACGCTGGCAACGGGTGCGGGGAAACAAAGGCTTCTTGCTTGCTTCTGCAGCTTTGTTTTTGGGTCTTTCTGGTGGGCTTTTGCTCCCAGGGAGTCCTGCTGCTGGATTTCAGTGTAAAGTAAAAAAAAAAAAAAAAAGATTATATGACCCGGAGTTGTTTTTTTTGGGATCGTGTGCAAGGGCTGCTGCTGGGGATCCTTAGGAAGGGGGGTGGTCTTCTGCAAGGGTCCAGGTCAGGCAGCAGGAAGGTGTAACGGAGGGGCCACTATGCCTGGAAAGATGTTATGCCTGCTCTGTGGTGTGAAGAGGTCAGTGGTGTCTGAGGCCGGGGTGTGTAAGAGCTGTAGTCAGGCGGCCCTGGCGGATCAGAAGCTTGTGGAAGCGCCAGAAGGTCTGGAGGGGCCTCTTGAGGGTCCTCGGTCTCCTGGAATGGAGCTTGCGGATCCGATACCGGGGCCTTCCTCGAGGCCGGATGGGCCGGTGGCTCAGACGTCTTTTCCTGCGGAGTTGTCTTCCATTTTCTCCCCAGATTTTGTCGCTGTGATCCAGAGGGCATTTGGTGGTGCATCCCGGGAGGAGTGTTCCGCGACAGCTGGGCTAGGTCCCGTGGCTGGGGGCTTGGGACATAAGCGGCCAGGTACACCTATGTCGGTTGCTGCTTCGGCGCCGGTGCTGAAGAGGGCGCGTGGGGAGTTTGAGCAGCAGAGTTTGTCGGGTTCTTCCGAAGGGTTGCGTACGGAATGTGAGCAGGATCCGGACTTGGATGAGGAATTGGAGGAAGGTGAGATTACAGAGCAGGAGGATCAGGCCAGAGTGGTGCGTATCTTTCGTAGAGAGGAGTTGCCCGCGCTCATCGCGGAGACGTTGAAGACACTTAATGTTCCGGTAGCGGGGCCAGCAGATGAAGCGGCGTTGGAAGATCCGCTTCTGCAGGCCTTTCGGAAGACGCAGAGAGCGTTCCCAATGCATAGAGTGGTCAAGGAGATGATTCAGGGGGAGTGGGACATGCCGGAGGCGACTCTTAAGGGCTCTAGGGTTATGTCTCGCTTGTATCCCTTGGTGGAGCAGGATAAGGAGATTTTTAAGTCGCCGAGAGTAGATGCGGCGGTGTCAGCGGTGACTAAGAAGATGACCATCCCCGTAGAGGGGAGTGCGGCGCTTAAGGATACTCAGGACAGAAAGCTGGATGCCTTATTGCGGCAAGTGTTTGAGGTGAATGCGCTTTCCATTCAAGCTTCTATTTGTGGGGCTTGGGTGGCGAGGGCCTCTTTGCGCTGGGCTCAGCAAGTCCATAGGGATAATGAGACGGACTCGAGGGAGGAGGCAGCTCGGTTGGAGTCCGGTGCAGCTTATCTGGCGGATATTCATTATGACCTTATCAGAGGATTGTCGAACAGTATGGCCTCGGTGGTAGCGGCGCGGCGGTATCTGTGGTTGCACAATTGGGCAGCAGATGCCTCCTCTAAGGCTCGTTTGAGTAAGCTTCCTTTTAAGGGTAATCTGCTATTTGGAGAGGATTTGGACAAAATTGTCAAGGATTTGGGTGAGTCCAAAGGGGGTAGGTTGCCCGAGGACAAGCAGAAGCCGGGGAGGTTTCCGTCCCTGTCTAGGGGCATGCAGAGAGAGTTTCGTCGTTGGCGGGCATCCAGGTTTCCCCCGGTTCAGAGGGGGCGTTTCCCCTATAGAAACCAGGGGTTTCGTGTTTTCCGGGGGACTTCCAGAGGTTTTGCAGCCTCCTCGGCCGGTGCCAAAAAGCCGCAATGAAGTCCAGAAGGCCCAGGTGGAGGTAGCGGTAGGAGGTCGTCTACAGGAGTTTTATGCTGCCTGGGCCGCAATTACGACAGATCAATGGGTGCTAGAGGTAATTCGAGAGGGCTATGTGTTGGAGTTTCAGAAACCGGTGACAGATTCTTTTGTCCTGTCCCCTTGCAAGGTGCGTCACAGGCGCGATGCGGTTCAACAGACGTTAAACAGACTGTTGGAGCTCAAAGCAGTGGTGCCGGTGCCTCCAGAGCTTTGCGGTTTAGGTCGATACTCAATTTATTTTGTGGTGCCCAAAAAGGAAGGGACTTATCGGCCCATCTTGGATCTGAAAAGAGTGAACAGGTGTCTACGAGTTTCCCATTTTCGTATGGAGACGCTGCGGTCGGTTATAATGGCAGTCAGAAAGGGGGAGTTTCTGACGTCGCTGGATTTGGCCGAGGCGTATTTACACATTCCGATTCGCCCGGAGCATCAGCGCTTCCTCCGCTTTGCCCTGCCGATGGGGCATTTTCAGTTTCGAGCGTTACCATTCGGTCTCGCCACCGCACCGCGCACTTTTACCAAGGTCATGGTGGTCGTGGCAGTGGAGTTGAGAAAGGAGGGGGTGCTCGTGCATCCGTATCTCGACGATTGGTTGATTCGCGCAGTCCCACAAGGAAAGCGAGGAGGTGATGGGCAAGGTCGTCTGCTTCCTTCAGACGTTAGGATGGGTCGTCAATATGGCCAAGAGCAATCTGGTTCCATCTCAGAATCTCGAGTATCTAGGGGCAAGGTTCGATACGGCGGCAGGAAAAGTGTTTTTGCCTCCGCTTCGAGCAATGGTGTTAAGGAAGTTAGTGCAGAGGTTTCTCGACAGGCCTCGTCCCACGGCATGGCATTATTTGCAGCTTCTGGGAACGATGGCAGCAACGATCGAGGTGGTGCCCTGGGCGAGAGCACATATGCGGCCGCTACAGCGGGTGTTGCTCCAACGGTGGTCTCATCAGAACGACCCGCTGTCTCGGCGGCTGGTCTGTCCGGAGGAGACTCGGGAGGCATTGCAGTGGTGGTTGCGTCCGGAGTCCTTGACCAGAGGGATGCCGTTAGAAACTCCGAATTGGATTCCGCTGACTACAGATGCCAGCCTCTTCGGTTGGGGGCGCATTTGCAGGGCAAGTTTGCGCAGGGTCAGTGGTCAGTGCAGGAGCGCTCCTGGTTGATAAACAGGTTGGAGCTCAGTGCCGTGTTTCGGGCGCTGCTCAGTTTTCAGCGTTTTCTGACAGGGGCGGCGATCCAGGTGTTTTCAGACAATGCGACGGCGGTGGCCTACATCAACAAACATGGGGGCACGGGGAGTGCTCCTTTGGAGGAAGAGGCGGATCGCTTGTTCCGGTGGGTCGAGGAGCATCTGCAGGCGCTGTCAGTGGCGAACGTGGCAGGGCTAGACAATGTCGAGGCAGACTTCTTAAGTCGGGTAAAGGTGGACCCGGGGAGTGGTGCCTTCACCCAGAGGTGTACGACATGGTAGTGCAGCGCTGGGGGGCTCCGGTGATGGACCTCATGGCCACGTTCCACTCGGCAAAGGTCGGTCGCTTCTTCAGCAGGCGGCGGGAGAGAATGTCGGAGGGGCTAGATGCCCTCATTCAGGAGTGGCCAGTGGATCGGCTGATTTACGTGTTTCCGCCTTGGGTCTTAATCGCGCGCGTGGTGCAGCGCATCGAACGTCACCGAGGGGTTATTCTGATTGCGCCGGATTGGCCACGCAGGCCTTGGTATGCGGATCTCCAGAGGTTGTTAGTCGACGAGCCTTGGCGGCTGCCGATCAGGCCGGACCTTCTGGTGCAGGGTCCGCTGTCCATGCCTCAAGTAGCTCGGTTCTCGCTTACGGCATGGCTCTTGAAAGGGCGCGGTTGAGAGCTAGGGGCTACTCGGAGGAGGTGGTGTCCACATTACTCGGAGTGCGTAGGAGGTCTACTTCGTTGGCGTATGTTCGAGTGTGGTGGATTTTTGAAGCGTGGTGTACTGACCGGCGTTGTGAGGCGTTGCGAGCATCGGTACCTCAGATCTTAGCGTTCTTGCAGGATGGTTTTCAAAAAGGATTGGCGGCCGCTTCCTTGCGGGTGCAGGTGGCAGTGATTTCCTGTTACCGGGGGAAGCTGAAGGGCCAAGCGTTGGGGGTCCTTCCGGATGTAAAACGCTTTTTGAGGGCGGTCAGTCTGTTACGGCCGCCATGCCGGAATCTGGTCCCTACCTGGGATCTTCAGTTGGTCTTGGACGGTTTAGGGAGTCGGCCATTTGAGCCTCTGGCGGAGGCAACTTTGAAGGATCTGACATTGAAGGTGGTCTTCTTGGTGGCGATTGCGTCAGCAAGAAGGTTTTCAGAGTTACAGGCCTTGTCGTGTCGGGAGCCTTTTTTGAGTCGAAGGTGGTTTTGCGGCCAGTGCCGTCCTTTTTGCCAAAGGTGCTGTCTCCTTTTCATCTGAATCAGGTGGTGTCCCTGCCGGTTTTTCGCGCGGATTCGCAGGGGTCTTCGGATCGGCGGTTGCATCGGTTGGATGTCCGGAGGGCATTGCAGAGGTACCTCAGTAGAACTGCGGAGTTCAGACGGTCGGATAGGTTATTTGTCTTGTTCGGGGGGCCTCGCAAAGGGGGGCAGCATCTAAGGCGTCTATTGCCAGATGGATAAAAGCAGCGATTGCGTCGGGGTATTTACTGAAGGGAAAGGTGGTTCCTGAAGGGTTAAGAGCTCATTCGACTAGGGCGCAGGCCGCGTCTTGGGCAGAATACAAGTCTGTGCCGCCTGTAGAGATTTGTAAGGCGGCGACTTGGTCCTCTCTGAATTCGTTTGTGAAGCACTATTGTCTGGATGTGCAGGCGAGTAGGGATACATGTTTTGGATCGGCGGTGCTTCAGGCTGGTCTGGCAGGTCCCGCCCGGTGAGTTCTTTTACTGCTCTGTTACTTCTCCACAGTTTCTGGGATTAGACTGGAGAGCCGATAAGGAAGTGTAAATTAGACACCTGCTAATTGTAGTTCCTGAAGGAACTCCAGTCTAGTCCCGGACCCCGTCCCGTGTCTTTGCCTAGAGGACAGCCTGAAGCGGAGGATGTGTTAGGTAAGTGGCTGGGGTGCGGGCCGCGGCTTCGCCTTCAAGTGGGGAACGGTAAGTGTCATTTGATGTTTCGGTCCTGTCACGAGATGAGCAGGGAGGACCTTCGCAGCTGAATTTCCAGGCCAGGCCTATATTGGGTCAGTGTTGCCATGTTCAGGTTTCATATAGTTGGTTTACATGTGTTTTTCTCATACTTAATTGTTGCTCCGGTGAGTCTGCTTTGCCAATAGGTTCCTGGAGAGGGAGGAGGCGGTGCCTGTGTCCCTTATACCAGTGTCATCAAAGAATGATGTTGATCAGTCTCCAAGCTGCTGGAAGAGGTTCACAACTCCACAGTTTCCGGGACTAGACTGGAGTTCCTTCAGGAACTACAATTAGCAGGTAAGTCTAATTTACACTTATGTTCTGCCCTGCCCAGCCGTAGCCCTTGAGTCGCTGGGTTCATCCAAATCGCCTGCGCAAACGGCTCAAGCGAGAGCGCAAGTAACAAGGGGGCTAGGGGGCAGCCCTGCCGTGTTCCTCTACCCAACATGAACTGCGACGTTAGTTGCCCATTGATCCGCAACCTCGCCGATGGCCGACTATACAGTGCCTGTATCACCCTGAGGAAGCCCCACCGAAATTCAGGGCCCGCAGGACCTGCAATAAGAAGGGCCACTCAACCCGATCAAAGGCCTTTTCGGCGTCTAAGGTGAGAAACGCACTCGGGCAGTGTTCTATTCTCTCACAGAAATACGCCAGGTCCAACACTCTGCGCACATTATCCGACCCATTCCTCCCTGCTATAAAACCAGTTTGGTCTATGTGTATGAGCTCCGGAGCTCTACCGCATTTAACCAGAGCGCGTACACCTTAGCCAACAGTTTTGCGTCAGTATTCAGTAACAAAATCGGCCTATAAAGACCCTGGATGGCTAGGATCCTTCCCCTTCTTGTGTATGACCGTTACATGAACCTCCAGAAAAGTCTCTGGTACTTTACCCGTCTCTCGAACCACATTGAAAATCCTGGTCAAGAAAGGCCCCAGACTCTCGCGGTAAGCCTTATAAAACTCAGGCGGGAATCCATCGGGTCCCGCCGCCTTATGGAGGAGCAAGCTCTGAATGGCCCGTCCCACCTCTTCTGCCGACACCAGGTCGTCCATCACCCGCCTCTGCTCCTCTGTCAGTGCCAGCCCAACCTTCCCCCGCAAATAGTCCGCCACCGACTCTTCTGTTGCCACAAACTCTGATTTATATAAGTCAGTATAGAACGTTACAAACACCTCCTCGATATCTCTTTGGTCCCGCCGCAGCTGACCCTGTCCATCCTTAATCTGCAGAATGACATTCTGCTCTCTCTTCCGTTTCAATTGATACGCTAATAGCCGGTCAATCTTCCCACCTCTAGCATAATATGTTCAGTTGGCCCGCTGGACCCGCACCTCGATCTCCTCCCGCAAAAAACTCTGCAGCTCCCCTCTCCATCACCAACCAGCTAGCAGTCTCCCCCGAGGAAGTCCGCACCAACTCCCCCTCCAAAACCTTAATTTCCTCTTCCAAGCTCCGTTTATGCTGGCTCCTTTCTTTTTTCCGCTGCGCTCCCCGCTCAATAAAGAAGCCCCTCAGTACCGCCTTCAAAGCGTCCCATAATATCAGGGGCAACATCCCTTCAGTGTCATTATGCATCACGTAATCCTCAATCGCCTGCAATACCTCTTTGTCCTCTCCCCCTTTCGCCACCAATGACAAATCTAACCTCCAACTCGCTCCCCGAGGCCTTGCCCCGTCTGCTAACCTCAGCCATAAATGTATCGGCGCGTGATCCGACCAGGTGATACTCCCTATTTCACAACGAGTCTCCCAGGGGCAAGCCGCCCTCTCCCCCAAAAAGTGATCTATGCGCGAATAAGAGCCGTACGTTGTGGAATAGCAAGTGTACCCCTTCACTCCGGGGTTCCTCCATCTCCAAACATCCACCAATTTGGTCTTACCCAAAAGTGCTCTCAGGGCTATCCCCCCTTTCCCTGTAGCAGACGATCCTCATTCTGGTCTACCACCGCATTGAAATCTCCTCTATAAATGATCGGGTAGGTGGTCCAGCTACTAAGCCTTTTAACTAACTCTGCTAGATATTGCTTCTGGCCCGCATTGGCGCATATGCGCTGACCAAGCATACCTGCAGACCCGACATTTGCAGCTCCACCGCCACCCCCCTACCTTGCGTGTCTCTCCACTGACGTTGTACCTGGAACTGGAGACCCTGCCTTATCACCACCGCCACCCCCGCCCCGTTGGACTTCCCAGGGGAGTAAAACTGCGCCGCCACCCACCGAGCACGCAAGCTCGCTATATCCCTTCTGGTCAGGTGGGTCTCCTGCAGCAGATATATGTCCGCGGAGTAACTTGGTAGCTCCTCCAGCACTAATCTCCTCCTCTGTGGTGTTTGCATCACACGGACATTTAATGAAGTAATCTTAACACTCATTCCTACTTGCACACTTCTCCACTATCACTGCTTACCCCCCCCCCCCCCCACTGGCCCGGTGTAAGTGCCCAGAATGATCCTTACCCCAATAACATCCCAACTCAACCAGAACCAAACATCAAAAACCTGGACCCGCCTTTGGGGATATCTTCCAGGGGGCGCCAGCCCCACCAAAGTGGGGGGGTCTCCGGCAACAGATCCCGCCGCACCTGGCATCCCCCTGTGATATTGCTGGCCTGTGACCCCCTCCCCCCTCATCAGGTCCAGGAATGCGCCGCAAGGGTCACATATCCTCGGCTAGGCTCCCCCCTGCCCCATCCTCCCCCCGCTGCCCCTACTCACCCCCCAATTACAGCTAACGTGGCCACAATGCAACCCTGCCCAACACAATACACTTCACAGATAGCATATGTCACTCTCAGTCCTGCACAGACACAGCGGTGCTTGTCTCCTTTTCATCGCTCTGTGCAAAGGCCTCTACCATTCTCCGATGGTTCTTCTCGTAACTTTCCTTAAGGCCCTTGATGTTAAAGTTCCAAAGCCTCCCTCCAGTCAGTCGCCGCCTCTCTCCCCCTATCGGGAACCTAAACCTAAACTCTGAAACAGATGACCTAGAAGCATTAATCACCAACTGGAACAACACCATATACAATGCTGCCAAAGCAACAGACGATAGACACAGGACACTTCGCTGCAACAAACTACAACACAAGCCGTGGTACTCAAAAACTATGCGAACTGAAAAGAGGAACCTCGGAAAAATAAAATGGAGATGGAGACAGAACAAGTCACCCGAGACCCAGGACCTATACCTAACAAAGCAAAAACAATACAACGAATTCATCAATCAGACAAAAAGGGAATACCATACAAACATCATATGCAACTCCAACAACAAACCCAGAGAACTATTTGAAATCGTAAAAACACCCACCAAGGATCAGAACACCGAAGACAAAGTGCAAATCGACCCACAAAAATTTGCGGACTACATCCAAGAAAAGTTCCACTCAGCAGTACAAACAAGACCCAGCCCAGCCCCAAAGACTAACACACCCTTGAACACCTGGACAACATTCAACACCCCATCCACAGAGAAACTCTCCCACATCATAACAGCAATCAAGACAAGCACAGCCCCCACAGATCCCTGCCCAGTGCCCTGGATCAAGGCCACCAAATCAAACTTCATCCAAACCATCCACAAAATGGTGCACTCCTCTCTAACCCAAGGGTGCATGCCAAATCAACTGAAGCAACAATAAGACCTATCCCAAAGAAATCCACACTCAACAAGAACAATCCAGCAGCATACAGACCCATCTCCAGCATACCACTTTTAGCAAAAATAATCGAAAAGACCATACAGCACCAACTACAAGAACACATAGACAACCACGCTCCCCTGGACAACAATCAACACGGGTTCTGCCCCAACCATGGGGTAGAAACACTTCTGATATACCTCTTCGACAGCGTTCTTTGCCTCATAGACAACACCAAGAAAGGCATCCTAATGATCTTCATAGACATCTCATCTGCATTTGACACAGTTGACCACAACTCCCTATTGGATAGACTGCAGAACATCAGTCTACACGGTGCCACCCTGAACTGGTTCCGCTCATACCTGACTGACAGACAAATACAGGTCAAGGTAGGACACAACACATCCCGACCCATAAAAGTCAAACAAGGAGTGCCACAGGGATCAGCCCTCTCAGCCCTTCTATTCAACCTATACATCCAGCCAATATTGCACTATTATCTGTAAAAAGTTAGAAATTTCTGTTCAATGTAATGGTATACAGAAGTATACAAAACTGTTAACTTGTTCCATGTAAACTGCCCTTGATCTCTGGAAGGGTGTATAGAAGAAATAGATAAATAAATAAATGTGTCATCATGAAAGAGCACCATATACAATCTACGCAGATGACATCATGATCTACACACCCATCTCAGTCGACAACCCGGACTACACCAATATAACAAACTGCCTCACACAAATGGCAAACTGGCTTCAAAAAAACAACCTATCAATAAACTACAGCAAGACGGAGGCACTGATCATCACGCGAAACCCGGACTTTATCCCCCCACCCGACATCAAGATAAAAGATACAATCATACCTATAAAATCAGGAGTGAAATACCTCGGAGTCATCTTGGACAAAGAACTTAACCTCCAAGCACATATAGGAAGAACAACCAAAAGCGCATACCACAGAATGCGACTCATCAGAAGACTCAAGCCCCTCCTCGCCCCAGAGCACTTTCGCACCATTTGCCAGGCACTAATAACCCCTCTACTAGACTTCTGCAATCCAATATACACCGGGCTACCAAAGCAGACCCTCAGACCTCTACAACTGGCACAAAACACAGCTGCCCGCATTATATCCGGTACTACAAGACAAGATCACATCACACCCATACTGAAAGAACTAAACTGGCTCCCAATCATCTCACACATCAAATACAAAACAATCATAAACATATTCAAGATCAAGCAACACTCTTCTGCCATAAGCCTACACACACTCATACAACCTGACACAAGCACAAGGCCAAGAAGAAGAGGCACCTCCAATCGTGTAAACACTCCAAAACACTTCACCAAGACCCGCAAAGACACCGCACAACGAGCACTCTCCCTGGCTGCTCCATCCATCTGGAACTCTCTCCCAGATGAACTGAGACTAACCACAGAAATCAAGGACTTCCGAAAACATCTGAAGACAACCCTGTTCATCGAATACTATGGTCATACCCCTTGAGCCAACAGACGTGACAGAACTGCAGACCCTCCCACCACCCCAAGACTGTATATAAGAATGTATAATAGCTCATGATGTATAATAGCGCACTATGTAGATAAAACAACGCTAATCATCTCCCCACCCACACACCACACTCTCCACTGCATGAAGACACTTGCCCTCCCCTTGATTGTTTGCTGTGGAAACTGCCTTGATTGAATGATAAGGCGGTATATAAATACCATTAAATAAATCATCCGGGAAATGCAGCTGCAAAAATTCTTTTGCCTTGGTCAGCTCCTCAAAGAAGATCCGCTCCCCCTTCCAGTCCACCCGCAGTCGCGCTGGGTAAAGCAAGGCCTGAGGGATGTTGTGGCTGGACAGGCGCCTCTTCAACTCTCTGAAAGATTGCCGCTTTTTGTCCAGCTCAGCACTATAGTCCAGAAAGACCCATACTTTAGCATTCTGGTAGGGGATCGCTCCCAGTTCCCGTACCTGCCGCAGAATCCAGTCCTGATGCCGGAAATTCAAAAGCTTTATCAGCACTGGTCTCAGTCGGTCCTGCACTGCTCTTCTACCCCCAGGAATTCTGTGCACTCTCTCCACTACTAGTCCCGAGGGGAGGGGAGGATCCTGAAACCAGCATTGCAGCAAACTCTCCATGCGTTCCGGCGTGACTGGCTCCCCTCCCCCTCGGGGAGGCCCAAAATCCTCAAATTTGACGTCCGCGAGCGATTTTCCAAGTCGTTTACCATGGCCCATAATCGCTTCAGCTGCTCCGCTTGGCTAGCATCATCCTTTTTTAGCATCTGCACTTCATCCTTCACATCAGAGATCCTCTGCTCCACTTGCTCAATTCTACTCACGTCCGCCTGCAACTCTGTATGCACTGCCTGCAATTCTCCCTGAATTGTGGCTAATCTGCCCGCCAGATCCGTACTGCTTTCTTTAATTGCGGCCAGCACCATAGCCTTTTCGGGGGGCACTGTCTCAGGTTTGCGCGGCTCCGTCCCACTCGCCTCTGTTCTCCCCGGCGTGTCAGGGCCTGCTGCCAGCCTCGTGTCGCCGCCATCTTGCCCTGCAAGACATTCAGTCATAGTGGGCTGCCGGGACCCTCTCGCCGCTTTCGAGGCACTGATTTGGCTTTTGCCGTTTTTTTTGCCTTCCGCTTTTGCCACCATCCACCACCCCGCCTCTGATCACTCTGCCTGGGGTCAGAACTGCTATTTTAACAGCACTTTACGCTCCGGGACCGGGGAGAGCCTCAGCCGTACGTCTCACCCTTAGCTCCGCATCACGTGACCTCCCACCCAACCAATTTCTAACCCAAGCAGTAACTTTAGGGTCCATCCCTAGGGTGCTCAGTTTGTTTATAAGTCGCCTGTGAGGAACAGTGTCAAAGGCTTTACCAGGGGCGGTTCAAGGCAATCTGCTGCCTGAGGCGAAGCATGAAAAGGCGCCCCCCCCCCACACACACACACACACCTTAGAGGGGGCGGGGCTTTTTCAGAAATCCAATCAGAGACTGGACCAAACCAAAAAGCCAATTAGATTATATGGAGGAAATTCAAGATGTTTGCACACAGGGCCGTACCGAGCTGCAATCACACCATGTGAGATTTGCAGCTCGGGCACACGCGCCCCCCCCCCCCTCCCAATACCACTGTCCAGTGCTGCCTGCTCTTTCCCTGCTGCTGCTGCCCTCTTTTTTTTTCACGGAGGCACCAGCAGCAGGGAAAGAGCAGGCAGCGCTGGATGGAGGTATGGGGAGGAGAAGGGGGCATGCGCCCGATCTGAAAGGCACCGGCACTTTAAGCAGATCTGTCCCTCCTTAACATCAAGTCGGAGGAGGGAGGGACCAGAGCTGCTTAAAGTGCTGCGAAAAGGCTTGGGGAGTGCATTTCGGCTGCCTACTATTGTCCTGCCAGCGGCAGCAGGGCGACAGCAGACAACTGAAATACGCCTCCCAAGCCTTTCTGCCCTGTGCAGCTGCACCACTTGCACAGGGCTAGGTACGGTCCCATTTTGCACACCAAGGAACTAAAAGACAGCAAGAACTAACAGCACAGTTTATAAAGCTAAATTATAACTCATTTTTATTTTGTTATAAACTGCGTTATGGTTCTTGCTTTTTCTTTTTCAACATATATTTTGCATCCACAGTAGGTGCAGAGCAGAACCAGGACATTCACCCATGGAACTCAATATTAAAAAAAAAAAATCTGATTCTGATCATCTCACAACAACAACCACCATTATTCTCCAGTACCAGGCATATTGTGAACTAATACAAAACCCTAGAACAAAGAGCAAACCTACCATACCATATCGGCACAAATTTCCAAAACTCACATAAGGAGCCCATCCAAAAAAAGTCACTGTAAATACTACAGTGGGCCCTGGAACATCCATGCACCTATTTGAAAAGTTGAACAAGTCAAATTACTAGAGTACAGTATAGATCTTTATGTACAAACTCCATGTTAACAGAACACCTAAACTCAGTCACACACTCGCAACATCGACCCTCAACAAGTACAGAATAAGTAACCACAATCTAAAGTAAAAATATGTAGACTAAATTTAAATTGAAACCCCAAGAAGCCAGAGTCCACATGCAGTGCAACATCAGATAAATAAGAGATGCAATTCCCCAATACTGTGTAAAATATAAAAATAGCACAAAGTCCAATCACTAAAATTA
Source organism: Ichthyophis bannanicus (assembly GCA_033557465.1). Lineage (NCBI taxonomy): Eukaryota > Metazoa > Chordata > Amphibia > Gymnophiona > Ichthyophiidae > Ichthyophis > Ichthyophis bannanicus. Next base: position 799,530,941 of record CM066036.1, read on the forward strand.
AATAAAAAAAAATTTTCTACCTTTGTTGTCTGACCATTTTATTCTCTGATCATGTTGGTCCCGATCTGAGGCTTCTGATTTCCTGTCTTCTCTTAGCTCTCTTTCTGTGGTCTATGATCCATCTGCCATTTCTTATCTCTTCTTTTGTTTTCTTCACTTCCTTCTATCAGCCCAGTTCCAGTAACCCTCCCCAGTATCAGCCCCCTTTCCAGTCCTTCCCTCCCAGTACTTCCAATGTCAACTGCCTTGCATTCCCACAACTGCAACTGGTGTCCATTCCCTTCCAGTCTCCCTCCTTCCCCACTGTCCAGCCCCTTCTAGTCCAAATACCATCCCAGATATTAGCTCACGTCCACTCTCAATGCAACCCCCCCCCCCCCCAGTCAGCTCCCTTCCAGTCACCCTACCCTTTGTCCATCCCTTTTCCAGTGCAATTTGCATGTCGGCTCCCTTGCAGCCTCCTCCCTATTACCCAGCCACCTACAACTCCCATCCCCAAGTGTGAGCTCCCTTCCAGTTCTCCTTCAGTACAACCCAGGTGTCAGCTCCTTTCCAGTCCCCTCCTTCCCCGTGTCGGCTTCCTTCATTGCCCCCTCCTTTTCCTGTCAGACCCTCCCATTATCCGCTCCCTTCCAGTCCCATTCTACCATCTTCCCGCATTAGCCCATTTGTAGCCCTAGCCCCTAGTTTTTCTTCCAGAGCCAGCAGCACTCTCCTCCCCTCCCCCATTAGCCCATTCCAGTCCCAGCCCATTTCCATTCCTATCCCCCTTATCAGCCCACCTCCAGTCTATCCCCCCCATCAGCCCATTTCCAGTCCTAGAACCCCCATAGTCAATCCTACCCCCCCCCCACCCTAAACCCCCATCAGCCCTCCAGTCCTAGCCCCCCATCAGCCCATTTCCAGTCCTAGCCCCCCCATAGCCCATTACCATTCCTAAACACCCCCCATCAGTCCACCTCCAGTCCTAACACCCCCTCCATCAGCCCATTTACAGTCCTAGCCCCACATAGCCTACCAGTCTTAAACCTCCCCATCAGCCCATTTCCAGTCCTAGTACCCCATAGCCCATTACCAGTTCTAAACAACCCCATCAGCCCATTTCCAGTCCATAAACCCCCATCAGCCCTCCAGTCCTAGCCCCCCATAGCCCATTACCACTCCTAAACAAACCCACATCAGCCCACATCCTGTACTCACCCCCCATCAGCCCAGTCCTAGACCCCCCCATAGCCAATTACCAATCCTAACCCCCCCCCCATCAGCCCATTTCCAGTCCTAGACTCCCCATAGCCATTTACCAGTCCTAGACTCCCCATAGCCAGTTATCAATCCTAGACCCCCCCATCAGCCCATTTCCAGTCCTAGACCCCCCATAGCCAATTACCAATCCTAACCCACCCCCTCAGCCCATTTCCAGTCCTAGACCCCCCCATAGCCAGTTGTCAATCCTAACCCACCCCATCAGACCATTTCCAGTCCTAACCCTCCCCCCATAGCCAATTACCAATCCTACTCCCCCAATCAGCCCATTTCCAGTCCTAGACACCCCCATAGCCAATTACCATTCCTACCCCCCCCCCCCTTCAGCCCATTTCCAGTCCTAGGACCCCCCATAGCCAATCCTACCCTACCCCGGGAAATAAAAAAAAGAACCTGGCTGCTGAAGCCGCTCCTGCAGCGGCAGCAGGAAATGCCCCGCGGCCTCCCTGGCAGAGTCCTCCTGTCTCCCTCAGTTTTAAATAGGAAATCGGTGTGGACTGAGCCTTCCTGTGCCTGTGAAGGACTGACCCTTTGTAGCTTTGTTCCGCCCCCAAAGGAAGTTACATATACGAGGGGGTACCCAAAAAAAACAGGAATAACACTGCCGTGGGCGGAGCTTGTGTAGTACGCACTTCTGCCGCTAGGTGTGTATAGTGCAACTCATTGTCAGTTCAGTGCCGCCTGTGTTGTCGACCTGGCTTGTTCTGTTCATCTTTCATGCGTGGCACCACTTCCGTTGTTCGTCTGATTCACAAATTTTGGCCAGTTTTAGCTATTCACCCCTGCTTTCAAAAACCACTGCAAATTGCCTATTCTCGCAAGCGTAATCTGCGGGATTTTTTGGTGAAATCCACGGCTTTTGTGGATCAGCCACTTTCAGCACATGATAATGCTGGCCATTTTCCATGTGGAAGGTGTTCTTTTTGTTTGAGTACTTTACCGGGTTTATTTTGGATTGATGGGCGTACACAAAAGAGTTATCACACCCGATGGCATACGGACTGCACTACAGTTTTTGTAGTTTATTTGATTGTATGCCCTTGCTCATTACCATATGTTGGAAGAACTTCGCGGATGTGTAAACAAAGGCTGGGGGAGCATGCTTCTCGCTTACGTACCCAATCACTTTCGGCACCTTTGGTCAGTCATTGTTTGGAACATACACATGATTTCGCTGATCTCCGTTGGCGAATCTTGGATCATATACCTCAGAACCCTCGTGGGGGTGATAGAATTCAGGCTCTACAGAATTTGGAACAGCGGTGGATTTTCCGTTTGCATTCAGTATGTCCTGAGGGACTAAATCAACAGCTTGACTGGCATACTATCTTTTAATTTTTTAATTCTTCAGATCCTGCAGGGTTGCCTGTTTGGTGGTTCCCCTACCTGGTTCTGATTGGCTTCTCAGTATGTGCTACACCTGATGGGTATGTCCCATTCAGAATTTCTGCATTGCTTTCTGGGTTATAAAAACCACTTTAGTTAGCTGTGTTTTGGAGGCTGACGTTTTTTCTACAGTGCTCTGACCTGAAGTAGGAGGTTTTTGGTTATACCCCCGAAACGTGGCACGTCGTACACATATCGGATACACTGTTGATGATATCAATTTTTCCAGCCCATTGTCTTCAAAAGCTAAGTATCAGCGGTTTTCTGAATAGCGCTGTTTTAAATGAGTTTTTTCAAATAAATTAAAAAAGACAGGCCACAGTGGTAGCAAGTAATTTTTCTTCCTACTGTGTTGGCCATTTCCGACAAAAGGTTATTAGCAAGTTTGGTTTTTTTCACTGGTTTTTTTGTTTGTTTTGTTACTTATTCTAAACTCAGCGGGAAGGTTTTGTTATTCTGTTCATCTGCAGTGATTGTTTTTGCTAGCGCTGTTTTGTTGTTGTTTCTTTTTTTATGATGACAAGTTTAAGTGAACAACATGCAGCTGTGAAATTTTGTTTTCTACTCGGTAAAAATGCTGCTGAAACTGTTTTAGTGTCAAACAGCTTATCAAGATGACGCTATGGGAAAAAGTCAAGTGTACCAGTGGTTTGCTGGGTTTAAAAATGGCGACATGTCGATTGATGACAAACCTCATTCTGGGCGTCCATCAACTGCCCGAATCGACGAAAATATTGAAAAAATTAGAGAGCTTGTGCTCACAGACCGTCGACAGACAATTGATCAACTGTCAGAGATTAGTGGAGCTCGGTTCAGCGAATTTTAACGGAAGATTTGGGAATGAAAAGGGTTGCTGCCAAGTTTGTTCCTCGGGTTCTGACTGACAATCAAAAGGAACATCGAGTTGAAACATGTCGTGTTTTGAAACAACAGCTTGAAACTGATCCAGATTTTCTGTCAAAGGTCATTACAGGTGATGAGTCATGGTGCTATGATTACGACCCAGAAACAAAGCAACAGTCAAGCCAATGGAAGACGTCATCGTCACCCCGTCCAAAAAAATGTCAAGTCAAAACAAACATCAAAACAATGCTGATTTGCTTTTTTGATACCAAGGGGGTAGTTCATTCAGAGTTTGTTCCCCCAGGTCAGACCGTCAATCAAACCTTTTATTTGGAAGATTTAAGAAGATTGCGCAACAGTGTTCGTCAAAAAAGACCCGATTTGTGGCAGACAGGAGACTGGTTCCTCCACCACGACAACGCACCTGCACACACAGCCATCTCTGTTAGACAGTTTTTGGCTAAAAATGGCATGGTTCCGCTGCCCCACGCACCTTACTCACCTGACCTGGCTCCGTGCGACTTTTTCTTATTTCCACGCATGAAAGGACACCGATTTGACAACATTGAAGAAGTCAATAATAAAAAGAGGGAGGAGCTGTCAGCCGTTTCTAAAGATGACTACAAAAAATGTTTCGAACAGTGGAAGCACCGGTGGGACAAATGTATCAGTTGTAATGGAGAGTATTTTGAAGGGGATAAGATTGTTTTGTAAAGAATTTGAAATAAACAGCTTTTAAAAAATAATTCCTGGGTTTTTTGGGTACCCCCTCGTAACTTCCTTTGGGGGCGGGACAAAGCTGCACGTGGTCCTTCACGGAGGTGAGAAGTCTCTGCACCCGTTTCCTTTCTATTTAAAACTGCATATCACAGCGCAGCTGCAGTCCTCTAAGGAGGCAGGGAGCCGCAGCTGCCAGAAAAGGAGGGTGAGTTGACTACTTCCGAGAAGCGGACTCAGCAGCAACTTGTGCACTTGTTTTTTTGGATTTTTGTTGGGGTTTTTTTTAACTGAAGGCGGAGTGAGGCAGCTGTTTTGGAGCATATTTTGCCGCCCTCAAGATTTTGCCGCCTGAGGCAGCTGCCTCACTTCGCCTCATTATAGAGCCGCCCCTGGACTTTACTGAAATCTAAATACACCACATCTAGGGCTCTCCCTTGGTCCAACTCCCTGGTCACCCAGTCAAAGAAATCAATCAGATTTGTCTGACAAGACCTGCCTCTGGTTAATCCATGCTGCCTCGGATCCTGTAATCCGCTGGACTTCAGAAACCTCACTATTTTCTCTTTCAGCAGCGTTTCCAATAATTTACTCACCACCGAAGTTAAACTAACTGGCCTATAGTTTTCAACCACATCCTTCCACTTTTGTTTGAAGGCACCACATGAGCCTCTCTCCAGTCCTTTGGCACCACTCCTGACTCCGAGGCATTGAAAAGGTCAGTCAGTGGAGCTGCTAGAACGTCCCCAAGTTCCCTCAGTATTCCAGGGTGTATCCCATCCGGTCCCATCGCTTTGTCTACTTTAAGTTCAGCTAGTTTCTCACGAACAGTCTTCTGAAAATTGTTCAAGATGTCCCTCGCTTCTGTTCCTGTTTATGGGTGTTTTCCGAGGTCCTGCTCCTGGTTCTTCATCTGTGAACACAGAACAGAAATATTTATTAAGCAATTCCGCTTCATCCTCATCTGCTTCTACATATTCCTCCCCTTCACCCTTAAGTCTGACAGTACCACTTTTGCCCTTCCTCTTCTCAGTAACATATCTGAAAAATGTCTTAACCCCCCCCCCCCCCCCCGTTTTATTGCATTGGCTATTTCCTCCTCTTTTTGAATCTTTGCTTTCCTGACTACTTTGCTAGCTTCTCTAAGTTGTTCTAAATATAGATGCCTGTCTTCCTCTCTCTGTGATCTCTTGTATTTCATGAAGGCCTCCCTCTTTTTCGTCACCTTTTCAGCTACTTCTTTCGAAAGCCATAGCGGTCTCCTTTTCCTTTTACATTTATTTACTATTTTAACAAAAAGGTTGGTTGCCCTTAAAATATCCCCTTTCAGTTTTGCCCACTGTTTTTTTCTACATCCCCCAGCTGTTCCCATCCTGCTAACAACTCCCTGAGGTATTAGCCCATCTTGGCAAAGTTAGTCTTCCTAAAGTCTGACCCTCACCTTTGAATGGATTCTAACAGCCCTAGTCCTAATACTGAACCACACCATCTGGTGATCACTGGATGCAAAATGAGCTCCCACTATTTATTTATTTATTTATTTATTTTATTTAGACATACCTGTATACCACCTTATCCTACAATCAAAGTGGTTGCATCACATCACAAATGGGTTACATTTAACATGTGAGTGCTTTACAACATTTAACATGAGGGTATTTAACAACATTAAGACAACACAATTTGAGGGTTACATTTATCAGAAACACTTTCACTATTGGTAAGCACCAAGTCCAGTATGGCCCCTTCACGTGTGGGGTCTGTTACCAATTGCCTGAATAGTTCTCCCTGTAGAGAATCCAGGATCTCTTTACTTCTAGATAATACTGCAGCAGGAATGTGCCAATCAGCATCCTGTTCATAGGGACTCAGTTGGACACCGTCCATGCCAGGACCTTTCTCCATTGGGGCAGGACCCTATGCCTCCAAACGCTTGCTGCAAGCACACAGCACCACCGCTTGGCATCATCCTACTTCATGCTCTGCTAGCTGGATTGTATGGTATCCATGGTGCATGTCACTCCAGACACTTGCCTGCTGATGCGGATGGCCCAGTGGTCCCTCCGTTTGCAGTGGACTCAAGCCGCAGGGTGCTTGCAGGACAGGGTGCTCATCACCCGTCCCTTGGCTCTCTCGACTGGTGGCAAAACCTCCAGTATCTACTGACCAGGATGCCCTTCCAGCCCCCTGCACCCCAGAGGATCCTCACTACAGATGCCTCGAAGCTGGGGTGGGGAGCTTCTGCACTCGGGGCAGCTAATCATCGACAGAGTCTCCAGCAAATCAACCTCTTGGAGATCCAAGCTCTAGCCTTAGCCCTCTGGGCTTTTCACTACCACCTGCAGCACCAGGCAGTGCTTGTTCAGACAGACAACCAGGTGGCGTTGGTCTATGTGAACAAGCGGGGGGGGGAGCACGGGTTTGACCCTGCTATGCCAGGCAGCGGTGAGCCTCTGCTCGTATTCCAGTTTACCTGTAGGTAGTTTACCTCCTGGGCCAAGACAGCACCCTGGCAAACTGGCTCAGCCGGGTCCTTCAGCCGCACAAATGGAGGCTGGACCCCATGGACCTCTTTGCCAGTCTGGCCAATGCACAACTGCCCCACTTCTGTTCCCAGCAGCTGCACCCCTCCCGGGTTGCAGTGGATGCATTTCTGATCTCTAGGGTGGAGGGCCTCCTTTACGCCTTCCTGCCCACACCACTGATCACCAAGACACTGTTCAAGGTTCAGCACAAGGCCACAGTGATCATGGTGGTGCCATGATGTGCCAGGCAGCTGTGGTTTCCCCTTCTTCTCTGCCTGGCCACATCACCCCTGGTTCCCCTGGGATGCAATCCAGGCCTACTGACACAGGAGAAGGGCCTTGTCTTGTACACCACCTTGGGGGTCCCTGACACTCATGGCCTGGCTGCTGAAAGGGTGGCTGTGGCCCTTTTCAATCTATCTATTGAAGTGAAGGAGGTCGTCCTCTCTTCCCGCAAAACCTCCACACCGGGCATATGCCTTCAAGTGGCGGAGCATCTTGTCAACCCTTTCTCCTGTTCCATCCAGCTAGTATTGTAGTACCTGCTTCACTTGTCCTGGGCAGGGCTGAAATCTAACTCCGTAAGAGTGCACCTCAGCACTCTCACGGCGCACCACCATCTCATTAAGGGAAAACCCTCTCTGCTCAACCCCTCCTGTCTTGTTTCCTGAGAGGGGGCTCCTCCTGTCAAAACCACTCGTCCACCTGCCATCAGTGGAGTGGGACCTTAACATGGGGCTCTCCAAGCTCACCATGCCACTCTTTGAGCCTGCCACCTCAAAGTGGCAGTCCTCCTGGTGCTTACCTCTGCGATCATCAGATGTTAGTGGCAAAACACCATACACTAGGTTCTACAAGAACAGGGTTGTGCTCTGCACACACCCCAAGTTTCTACCCAAGGTAGTATCTCTGTTCGATTTCAACCAGCAGGTGGTGCTTCCCACCTTCTTTCTATGGCCTCACCCCAGCAAGGCTATGGACTGTAAGCGGTTGCTAGCCTTTTATCTCAAAAATAGAAAAATCACTCCAATATTAACAAACGTGTCTTCTAACTGCGAAAAATAGTGTAGTTTTCTTTAAACAAATAATTCAGGTCTCAGCATATCAAGGCACAGGTGAATAAACGACCATTTTACAGGCCGTCTGCACCAAACATAAGCCCAGTAACATCAATGACCTGAAGAGTGGCAACTGGCGTACTCCACACCTCGTATTTATACGAATAAAAAATGACAGCACTTAGCTTGTAAATCAGGCAGGAGAATCACAAAAACACCAGCTGCATCCCCGACGTTATCACATCAAGAGCTCATCAAACGTTTCGCGGAACTACCCGCTGCTTCAGGGGAATCTGCAGAAACACATACAAACCACACATACTAAACCAAAACCTTTAATATACAGCAACACACTGAAAAAGTACTCTATAAAAGTTAAAAGGACCACCAGTTGCCATTTACCTGCCAGCTGAACTTCAACTGCGCCGGACAAAAGAAGCACTCATGCGCACTGCAACCGACACAAGCCCTTTAAACAAGCACACTTAATGACGTCAGGGGAAATCCCCTGTGTCAATCAAACTGAGTTAAAGGGCCAAAACGTAACCCAGACACCAACCTGACTCATACACAGACAGCCCAATCAATCTGTAGATTTAAACCATCAGGGGCTACTGTACCTAGACGAAAGATCCAACTTTGCTCACGCCGCAAAAGCGTCTGTTCCCGGCTCATCCCGTTCCGCCCACACCCAACCTTCTCCACGCAAAAACATGCAATATCATTAAAAGAATGTTGGAATTCAGAAAAATGGGCCACGAGAGGCGCTGACAAAACACTGCAGCGGAGCCTGCTTTTATGTTCCGACAACCGTTTACGGAAAGGCCGACACGTACTGCCAATGTAAAGAAGCTGACACGGGCATCGGATCGCATAAATCACAAATGCAGAATCACAAGTGGTGACATCGCGCAACTTATAGCGTGTGCCCCGGTACTCAAAAACAGAAACCGTAGATGAAACCTCACAGACAGCACAATGCCCACAAGGAGCATGGCCACCCATCACCTCATTTAGTCGTGGGGGAGAATTCAATATCTCACGGATGTTACGTTGGCGCTGCCACACACATCTGACAGTGTGATTTTCCAACCCAGGGACAGTGCGGACAACAGGAAGATGTTTTTTAACTATACGCTGGATACTGAAACTTAAAGGTGAGTACTTGGAAATGAAATTCACAGAGGTGCTATCCACATCAACCGGCTTAACCTTAGGAGTTAGCAAAAGAGACCGGTTGTTGAATAAAGCCCGTTTATATGCATCACCCACAATCTTTTTGGGATATCCCCGAGCCTGAAAACCATCCATTAATATCCGGGACTTATTCTTAAAATCTACCAGATTGGAACAGTTACGCCGATAGCGGATGAACTGAGAAAAAGGCAAGCTGTTTCTTAAAGCCAATGGATGGGCGCTAGAGTAATGCAGGAGAGTATTCCTGTCAGTGGGCTTCCTGTAGATAGAAGTTCCCCATCCCTGGGCACCCTTGCTGACCTCAACATCAAGAAACACAATTTTGTGGAAACTATGGGTGCTAGTAAAACTAATATGCTCATCACAAGCATTAAGCCACTGAACAAAACTCAAAAAGGCCTCCAAAGTGCCCCCCCAAAGTAAAAAGACATCATCAATGTACCGATGCCAAGACAAAATGTGAACTGAGAGGGGGGATCTCCCAAGCCACCGTGCCTCAAACCGGGCCATATACAGGTTGGCCACGGAAGGAGCGCACGTGGCACCCATGGCGACCCCAGCTTTTTGATGGTATAATGCCCCCTCAAACTGAAAATAATTCTCAAAAATAGCTAGCCGGGCCAAACATTTGACAAAACTGATCATAGCAAAATCAAGGTCGCCACGCCGAACAAGACAGTCCTCAACAACCTCAACCGCCGCAGCCTGAGGAATAGATGTATATAAAGAAACTACGTCTAGGGTACAAAACATCCCCTGACCCGGCCAAATCAGCGTGTTCATGTAAGATGTTAAGAAAATGCATGGTGTCGCGAATATAGGCGGGGATTTGCAGCAACATCGGTCTTAAAAATGAATCTACAAATGTTGATAAGGGCTCTAACACCGTGCCCCTAGTGGACACGATGGGACGTCCCGGGGGCTGTTGTAAACATTTGTGTACCTTCGGTAAAAGATAGAACTTAGCTAAGCCAGAACTGCGGGGGTTCAAAAAGGCAAATTCTTTTTTTGAAATCAATTTAGACAAAAACGCCGAAGTCGTAATCTCTAAAATAGATTTCTGTAACTCAGCAGTAGGATCTATCAATAACTTCTCATAGGTAACAACATCAGAAAGTTGCTTGAAAGCCTCACGTAAATAATCAGCCCTCCCCCAAATCACCACAGCACCCCCCTTATCAGCAGCACAGATAACAATATCTGGATTTGATCTTAAGTCAGCCAAGGCTGTATTTTCAGCGGGAGTCAAGGTGGATAGCTGCCTGCACCGGGACTGCTCTAACTGCGCAACATCATGAAGAACAAGTTGTTTAAATATCAACAAACCCGGGGGTAATTGCCCCGGCGGCGACCAGGAAGACTTCAAAGGTAAGGAAACCCGTGGAGGACCCGTAATGACCGGACTAGGAGGCACATCTTGGGAATTTGCAAAAAAGAATTTCAAATGCAATTTACGAATGAGCCCCTCTAGCTCCACACGGAACTGGAAGGCATCAAAAAAAATTTTTGGCACAAAAGATAATCCTTTCTCCAGGACCTGAAGTTGAGAGCCAGTTAATGAAATAGGTGTCAAATTAATGACCAGGGAGGGCCCCGCTGCAGCAGGGGCAGATGCCGCAAGGCAGTCACCTACTGCCCCCCTGCTCGACCTTTGGCCCGACCCCGAGAACCGCCACTCCTGTTGTAAGTCCCGCTCGAGTCCAAAAAAGCCCTGTGGGGAGCTTTACCAGAGTCACCAGTCGATGAATCTTCTGAGGAGTACTCAAAATCAACCCGTTTCCGTTGTCTTCTCCGCATGCGTCGGTTGGGATTGAGCCACGGATATACGTAGCCCGTAGTGTAATCGTCGTAATCGCGCTTCAGTTTCTTAGCCTTGGCTGCCTTAACTTCCTCGCGTAACGTTGTCAGCTGTTTAGCGATCTCATCAGAATGTGATTGAAAACTTGCCGCGGAATCTTTAGATTTAAAGTCAGTCAACAGATCTTCCACCTCCTTGATCTGTGCTTCTAAGCTGGTTTTAGCCGCATCAATAACCAGGACCATCAGATCCAGCGAGCACTTGTTTAGAATGCAGTTCCATTTGTTCATAAACACAGGATCGGAGGCAAATAATCGGGGCTCCTTGTAAATTCGGAGACCACGGGGGATGTGTTGTCGGCGAACATATTCAAGTAAAGACAAGCGGTGCAGCTCAGAGCGTACAATGCGTTTCTGTAAATTCAGCACAAGGTCCCAATTGAACACGCTGATTTGGCCGGGTCAGGGGATGTTTTGTTAGCTACCCTAGATGTAGTTTCTTTATATACATCTATTCCTCAGGCTGCGGCGGTTGAGGTTGTTGAGGACTGTCTTGTTCGGCGTGGCGACCTTGATTTTGCTATGATCAGTTTTGTCAAATGTTTGGCCCGGCTAGCTATTTTTGAGAATTATTTTCAGTTTGAGGGGGCATTATACCATCAAAAAGCTGGGGTCGCCATGGGTGCCACGTGCGCTCCTTCCGTGGCCAACCTGTATATGGCCCGGTTTGAGGCACGGTGGCTTGGGAGATCCCCCCTCTCAGTTTCACATTTTGTCTTGGCATCGGTACATTGATGATGTCTTTTTACTTTGGGGGGGCACTTTGGAGGCCTTTTTGAGTTTTGTTCAGTGGCTTAATGCTTGTGATGAGCATATTAGTTTTACTAGCACCCATAATTTCCACAAAATTGGTGTTTCTTGATGTTGAGGTCAGCAAGGTGCCCAGGGATGGGGAACTTCTATCTACAGGAAGCCCACTGACAGGAATACTCTCCTGCATTACTCTAGCGCCCATCCCTTGGCTTTAAGAAACAGCTTGCCTTTTTCTCAGTTCATCCGCTATCGGCGTAACTGTTCCAATCTGGTAGATTTTAAGAATAAGTCCCGGATATTAATGGATGGTTTTCAGGCTCGGGGATATCCCAAAAAGATTGTGGGTGATGCATATAAAACGGGCTTTATTCAACAACCGGTCTCTTTTGCTAACTCCTAAGGTTAAGCCGGTTGATGTGGATAGCACCTCTGTGAATTTCATTTCCAAGTACTCACCTTTAAGTTTCAGTATCCAGCGTATAGTTAAAAAACATCTTCCTGTTGTCCGCACTGTCCCTGGGTTGGAAAATCACACTGTCAGATGTGTGTGGCAGCGCCAACGTAACATCCGTGAGATATTGAATTCTCCCCCACGACTAAATGAGGTGATGGGTGGCCATGCTCCTTGTGGGCATTGTGCTGTCTGTGAGGTTTCATCTACGGTTTCTGTTTTTGAGTACCGGGGCACACGCTATAAGTTGCGCGATGTCACCACTTGTGATTCTGCATTTGTGATTTATGCGATCCGATGCCCGTGTCAGCTTCTTTACATTGGCAGTACGTGTCGGCCTTTCCGTAAACGGTTGTCGGAACATAAAAGCAGGCTCCGCTGCAGTGTTTTGTCAGCGCCTCTCGTGGCCCATTTTTCTGAATTCCAACATTCTTTTAATGATATTGCATGTTTTTGCGTGGAGAAGGTTGGGTGTGGGCGGAACGGGATGAGCCGGGAACAGACGCTTTTGCGGCGTGAGCAAAGTTGGATCTTTCGTCTAGGTACAGTAGCCCCTGATGGTTTAAATCTACAGATTGATTGGGCTGTCTGTGTATGAGTCAGGTTGGTGTCTGGGTTACGTTTTGGCCCTTTAACTCAGTTTGATTGACACAGGGGATTTCCCCTGACGTCATTAAGTGTGCTTGTTTAAAGGGCTTGTGTCGGTTGCAGTGCGCATGAGTGCTTCTTTTGTCCGGCGCAGTTGAAGTTCAGCTGGCAGGTAAATGGCAACTGGTGGTCCTTTTAACTTTTATAGAGTACTTTTTCAGTGTGTTGCTGTATATTAAAGGTTTTGGTTTAGTATGTGTGGTTTGTATGTGTTTCTGCAGATTCCCCTGAAGCAGCGGGTAGTTCCGCGAAACGTTTGATGAGCTCTTGATGTGATAACGTCGGGGATGCAGCTGGTGTTTTTGTGATTCTCCTGCCTGATTTACAAGCTAAGTGCTGTCATTTTTTATTCGTATAAATACGAGGTGTGGAGTACGCCAGTTGCCACTCTTCAGGTCATTGATGTTACTGGGCTTATGTTTGGTGCAGACGGCCTGTAAAATGGTCGTTTATTCACCTGTGCCTTGATATGCTGAGACCTGAATTATTTGTTTAAAGAAAACTACACTATTTTTCGCAGTTAGAAGACACGTTTGTTAATATTGGAGTGATTTTTCTATTTTTGGCATTTCTCACTCCGTGAATTTTGACCAATTACGCTTTGGTTTACCAGCCTTTTATCTCAGGCACACCCAGGAGCACTGCTGAACCTCTCAGCTCTTTGTTTCTTGTGACCCTAGTTGGTTGGGAGCTGTAGTCTCTAAGTGGACCCTGTCCAACTGGGTCGCTGACTGCATCACCTTCTCATATGAGCAGGCTGCTCTCTCGCTGAGGCGCCATGTTATGGTGCACAGCGTCTGCGCCATAGTGGCCTCTGTAGCAAATTTGCACTCCATTCCCTTGTCGTAAATCTATCAGGCCACCACCTGGTCCTCAGGCCACACTTTTGCCACTCGCTACAGTCCCGTCAGGACAGCACCTTCGGCCAGGCAGTCCTCCATCATTTATTTAGGGTATAGACAACTCCTGCCCTTTGGTGTGTTCAGGCTACTGGAGCTTGACTCCTCGTTTGGCACCTGGGCTGCTCGGGAGTCTATTATCTCCCAATTTATTGCACTGCTCACTGTTCACCCTTTTTTCTGGTGACCTGTGAACATTTTACATGTTTTTAGTAGCCTGTAGCTAGGGAGTCCCATATGTGAGGACTGACGTCCTGCTTGTTCCCAGAGAAAGCTTAATTACTCACCTGTAACAGGTATTCTCCAGGGAGAGCAAGAATCGGTCCACACAACCTTCCCCGTGTAGTTGCTTTTCTTTTTGCTGTCTTGTGCTATATCATACTGAGGCAAGATGGCACCTTTGGGCGGGAAGGGGACCATGCATGCGTCGTGGTACATATCTCAAAGGCTTTTTTTTTTTTTTTTAAACTGGGGAGAGGTTACCGCATGGGCTTAGAAGGCCATGACATCACTCATATGTGAGGACTGATTCCTGCTGTCCCCGGAGAACATTTGTAAGAGGTAACTATGCTATCCCTTCAGCCCATCCTTCTCAGAGTAAACCCCATTTACCTGTACGTTTGTCACCTCCTACTCAACCAATTTCTAACCCAGTCAGTAACTTTAGGATCCATCGCTAGAGTGTTCAGTTTGTTTATAAGTCGCCTGTGCGGAATGGTGCCAAAGGCTTTACTAAAATCTAAGTACACCACATCTAGGGGTCTCCCTGGTCCAGCTCCGTGGTCACCCAGTCAAAGAAGTCAATCAGATTTGTCTGAGGAGGCCTGCCTCTAGTAAACCCATGCTGCCTTGAATCCTGCAATCCATTGGACTTTAGAAACCTCACTATCCTCTGTTTTAGCAGCGTTTCCATTAATTTACTCAACACAGGTCAGACTAACCTCATCTTTACTTCCGTTTTTGTGTAAAGGGACCACGTGTGCCTTTCTTCTTTCTTCTGGAACCACTCCATGCTCTAAAGAAGCATTGAAAAGGTCAGAGAGTGGAGCCGCTAAAACGTCCCCAAGTTCCTTCAGTATTCTCGGATGTATCTTATCTGGCCCCATTGCTTTTACTTTTAGTTCAGCTAGTTCCTCACAAACAGTCTTCTAAAAACTATTCAAGATCCCCTTCACTTCTGAGATCCTGCTCTTGGCCCTTCATCTGTGAACATAGAGCAAAGATATTTGTTAAGCAATTCCGCTTTCTCCAGGACTAAGCAGGAAGTCAGTCCTCACTTATGGGTGACGTCGGCGCCGACGGAGCCCTCGCGGAGCAATTTTCCCCAGCTTTCGCAGAAAGCCTTTGGGAATTGCAGCGCGCATGCGCGGTCCCCTTCCCGCCAAGGGATGCCATCTTGCTCAGTCTTCTTTTTTCCGCGGAGCCCTACAGACGTAGTCTGTTACCGCCGCAGAAAAGTTGATTGATTTGTTTTTACGTTAAATTGTTCTCGGTTCGTGTGTTCCTCTTCCCGCCGGGCCTCGATATCCTCTATTGGGCCCGTCTACGTTTTTATTATTTATTTTATTCCAACTGGCATTCCCGCCACTTTTTCCTTCATCCCTGGCAGCGTGGTCTTTCGACCTTGCCGGGGTTCTTTTTCCCCCGATGGCCGCCAGCGGTTTTAAAAAGTGTGATCGTTGTATCAGACTCATGTCTCTCACCGACACGCATGACTGCTGCCTCGGGGCCGAGCATGACCCTATGAGCTGTGGCCCGTGCAGCAAGATGTCCTCGAAGGCTCTCAGGAGCCGGCAGTCGCAAAGGGATTGGATCTTCTCTGACTCCGCGCGGACCTCGTCAGAGGCCTCGACGCCTCGTGGCTCCGGCTCGGAGCATCGTCGGAGTTCTTCTGAGCGGGGCTCCCCCGGCCGGGAATACCAGCGGGAGAAGAAGCCCGCGAGGGTGGAGCCGGGAGGCGATCCCGGTCCTTCGAGGGCCAGGTCACCTAGCCCGGCCCGACACCCCGGGCCGTCGGAGAGGGAAAGGCCTTCGAAGCTTCCTCGTCTCGAAGTGGAGTCTCCTAGACACGTGAGTGCTATAGTCCTCCTGGACTCCCCCACGGATGAGTCGGCGGCTGCTGGGTCTTCTGAGCTTGATCTCAGACTGACGTCCTTGGAGCGCAGTATATCTGCCTTCATGGACCAGCAGCGGGCATGGATCACCGGCCTCGCCAGTGCATCTGCCCCGACCACCGGGACGTCGACGCTCCAGTCGACCCCGGAGGCCGAGTCGATCCTCGAGTCCATGTGAGCTCGAGTTGATCCTCGACCTAGGTCTCCCTCGGCTTCCCGTTCGGGACCGAGGTCCTCGACGCCGGCGTCGGGTCGGCGGTCCCCGGGCCCCGCCCACACGGAACCGCTCGATTCCTCTTCGGAGGAGTCGGGCTGGGACACGGAGGAGGACGAGTCACCCGGTTGTTTCCAGACTCGGTGCGTCCCCTCCGACTCGCCCGAGTCGGAGCCTCGGAGGCGGTCCCCCCCGGAGGATACCCGGTTCTCCGACTTCGTGAGGGGCATGGCCAAGGCTTTGGCCTTCCCCGCGGATCCGGAGGAGGAACCCCGAGCCGAGGAGCTCGAGGCCCTTCAATACGACTCCCCCCCGAGGGAGGCCTTCACTGTACCGGTTCCCCCGATGCTGGAGCGGCTTCTCTTCCGCATGTGGGAGAGCCCAGCCTCTACGCCAGTGTTGAGCAAGCGGGTCGATTCCATGTATCGAGTCCACAAGAGCCCCGGGTTCCAGAAGGCGCAGCTTCCGCACCACTCCATGGTGGTGGAGTCGGCCATGCATCGACTTAAGAGTCAAAAGATGCACGCCTCGGTGCCTCCGGGTAAGGAGGCCCGGAACCTGGACGCCCTCGGTAGGAAGTGCTTCCAGGGCTCTATGCTTGCTTGTCGGGTCCAGACATATCAGCTGTATATGGGTATGTACCTCCGAGACCTGGCGAAAGAAATTGAGGGTTTCTCTGCCGGTCTCTCTCCGAGGAACCCTTGCAGCGGTTCCAGGCCTTGTCCTCAGGGATTCGAGAATGTTCGAAGTTCATTTCTTGAGCGGCCTATGATGGCTTCGAGGCATCGGCTCGGGTAGCCGGAGCTGGCATCGGGGCTCGCCGCCAGGCTTGGCTTCAATCATCCGACCTCGAGCCATGGGTGCAGGACAAGTTGGTCGATGTTCCTTGCCGAGGGGAAAACCTCTTCGGCAAACCCATGGCCGAAAAGGCGGCGGAGCTCGAATCAGAGACTCTCACCAGGACTCGCCTCTCCAGGAAGTCCTCTGCCCCTTCACAGAAGAAGAAGGGCTCGGGCAAAAAGCCTTTTTACCCGAGGAAAGTGTTTGCTTATACGCATCACCAACCACAATATCAGGCCACTACCCCCCTTCAGGGGCAGCGGCCTAGGGGACAGGGTAACGGTTCCCGGAAGCAAAAAGCCCCCAAACCCACCACGCAGGCCCCGGCCCAGCAGGGTGGAGGTTTTTGACTATGCCAGCACGGGCGGTCGGCTGACCCACTTTGCTCACAGGTGGTCAGCCATTACATCCGATGCCTGGGTGTTGCAGGTGGTCCACAAGGGCTACCTCCTGCGTTTTCACCAGCTGCCCCCCCTCTACTTCCCAGGGGAGCCTTCCAGACCCCCGCTGCACGAGGACGTACTCCTTCAGGAGTTGCAAAGCGTGCTTCAAGAACGGGCGGTGGAGCCAGTGCCCCAACACTCGTGGGGTCACGGGTTTTACTCGAGGTACTTCCTGGTTCCAAAGAGAACAGGAGGCCTCAGGCCCATTCTAGACTTGCGCAACCTCAACAAGTTCCTGCAGCGGGAAAGGTTCAAGATGCTTACCCTTGGAACCCTACTGCCCTACCTCCAACGGGGAGATTGGCTATGCTCCTTGGATCTAAAGGATGCTTATACCCACATCCTTATTCATCTGGACCACCGACAATACCTAAGGTTTGTGGTGGCAGGGAATCATTATCAGTACCGAGTGCTGCCTTTTGGCCTGTCCTCCGCTCTCAGGGTGTTCACGAAGTGCCTGGCAGTGGTGGCAGCCTTCCTAAGGCTTCAAGGTCTCTTCGTCTTCCCATACCTGGACGACTGGCTCATCTGGGCGTCGTCGGCTCCAGAGGTCGCCCAGGCCGCCCAACGTACGGTGGCTCTGCTTCAGCACTTGGGCTTCGTCATAAACTTCGAAAAGTCCGCTTTGCTCCCCTCTCAGGACCTCGAGTTCATAGGGGCACGGCTGGACACTCGGCGGGCTCGTGCCTTCTTGCCTCTGGAACGGGCCAACAGGCTCATGGCCCTAGCTGGCGGGTTCAGCGGTGAGTCGCCGGCCCCTGCCAGACAGTTCCTGCAGTTGCTCGGGCACACTCCGAACGCCCATCTACATATGAGACATGCCCAGTGGAGCCTTCGCTCTCAGTGGCATCAGGCCACAGGGAGGCTGTCGGACCTGTTACAGGTTTCCGACCGTCTGGTCTCCTCCCTGCAATGGTGGCTTCACCTGCCCAATCTAGTGCTCGGCATGCCCTTTCAGTCTCCACCGCTGTCCCGGGTGCTCACGACAGATGCTTCCCTCCTGGGTTGGGGGGCGCATTGTCGGGGGACATGCACTCAAGGCCTTTGGACGCCTTGGGAAGCCGCCCAGCAGATAAACTTCCTGGAGCTGCGGGCGATCCGCCTAGCTCTGCGGACCTTCTCTCACCTAACGTTCAGTCAGTCCGTACTGGTGCAGACGGACAATCAGGTGGCAATGTTCTGCGTGAACAAGCAGGGGGGCACGGGCTCCCTCCTTCTATGTCAGGAAGCCCGGAGGCTGTGCTCTTGGGCGGTCGATCACGACATCCTCCTCAAGGCGGTTTACCTGCCAGGGCAGGACAACTGCCTGGCGGACAAGCTGAGCCGGATCCTGTTACCACATGAATGGAAGTTGAACACCGCGGTGGTTCCGCAGATCTTCCTCCGGTGGGGCTCTCCCACCGTGGACCTGTTTGCCAGTCCCCTGAACAGGCAGCTCCCCAGGTTCTGCTCCCGGCACCCTCATCCTCTTCGAGTAGCGCCGGATGTTTTCCTCATCTCGTGGTCCACGGGTCTGCTGTATGCCTTCCCTCCCACGCCACTGGTGTCCCGGACATTGTTCAAAGTTGTCCAGGACAGGGCCTCTGTGATCCTGGTAGCGCCCCGGTGGCCGAGACAACCGTGGTTCCCTCTGCTTCTACAGCTGGCGGTGGACACCCCTCTCCCTCTGGGGTTTCAGCCCGATCTCCTGACCCAGGATCAGGGAACTCTTCTGCACCCCAACCTCCGGGCTCTGCACCTGATGGCCTGGCTGCTGAAAGGGTAGTCCTAGCTCCGCTTCTTCTACCCCCGGAGATGGAAGCCGTCATCCTAGCATCTCGGCGACCTTCCACCTGGAAATCTTACGCCCTCAAATGGCGTCGTTTCTCGGTCTGGTGTTCTCAGCGATCTGAGGACCCCTTCGCTTGTTTAGTATCGGTGGTACTGCAATATTTGCTTCACCTCTCCGATCTAGGTCTCAAATCCAACTCTGTCAGAGTTCACCTCAGTGCTCTCTCTGCACATCATTCACCGGTTGAAGGCCAGCCTCTCTCTTCGCACCCCTTGGTGGCGTGTTTTCTCAGAGGCCTCCTTCTACTTAAGCCTCCGTTGCGCCCCCCCAGCCCCTGACTGGGACCTCAACATGGTTCTGCAAAGGCTTACCTGCCCACCTTTTGAGCCCATGGCTACCTGCCCTCTTCGTTTCCTCTCCTGGAAAACTCTCTTCTTGGTAGCCCTCACTTCCACGAGGCGAGTAAGTGAGCTACAAGCTCTAGTGTCGGAGCCCCCGTACACTAGGTTCTACAGGAATAGGGTAGTCCTGCGGATCCACCCCAAGTTTCTTCCAAAGGTGGTCTCCCACTTTCACATCAACCAGGAGGTGGTTCTTCCGACCTTCTTTCCCACGCCGCACACCAGCCGAGCTGAAACGGTGCTGCATACCCTGGACTGTAGAAGAGCCTTATCCTTCTACCTTGACCGTACGCGAGAGCATAGAAAAGTGGTCCAGCTTTTCGTCTCGTTTGACCCCAATCGGTTGGGGGTACCTGTCTCTAAGCGTACTCTGTCCATCTGGGTAGCCGACTGTATCGCCTGGACTTACGGGGCAGCCGGTCTCTCCTTGGAAAGTCGTGTCACGGCGCATCGGGTCAGGGCGAAGGCCGCGTCTGTGGCTCACCTCCGCTCTGTTCCATTGGCAGACATCTGCCGGGCCGCTACTTGGTCTTCAGGTCAGACCTTTGCGGCTCATTACTGCCTGGAAAGGGAGTCCCGCAGGGACAGTGCTTTCGGTCAGGCAGTCCTCCACAATCTCTTTGAGGTTTAGGCAACTCCTACCCTCCGGCCCCGGTGTTGGCTACTGGCCGGATGCGTATTCAGAGAAGATTCCTTCCTTCTGTACTGTTGAGCCTCAGGGAGCTCTTTTTAGGCTTGAGGTCTCCGGTAGCCTTAAGCTTGGGAGTCCCATAAGTGAGGACAGACTTCCTGCTTGGTCCTGGAGAAAGAGTAGTTACTCACCTGTAACAGGTGTTCTCCAGGAGCAGCAGGAATCAGTCCTCACAACCCTCCCTCTTCCCCTCGGAGTTGCAATCATTCTTTTTGCTAACTTTTGCTGTCTTGCCGCTATGTCATCAGACTGAGCAAGATGGCATCCCTTGGCGGGAAGGGGACCGCGCATGCGCGCTGCAATTCCCAAAGGCTTTCTGCGAAAGCTGGGGAAAATTGCTCCGCGAGGGCTCCGTCGGCGCCGACGTCACCCATAAGTGAGGACTGATCCCTGCTGCTCCTGGAGAACACCTGTTACAGGTGAGTAACTACTCTTTATGCTCATCAGCTTCTACATATTCTTCCCCTTCACTCTTGAGTTTGACAATACCACTTTTCTCCTTGTTAACATATCTGAAAAATGTCTTGTCCTCACATTTTATTGCATTGCCTATGCTGTCTTCTTTTTGTATCTATGCTTTCTTCTTTCCTAGCTTCTATTAAGTTTTTCCAAATATTTGATGCTAGTCTTCCTCTTTCCGTGTTCTCTTGTATTTTATGGAAGCCATCCTCTTTTTCTTTACTTTTTCAGATGTATCTCCATTTTCCTGACCACTTTCATTGCTTCTCTTAGCTTTTCCAAATATTAATACTTGTCTTTCTCTTTTTGAAGTCCACTCTTTTTCCTCACATTTTCAGCTACTTGTTTTGAGAACTATAGTTGCCTCCTTTTCCTTTTACATTTATTTACTTTCTTAACAAACTTTGTTTTCTCTTAAAATATCCCTTTTCAGTTTTGCCCACTGCTTTTCTGCCATCCTCTAAGGCAGAGGTTCCCAACTCCAGTCCTGGAAGGCCAAACGCCATTCAGGTTTTCAGGCTGTCCCTAATGAATATGCATGAGATACATTTGAATACAATGGGGTCAGTGCATGCAAATGCATCTCATGCATATTTATTAGGGACAGCCTGAAAACCTGAATGGTGCTTGGCCCTCCAGGACTGGAGTTGGGAACCTCTGCTCTAAGGACTCCTTGGTCCTATCTTGATAAGTGTTTTTTTGCCTAGATTCTAGTACTGTTACTTTTGAATGAGCTGTCTCAGCCTTCTCCCTTCTACTTAACCATGCTATCCTAGTGATCACCGGATGTGAGATGATCACCCACTTTAACATCAAAAACACTTTTTCCATTTGTAAGCACCAGATCCAGAATGGCCCTACTGGGTGGGTTCTTTTAGCAGTTGCTGGAATAGTTCTCCCTGTAGAGAATCCAGGATCTCCTTATTTCTCCAGGACCAAGCAGGAAGTCAGTCCTCACATATGGGTGTCATCGGCGCCGATGAAGCCCCAGCGGAGCATTTCCCCAGCTTTCTATGAAAGCCTTTGGGAATGCAGGCACGCATGCGCGGTTCCCTTCCCGCCTAAAGGTGCCATCTTACCTCAGTCTCTTTTTTTTTCCGTGAAGCCCACCAGACGTGTGTCCAGTTTTCCTGGTTAAAATTAGATTTTTCAGCAATTTTTGCTATTTTTTCTCCCGGTTCGATGCCGGTTCCCCTCCCGCCGGGTTCGGTACACCGGTATCGAGCCCGATACTTCTTTTTCCGTTTTTGCCCTTCGTGGCTGGCGTTCGTGCCCTTTTTTCTATTTTTCCCTGGAAGGCCGGTCCTTTGACCTCGCGGGGACTCTTTTTTTTCCCCGATGGCTTCCAGCTGTTTTAAGAAGTGTGATCGGTGTAAGAAACTAATGTCTCTCACCGACACACACGACTGCTGCCTTCGGTGCCTTGGCCCCGACCACAATCCTAAGTCGTGCGGGGCCTGTGGAAAGATGTCTTCCAAGGCACTACGAAGTCGCCAGCAGCAAAAGGAAAGGCTTTTCTCTGACTCAACCTCCGACCGGGCCCGGACCTCGTCTGAGGCCTCGACATCTCGGGATTCCGATCCCGAGCACCGTCGAAGCTCCTCGGACAGGGGGTCCCCCGACTGGGAACGCAAGAGGAAGAAACGGCTCGCGAGGGCGTCGGAGGAGGAGGTCCCTGGCTCCTCGAGGGCCAGGTCTAAGGCCCCCGACCGTCGCCCCGGGCCCGTGGAACCGGAGAAGCCTGCCAAAGTTCCTCATGTGGAGCCGGAGTCTGCTGGACACGTAAGCCCCGTAGTCTTCGTGGACTCTCCTCCCACGGAGCCGACGTCGGGCCCGGCGCCGCCGGGGCCCAAGTCGGTGGCTGCTGCATCTCCCGAGCTGGGTCTCAGGATGACAGCCTTGGAGAGCAGATTGTCTGCCTTCATGGAGCAGCAGCGGGCACTGATGGCCAGCCTGTCTGGCGCATCTGCCTCGACTACCGGGACATCGACGTTGAAGTCGACCCCGGAGACCGAGCCGATACTAGAGTCCATCATGGCTCGGAGTCGACCTCGGTCGCGGTCTCCCTCGACCTCCCGTTCGGGACTGAGGGCGTCGACACTGGTGCTTCCGGTGTCAGGGCGGGTGCTCCAGGGCCCCCCGGGGTCGGACCCCGACTCTTCCTCGGACGAGTCGGCTTGGGAGACGGAGGACGAGGAGTCTCCTGATACCTTCAAGACTCGGTTTGTCCCTTCGGACTCACCGCAGTCTGAGCCCTTGTGTAGGTGTCCCCCCCCCCCCCGGAGGACACCCGGTTCTCGGAGTTCGTCCGGGATATGGCCACTGCCTTGGCTATTCCGGCGGACCCCGAGGAAGAGCCTCGAGCTGAAGAGCTCGAGGCGCTACAGTATGACTCTCCTCCGAAGGAGGCCTTTACTGTCCCGGTTCCTCCGATGCTGGAACGGCTCCTCTTCCGTATGTGGGAGGCACCGGCCTCGGTGCCAGTTCTTAGCAAGCGAGTCGATTCGATCTATCGACTCCGGAAGAGCCCTGGTTTTCAGAAGGCACAGCTACCACACCATTCCATGGTTGTGGAATCGGCCATGCATGGTCTGAAGAGCCAGAGGATGCACTCCGCGGTGCCTCCTGGCAGGGAGGCCCGAAACCTCGATGGCGTTGGTAGAAAGTGCTTTCAGGGCTCGATGCTTGCTTGCCGTCTCCAGTCCTACCAGCTGTACATGGGCATGTACTTGCGTGATCTGGCCAAGGAGTTGGCCGGTTTCTCTGCTGGTCTCTCCGGGGAACCCTTGCAGAGATTTAAGTCCTTGTCCTCGGGGATTCGGGACTGCTTGAAGTTCATGTCCCGCGCCGCCTACGATGGCTTTGAGTCTTCGGCCCAAGTTGCGACAGCCGACATCGCGGCTCGACGCCAGGCATGGCTGCAGTCATCGGACCTCGAGCCATGGGTTCAGGACAAGTTGGTCGATGTCCCTTGCCTAGGTGAAAACCTTTTTGGCAAGCCCATGACCGAGAAGGCCACTCAGCTCAAGACCGAGCACCTCACGGACAAAGCTGTCGAGGAAGACCTCTGCCCCTTCTCATAAAAAGAAGGGCTCAGGTAAAAAGCCCTTTTACCCGAGGAAGGGCACTGCCTACAAACAGTACCCTCAATATCAGGCTGCCCAAGCTGCCCCCCAGGGTCAGCAAGCCAAGGACCAGTATAATGGGCCCCGTAGGCAGAGGACCCCCAAGCCTCAGGCCCCTGCTACCACTCAGCAGGGTGGGGGCTTTTGACTCCTTGAACGTAGCCTCTCCTCCACTGCTCTCCCAACCCTGCACAGGAGGTCGTCTTGCCCTCTTTGCCCACCAGTGGCCCCTTATCACCGGGGACAGTTGGGTGCTGGAGATAGTCCACAAGGGCTATGCCCTCCATTTTCACCAACTGCCTCCTCCATACTTTCCAGGGGAGCCTCCCAGGCCTCCCCTGCACATAGACCTTCTCTTTCAGGAGCTTCAGGGTCTGTTGGTGGACAGGGCGCTGTAGCCTGTGCCTCCCCACTTGAAAGGTCACGGATTCTACTCCAGGTATTTCCTGATGCCAAAAAGAACCGGTGGCCTTCGACCCATTCTGGACCTCAGGGACCTCAACAAGTTCCTAGTGAAGGAAAAGTTCAAGATGCTTACTCTTGGAACCCTTCTGCCCTACCTCCAGCAGGGAGATTGGCTATGCTCTTTAGATCTAAAGGATGCGTACACTCACATCCTCATTCATCCAGACCACAGAAAGTACCTAAGGTTCATTGTGGGAGGAAACCATTATCAATACAGAGTGCTGCCTTTCGGCCTCACCTCCGCCCCCAGAGTCTTCACAAAGTGCCTAGCAGTGGTGGCGGCCTACCTGAAAAACCAGGGCATCTTTGTCTTTTATCTGGACAACTGGCTAATCAGGGGTCAGTGGGAGGAGTGGCCTAGTGGTTAGGACAAGGTACTTCGGGCCGGAGGGCCAGGAGTTCAAGTCCCACTTGGGGACAGCAATCTCAGGCCGGAGGGACTGGGATTTCTAGTCCTATAGGCACTCCTTGTGGTCTTGGGCAAGCCACTTAACCCTCCATTGCCCATGTTCCCTGTAAGTATTAGCGTATGTGTGTCATATCCCCTCATGTTAAATGTATCTCCCAATTGACCGCTTTGACCCGGTGAAAAGCGGGATATAAATACAGCTAAATAAATAAATAAAATAAAATAAGACGTGCCAGGAGGCCAGACAGGCCACCCTCAGAACTATTGCTCTTCTTCAAAGCCTGGGGTTTGTAATAAACTTCGCAAAGTCCACTTTGCTCCCCTCCCAGAGCTTGGAGTTCATAGGAGCAAGGCTAGACTCTCTGCTGGCAAAGGCTTTCTTGCCAGCGGACAGGGCCCAAAGGTTGATGGCCTTGGCAAATCGGTTTCTCAGCAGGTCCCTGTTCTCCGCCAGACTCTGCCTGAGGCTTCTAGGCCACATGGCTTCGACAGTACATGTGACCCCCAATGCCAGGCTCCATATGCGGCCTGCACAGTGGTGCCTTCGAGCTCAGTGGTCACAGGCCACAGGCAGCCTCAGAGACAGGATAAGGGTGTCCAGACCATTTCTGCACTCCCTCAACTGGTGGCTGCACCCACCCAATCTACTGACAGGGGTGCCTTTTCAGATTCCAGGGTTCACAGTAGTGCTGACCACAGACGCCTCCCTGCAAGGCTGGGGGGCTCATTGTCGAGGCAAGTGCACCCAGGGCCTCTGGTCTCCCTGGGAAGCTGCACAGCATATCAATCTTCTAGAGCTCAGAGCTATTTGGTTAGCTCTCAAGGCTTTTACTCCTACCCTGGCTCACCAGTCGGTGCTGATTCAGACAGACAACCAAGATGCCATGTTTTATGTGAACAAACAGGGCGGCACGGGCTCCCGGATCCTTTGTCGAGAAGCTCAGGACCTTTGTTCATTTGCCCTCCAGCACAACATGCTTCTCAGGGCTGTGTACCTTCCTGGCCAGGACCACTACCTGGCGGACAGGTTAAGCAGAATTTTGCAGCCCCACGAGTGGCAGCTGCATCCTTCAGTGGTTCAGAAGATCTTCCTGAAATGGGGTCTCCCTTTGATAGATCTCTTTGCCAGTCCAATGAACAAGCAACTACCAAAGTTCTGCTCCAGGCAACCACATCCTCTGCGGATAGCAGCAGATGCTTTTCTGATATCTTGGTCTCAGGGCCTCCTCTATGCGTTTCCTCCCATGCCCTTGGTGGCCCGAACCCTGTTCAAGATCCTTCAGGACAAGGCCTCGGTCCTGCTGGTAGCTCCCAGGTGGCCAAGACAGCCTTGGTTTCCTCTTCTGCTTCAACTGGCGGTGGATCCTCTACTGCCTCTGGGGTTGTAACCCGACCTTCTCTCACAGGAGCAGGGTTCCCTTCTGCACCCCAATCTCAAAGCTCTCAATTTGATGGCCTGGAGGCTGCAAGGGTAGTTTTGGCTCCCTGGGGCCTACCTCAAGAAGTTGAGGAGGTTGTCCTAGCCTCTAGGAAAAAGTCCACTAGGAAAACCTATGCTCTCAAATGGAAAAGGTTTTCTGTGTGGTGTCATCTACGTACAGAGAATCCTTTCTCCTATACTGTGCCAGTAGTGCTTCAGTACTTACTGCACTTATCCAATCAGGGACTTAAGTCCAATTCTGTTCGGGTCCACCTCTCAGCTCTAGCAGCTCACCACTCATTGGTAGAGGGGTATTCTCTGTCTGGTCACCCCTTGGTGTCCCGCTTTCTCAGGAGCTTGCTTTTGCTCCAGCCTGCCCCTGAGTGGGAGCTGAATGTGGTCTTGCAGCAACTGACTCGCTCACCTTTTGAGCCAATGGACATTGCAAAGGACAACCTCCACCTACGGTCCCATGCCTCGGAAACCTCCGATGAAGCAGACATCCTCACCCTCACTAACAAACACCTCTCGATATGCCTGGTCTACAGAACACCCGCTGCAAACTCTGACCTACCAAGGATACTACACCTCATCTCCGAGAGCATTGACCCATCAAAAGAACCAATTATATTGGGAGACTTCAATCTCCCATCCTTCCAAGACACACAAACAGAAACATTCCTTAACGCCATGACAGCAATGAACCTGACACAGATCATAAAAGAACCAACGCACGAAAAAGGAAACACACTGGACCTCATATTTCTGAACTCCCAAACATCCTCCTCACGCAGCAGCCCAACAATCTCACCAGTCCCATGGTCAGACCACTACATCATCCACCTCTCCCACGCATATCAACCAAACACAAACAGAGGAAACACTCAACACACACGGAGATTCAAAGCATTCAACAAAGAAGACTTCCTGACACTAACCCTACCTAACCTACTTACGAATTCCAACAACCTTGATGACCTCATAAACAACTGGAACACCACAATCTCCTCAGCATCCAGTGCAACTCTAAACAAAACCAGCAACAAACCCATCTCCTCAAGGGCCCGCTGGTTCACCCCTGACCTACGGAAACTAAAAACAAAACTTAGAAGAGCAGAAAGAAAATGGAGGAAAACCAAAAATGTAATAGACAAAAAGCAATACCTCTACGAACTCACTACCTACCACTCGGAGACCGACAATGCAAAGAGAAACTACCACACCAAAATCATCACGACAGCTGTAAACAAACCTCGAGAACTCTTCCAAATTGCCAAAAAACTGACAAAGGCACCGACCACTTCTGATCAACTCCCGGATATCCCCTCGGATCTCTTGGCCCGACAATACAAACAATTTCAGCAACCTCAACAAACTTACCTCTGCGCTACAACCACAAGGACATATCCCAGCACCACCATAAACGCAGACTGGAATACATTCAATAAAACCTCAAAAGAAGAGAGATCCTCCACTATCTCCTGTCTGAACACCACTACCTCCCCGCTAGACCCCTGCCCTACGGAATGGATAAAGAAAACCAAGGAAGACCTGAGTGCCCCATTAACCCACATCTTAAACGAATCCTTTAAACAAGGATACATACCAGATGCCCTCAAAACATCAATCATTCGACCAACCATAAAGAAGAACAACCTGGACCCCACCTCCTACAGACCAGTTGCAAGCCTCCCCCTCGCCACCAAGATAATAGAAAAGATAGTCCAACGCCAGCTTCAAGATCATCTGGACACCAACGACATACTTGACCCGCAGCAACACGGTTTCCGACCACTACATGGAGTCGAGACCCTCATGACCATTCTAATGAACACTCTCATCATTGGAACCCAAGAGAAACAATCAGGATACATCCTGATCTTCCTAGATATATCAGCGGCCTTTGACACAATCTCCCACGAAATCCTCATACGCAGACTACAATCAATTGGAATCAAAGACATAGTACTCCAATGGTTCAGATCCTATTTAACCAACAGACAGCAACGGATCCGCACCCTCTCCACAACCTCGCCCCCCTACCAACAACTCCAAGGAGTACCCCAAGGATCCACCCTATCAGCCATGTTGTTCAACATATATCTCCGTCCACTATGCTCAATCATACGCACCCACAACATCAACTTCCACATCTACGCAGACGACATAATGCTCTACGCACCGATTACAACCACCAACCCAAAAAACGACCAGCTATCAGCCTGCTTCAACGACGTGGCCAACTGGCTACAGGAGAACAATCTATCCATCAACATAAAGAAAACCGAAGCCCTTATAGTGACAAAAGAACCCGACTTCAAACCACCTACCCACCTCAACATGGGAACCACGCAAATCCAAATCCAGCCCCAAATAAGATATCTAGGCGTCATCATCGACCAAGCTCTCACCTTTAAACAACAAATCAACAAAACCGCTGGGACGATATTCCACAAAGCCAAAACTGTTCAACGCCTCCGACCCCTCCTAGAACCTCATGGCTTCAGGACAGTAATGCAAGCTGTGACACTCCCTCATCTAGATTTCTGCAACATAATCTATCATGGACTTCCTGCCTCACACACCAACCCCCTCCGAACTGCCTTAAATACCACAGCAAGGATTATTCAGAATGCAAAAAAACGGGATCATATCACCCCAATCCTAAGAGACCTCCACTTCCTTCCAATACAAGCAAGAATCAAGTACAAAGCTATCCTACTCATCCACAAAACTATCCACCAAACAAGGAACACCTCACTCCACTCCCTACTGCCTCGCCCATCCCACAACAGACCAACCAGACATTCCTCCAATAACTCTATCGTTGTCCCCCACAAAAGAACCAAATCCACACAACGGACCTGCAACAGAGCCTTCGAACTTTATGCTCCATCCCTCTGGAACTCTCTACCAAACCACATCAGGAACAACGCTGACATCACATCATTTAAGAAACAGCTGAAGACAATCCTATTCCGTGAACATCTATGAACAGAAATACCACCCCATCCGCATGACCTAATGCTTAGATTCAGCAGAAGTACACATGTCCATGTCTACCCAAATCATTAATTGTTGCCCCTTGGTGATGGCCCCACCCTGAAAATTGCCCCCCCCCCCCATGTTATATGTTACACCGCTTTGACCCGGTGAAAAGCGGGATATAAATGCAGTTAAATAAATGGCTACTTGTCCACTACGCTTCCTCTTCTGGAAGACACTCTTCCTGATAGCCCTTACCTCGGCTAGGCGAGTGAGTGAGCTTCAGGCCCTGGTCTGTGATAGGCCTTACACCAGGATTTATAGGAACAGGGTAGTCCTTAGGACTCATCCAAAGTTCCTCCCTAAGTTTGTCTCCTCTTTCCACCTCAACCAGAAGGTGGTTCTTCCAACATTCTTCCCTAGGCCTCATGCAAACCAGGCTGAAGCAGTTTTGCATACCCTGGACTGTAGGAGGGCCTTATCCTTCTACCTTGACCATACGCAAGGACATAGAAGGGCTACTCAGCTCTTCGTATCCTTTGACCCCAATAAGTTGGGGTTGCCTGTGTCCAAGTGTACCTTGTCCATCTGGGTGGCTGACTGTATCACCTGGGCTTACAAGGCGGCTGACCTTCCTTTGCAGGGTAGGGTCACGGCCCATCGTGTCAGGGCAATGGCTGCCTCAGTGGCTCATCTCCGCTCTGTGCCCTTGGTAGACATCTGCAAGGCTGCAACTTGGTCTTTTGTGGCCCATTACTGCCTGGAGAGGGAGTCCCGTAGGGACAGTGCTTTTGGCCAGGCAGTATTCCGGAATCTCTTTGAGGTTTACGCAACTCCTGCCCTCTGTTGGGCTACCGGTGGAGGTTGTGTCCTTGAAAAGCCTTTCTTTGCTGCTGAGACTAGAGGGAGTTCTCTTGTTCAGCCTGGGTTCCTCGGTAGCCAAGAGCTTGGGAGTCACCCATATGTGAGGACTGACTTCCTGCTTGGTCCTGGAGAAAGAGTAGTTACTCACCTGTAACAGGTGTTCTCCAGGAGCAGCAGGAATCAGTCCTCACAACCCTCCCTCCTCCCCTTGGAGTTGCAGTTGTACATAGTTTATTTTTCATTTTTGTGTGCTGTTCTTAGCTATGTCATTTGACTGAGGTAAGATGGCACCTTTAGGCGGGAAGGGAACCGCGCATGCGTGCCTGCATTCCCAAAGGCTTTCATAGAAAGCTGGGGAAATGCTCCGCTGGGGCTTCATCGGCGCCGATGACACCCATATGTGAGGACTGATTCCTGCTGCTCCTGGAGAACACCTGTTACAGGTGAGTAACTACTCTTTCTAGACAGTACTGCAGAAGGGATGTCCCAATCAACATCTGGCATGTTGAAATCACCTATCAATAGCGCATCTCATTTCACAGCACTAGAAGCATGTAAAGCTATGGCAATAATTCACATATACAGACTGCTTTAGGATCTCCAATCAAAAGCCTTGCAAAATTTGGTTTCCATTTTATTTCAAAGAGAATTGATACAAAATTCATCCAGTTAAGACACAGCTAGTGACAAAATGAAAAAGGTCAAATGATCCTTGGAAAGGATCCTGAGATGTTAAACTACATAGTTTTGTAGAGAGCCTTTTTTCCTGTGGTGATCTTTGGAATAGCAGTTCATCAAGATTGTATGTTTGTAATCTGTAAGTGGTTTCCTTACCATTCCCCTTAGATTTATCCCATGTCTACAGCTACTGTGTTGTCTGTCTTGACTAGATTGTAAGCTCTGATGAGCAGGGACCATCTTTTACATGTGTCTTTTACGTGTGCAGTGCTGCATATGTCTTGTAGCACTATACAAATGCTCAGTAGTAGTAGTATTAGTTGTTTTACAAAAGATGTGAGCAATTTAACACTCCAGCAGACAAATGACAAGATTCTGTCCCAAATAAAGTGAGAGAGTGTGGGAAGCATCTTGCCAGATGACCTAGTTGCCAATGTATAGAAACTCCAAAATAAGCATAGGAAACAGTTATAACAATAAGTTCTTAAACCAGTCCACAAAAGAAAAAAGATGAGCCAAAGCCCAACTACCAGAAAAAGAAAACCTCAAAAAAGCAGGTAAGGAAAGAGGGTAGCATCCAATAGGGGATCTACCTTAAGAATCAAACTCTCCCCCAAAATTCATCTAGAAAGCAGTGATAAGTCAATGACGCACTAAGAAGAGAGAGCTGAGAATTATCAAAAATATGTAGTTCACATATTATAGTTCACAATACTTACAAGGGAACTTGAAGAAAAAAGCAGATCTGAGCTGCCACACCCTAAAGAAAGAAATGCTCACAACCTCCTCTTTCAAATAGAATACTTGGAATCATAAGTTCTCTGGGAACCAGCAGGACGTCAGTCCTCACATATGGGTGACGCCGACGGAGCCCCGCGTGCAGCAAATCCCCAGCTTTCAAAGCAAGCCTTTGGGAGTTGCTAGCACGCTGCTGCTCTTCCCCTGCTTGCTGTTGCCTCTGCCGCCTACTGCTATCTGCTGCCTGCTACCAACAATACCTCATCAATGTCACCCATATGTGAGGACTGATTCCTGCTGTCCCCGGAGAACACCTGTTACAGGTGAGTAACTTGTCAGACGGCTGCCTGGGTGAGAATCTTCACAGTCTTGGCAAGTGCATATATCTATATGATTTGCAAGGGATTGTGGGCAATGCAGTTCATTCACACCAGACACAGCTGCTCACAATAATTAGTTGTGCTTTTTGGGTAAAGCCAATAAGATATTTATGTATGGGGTTATTTCTCCCAACACAGATATGCTTGGTAGCACATAAATCAGGTTACTTGCTTCCAGTGTTTAACTTGGAAAAACAAAGTCAAAATCAGGAAAACAACATTCAAACTTGTCAGGCATTAGCTAATGTTTTCTTAGCATATATCAAACAACAAACGAAAAGCCACAAAGAAAGAAAAAACTGTTCTTTTCAGGTTAACTTCTGATAACTTCCCACATAGATTCAGAAGTGATTCTCTCCTAGCTCACAAGCAATTAGGTAAGGCTCAATTGCTAGCAGTTATCCAGCTGAAACCCCTTAGCTGGCTTGCTTTCTACTGTGTGGGTCAAATCCTGCTTCAGGAGCTTTTCTGAGTAGATTAAAGAACAAGTTTGTATTTCTTTGTGATGGTTGCTGTACTTTATAACAGAAAATCACCAAAGGAGTTTGGACAGAGAGCAGTCCATATAAACACATTCTTCATCTGCAATCATTCCCCCTTCTTCAACAAGCATGGGTTTAATATCATGGATTGGCACAGATGAATCTCTCAATGGAGCACTTTCAGGAGAATACTTGTTTCCCTGCTGTCTTTCAAGGTTATAGCTAGGGCATAGATCAGTGTTCATACCTGAGCTTCCATTGCTGTTAGAGTTCCTCTCTATATAGCCTGGCCAGTATGTAGTCCAGTTCTTATGTCCAGCCTTCCAATCCAGATCCCTGGACACTGGATCTCTCTTCACATACCTTCTGGTACAGGTCTTAGGGTCCCTTCCACGTGCAGCCATCTCCCTCACAGGTAGCGTCTGGAGTTTCCTAGCTCTGCAGCACCATTCCTCTGGCTTTCCCCAGTCCAATGGTGTATGCTGGCCCTTGAAATGCCTCCCAGTATACGTACTGCTCTGGACTCTTCTAGACCTCTCAAAGGCTTTTCTCTTCCTTCTTCCAAAGGGTTTCTTTCCTTCTCTGTTCGTCCGGTTTGGCTTCTGCTTCTGATGATCCTTCAGGTGAAACTGATGATCAAGCTCAAGCTGATTCTCAGGATAATGAGGATAATTCTCTGTAGAATAAACTGTACCTTTATTCTGCCTAGATGAGTGCTCCCCCCTAATACAGCGCAGCTGTGCTGAATCAGGCCCTGCCCTTTGAGATGAGTGCTTAGGGGATTACCTTATAGCCCTCCTGATTGAACACATGTTTCCCCACTTCAGCTCCTCTAATGGCTGTTGGAAACCTGGTGCATTCTGGGACTGGTAGTCTTTTATGGGAAAATTCTGTTTTCTTATTTCTACCAGAACTGACAGGTTGCTTGTTCAGAGTCACTTCACCTTTTCTATAGCTCCTTCCTGAGCTATGATAAGCTTCCTTATCACAAACTACACTGAAAGGCATGGAGAATAAAGGGTGATTATTATGCCTCCAATATTGCTCTGTAGTGTGTAGTTCCGATTACCGTATTTAAAAAAGAACATAGCAAAATTAGAAAAGGTTAGAGAGAAAGCTGACTATAATGGGAATGGAAAGATACTCCTATGTGAAAAGGCTTAAATGGTTAGGGTGCTTCAGCTCGGAAAAGAGTGCTGGGGAGGGGGAATGATAGAGGTCTATAAAATAAGTGGAGTAATGGGTAAATGTAGATTGGTTGTTTACACCTTCAAAACAGGTTAACCCCCCTGTTAACCCAAGTTGTAAAACCTGTTATATGTAATGTACATTGCATGCTCTGCTGCTTTGTGCAATTGGTTGTTAAATGTAAACCGTGCTGATTTTAAAGAGCGCGGTATAGAAATAATATAAATAAATAAAAACTAGAAAGACTAGGGGACATACAATGAAGCACACTTAAGACTAATTGAAGAAAATTGTTTTTATCACTCGATGCATAATCAAACTCTAATTTGTTGCTAGAGGATAATAGATAATAGGATAATAGCTGTTAGTGTAGCTGGGTTTAAAAGAGATGTGGACAAGTTCTTGGAGGAAAAGTCCACAAACCATTATTAAAATGAACTAGGGAAATGCACTGTTTACCCCTGGGATAAGCAGCATGGAATCTCTACCTTTTGGGAGCCTCAGGTACTTGTGCTTTGGAATGGTCACTGTTGAAAACAGGCTATTCGGCTTGATGGACCTTTGATCTGACCCAGTATGGCATATCTTATGTTCAAGAACCAGTCTTGCGTAAAATGTACTTATATCTCCTAATCCTCCCTCCTCCCTCCCAGTTTTCAAGATCTCTTCCAATCCTGCTGCCATCTGCCCGTATATCCTGATCTTTCATATGCCCATGAAAGTAGCCACATCTTCACAGCTTTCCAGAATTATAAGCAGTCAGAGCCATGAATTTCACATGGCATCTTATTCCAACATATAGGTGCCATGACTGAGAGAGTTCTTTCTCTTATCTGAGCTTCACAAACTAGATTAACCCTTGGTATGACCAACAGCCCGTGATCCATAGATTGCAGATATCTCTTAAGCAGATACTCATGAAGCAATTCTCTAAAATAGTTTGTGGGCTAGCACCAAAATATCTTAAAAACCAGTATCAACAACTTGAACTGCAAGCTTAAAACAATCTAGAGCTCTCTGAGTATCACATGATCAGATATGCCCAAATTCCCAATTAATGATCAGTAGTAGTAACTGCACTGCCATATTTTGTATTAATTTTATGTGACATAAACTGATTAAAACCTTTTTAATCCTCAAACTTTGATTAAATACCCCCACTACTAGCCCAGTGTCAGCTAGATGACTTAAAGTCCATTTTAATATTTTTATGTAATTCAGTTCTTAAAACCAAAGCATGTGTCCTTAAAAGTTTTGTCCTTTTCTCTGGGAACAAGCAGGAATAAAGTCTTCACATATGGGTAACTTCGCTGACAGAACCCGTGCGGGAACGCTCCCCAGCTTCCATAGGATGTTTTTGGGTGCTCCATTGTGCAGGTGTGCCTGCCTTCCCAGCTGCTGGAGCCATCTTACCTCAGTCTTCTCTTTTCTGTGAAGCCCTTCAGACATTTGTCTGGCCTCAGAAAAGCATACTGTACTACCCTTATGGATTTTTGTTTTTTAATATCAGTAATCAGTATTGTTTTTTGGACCTGTCCTTCCTGCCCATTGACGGAAGCAGTGGTTCTTTGACACCGTGGTTATTTTTTCTTTTCTTCCCTCCTTTTCATTTTCACATGCGGGGTTTTTTTAACCTGGTCGGCCGGGACATTGGCGTCCTTTCACTTGGTGGAAGCTGTCTTCCCCAACATGTCTAAGCCTACCAGTGGCTTTAAAAAATGCACCTGGTGCTGCTGTACCATTTTGGTGATGGCCCACCATAACTGGGGTCTTTAATACCTTTGGCCCGAAAAGTTGCCTCCTTGTACACTGTGTTTGCAGATGACAAGAAAGGGCCTCAAGAACCTCGAAGCAGCATGAGTCTGTTTGGGTTGTTTGATTCGATGGCCTCTGCACCAACATTAAGGGGCTATGCCAAGGTGTTGGCATCAGGTGGTACTAATGCTCATTCAGAGCCAAGGGGCCACAGTGCCCTTGATTGGAGGCTTTCTTCTGATGAGACAGGACCTCAGAAGGATCAATCCTTTGCCCCATCTGTTGAGGGGTGATGACAAGGACCGGGGTAAACCACATGGGCACAAATATCATAGCCCCCCCCCCCCCTCAACACAATTCCAAGGACGATAGCCAGGAGCAGTCGCCTAAGCTGCCCCAGCAGGAGGAATTGCCTTCCAAAGACCTGGAGGGCCGTCAGTGGTCTTCCAATGCGGTCACCAATAAGGAGTCTCGCAAGCCAAGGTAATTGCCTCGGCTCCGGCTGCATCTGAGACAACACTCTTAGCCGAGCGCATGTAGGACCTGAAGAGGAGCCTCTCAGCATTCCTTGCTTCTCAGGCTTCAAGGTCCCCAAAGCCCTTGGGTGCCTCTATGCTGGCGGTGGTCCTGCTGATAGAGGTGCAGCCCTTCTTGGAAGCCCACACCTTCCCCAGCCAGGGAGAGGAATCGGGTAGGCGATGTGCTTCTCTATCAGGGTTGATTGCTATCTCCCCAACTAGCTCCTCTGGTTCCAAGGGCCCTCTGCATCAGCATCAGGTACCCTGGACACCATCTAGCACCGGAGGCATCAGGAAGAGGCGTGTCGGTACTTTAATTTTGTCACTGACACATAATCTGAGGGCTTGGAGACCGAGTAAGAGTCTGCAGTCTCGGATCGGAATCAGGACATCCTCTCTAATCCTTCATCACCCTGTGAGCATTGCAAGTCCCTGTCATATCCGGTCTATAGGCTGTGTGTGCATTGGTGATGTGTTTTCAGTTAAGTTAAAGCTTTTTCTACTTTTTATATAAGACCACCCAACACAGCTATTGTTTAAAACACTGGGTTCATTGATGCAAAATATAGCACCATATCACTGGACGAAAGTCTAAATAAGTGCGATATAAGTCTGAGACCTGGCTACAGTGTTAACAATGAAGTGAAAGAAATGCTCTAATTTAATGGTGTTACATTTGAACGTGTAATAGTAATAGTATCGCAGTGAATACGTTCAGAGAAGAGACCAAGTAATTTGTGAGTCCCTGTCAGAAGACATCTCGTTCCACGAGTTTGTCAGGGATATGGCAAAAGCTCTCCTTTTCACCCTCAAGGCCTAGGAGGAAACGAGGGCTGAGGAGCTGAAGATTTTGCAGTACACATCGTCACCGAAGGAGGCAGTCACGGTCCACCTCCAGCTCTTCCAGATGTGGGAGAATTCTTTAACGGTGCCCCCTATCAGCTGCAGGATTTGAGAAGCCTCAACTACTCCACAATTCCAGGGTGGTAGAATTGGCTATGAGAAGGATCAAAAGTTCTAGGACTCATTTCTCTGTCTCGTCAGGCAGAAAGGCCCATACCCTGGATATGAGGTAGGACACCGGTGCTACCAGGAATTGATGCTGGTGAACCGCATCCTCCCGTATCAGCTCTACATAGCCATGTATCTGAAAGATATAAGAACATAAGATATGCCAAACTCGGTCAGACCAAGGTCCATCAAGCCCAGTATTCTGTTTCCAACAGTACAATCTAGGTCACAAGTACCTAGCAGTTTCTCCAAAAGACACAGGATCCACAATGTTTGTATTGGGACAAGCAGTGGATTTTCTGGATCCCCGTTAATAATGGTTTATGGACCTTTTCTCCAGAAACTTGTCCAAACCTTTTTTTTAAACCAGCTTTTACAACATCCTCCGGTAACGAATTCCAGAGTTTGATTACGTGTTGAGTGAAAAAATATTATCTCCAGGAACAAGCAGGAATATAGTTTTCACATATGGGTGATGTCGGTACCCGCTTGGGAACGCTCCCCAGCATCCAATAGGAAAGCTTTTGGGAGCATCCCAGTGCGCCTGCTTAGCTGCCTTCCCGCCTTTCCAGCTCTCCCTCCTCAGTTCTTCATTTTCCACGGAGCCGACAAGAAGCAATTCCTGTCATCGCAGAAAATTCATCTTTTTCTTATTTTTTTGTGGTCGTGTCTGCCTTCCCGTCAACACTGGTACCGACCCCTGTCTGTGCTTTCTTATAAAAATAAAAAAATCTGTGAGGGAAAGAATTATTTCTTTCCTTTGGGTGCATCAACACCATCTTAGGCTTAGGTCTCTCCTTTTGTCACAGACAAAATGGAAAAAACATCCAGTGGTTTTAAAAAGTGTTCCAAATGTGGCAGTACCATTTCAACCACAGACACCCACGACTGGCTTCTAAAATACGTAGGACCAGATCATCAACCATCCGAATGTCCTCTTTGTAGGAAGATGACAAAGAAAGGCCTACAGAATCGAGCTGCAAAGCTGGGCACCCTCTTTGCCTCTGATGCAGTATCGTTAGTATTGACGTCATCGAGGGCTTCATCTTCCTCATAAGGATCTCTGGTATCGAAACCTAAGTCTTCATCGAAGACTGGCCAACCCTCCAAAGGTAGATCTCCTTCTAAGCATCAAGATGCCTCGGGCATTGCCCTCGACGGGGCATACACCAGCCAAACAAACCTGGCAGGAGGACCTTTCCTCCAAAGCCTTAATAGGGTCCCAGGATGCTTCCGAGGCCTCCACCTCTGGGAGAGCTCCTGGTGCTATGCTCAGGGATCGTGGCCTGCAATTCCTGTACCAGTACCCAAGCATTGGCAAGCTCCATGGATCAACATATCCTGGCCATCGAGCGGAGCTTAGCGGCCTTACTGGCAGTCTCAGCACCAGTAAAACCTCTGCAGTTGATTCCGCAGGCATCGGTATAGGCTCAGGTACAGACACAACCTGCATCAACTTTTTTGC
This sequence comes from Ichthyophis bannanicus, assembly GCA_033557465.1. Taxonomy (NCBI): domain Eukaryota; kingdom Metazoa; phylum Chordata; class Amphibia; order Gymnophiona; family Ichthyophiidae; genus Ichthyophis; species Ichthyophis bannanicus. The sequence goes on from CM066036.1 coordinate 799,568,954, forward strand.
TGCTTACCATGCTGCTTACCAAGCTACTGCCCATGCTGGCCCTCAAATCCGTTTTCGGTATCAAGGTTCTGGCACCACAAGCCTCAGCTACCGGTTTTGATCAGTACCAAGTACATGAAGAACAAGAACACCCTGCCCATCGATACTTTGAGTCTTCATATTCCGATTCCTCAGATGATGAATCGGCCGATACCCGGGACCACTGTTCCCTCTAGGCTGTGCGTGTGTGCGCGCGCACACACCTCGCTGAGCGAGCGCAGATACTTTACAACAGAGCGCACAAAAATTACGGTTCTGATTCTGATAGAAAACACCACAGATGTCTTAAAATTTAAAAGTTGTGATTGTAATTACTAGAAATTTTCCGCTTCATTTAGTAATCATCTATTTTCATTTAATTTGATTAAAATCAATGTGGTGTACATACTGTATTCTGAAGTGTAGTCAAATTTTAAAGTATATAACTCTGAGTGTCGTTATGTGGCGCACAAAAATTTAACCTTCCTTCAAAAGCTGCACAGCTGATATTTTATGCGCACACAGCCTACAGAAAATTAGAGGGAACATTGCCCGGGACATGAGAACTATCCCGTAAGACCCATCTCCATCTCCAAAACATCGCATGTCCCCTCCAGAGGACATGTCATTTCAAGACTTTATTCGCAATGTTGCTTGGTCTGTCCATAACAGTGACATCTGAGAAAGAGCCTAGGGCCGAAGAACTTGAAATTCTTTAATACCCTACAGCCCCGAAGGAGGCTGCTATGCTCCCTATATTTCGCATACTTCATAACCTTGTGCTTCAGATGTGGGAGACACCCCTTACCATCTCTCCCCATACCCGGCAACTCGATACCATGTACTGGGTACCAGAGTGTCCCGGTTTTCAAAAGATGCAATTGCTGCACCATTCCATGGTGGTGGAATCGGCAATACATTGAATAAAGAGTGCTAAGACACATTCCTCGAACCTTCCAGATAGGGAATCAGGAACCCTCGACACCTTTGGTCGACGATGTTTTCAGGCCTCCATGTTGTTTATTTATTTATTTATTTAAATTCTCTTATATACCGCACTATTCAGCATCAGCGCGGTTCACATAGAACAAAAAATCTCAGTACAGTCAACATGTATGAGTTTACAGATAACAAGGGAAGGAACTTGGATAACATGGGTAACTATCTACAATCTATTTACAAGGAAAACATTACTGCGTAGGTATCAGTTACAAGGAGCAGTTACTATGAACATAATCTTTACTTATAGAGAATCAGACTTGGCATGTTAATTGAGACACCAAGGAACTATATTAATTGGTGGACTCGCTGAGGTCTATGAGTGCCGTTGACTCTATAAGGTACTTGTTGAAGAGATGGAATTTGAGAGCTTTCTTAAATTGTGTTAAGCTGTTGATAGCACGGATGCCAGGGGGTAGTGCATTCCAGCACCTTGGAGCACAGAGGATAAAGGCTCTGTTGGCTGTAGAAGAAGTGCAGCTTGTTAAGGCCTTTGGGAGCTTCAGGGAGTTGATGGACGTGGATCTTCTTGCTCTGTTTGGTATAGTAGTGTTAATAAGGGCAGATAAGGATGTGGCGGAGAGCTTATTTAGAGCTTTGAACGTGAGGAGTAGAGTTTTGAAGAGAATTCTAGCCTGGATGGGTAGCCAATGTAATTGAATCAGCAGAGGTGTAATGTGGTCGGTCCTGGCGGCTCCATGAAGGACCCTTGCTGCGGCATTCATTGCCAGCTGTAACGGGTTCAAGGTGGATTGAGGAAGACCTTGAAGGATGACATTGGCATAATCGAAGTGGGGTATGATAAGTGCTTGGTAGATTGTCCTGAAATCATTTGGTTCGAGCATGGAGCGTAGGTGTCTCAGTGTACGGATCTTATAGTATATAGTTCTGACTGTATTTCCTATGTGGGATTTCATATCCAGGCGTTGATCCAGCGTAACTCCCAGGTAACGTATTGAAGGCTTGGATTGCAATTCAGCTTCGTTTGTTTTGAGACCTTGTGGTGGGGTGAAGTTGGGGTTCCTCGTGATGAAGAGGACTTCCGTTTTCTTATGTTGTATACGGAGGTTTTGGGAGAGAAGCCAGTCAGATACTGCATTGAAACAGTTTATTAGAGGGGAGAGATCTAAAAGGTCAGTGGAGAAGGGGGTGTATAGTAGAACATCGTCGGCATAAAGCATGCAGTCGACATTAAATGACCAGATGATCTTACAGATTGGCTGCATGTAGATGTTTAACAGAAGGGCAGAAAGTGAGGAACCCTGTGGGACTCCCTGATCCAGGTGGAAGGGTTCTGAGGTTCTGCCTCCTGAGCGGACGTGCTGCCATCTTCCGGATAGGTAGGACCTGCAACATTCAAGCGCTGTTCCAGTGATGCCCTTCTCAATTAGTCTCGCTAAAAGGAGTTCGTGATTCACTGAATCGAACGCTGCGGCGATATCCAGAAAGATGAGGGCAAATCCTTGGTGGATGTTATCAATGCCAGTGATAATCTTGCTGAAGAGGATGGTGAGGAGAGTTTCGACTCCATGGTATTCCCTGAAGCCGTGTTGGCAGGGGTCTAGCGGTGCAGCGGTGTCAATATGGTCCTGTAACTGTCGTTGAACCTCCTTTTCTATAATCTTAGTGAGTAGAGGTATGCTAGAAATGGGTCTGTAGGAATCTACCCTTAGGGGGTCGAGCTTGCAGTTTTTCAACAGGGGTCTAATTGAAGTATGCTTAAGGGCTGAGGGGAATGATCCTGTTGAAAAGGAGAGGTTCATTATATTGGAAATTACTGGGCTGAAGTGACTGCGAAGCTCCTTGATCCAGAAGGCAGGGCATGGATCAGACTGGGATGTAGTGATGTTGAGGGCTGTGATGATGTCTTCAATTCCTTTCTTAGAGGGGAGAGAGAATGAAGAAAAGGTTCTTGAGGCGTCCTGCACAAAGGCGCTGGTTGTTGTCATGGTTCTGTTGGTCAGGCACATCTTAGATTGTACATGGGTTGCAAAGTCTTGAGGGTGTATCTCAACTTGAGGCCCAGCGGATGGCTCCTTAGATAGAGACTTAACTAGGTCAAATAAGTCGTGTGGCTTATTGAGAGATCTCATCAAGGTATCCGAGTAGTACCGTTTCATTGACTCGGAGATTGCCTTGCAGTGAGCAGCTAGGTGGGTATTGTATGCTGTCAAGTCATCAATAGCATGAGCGCGACGCCATCATTTTTCGAGCTTCCGTAGTTGGATGAGGGATTCTCTAAGGTCTGCTCTGTACCAAGGAGCATTCTCTCTTTTCTTTGAGTGTTTGTTGTTTGGAGGCCGCATGGCAATAGCACTGAGACTACTATTCCAGTGAGAGACTAGGTCCTCAAGGTTCATGGTGGTAGTATTGATGAGTTGTTGAGTTTCAGCAAGGATGAGCTCTCTGTTAAATGACTTAAAAGATCTAGTGGTTGGTCTCGCTACGTTGGCTGCTGTCTTGATGCTCTTGGTATGTAAATTGTTTGAAGGAATCTGCAGGATGATCAATTTGTGGTCTGACCAGGGAACAGGGGTTATGGATGTTATGGGATCAAGAGATGGATTGAGGGATGACTGTGGGGCGAATACCAGGTCTAGGGTGTTGCCTTTAATGTGGGTAGGAACCTTCACTAGCTGCTTGAAGCCGAGGTTATCGAGGGATTCTAGGAATGCGGCTGCTTGGTTGTCCTGTAACGTAGGTAGATTGAAGTCACCTAGGATCCAAGTTGGGGTGTGTGGGCTATGAGTGTTGGAGGCGAGCTCAATGATAGTGGCAAGATCATCCAGGGACGTAGAGGGTGCTCTGTAGAGCAGGTTAATTGAGCAGCGTCTGTTGGAAATGGTAATGGTTTCCAGGTGACTTGTGCTGGTGGAGTGCATCGTCTGGAACTGGAGGTCTGACCTGGCGAGGATGAGGACACCACCACCTCTTTTGTCTTGCCTGTGACTGATATGTACTGTGAAATTTGGGGGGAGGAGCTGGTTGATTATGACATTGTCTTCCTCAGATAACCACGTCTCTGTGACCATGAGTATGTCAAGCTCATGAGTGGAGATTATGTCGGTGACAGCTGGCCATTTCTTCCGGATGGAGCGTGCATTGATGAGGGCACATTTTAGACTATGGGGGTAGGGCTTTTCAGACTGTTTGCCTCTGATGGAATGTTGAGGGATAATATGAAGGAGATGGGGGTGGCGAGGGCGTGTGTCCCAGTCTAAGTTGTTACGGGATGCACCAGTCCATCTCCTTCCATGGCTCTGTAATATTGGGATTTGGTTGACAGATGAGGTTATCGGCCAGAATCAATTCCTACATATTCTATATGGGTATGTTCCTTAGAGAGGTGGCTAAGGATTTGGAGTTAATGGTTCCTCTCCTCCCCAATGACAAGAGAGCAGATGATCTCACTGTTGTAAAGTATACTCAGAATGTTTCAAAGTTTAACAGGGCAACTTTTGACTGTTTTGAGTGCATCGGCAGAACTTCATCAATCTGTATCGGTGCACGCAGAATTACTTGGCTCCAAGCATCGGATCTTGAACAGTGGGTTCAAGATAAGCTGGGTAATATCCTTTGCACCAGTGAAAAACATTTTGGCAAGGATTGGTAGGACAAGGTCTTTCAGTTAGAATTCTTGAACACCACTCTTAATAGGTTATCTAGGTCTACGACCAATCCAGCTAGGAAAGAAGCAGCAAAGAAAGCTTTTTTCAGTAAGAAGTATTATCCTCCTTTCACCCCTGCTGTACAATGTCAAACCATGCTCCTCAGAAGGGGCAACAACCATCAAAGCAGCAAAAGAAGGCTCAGACTCCTAAGTCAGTCACTTCAGCAGACTCAGCCTCCTCAGGTTCTTTCTACAGAACATAGCTCTTCTGCCTCTGGAGATTCCAGATCCCGTCTACATCCCTGTCAGACTCTATCACTTTGCCCACAGGTGGCATCTTATTACATCAGAGCAGTAGATACTGTCCATAGAACGGGAGGGGTACAAGTTCATCAACAAAGTCTACCCCCCCCCCCCAACTCCTCCAAGAGAGTTCCGCTCTCAGCCCCCTCTCGTTGCTCTGTTGCTACAAGAGGTCACCTCCCTTCTCTTACAGGGCGCAATAAAGGAGGTTCCTCCATCCCAGCATGGAATGGGCTTTTATTCTCCATACTTCCTCATTCCAAAGAAAACAGGAGGGTACAGGCCCATTCTGGACCTCAGAGAACTAAACAAGTACCTACTACGGGAGAAGTTCAAAGTGATCTCCCTATGGGCCCTTCTCCCCTATCTCCAGAGTCATGATTGGCTCTGTTATCTAGATCGAAACGAGGCATATACCCACATACTTATTCACTCACTCCTGTGCTTCATGTTCCAAGGGAGACATCAATACAGAGTCCTGCCTTTTGGCCTCGCCTCTGCCCCAAGAGTCTTCACAAAATGCATGGCGGTAGTAGCCGCATTCCTAAGGACTCTCGGGATATTTGTCTTCCCTTACTTAGACAACTGACTCATTCAAGCAAACACCTCCTTAGAGGCCAGCCTTTCTCTCTCGCATATCTTGTAGGTGCTGCAACACTTGGGATTTGTAATAAATCTTCCACAGTCCCAACTCGTCCCCTCTCAAACTTTAGAGTTTATAGGGGCTCTCCTGGACACTTAGCAATCAAAGGCATTTCTGCCTCAACTCCGCTGCGCTCAACTCAATCAGCATCACAGGCATGTCTCAAGAACTTTCTCACTGCTTGAGAAATGCTATGACTTCTGGGTTATATGGCATTAGCAGTGCATGTTCCATATGCTCGTCTACATATGCACGCCGTTCAATGGACACTGGCTTCCCAGTGGTCTCAGGCATCAGGTTGCCTGGGGAGACAAAATAATGGTCTTTACCCACCTAATCTCATCTCTCCAATAGTGGCAATCCCCAGAAAACCGTCTGGTGGGGTCACCTTTTCAGATTCCAGCACATCAATGTACCCTGATGACAGACGCGTCCAAATTTGGGCTGGGGAGCTCATCTGGACACGTTCTCCACTCAGGGGCTTTCTCATCAGGAGTCACAACTCCACATAAATCTGCTGGAGCTCAGAGCCATTCACAATGCTCTCAAAGTGTTCCAGGACCATCTTCGACTCCACATAGTTCTAGTCCAGATGGACAATCAAGTAGCCATGTTCTGCTTGAACAAACAGGGCGGAACAGACTCATGGACCCTCTGCAGTGAGGCCCTGCATCTGTGGTCTTTTGCCATACAACATCGCATTCACCTACATGCAGTGTATCTTCCAGACCAACACAATGTCTTGGCGAACAAACTGAGTCTAGTCCTTCTACTCCACGAGTGGTCTCTCCATGCAGACAAAGCTGCTCACGTTTTTCAGATCTGGGGAACCCCAGAGATAGACCTGTTCACAAGTTCTCAGAATGCCAAGCTTCCTCGCTTCTGCTCCAGGACTCCTGCACTGGACAGCCAGCAGGTGGATGCTTTTCAGCTCTACTGGGGGTCAGGGCTTCCTTTATGCCTTCCCATTCCCCTCATTCCCAAGACTCTCTTCAAACTCCAGAGAGACAGGGGCTACATGATACTCATAGCCCCACGCTGGCCACGACAACCGTGATATCCTCTCGTTCTTCATCTGTCTCAAGCTCAACCCATAGATCTGGGGTCTGCTCCAGGTCTCCTCTTTCAGAAGGAGAGGATGTTGCTCCATCCCAGTCTGCAGTTCCTCCATCTCACTGCATGGCTGCTGAGGGCTTAGCCTTCCAGGAGGTTAAGGACATACTCTTCGCTTCTAGGAAGCCATCCACCAGGCGCTTGTGGCGTAGATTCGCTCTCTGGTGTTCTGAGAGGGACCTTAACCCCTTCTCAGCTCCAGTAGAGGCATTACTTGAGTATCTCCTCCACCTGTCTTCTTCTGGACTTAAAACCAGTTTGGTAAGAGTACACCTAAGTGCAATTTCAGCCTCTCACATGCCCTTAGATGGCCAGCCCATCTCTTCTCAGCCGCTTGTAGCATGCTTCATGAGGGGTCTTCTATTAACCAAACCTCCCATTAAGCCCCCTCCAGTGGCATGGGATCTTAACGTTGTCTTAGGACAGCTTCTCAAGCCACCCTTTGAACCTCTAGCCATTACCTCACTGACGTTTCTCACGTGGAAGGTCTCTTTCCTTATTGCCCTCGCTTCAGCAAGACGCATTAGTGAGCCCCAGGCTTTGGTGGCTGACCCTCCTTATACATGATTCTACCATGATAAGGTAGGCCTTAGGACTCATCCTCACTTTAGGCAGGGGTCATGTCACTGCATATAATGTTTGGGCCATGGCTGCCTCTATGGCAAATCTATGCTCTGTAGTGATTGATGAAATATGCAAAGCAGCAACTTGGTCTTCTGTCCACACTTTTGCTGCTCACTATTGCCGGGACTAGGACTCCCACTGGGATGCCTTGTTTGCCCAAGCTGTTCTCCAGCATCTCTTTCAGACTTAGATCAACTCCTACCCTCTGTCCTGGGTTTTGATACCAGACATCTTTTGCGGATACATAACCATCTTAGTTATACCTGTGATTCCACAGCCGACTCTGAGGTCATCTCTCTGGCATCTCCTAGCTAGGGAGTCCCATATGTGAAGGCTACATTCCTGCTTGTTCCTGGAGATAGCGTAGTTACTCACCTGTAACAGGTGATCTCCGGGAACAGCAAGAATTTCGTCTTCAAAACTCACCTTCCTCCCCTAGGAGTTGTAGTTCTTCTTCTTCTCTCCTTTTATCTTAGCTACTAACTCAACTGAGGAGGGAGAGCTAGGAAGGCAGCTACCCAGGCATAGTGGGGTGGGATGCTCCCAAAAGCTTTCCTATTGGACACTGGGGAGCGTACCCATGCGGGCTCTGTCAGTACCGACATCATCCAAAGGCTAAATGTCGTCTGTTCCCGGAGATCACCTGTTACAGGTCAGCAACTACGCTTTCTCTTATTATTTATTTAACTGCATTTATTTATTTAACTGCATTTATATCCCGCTTTTCACCGGGTCAAAGCGGTGTAACATGTAACATAGGGAGGGGTAATTTCTTTTAGGAAGGGGCCATCACCAGGGTCAACAATTAATGATTATTAGCCTTAAATAGGTTATACTGTAGCTTTATTGCATGTCCTCTAGTCTTTCTATATTTTGATGGCGTAAACAATCGATCTACGTTTACCCGTTCCACTCCATTCATTAATTTATAGACCTCTATATCATCTCTCTTGAATGCAGCAAAATATGACCTTGAGAATATACCACTGGAATTTAAAGACTGCCTGCAAAATCGATTTGCTGCTTTAGAAACAAATGACAGAGCTCCAGAGGAGCTATGGAATGACATCAAGAAGGTTGTGTTGGAAGAAAGCGAGAAGTCTCTACAAAAGGTGAAAAAGCAAAAACGGCCAAAATGAATGACAGAAGAAACTCTGAAAATTGCCCAGAAACGCAGAGAAGCTAAAGCCAGAGGAGAAAGAAAGACAATAACAGAACTCAACAGAGATTTCCAACGTGCAGCAAGACAGGACAAGGAAAAGTACTACGACGACGCATGCAAGGAAATAGAAGCAGAAACTATTAGAGGAAGAACAAGATCGGCTTTCCTAAAACTACGAGAGTTAAAGAAAAAGTTCCAGCCTCAAATTGGAATGTTACAAGATGCTCAAGGTTCTATGTTGAATGATGCTGAGAAGATCAAGAAAAGGTGGAAGGAATATACAGAGTTTTTGTATGATAAAGATCAAGTGGACCAACAGCCGTTTCAGCCTGTACCTTATGATTGGGAACCATTGGTGATGAAAGAAGAAGTTAAAGCAGCATTGAAAGCCTTATCAAAGCACCAGGCATTGATAGCATTCCATAGAAAAGGACAACTAAATAAACTAAAAACTCCCAAAGACTTCATAAAAGCAAATAAATTAACAAACAACAGAGCTTTTTCACACGCAGCTCCAACAATCTGGAATTCCCTCCCAGATGATCTAAGAATGTTAACCGAGATCATCGAATTCCGTAAAAAATTGAAAACCTATCTATTTACAATGCATTACAACAATACAGATCATCCCTCAATAGATTGAGATAAAGGCTAACCAATTTTTGTCTGAGATGACCTAATGACCTAAACAGCCAACCCTACCTAGCTGAAACTGTACTTTGCACAATGCTTAAGTCCTACATAATGTGTATATAATGTATATAGTTTTGCACTTTTCTGCGCTGTTCAGTTTTAACATTTGCTGTTTACTTATTATTGCTTGTGGTTATATGATGTTACATGTAAAACAAACTCTGCTTTGTTGATGTTTATTGTGAACCGCAACTGATCTCCGGAAGATGCGGTATATAAATGATTGTTAAATAAATAAATAAATTCCCATAGACGTATTACAGCAATCTGAGGCAGCTGTTACCGTACTTACAAGGCTCTGCCAAGAAATATGGAAGACAACATCATGGCCAACTGACTGGAAAAGATCTGTGTTTATACCAATACTAAAGAAAGGTGATCCAACTGACTGTGGAAATTATCGCACAATCGCTCTGATCTCACATGCCAGCAAGATTCTACTGAAGATTATTCAAAAGAGACTACAACCATACCTGGAACAAGAACTACCTGAAGTGCAAGCAGGGTTCAGGAAAGGGCGAGGAACGAGAGACATCACTGCGGATGTGAGATGGATCCTTGAAAAGACTAAAGAATACCAAAAGGGTATCTATTTGTGCTTTATCGACTATAGCAAGGCATTTAACTGTGTAAACCATGAGAAACTCTGGGCCACATTAAGAAGCATGGGTATACCAGAACACCTGATCATACTCTTGCACAATCTGTACATTGATCAAGAAGCAGCAGTTTGAACGGAACAAGGAGAAACAGAATGGTTTAAAATAAGCAAAGGTGTAAGACAAGGCTGCATACTTCCCCCTACCTGTTTAATTTATATGCAGAACAAATCATCAGATAAGCAGGATTGTATGAAGACAACAGAGGTGTGAAGATTGGTGGAAGACTCATCAACAACCTTCGCTATGCTGATGATACCACTTTACTGGCTGAAAGTGAAGATGATCTGAAACATTTGCTTCTCACAATCAAAGAACATAGTCTCAAAATGGGCCTGCACCTTAATGTAAAGAAGACAAAGATCATGACAACTGGCATAATCAACAGGTTCATCGTTGAAGGAGAAGAAATTGAAATCATGAAAAACTTTAACCTACTTGGATCAACTATCAATAAAGAAGCAACAAGCAGTCAAGAAATCAGACGACGCATTGCTCTTGGCAGATTGGCTATGAAAGACCTAGATAAGATTCTCAAGAACAGAGATGTCTCTCTCCATACAAAGATTTGACTTGTTCAAGCCATAGTATTTTCAATAACATCATATGGATGTGAAAGCTAGACAGTGAAAAAGACAGACAGGAAGAAAATTGATGCCTTTGAATTATGGTGCTGGCGGCGAATACTGTGTATACCATGGACTGCCCGAAGAACAAACCAGTCGGTACTAGAGGAGATCAATCCTAAGCTTTCTTTAGAAGCTCAGATGACAAGACTTCGACTTTCATACTTTGTACACATCATGCGAAGAGAAAGATCATTAGAGAAAGACGTCATGCTTGGCAAGATAGAAGGTCAGCGCAAAAGAGGGAAGGTCAGCAATGAGATGGATCGATACAATAACAGCAGCTACGGGTACCAGTCTGTCAACAATGAGCCACCTGACTCAAGACCGAACACAATTTAGGATAGCTATCCAGAGGGTCATCATGAGTCGACTCCGACTCGACGGCACTTAACAACAACAACAACAACATATCATCTCCCCTCAGCCGTCTCTCTTTCAGTTTGAAGAGCACTAACCTTTTTAGGCTCTCCTCATAGGGGTATCCTTCCATCCCCTTTACCATTTTGGTGGCTCTTCTCTGTACCTTTTCTAATTCTGTTATATCCTTTTTAAGATACAGTGACCAGAATTGCACACAATATTCGAGTTGCGGTCGCACCATGGAACGATACAGAGGCATTATAATATCCTTTTGTTTTATTCTCCATTCCTTTCCTTGTAATTCCTAGCATTCTATTTGCTTTCTTGGCTGCTGCTGCACACTAAGCGGAGGGTTTCAACATGTTTTCCACGATGACGCCTAAATCTTTTTCCTGGGTGGTGGTTCCTAAGGTGGAACCTTCCATCGTGTAACCATAGTTTGGGTTGTTCTTTCCTAGGTGTGTAACTTTGCACTTGTCCACATTAAATTCCATCTGCCATTTGAACATCCAGTCTTCCAGTTTATCAAGGACCTCTTGCAATTTTTCACAATTCTCTTGGGTTTTAACAACTTTGAATAATTTTGTGTCTGCAAATGTGATTACCTCACTCATTATTCGCATTTGCAGGTCATTTACAAATATGTTAAAAAACAGCAGACCCAGCACAGATCCCTGGGGTATTCCACTATTCACATTTTCCATTGGGGAAAATTGGCCATTTAGCCTTACCCTCTGCTTTCTGACTTTTAACCAGTTCTTGATCCTCAATAGCACACTGCCTCCTATTCCATGACTTTTTAATTTCACCAAGAGTCTCTCATGTGGGAACTTATCTGGATTTTCAGAAAATCTTTGACAACTACATCGACCGATGCACATTTGTTTTCCTGTTTGTTTACACCTTCAAAAAAATATAACAGATTAGTAAGACAAGACCTTCCCTGGCTAAAGTCAAGTTGGCTGTCTCCCATTAAACCATGACTATATGTTCAGAAATTTTGTTCTTAATAATGGTTTCTGCCATTTTTCCTGGTACAGATGTCAGACTCACTGGTCTGTAGTTTCCCGGATCACCCCGGAACCAATGTTCCCTCTAATTTTCTGTAGGCTGTGTGCGCATAAAATATCAGCTGTGTGCAGCTTTTGAAGGAAGGTTAAATTTTTGTGCGCCACATAACGACACTCGGAGTTATATACTTTAAAATTTGACTACACGTCAGAATACAGTATGTACACCACATTGATTTTAATCAAATTAAATGAAAATAGATGATTACTAAATGAAGCGGGAAATTTCTAGTAATTACAATCATAACTTTTAAATTTTAAGACGTCTGTGTTTTCTATCAGAATCAGAGCCGTAATTTTTGTGCGCTCTGTTGTAAAGTATGTGCGCTCGCTCAGCGAGGGGTGTACACGCGCACAGCTTAGAGGGGACAGTGCCCGGAACCCTTTTTACAAATTGGTGTTAAATTGGCCATTCTCCAATCTTCACGTACTACAGATTATTTTAATGATTATTCGCAGATTAGTAATAGTAGGTGTGCAATCTCATGTTTCAGTTCTTTCAGCACCTTTGTATGTATACTATCTGGTCCAGGTGATTTGCTACTCTTCAGTTTATCAAATAGTTGTAATACATCTTCCCGGTTTATCGATTTTTTTTGTTTTTGTTTTTGTTCTGCTGCATCAGATTTAAATTCCATTTCAGGCATAGATAACTTCCCTACATCTTCAGTAAAGACCGAAGCAAAGAATTCATTCAGTCTTTCCACTGTGGTCTTGTGCCCCTTTTACACCTCTATCGTCCAATGGTCCAACTGACTCTCACAGGTTTTTTGCTGTGAATGTACTTGAAAAAGTTTTTATTTTGCATTTTTGCTTCCACGGCAGTCTTTTTTTTTTTTTTTTTTTGTCAAATTCTGTCTTTGTCTGCCTTGCATCTAATTTGCCATTGCTTATGTTATTTCCAGTTTTCATCATTTGGCTCCTTTTTTCCATTTCCTGAATGATGCTTTTTTGGTTACAATAGCCTCTCTGACCTCACTTTTAAACCATGCTGGCAGTTTTTTGGATTTCCTTCCACTTTTCTTAACCATGCTTGATGTAAATCTTTAACCTTTGCAGCTGCTCCTTTTAATTTTTTCTTAACTGTTTTCCCCATTTTATCATAGTCTCCCTTTTGAAAGTTAAAAGGTAGTACTATGGATTTCCTTATGGTCTTTCCTCCATTTATTAAATCAAACATGATAATGTTATGATCACTATTGCCAAGTGGCCCCAACATCCTTATCTCTTGCACCAGATCTTGTGTTCCACTAAGGGCTAGGTCCAAGATGGTATTCCCTCTTGTCTGTTCATGAACCAGCTGCTCCAATAAGCAGTCATTTATTTAATCTTGAAATCTAATCTCCCTAGCATGTCCTACTGTGACCTGATCCAGTCGATACTAAGGTAATTGAAATCAAAATCCATTTGTTCATTCTGGCCAGACGGTTGGTAATACACCCCCACTGCCATCGCCTTCCATGGAATTTCAATCCATAGAGATTCTACAGTTTATTTTGTTTCCTGGAAAACTTTAATCCTGTGTGACTCAATGCTAACATAGAGCACAACCCCTCCACTAATTTGACTTACTCTTTTGCGATATAATTTCTATCCAGGTATCAGTGTCCCACTGGTGTCCTCTTTCCACCATGTCTCTGAGACACCAATCACATCTAACACACATCTTATTTTTTAGACTTCTAGCATTTGCATACAAGCATTTTAGAGGCTGTATTTTATTCATATGAATCTGGTTACCGGTAAATAGAGGTAATTTGGAATCTTTAAGTTCTGTCTGCTCTGTACTTAAGGGAATTTAGGTTACTTTTGTCTTTATTGGAACTTCTCTGTTGATATGCCCTATCTTCAATCTTTTACTAGTATCCTTCGAGGATACATTCTTCCGAACCATGTGCTCTTGGGCAACTGTCGGCTTTCCCCTATTATTTAGTAACTCGGCGTCTTCTCCACCCTGCTGTCCCTGGAAAACCTGGACAAGTTCTGTAGCCTGGTGAATAAGGGAAAGGACTGCTCGAAGCATATGAGCAGCCCATGATGCTTTTGAATCTGTTATTAGGGTAGCTGCAGTTGACATTGGGGCCCATCGCCTGGCATAGCTTCAGTCATCCAACCTTAAGTAGTGTATGCAGGACAAGCTGGGCAAGGTGGGAGAGCTTGAGAGGGAATAGCTAATAATGAATCACCTCTCCAGGAAAACTGCACACCCTACAAAGACGTTGGCAGGGAAGAAGGCGTTCTACCCACGTATGTGCTGGTATTATGTAGGGTACCCTCTCTAACAGTCTTTCCAGGGCTCTCAATCCAGCAAAAGGCCAAGGACAGCACCAGCAATGCCACCAGAAGCCCCATTAGCTTCAGCCTCTTCCACAGCCAGGAGGGTATATCTGATTCCTTCCTAAGGGGCATGGTCCATCTCCCATTATCCATTGGAGTACCTCAGCAGTATCACGAACCATAAAAGTACTGCAAGGAGTACCACAAGGATCCGCTTTATCAGCACTATTTAACATCTACATCCAGCCAATATGCGACATCATGAAAGAGCACAACATACAGTATTGTGATAAGGAAGCTTATCAGGACCCAAGAGACAGGGATAAAGAGAAGGAATTTACCCTTATAAAAGGACCTATTTTACCAGGTCAGAGAGAAAAAACTCCCTTTACGCCTAGAAAGCAGGTAATTCCTAGCTACAATAGGTTGCAGAATGCCCCTAGTGGAGAAAAAGAGAGGGAATACAGGCCCAGGGTAAGGAACCCTTACGTCACTGAATTCCCCAATTACTCAGCTGCTATAAGGCAGTTTGATCTCCAACACCTGAGAGGAGAGGGGGTGGAGCAGGCACCTGAGGTTTAAGACTAGGTCCGTTTATTCAGAAGGGAGAGGAAGAAGAAGAGGAAAGGAGAGAGAACGTGAGAGCAGTAGGAGTGCCTACTGGAAGAGGAACTGGATCAGTGAGAACAGCAGGAACACAGGTTGGAGAACAGGACGTGGAAGCACCGGTGAATGGTGGCCAGAGCATGAGAGAGGAGAAGCTTCTACAAGCTTTGGCCCAGGTATGAGCATTAGAAGCTTGCCTAATTCTGAACACTACAGAATTGCCAGAGACAGCCTTGGCCCTAGCGGAAGGCACTCAGCTAAGACCTCTGAGCCAGAAACAGAGGATGTGCCAGTGCAACTGGGTGAACCAGACATAGCTTTAGAAGAAGTCGTCTCATACATGGATTGCTCTTTATGCCAGTCTTCCAATACAGAGGTGTTGAAAGGGAGTCAACCGTAAGGAAAACCTCCAGTGTCCAGTAGCCCTAAGAGCCTGTGGTTAACTTGTGAAGGTCCCGAGTTGAAGGCAAAATACCTTTTTTTTTTTTTTTTTTTACTATGCAAGCCGAAGCTGCCTAATTAAGTTGGTGAAACAGCTGTGAGCCAGAGCAGTGCTCAGCCTGAAGCCGTATTAACGGTGAAAGTAAGGAAAGCTTTTGTTTGGCTGTTTATAAGAAAACCTTGCATAGAGAATTGCTTGCCTGTGAAGAGTTTAACTGCCTTGTTGAAAGTTTTTCTATGTTTAAGAAGACAGGAAGTGTTCTGGACTGAGAGAAAAAGAAACCTGCTTTAGGAAAAGCTGTTTTCTGTTTGTTTGATAAGCACTGCAAGCCATGCCTGATAGCATGGGCTGTTAAAGTATTTATGTTTATACTGGAGAACATTGCAAGCTGTTTTCTTTGGAATTCATTTATATCCTGATGTTCATTTACAAGAATCCTGGAAAAATAATCCAAAGGTGGAATTTGTGAACCTTAGCATGTGTTTTTTTCAGTTAATAAACTCTCATTACCTTACCACTCAAGGCAACTACAAAGGTGTTTTTATTTTTACCTGAGGTTTAATACTTTCTGACTGAACTATCTTTCCCATAAGGCATTACAAGGCAATCAGTCAGTTAAAGACCAAAAGGTGAATCTCTCTAATGACAACCATGCCCCTCCATACTGCATGTAATGGGCTATGGGCGTGACAGTATACAATATATGCTGATGACATCATGATATACACACCTATCACAGTTGACAACCCAGACTACTCCAAGATAACAAGCTGCCTCATACACATGACCAGCTGGTTTCAAGACAACATGACCATAAACTACAGCAAGACCGAGACACTAATCATCACCCGAAACACCAACTTCATCCCCCCACCCGACATCAAGATAAAGGACACAACCATACCAATAAAACCGGAAGTAAAATACCTTGGTGTGACTTTGGACAACGAACTGAATCTACAATCTCACATAAGCAGAACCACCAAAAGCACATACCACAGAATGAAACTAATCCGATGACTCAAACCCCTCCTCACCCCAGAACACTTCCGCACAGTCTGCCAGGCCCTAATAACCCCACTGCTAGATTTCTGCAACCCAGTTTACCTTGGTATTTAAAGGTGCGGAAGATTTGAAGGAAGTATTGATACATCGGGAAGATGTATTACAACTATTAGATAAGCTGAAGAGTAGCAAATCACCTGGGCCGGATGGTATACATCCAAGGGTGTTGAAAGAACTGAAATACGAGATTGCTGACCTGCTATTAGTAATCTGTGAACTATCATTAAAATCATCTCTAATACCTGGAGGATCGCCAATGTAACACCAATTTTTAAAAAGGGTTCCAGGGGTGATCCGGGAAACTACAGACCGGTGAGCCTGACATCAGTACCGGGAAAAATGGTAGAAACCATCATAAAGAATAAAATTACTCAGCATGTAGATAGTCATGACCTAATGGGAGACAGCCAACATGGCTTTAGACAAGGAAGATCTTGTCTTACTAATCTGTTATGTTTTTTTGAAGGAGTGAATAATCAGGTGGACAAAGGTGAGTCGGATGATATTGTGTATCTGGACTTTCAGAAAGCCTTTGACAAGGTCCCTCATGAGAGACATTTGGCAAAACTAAAGAGTCATGGGATAGGAGGCAGTGTACTATTGTGGATCAGGAACTGGTTAAAAGATAGAAAGCAGAGGGTAGGGCTAAATGGCCAATTTTCCCAATGGAGAAAGGTGAATAGTGGTGTACCCCAGGGATCTGTGCTGGGTCCGCTGCTTTTTGACATATTCATAAATGACCTGGAAAGTGGAATAACGAGTGAGGTTATCAAATTTGCAGATGACACAAAACTATTTAAAGTTGTTAAAACCCAAGAGGATTGTGGAAAATTGCAAGAGGATCTTGATAAATTGGAAGACTGGGCATCAAAATGGCAGATGAAATTTAATGTGGACAAGTGCAAGGTTATTCACCTAGGGAAGAACAACCCAAACTATGGTTACACAATGCAAGGTTCCACATTAGAAACCACCACCCAGGAAAAAGATTTAGGCGTCATTGTGGATACCATGTTAAAACCCTCGGCCCAGTGTGCAACAGCGGCCAAGAGAGCAAATAGAATGCTAGGTATGATAAGGAAAGGAATGGAAAATAAAACAAAAGAATACTCAAATAGATACAGGCTAACATTTATACATTATTATTACATACTCTATTTTCAAAATAAATATCACTAATACACTATTAACCATACCACACTCTCATTCACATGATGATTATAGATTTAAACTAACAATGTATATATGTTCTAATATGTTATACCTTTAATGTTACAACATTCCTTGTAAATTATAATTATCTGTTCTATGTAAACTGACTTGGTATATTACATACCAATTAACCTACTGTTCCATGTAAACCGCACTTGATACTAGGGAAAGAGCGGTATATAAATAACTGTTAAATACATAAAATACATAAAAGATATTATAATGCCTCTATATGGTTCCATGGTGAGACCGCACCTTGAATATTGTGTGCAGTTCTGGTCGCCGTATCTTAAAAAGGATATAGCGATTTTAGAAAAGGTTCAGAGAAGAGCCACCAAAATGGTAAAGGGGATGGAAGGATACTCCTATGAAGAAAGGCTAAAAAGGTTAGGGCTCTTTAACCTGGAAAAGAGACGGCTGAGGGGAGATATGATAGAAGTCTATAAATTAATGAATGGAGTGGAACGGGTAAACGTAGATCGATTGTTTACCTTATCAGAATATAGAAAGACTAGGGGGGGGACATGCAATGAAGCTACAGGGTAAACTATTTAAGACTAATAAAAGAAAATATTTTTTCACTCAATGTGTAATCAAACTCTGGAATTTGTTACCGGAGGATGTAGTAAAGGCTGTTAGTGTAGCTGGGTTTAAAAAAGGTTTGGACAAGTTCCTGGAGGAAAGGTCCATAAACCATTATTAAGAAGGGACCCAGGATTTCTCCAGGACCAAGCAGGAAGTCAGTCCTCACATATGGGTGACGTCGGCACCGACGGAGCCCTCACGGAGCAATTTCCCCAGCTTTCAAAGAAAGCCTTTGGGAATTGCAGCGCGCATGCGCGGTCCCCTTCCCACCCAAGGGTGCCATCTTGCTCAGTCTTCTTTTTTCCGCGGAGCCCTACAGACACTGTTTGTGATCGCCGCAGAAAAAGTTGATTTTCTTTCATATTTCTTATTCTTTCTCAATTCGACACCGGATCCTATTCCCGCCCGGACCCGCTACGCCGGTAACGGGTCCGTTCTTTATTTTTCGTTTTTTTGTCCTTCGTGACAAGCGTTCGCGCCATTTTTTATTTTTCACTGGCAGCCCTGTCTTTTGTCCTCGCAGGGGCCCTTTTTCCCTCAATGGCTGCCAGCGGGTTTAAAAAGTGTGATCGGTGTAAGAAACTTATGTCTCTTACCGACACACATGACTGCTGCCTTCGCTGCCTCGGACCTGATCTTGACCCGATGATCTGTGGTCCGTGTAGCAAGATGTCCTCAAAGGCGTTGAGGAGTTGGCAGCATCAAAGGGAACGAATCTTCTCTGACTCCGCGTCCGGTCGGGCCCGGACCTCATCAGAGGCTTCGACGTCCTGGGACTCCGGTCCTGAGCACCGTCGGAGTTCCTCTGAGCGGGGGTCTCCTACCCGGGAACATCATCGGAAGAAAAAACCCACGAGGGTGGCGTCGGTGGACACTCCTGGTTCCTCGAAGGCCAGGTCGCATAGCCCCAATAGCCGTCCCGGGTCCTCGGAGTCGGAGAGGCCTTCGAAACATCCTCGTCTCGAAATGGAGTCGCCTGGACACGTGAGTACTGTAGTCCTCATGGACTCC
Organism: Ichthyophis bannanicus; assembly: GCA_033557465.1. Classification (NCBI taxonomy): domain Eukaryota; kingdom Metazoa; phylum Chordata; class Amphibia; order Gymnophiona; family Ichthyophiidae; genus Ichthyophis; species Ichthyophis bannanicus. The sequence goes on from CM066036.1 coordinate 799,588,035, forward strand.
CCTCCGAAGGAGCCAACGTCAGGCCCAACGCCGTCAGGGCCCGAGTCAGGGGCTGCTGGGTCTCCTGAGCTTGGACTCAGGTTGACGGCCTTGGAGAGCAGTTTGGCTGCCTTCATGGACCAGCAGCGGGCATTGATCGCTGGCCTCGCCAATGCATCTGCCCCGGCCACTGGGACGTCGACGTCCAAGTCGACCCCGTAGACCGAGCCGATCCTCGAGTCCATACGAGCTCGAGTCGATCCTCAGTCGTGGTCTCCTTCGGCCTCCCGTTCGGGACCGAGGTCGTTGACGCCGACACCCTCGGCGTCGGGGCGGAGGGCATCGGTGCCCGCCCGACCGGAGCCACTCGATTCCTCCTCCGAGGAGTCAGACTGGGAAACTGAGGACGAAGAGTCACCTGGTACTTATCGGACTCGGTGTGTCCCATCGGACTCGCCCGAGTCCGAACCTCGGAGACGGTCCCCCCCGGAGGACACCCGGTTCTCGGACTTCGTGCGGGATATGGCCAAGGCCTTGGCATTCCCCGCGGATCCCGAGGAGGAGCCTCGAGCCGAGGAGCTCGATGCCCTCCAGTATGACTCTCCCCCGAAGGAGGCCTTTACTGTACCGGTTCCTCCGATGCTGGAACGACTTCTCTTCCGCATGTGGGAGAGCCCGGCGTCGGCGCCGGTGTTAAGCAAGCGGGTCGATTCCATTTATCGAGTCCGCAAGAGCCCCGGGTTCCAAAAGGCACAACTACCGCACCATTCCATGGTGGTGGAATCAGTCATGCATCGACTCAAGAGTCAGAAGATGCACTCCTCGGTGCCTCCCGGCCGGGAGGCCCAGAACCTGGATGCCCTCGGTAGAAAGTGCTTCCAGGGCTCTATGCTTGCTTGTCGAGTCCAGACCTACCAGCTCTATATGGGCATGTATCTCCGAGATCTGGCAAAAGAAATTGCCGGGTTCTCTGCTGGTCTCTCCGAGGAACCTTTGCAGAGGTTCCAAGCCTTGTCCACTGGTATTCGAGAGTGCTCGAAGTTTATCTCTCGAGCAGCCTACGATGGCTTCGAAGCATCGGCTCGAGTAGCCGGGGCCGGCATCGGTGCCCGCCGACAGGCTTGGCTTCAGTCATCCGACCTCGAGCCATGGGTACAGGACAAGTTGGTCGATGTCCCCTGCAGAGGTGAAAACCTCTTTGGCAAACCCATGGCTGAAAAGGCTGCACAGATCGAGACCGAGACTCTGACCAGAACTAGGCTGTCCAGAAAAACCTCTGCCCCTTCTCAGAAGAAGAAGGGCTCTGGGAAAAGCCCTTTTACCCAAGGAAGGCGGCTGCCTATAAACACTACCCTCAGTATCAGGCCTCAGCAGCTCCCCAAAAGGGTCAGCAGGCCAAGGGACGGGGTAATGGGTCCCGTAGGCAGCAGGCCCCCAAGCCCACAACACCAGCCCCTGCTCAGCAGGGTGGGGGTTTTTTGACTCCATCAGCATAGCCTCTTCCCCTCAGCTGGTTTCTCTCAGCACAGGAGGCCGGCTGGTCCACTTTGCCCACAGGTGGTCAGCCATCACATCAGATACCTGGGTGCTTCATATAGTTCAGAAAGGCTATCTTCTACACTTTCACCAGGTACCTCCCTCTTACTTTCCAGGGGAGCCTCCAAGACTCCCTCTGCACAGGGACTTACTCCTTCAGGAGTTAGCAAGTCTTCTTCAGGAACAGGCTGTGGAACCGGTGCCCCACCACCTGAGAGGTCATGGCTTTTATTCCAGGTACTTTCTGATACCAAAAAGAACAGGAGGCCTCAGACCCATACTGGACTTGCGAAATCTCAACAAGTTCCTGGCAAGGGAAAAGTTCAAGATGCTTACCCTTGGAATCCTGCTGCCCTACCTCCAGCAGGGAGACTGGCTATGCTCCTTAGATCTGAAGGATGCCTATACTCACATCCTTATTCATCCAGACCACAGACAATATCTCAGGTTTGTTGTTGGAGGAAACCATTACCAGTACAGAGTACTGCCCTTTGGCCTATCCTCCGCCCCCAGGGTGTTCACCAAATGCCTAGCAGTGGTGGCGGCCTATCTAAGACTTCAAGGCCTTTTTGTGTTTCCATACCTGGATGACTGGCTAATCAGGGCCCAGTCTTCCCAAGAGGCCCCTCAGGCCACTCATCGCACTATGTCTCTGCTCCAGCACTTGGGCTTTGTCATAAACTTCGCAAAGTCCACTTTGCTCCCCTCTCAAGATCTCAAATTCATCAGCGCAAGGTTGAGCACACTTCAGGCGCGGGCCTTCCTGCCTCTAGACAGAGCACACAGGCTCATGGATCTCGCCAGCCACTTTCACAGCAATTCCCTGGTTTCTGCCAGGCAATTTCTGAGACTGCTCAGCCATATGGCTTCCACGGTCCATGTGACCCCCAATGCCCGCCTGAACATGCGATCTGCTCAGTGGTGCCTTCGCACTCAATGGCATCAGGCCACGGGGAACCTGACGGACTCAGTACAGGTCTCCAACCTGCTGGTCTCTTCTCTGCGGTGGTGGCTTCATCTGCCAAACCTGTTACTGGGAGTGGCTTTTCAATCTCCTCCGCCTTCTCAGGTACTAACAACCGATGCTTTTCTCCTGGGTTGGGGAGCACATTGCCAAGGGACATGTACTCAAGGCCTCTGGACTCCTTGGGAGTCTGCGCTGCAGATAAACTTCCTAGAGCTCAGAGCCATCCGCCTAGCTCTGAGAGCCTTCTCCCACCTCACTTCTCACCAGTCTGTGCTGGTCCAGACGGACAATCAAGTTGCGATGTTCTACGTGAACAAACAAGGAGGCACAGGCTCCTTCCTTCTCTGTCAAGAGGCACGGAGACTGTGCTCTTGGGCCGTCCACCACGGCATCCTCCTCAAAGCGGTCTATCTCCCAGGTCAGGAAAATTACCTGGCAGACAAGCTAAGCAGGATCCTCTAACCACACGAATGGAGATTGGATCCATTGGTGGTTCAGCGGATCTTTCTCAAGTGGGGCCTCCCCACCATGGATCTGTTTGCCAGTCCTCTGAACTGGCAACTTCCCAGATTCTGCTCTCGACAACCACATCCTCTCAGAGTAGCGGCGGATGCTTTTCTAATTCCATGGTCCACAGGCCTCTTGTATGCCTTCCCTCCCATGCCACTGGTGTCTCGAACACTCTTCAAAGTTCTCAGAGACAAAGCCTCGCTGATCCTAGTGGCTCCTCGGTGGCCGAGACAACCTTGGTTCCCTCTTCTAATGCAGCTGGCGGTGGACACTCCTCTTCCTCTGGGGTTTCAACCCGATCTCCTGACACAGGATCAAGGGTCTCTCCTACACCCCAACCTCCGGTCCCTTCATCTGATGGCCTTGCTGCTGAAAGGGAAGTCCTTGCTCCCCTCCAGCTGCCTCGGGAGGTGGAAGAGGTTGTCTTGGCCTCGAGGAGGCCTTCCACCCGGAAGTCCTTTGCTCTTAAGTGGAGTCGGTTCTCCATTTGGTGTGCTCAGCAGTCTGAGAATCCCTTCTCCTGCTTGGTAGCAGTGGTCTTCCAATACTTGCTTTACCTCTCCAATCTGGGCCTTAAGTCCAACTCTGTCAGAGTCCACCTCAGTGCTCTCTCTGCACATCACGCACCGCTGGATGGCAGGCCTCTTTCCCAACACCCTTTGGTGGCTCGTTTTCTCCGAGGCCGCCTTCTCCTTAAGCCTCCTTTATGCCTACCAGCCCCTGAGTGGGATCTGAATGTGGTCTTACAGCGGATTACCTGTCCGCCTTTTGAGCCTATGGCTACCTGCCCTCTTCATTTTCTTTCCTGGAAAACTTTGTTTTTGGTAGCCCTTACTTCTGCAAGGCACGTTAGTGAGCTGCAGGCCCTAGTGTCTGATCCTCCTTACACTAGGTTCTACAGGAATAGGGTAGTCTTACCGACTCACCCTAAGTTTCTTCCAAAAGTGGTTTCTACTTTTCATCTCAACCAGGAGGTTGTTCTTCCGACCTTCTTTCCCAGGCCGCACACCTGCTGGGCTGAAATGGTCCTGCATACCCTGGACTGTAGGATGGCCTTATCCTTCTACATTGACCGTACGCGAGAGCATAGAAGGGCTGTTCAGCTCTTCGTTTCTTTTGACCCCAATAAATTGGGGCTACCTGTGTCCAAGCGTACTTTGTCGATGTGGGTTGCTGACTGTATCGCTTGGGCTTATGGGGCGGCCGGCCTCTTGTTAGAGAGTCGAGTCACGGCTCATCGTGTTAGGGCGAAGGCTGCGTCAGTGGCTCATCTCCGCTCTGTTCCGTTGGCAGACATCTGCCGGGCCGCTACTTGGTCTTCAAGCCAGACTTTTGCAGCCCATTACTGCCTAGAGAGGGAGTCCCGCAGGGACAGTGCTTTCGGACAGGCAGTCCTCCATAATCTCTTTGAGGTTTAGGCAACTCCTTCCCTTCGGCCCTGGTGTTGGGCTACCGGTCGGAGGCGTTTTTCAGAGAAGATTCCTTCCTTCTGTGCTTCTGAGCTAGAGGGAGTTCATTTTTCCACTTGAGGCCTCCGGTAGCCTTAAGCTTGGGAGTCCCATATGTGAGGACTGACTTCCTGCTTGGTCCTGGAGAAAGAGTAGTTACTCACCTGTAACAGGTGTTCTCCAGGAGCAGCAGGAATCAGTCCTCACAACCCTCCCTCCTCCCCTTGGAGTTGCAGTCCTATCATTTCGTTTTTGGCTAATTTTTTTGCTATCTTTTAGCTATGTCATCAGACTGAGCAAGATAGCACCCTTGGGCGGGAAGGGGACCGCGCATGCGTGCTGCAATTCCCAAAGGCTTTCTTTGAAAGCTGGGGAAATTGCTCCACGAGGGCTCCGTCGGCGCCGACGTCACCCATATGAGGACTGATTCCTGCTGCTCCTGGAGAACACCTGTTACAGGTGAGTAACTACTCTATCAATGCTTGAACCAATACAAGCATTGTGGAACCTGTGTCCCTTGGGGAAACTGCTAGGTACATATGACCTAGATTGGCCACTGTTGGAAACAGAATACTGGGCTTGATGGACCTTGGTCTGACCCAGTATGGCATATCTTATGTTCTTATGTTCTTGGTCTTCCGAAACAAACCTCAGACTGCTGCAGCTGGCACAAAATACAGCAGCACGCTTAATATCCGGCACAGCAAGACAAGAACACATCACACCAGTCCTGAAAGACCTACACTGGCTCCCAATCAGATCACGCATCAAATACAAGACAATCATAAACATATTCAAATTCAAACACTCATACAACCAGACAGAAGCACACGACCAAGGAGGAAGGGTACCGCCAATCGCGTCATCAAAAGATCTCACCAGGGTCCGCAAAGACACGGCAGAACGAGCCCTTTCCCTGCCTGCACCAACAATTTGGAACAACCTCCCAGACTAACTTCGACTAACAGACATCAAAGACTTTCGGAAGCAACTGAAGACTACACTATTCATTGAGCACTACGGGGACATCACATGAACTACTCACCATGCAAAACCACCCCTGCCCCATGTACATATGAATGTATAATAGCGCACTATGTAAATAGCTCAAATGGAATCTGCGAAACACTACCACGTACACACACACACAGTATCACTGCATGAACACACCTAAATCAGTCTTATGATTGTTTGCTGTGGAGACCGCCTTGATTAAAGGAGAAGGCGGTATAGAAATCCTTTTAAATAAATAAATAAATAATGTCAAAAACAGCACATAAATCCAACTGGATAAGCAACACTATTTCCTGCATTGAGGAAGGAGCAGAAAGTCACCATTGCAGTCTGTGCTATGACCCTGGCGAAACCCAGACTTCTAGGGATAGAGGAAACCAGAGGTTTCCAAAAAGGGGGTCAAATTGCTGGTGACAATTTTTTTCCCATAAATTTCCCAAGAAATAGCAGACTGCAAGAATTTTATGAGGCTTTTTTCATACAAAACTGTTTGTTTATTCCAAAACCTTACAGGTTTGCTACTACCAGGCTAGACGAGGTGAAGGATCATCAAGGCAGAGGTAAGTTAGTGGTGCATTTAAGATAAAGCTTGATGTAAAACCATCAAGCTTCAATATAGTCCTTCATACTTGTACATCCTATTACTGCCTGCATCGTTCTTCAAGATCAGACAGTGCAGTAGGAAAGCAGTATTAAAAACAGCAACAAAAACATACATATCTATATCTATCTACTTTTTTTCTTAGGTTGATGCTATGTCAAGTTGCATCATATATGCTTAACCAAGGGGCTGAAGCAATAGAGTGCATTATGTTTTGCAGACAGGTTAGCTGGTCCAGGTTAAAGTGGGTCTAGGTTGAATGTGGGTGTGATAACGTCACTGATGAGACTGGGGTTTTAGTTGTTTGATTCAGGGGCCTGGTTATCTCTCCAGTAGATTGCTTCACTCCACTGATCCACAATTCTGCTTAATTAAGAACATAAGATTTGCAGTACTAGGTCAAACCAAAGGTCCAAGCCTAGTATGTTTTCCCAGCAGTGACCAATCCAAGTTACAAGTACCTTGCAGGATCCCATGGCTTTCAATACCATTTCTAAACTGATGACTCTCAAATCAATCTCTCTATACCAGATATTTCTCCGACACTCCAGGCCCAAATCTCTGACTGTCTATCTGACATTGCTGCCTGGATGTCTAACCGCTATTTGAAATGGAACATGGCCAAAACCAAACTACTTCTTTTCCCCCCAAATCCTCCTCCCCCATTCCTCCTTTATTTCTGTAGATAACACTGTTCTGCTTCCTGTTTCCTCAGCCTGCAACCTTGGGGTCATCTTTGACTCCTCCCTCTCCTTCTCCACACACATCCAACTGGTTGCTTAAACCTGTCGTTTCAATCTTTATAACATTAGCAAAGTTAGCCCTTTCTGAGCACACACCACTAAGATATTTATCCATTCTTTAGTCATCTCCCGTCTAGATTATTGCAACCTCCTCCTTGCTGGTCTCCCTCAGAGTCATCTTTCCACCCCTTCAATCTGTTCAGAACTCAGTTGCTTGGCTAATTTTCCACCAGCCCCGTTATACTCATTTAATTCTTCTTCTCAAGTCACTTCATTGGCTCCTATTTCCATATCCAATTCAAACATCTCCTGACCTATAAATGCATTCATTCTACTGCTCCTCACTACTTTTCCTCTCCTCTCTTCCTACACCCGTCCTTATGAATTCCGCTCTTCTTCTGGCTTGCTTCTCTCCATGCCCTTTTCTTCCATTGCCAACTCCAGACTTCGATCCTTTCACCTGGCTACACCTTATGCCTGGAAGAAACTGCCCGAGTCTATATCAGGCGGCTCCTCTGCCCATTTTCAAATCCATGCTAAAAGCCTTCCTCTTTGAGACTGTTTTTCGATCCTGATCCCTTGTTTTCATTGTGTCTCCTTACCTTTCCCTATTTGTACCCCTGTTCTTGGCTATTGTATTGTCTGTCTTATTTTAGATTGTAAACTCTAATGAGCAGGGACTGTCTTTCTATATGTATATGTAACAGTACCTGGGACCGGCACTGTTCAATGTAATTGTGAGTGTTATTGTTGAAAGACTGAATGGAAAAGTCTGTCTTTTTGCAGATGACATGAAAATTTGCAACAGAGTGGACTCCCCTGAGGGAGTGCATAACATGAGGAAAGATCTACAAAGCTGGAAGAATGGTCTCACGCTTGGCAGTTAAAATTTAATGTAAAAAAGTGCAGTGTCATGCACTTGGGAAGCAGAAATCCAAGGGAATTGTATGCGATAGGAGGCGAGAGGTTGGTGTACATGGACCAGGAGAAGGACTTCGGAGTGATTATTTCTGAGGATCTCAAGGTGGCGAAACAGTGTGACAAGGCGATGGCAAAAGCCAGAAGCATGCTGAGTTGCATACAGAGAGGAATCACAAGCAGAAAGGAAGAGATGCTAATGCCACTGTACAAGTCGCTGGTGAGGCCTCACTTGGAATATTGTGTCCATTTTATTTATTTATTTATGTATTAACATTTCTTATATACCGCACTATTTGCCATCAGCGCGGTTTACATTGAACAGAAACATCCGACAACTTTCATATGTCTGGTCATTACATTTAACAGGAAGTAGAACTTGGAGAAACAGGGTAACTATATACATAGGTGGTTCAAATGAAAAGGGAACATGGTCAACTATATACATAGGTGGTACAATGATACAGGAAACTGCTTGTTATGTACATTGTGGGGTACACCTGTTGCGAGGGTCTGCCTGTTTGACTACTACTACTATTGTTGTGGTGCTCACTATTCGAGTGGTGATTATGTTCGGAGCTGTTAGTGAGATATTTAAGGAAGAGGAAGTGTTTGTGTCTTTCTGAACTGGCTCAAGTTGGGGATTGCTCTGATATGTGCTGGTAAGGTGTTCCATAGAGTTGGGGCGCAGAGTCGGAAGGCTCTGTTGGCTATTGATTTGGTGCATCTTGTGGTTTCTTTTGGGATAACTAGCATGTTCAACTCTGCGGTTCTTCGTGGTCTGTTTGGTGCAAGTGGTTGGATGAGTTCAGAAAGAGAAGAGGAGGTGAGCCCCTTGCCAGCTTTGAAAGTTAGCAGTAAGGTCTTAAAACTGATCCTTGCTTGAATGGGGAGCCAGTGTAACTGTTTTAGGAGGGGTGTCACGTGGTCTCTCCTGGATGCCCCAAAGAGTACCCGCGCTGCACTGTTCATAGCCAGTTGCAAGGGGTTCAGGGTGGACCGGGGGAGCTCTTGTAGTATGGAGTTTGAAAAATCGAAATGGGGTATTATCAGGGCTTGATAAATGGTGCGGAAATCATCCGGTTCAAGTAGCGTGCGTAGGTGTCTGAGGGATCTGATTTTAAAGTAGATCGCCTTTACGGTATTGGCTATGTGGTTCTTCATGTCAAGGTTTTGGTCCAACGTTACTCCAAGGTAACGTATCGCAGGTTTCACTTGTAGCTCAGCATCCCTTACCTTAACACAGCTAGGTGGGATGAAATTTACATTCCTCGAGACGAAAAGAACTTCCGTCTTTTTGTGTTGGATCTCGCAAAGGACATAAAAAGGCTGGAAGCAGATCAGAGGAAGGCGACCAAAATGATTTGGAGCTTGCGGCAGAAGACGTATGAGAGGAGACTTGAAGATCTGAATATGTACACTTTGGAGGAGAGGAGAGGGACAGGGAAGATATGATTCAGACCTTTAACTGTGTATGTGTACAGTGCTGTACAAGTCTTGTAGCGCTATATAAATGACTAAAAGTAGTAGTAGTCCCATAGTCCAGTGCTTCTCAGCCAGTGTGCTGGGGTACACTGGTGTGCCTTGGGAAAGTCCTTGGTGTGCCTTGATGGTGACAGCCAGGGACGTGGCTTGCCATGGGCTCATTAGGCACTTGCCCCTCACTATTGGACAATACTGTTGAGAATTGCCATCTGCTTCCTGCTCCAGACCCTTCTTTTCCCAAGCAGAACACAGACAAGGCGAGAATAGGGTAAGCTTAATCCATCCCTCCCCTCTTGTCCTTTCAGGATAGCAGGAGCAGAGTGTGACTGACTGGAGCGCACACTACAGATCAAAGTAGCATCCATACAATCCTTGCTCCAGTTCCTTTCTCTTCTATCTTAGATATAGGAAAACAACTTTTATTTTCAGGTTAGCAATTGTAATGTATTATCTAGTTACTAGTAGATGTAAGATGGATGTTCTGCAACCCAGTGCAAAATCTTTAACTTGAACCTATCTTCTACATGGAAATTGTATGCTGGGAATAATTTGATTGTGTTAGCTAATTTGATTTTTCTCTAGGACCAAGCAGGGAGTCAGCCCTCACATATAGGTGACATCACTGACGGAGTTCATGCAGAAATGCTTCCCATATGAAGGTGCTCCATGCATGCGTGCCAGTTTTCCTGCCTGAAGGAGCCATCTTACCTCAGTCTTCTTTTTTCCGTGGAGCCCTCCAGATGTCATCTGTGTTCTGGAATTTAGTTTACCTTTTTTCGCTAGTTCTTTTGCTATTTTTCGGTATCGTGTGCTGTACAGCGTCTTCCTGCTGTCTCTAGGAACCTCTGTGCCATGTTTTTCTCAGAGTTTTTCCTTTTTTCCTGGACCTGATCTCGTAGGATGATGGGACTCTAACATTTGGACGCAGAGCTCCACTTACCGTAGGATGTGGAGAACATTCTCGTCACCTTGCGCAAGGACTTAGAGAAGCTAGCAAAGTAGTCATAAAAGCAAAGATACAAAAAAAGAAGAAATAGCCAGTGCAATAAAATGGGAGGATAAAACATTTTTCAGATATGTTAGTGCGAGGAGGAAGGGCAGATGTGGTATTTTCAGACTCATGAAGGAGTATGTAGAGCTGATGGTGAAAAAGTGGAATTGCTTAACAAATATTTCTGTTCTGTGTTCACAGATGAAGGGCCCAGGAGCAGGACCTCAGAAAACACCCACAAATAGGAACAGAAGTGACGGGGATCTTGAACAGTTTTCAGAAGACTGTTCGCAAGGAACTAGCTAAACTAAAAGCAGACAAAGCAATGGGACCAGATGGGTATACATCCAAGAATACTGAAGGAACTTGGAGATGTTCTAGCGGCTCCACTGACTGACCTTTTTAAAGCTTCTTTGGACTTGGGAGTGGTCCCAGAGGACTGGAGAAAGGCACATTTGTATCTTTATTCAATTTTTTGAAAGACCACTCAGACCGGAGATCAGAGCAGTGAACTGCACATAGAGAAATATAGGAAAAGGAATGCCATTATCATATAGGATAGAGAAGAAAGAATAGATAAAGGCCAGGTGAGGAAAGAAGTTGAAGAAAGCGTGGGAAGAGCAGTTGGGAAGGGCAGGGGGCTAATTGTAGGAATGATGAGAGGACAAAGCTAGGGAATTGGGTTATAGTAGGTTAAAGGCTGTTTGAAAAAGGTGGGTTTTTAGAGCGGCCTTAAACTTGGTGAAGGAGGGTTCTGAGCGAAGGGTGAGAGGGAGCGTGTTCCAAAGAGTGGGATCCAAGAAGAAGAATAAAAGATCCCTGTGTGTGTTTGAGGTGGGCTTGTGAAACCAGATGGAAGTGCCAAACGATGGGTGTGAATCGAGTGTAACAGATGGTGTGGAGTATGGAAGTGGAGAAGGTCAGCCAGATATTGGGGCGTTGCAGTGTGGATGGTCCTGTGAACAAAAGTGAGGATTTTGTACTGGATTCTAAACCGAACGGGTAATCAGTGAAGGCAGGCTAGGAGTGGAGAAATATGGCCAAGCCTTGATGAATGGGTAAGAATGTGAGCAGCAGTGTTCTGTAACAGCTGAAATCTGTAAAGATGGTATTGTAGGAGGCGAGCCAGAATGATATAACAATAGTCTAGTCTTGTGATAACCAGAGAGATGAGGAGGGTGGTCAAAGAGGCAGTGGAGAGGAATGGTTGGAACAAATGAATTTGACAAAGACAATAAAAGGACCGGCAGAAAACAGATGTGCTCTGAGAAGGAAAGAGAGGAGTCAAGGACAACCCTGAGATAGCAAAAGGACGTGACCAATGGGATTGGAGTGGTGGGCCCTAAAAGTAATCCAGGTGGCGGTGGACTTAGATGGATCAAGTGGAGGAAATTTGAAGTCATCCAGGCATGGATAAGTGTGAAACAGGAGTTTGATGGAGTGAGGTCAGGAGTAAAAGGGTCAAGGTGGTGGAGGAGGATGATATCATCAGCGTAATAATACATGGAGATACCAAGGGGCTAGAAAAATATGGAAGAGAAGGGGGGAACAGAACAGAGCTGTGAGGAACACCACAGAATAGGTGGACTAGCGGTGAAGCAGTAGAGTCAGAGAGAACAGCGAAGGAATGGGCAGTGAGGAAAGACTGCAACCATCTCAGAGGAGTGCCACAAATGCCAAGATTTGAAAGATGGGGGAGAAGGGTATGGCGATCAACAAGGTCAAATACAGAGGAAAGATCTAGAAAAACTATAAGAGTAAAGTCACCATGATCATGAGTTAACTTGCAGTTCATTCTGGAGGGAGAGAAGGATAGGACTCAGTACTGTGACCTGCCTGAAAACCATACTGATGGTGGTGGAGGGCATTGGTGGAAATGATGTGTGAGAGGACAACTGTGTAAAGACAAACCATTCAAGGATTTTAGACAGGAAAGAGAGATTGGAGACAGGGTGCCAGTTGGCAAGAACCAGAGGGATTGCGAGAGGGCTTCTTAAGAAGAGGATGGACCAATGCGTGCTTCCAGGGGGTAGGGAAAGAACCAGTGGAAAGGCTAGAAGTAAACATGAAGAAAATGAAAGGGAATAGGGTCATTTTCCGGGAGGAAGAGAGTGACTTAGATAATTTGGCGGCGGTGATTGGGCAGAATGATGACAAGGTATTTGACAGAGGTGGAACTGAAGGTGATGAAGGCAGAGGAGGTGATGAAAGGGTTGGAGAAAGAGGGGGTGGGCAGGATGGCAACTCTGAATGGAGGGACAGAACCTTCTTGGAGAAAAGGTTTGCTAGATCGGTGGGGTCTAGGGAGGAAGATGAGGGTGAGGAGACACTGGGAGTAGAGAGGGACTGAAATACAGAATATAACTGACAAGCAGAATTAGAAGATGCGAGGACCAGATTGCAATAGTATTCCTGTTTAGCAAAGTGAATCATGGAACGGTACTCTCATTGACACTGATGGAAGCGGTGGAGGGAATCCAGAGAGGGCTGGGAATGCCAAAGATGTTCGAAACGGTGAAGGTAGGCATGGTGGAAACAGAGATCAGGATGGTAGCAGGGATGGCAAGTGCAAAGGTGAAAGATTGGAAAGCGGAGGTGAGGAGTTAAAAGATTGAGCGCAGTGGAAAGAATGTTATCCTAGTTATGGACCTGTGAGTCAGGGAATAAAGAGATGAGGTCAAGTGGGAGAAACTGATCGGCTGATGGAAAACTTTGAAGAGTAACATAGTAAATGACGGCAGATAAAGACCAGCATGGTCCATCCAGTCTGCCCAGCAATACGGCAAGAGTAAGTGCACCTGACGCTTTGTGCAGGTCATCCCTCCCTATGTCTTTGTTTAGGGGTGGACCCACCACTCCATGTAGGACACCCCTATTTGTTGAGAAGTTAAATGGTTCAGTTTATTTTGTTTTTATCCTGTTGCTGTAAAGGGATCCGCTGTGCTCGTCCCATGCTGTTTTGAATTCTGTCACTGTGTTTGCCCCCACCACTTCCATCGGGAGAGCATTCCCACCACCCTTTCAGTGAAAAAATATTTCCTGACATTGCCTTTCAATTTTCCACCTTGTAGCTTCATGTTATGCCCTCTAGTTTTGCAGCTTCCCTGTCTTTGGAAGAGGTTGGTTTGTTTATCGTTCCTCTTTAAGTATTTAAAGATCTGAATCCTATCTCCCCTATCCTTCTTCTCCTCCAAAGTGTACATATTTAGGTCTTCAAGTCTTCTCATAAGGTTTCTTACGCAGGCTCCAAATCATTTTGGTCGCCTTCCTCTGAACACTTTCCAGTCTTTTTACATCTTTTGCAAGATATGGTCTCCAAAACTGAACACAGTATTCCAGGTGAGGCCTCTCCAGCGACCTGTACAGTGGCATAAGTACCTCTTCATTTCTGCTGGTAATCCCTCTTTGTATGCAGCCCAACATCCTTCTGGCTTTTGCCACCGCCTTGTCGCACTGTTTTGCCACCTTGAGATCATCAGAGATAATCACACCAAGGTCTTTTTCCTGAACCATGCACACCAACCTCTCGCCCCCTATCGCGTATATTTGCCTTGGATTTCTGCTACCTAAGTGCATGACACTGCACTTTTTCGCATTAAATCGTAATTGCCAAGCATTAGACCATTCTTCCAGCTTTTGTAGATCTTTCCTCATGTTATCCACTCCCTCGGAGGAGTCCACTCTGTTGCAAATTTTTGTGACATCTGCAAAAAGACACTTTAACATTCAGTCCTTCAGCAATATCACTCACAAATACATTGAACAGTGCCGGGCCCAGGACCGAACCCTGGGGCACCCCGCTAATCACCTTCTTCTCATTTAAGTGAGCACCATGTACCATCACCCTCTGTCGTCTGTCAGTCAGTCAACCAATTTCTAATCCAGTTTACTATCTTGGTACCCATCCCCAAACTACTGAGTTTATTGACAAGCCTCCTATGAGGAACAGTATCAAAGGCTTTGCTGAAATCCAGGTAGATGACATCCATTGCATGCCCCTAATCTAGTTCCTTGGTCACCCACTCAAAGAACTCAATCAGATTAGTTTGGCAAGACCGTCCTTCAGTAAAACCATGTTGCCTTGGATCTTGCAACCTGTTGGTTTTGAGAAAGTTCACTATTCACTCTTTCAGGGGCGCCTCCATTACTTTTCCCGCCACTGAGGTAAGGCTCACGGGTCTGTAGTTTGACACTTCTTCCCTGTCACCATTTTTGTGTAGAGGTACGACATCAGCCATTTTCCAGTCCTGAGGAACCTCCTGTTTCCAAGGATCTGTTGAATACATCCTTTAACGGCCCTGATAGAACTTCTCTGAGCTCTTTCAGTATCTTGGGATGTATCCCATCTGGTCCCATGGCTTTGCCCACTTTCAGTTTAGCAAGTTGTTCCAACACCTCATCTTCTGTGAATGGTGTGGTATCTACTTCATTCCAATTTTTATATTTGGGAGTCCCAGCTGGTCCATCTCCAGGATTTTCTTTAGTAAAAACAGAGCAGAGGTATTTGTTTAGCAATTTCGCTTTTTCTATGTCACTTTCCACGAGTCTCTTCCCAGCACTTCTGAGTCCTGCAATTCCAACTCTGATCTTCTTCCTTTCCCGAATATACCTGAAGAAAGTTTTGTCACCATCCTTAACATCTTTAGCCATCTTTTTCTCAGCCTTTGATTTTGCTATCCTTATTTCTCTTTTTGACTCTGAGTTTGATCCTGTATTCATTTCTGTGTTCTTCTGTTTGCAAGCTTTTGAATTTTGCGGAAGCTGTGTTTTTTGCCTTTATTTGAGCAGCCACTTCTTTGGAAAACCAAATAGGTTTCCTTCTCCTCTTGTTTTTGTTTACTTTTTTAACATATTTGTCCGTTGCCCTTTTTATTGCCACCTTTAGTTTATCCCATTGCAATTCCACTTCCTTTATCTCCTTCCACCCTGTCATCTCCTCCTTTAGGTACTTGGCCATTTTATTGAAGTCAGTGTTTTTGAAGTTTAGGACTTTGAGCTTGCTATGATTGGCCTGTACCATGGCTTTTATCTCAAACCACACCGTGTGATGGTCGCTGTTGCTCACAGGGGCACTCACGCAGACATTCGACACGTTATCACTGTTGGTGAGCACTACATCCAGCGTTGAGCTTTCCCTGGTTGGTTCCATCACCATTTGTCTAAGTAATGCATCTTGGAGAGCATCCACAATTTTTTTGCTTCTTTCCAGATGTGCAGAAGGAGTAATCCAATCCACACCAGGTAGATTAAAGTCACCCAATATGATTGCTTCCCCCTTTGTTGCTATCTTGGCAATATCTATAATCAATTTGTTATCTCTCTCTTCAATTTGAGTCGGAGGTCTGTAGACTACAGCAATATGGATGACAGTGCCATCTCCTCTTTCCAACTCAATCCAGAGCGCTTCTTCTTTTCCTCATGTTCCCTGCATTTCAGTAGCTTTAATACTGCTTTTGACATACAAGGCTACTCCTCCTCCTTTTCCATTTTCTCTGTCTCTTCTGAATAGATTATAGCCAGTTATGGCTACATCCCAATCATGCGATTCATTGAACCATGTTTCTGTAATGGCCACAATGTCCAAATCCATTTCCCCCATTAGGGCTTCCAGGTCCAGAACTTTGTTGGCTAAGCTTCGAGCATTTGTACTCATTGCTTTCCAGCATTTACCTGGCTTGTGTGTATTTTGCATTGATTTTTTTCTGCCCACATCTTCCCACTTGTTTGTGATGTGTGGTTTAAAAGTGTGGCTGTTTCTGATATTATTCTGCTTTTGCAGGGGGTGGCATGCCGGTCTTGACCTTCCACATCCGTCACCCCCTTTTCCTAGTTTAAATGCATATCCACATAGTGCCTGAATTTTTCACTTAAGATTCTTTTCCCTGCGACAGAGAGATGTAGTCCATCAGCACCGTATAGTCTCTTGTTGGTCCACCTGTTTCCCCAGTCGCCAATAAATCTGAATCCTCCTTGTTTGCACCAGGTCTGAAGCCATGTATTAAAGCTGTTAATGCGATGCAGCCTTTTTGTCCCCTTACCAAGAACAGGCAGAACCTCTGAGAATGCAACAGTGTTCACAATGGGCTTGAGTTTCTCTCCCAGAGATTGGAAGTCCTTTGAGAGGGGCGAGATGGCGCCTAAACTGATGGGACCGCGAGGGCGAGGAGGGAAGGACATGAGGGAAGGGACAGCTCTAAGGCGAAGAGGACACAGTGGTGGTCTGACCAAGGAAGAGGGAAAGTCGTCAACATAGAAAGAACAAAGGGAGATGTAGATGAAGTAATGAGGGTGAACTCTGCTGTATGAGTGGGGAGCAGAACAATACTGCACAAGAGAGAGATCATCAAGGAGAGAGCTGAAGGCCTTGTTGCGGGGCCTAGTTGGAGGATCAAGATTTAAATTAAAATCATCCAGGAGAAAGACATGAGGATAAGATATGATTATTTTGGAAATAGCAGAAGAGAATTCCAGGCATGTGGTGGCAAGGAAGGAGGAACATAGTAACATAGTAAATGACAGCAGATAAGGACCAGTATGGTCCATCTAGTCTGCCCAGTAAGATGGCAAGAGTAGGTGCACCTACCGCTCCGTGCAGGTCACCCATCCCCATGTCTTTGTTAGGGGTGAACCCACCATTCCGTGTAGGACACCCCTGTTTGTTGAGAAATTAGATAGTTAAGTTTATTTTGATTTTATCCTGTTGCTGTAAAGAGATCCACTGTGTCTGTCCCATTCCATTTTGAATTCTGTCACTGTATTTGCCCCCACCACTTTCATCAGAAGGGCATTCTGAACATCCACCACTATTTCAGTGAAAAAGTATTTCCTGACATTGTCTTTCAATTTACCCCCTTGCAGCTTCATGTTATGCCCTCTAGTTTTACAGCCTCCCCGTCTTTGTAAGAGGTTTGTTTGTTCATTAGTTCTCTTTAAGTATTTAAAGCTCTGAATCATATCTCCCCTATCCCTCCTCTTCTCCAGAGTGTACATATTTAGGTCTTCAAGTCTCTTCTCATAAGGCTTCTGACGCAGAAAAGGAGGACGTGAAGTGGAGGTGTAGAATCCAACTGGAGCAAAAGAGACACCTGATAATGCAAGGCTGGGGAATGAATGTCCTGGAAAGGGAGGGTGGAATGGTGGAGGACAATAACGCTGCCTCTGGTATGACCCAAATGAGGAGATGAGAAAGCTGAGAAGCCTGGTGGCAGACACCGAGTGAGAAGAGGGACTTCATCCTCCCGAAGCCAAGTTTCAGTAGTGAACAGGATATCCAGGGAGTTTTGTACAATGTGAACAAGAATGGACTTTAAGTGAAGGGACCTACAGTTAAGAAGGGCAAGACTAAGAAAGAGGAAGGCTGATGCGGGGGGGGGCCTGCGAGAGGGAAAGGGGAACAGAGAAGCGACCAGGAAAGAGGTTAGCAACAGACTGGTACAAATGAGCTGGTAGAGAGGGGTCCAGTGGGCCGTGACACCAGCCACAGTGAATTGGAATGGAGGCTATGTCAGTTAAAATAAAGACATACCGTAGTTAAAATAGAGAAAAACCAAGCTGCAAAGGAGTGGGAGCAATGTACACTTATGCATAGTTACACACTAGAGTGCGAGGAGGAGCATTAGCTGCAACAGCCTGTTATAGTCCTAGTACTCAAAGGGGATGTGGCCGTGTTACTTCTAGGTGGGTGGGAACATGTAGTCCCTTTACACAAAAGTGGAAGGATGAGGTTGAAAACTACAGGCTGGTTAGTCTAACCTCTATGGTGAGTAAATTATTGGAAACGCTGCTAAAAGAGAAAATAGTGGAGTTTCTGGCATCCAGCGGATTGCAGGATCTAGAGGCAACATGGATTTACCCAGAGGCAGGTCTTGTCAGACAAATTTGATTGATTTCTTTGACTGGGTGACCAGGGAGTTGGACCGAGGGAGAGCCCTAGATATGGTGTATTTAGATTTCACTAAAGCCTTTGACACCATTCTGTACAGGTGACTTATAAACAACTGAACACCCTAGGGATGGACCCTAAAGTGGCTGACTGGGTTAGAAATTGGTTGAGTGGGAGGTGACAAAGGGTACAGGTAAATGGAGCTCACTCTTAGGAGAAGGATATTACCAATGGTCTGCTGCAGGAATTTGTCCTTGATCCGATTCTTAACATGTTTGTTAGTAATATTGTGTAAGGGCTGTCGGGTAAGTTTTCCCTCTTTGCAGATGATACCAAAATCTGCAATAGAGTAGACACTCTGGAAGGAGTAGATAACATGAGGAGGGATCTAACTAAGCTTGAATTTTGAAAGCTGAGATTTAATGCTAAAAAAATACAGGTGCATGCACTTGGGCTGCAAAAATCCAAGGGAGCGTTAGTGTAGGGTGTGAAGTACTTTTGTCCACGAAAGCAGAGTGGGACCTGACCGTGATTGTTTCTGATGATCTTAAAGCAGCTAAACAGGTAGGAAAGATGATGACAAAAGCTAGAAGGATGCTTGGGTGCATACGGAGAGGAATGGCTAGCAGAAAAAAAGGAGGCGATAGTACCTCTGTATAAGTTTCTGGTGCAACCTCATTTGGAGTATTGTGTGCAATTCAGGAGACCATATCTTCAAAAGGTTATAAACAGGATGGAGTCAGTACAGATGGTGGTTACTGGAATGTTAGTGGTCTTTGTTATAAAGCATATGAGGACAAACTTAAAGATCTTAATATGTATAGGAAAAGCAGGATGGAGGAGGTATGATAGAGATCTTTGAATGCACAGGAAGAGAGCCTCTTTCAATTGAAAAGCAGGCTCTACTATGAGGGGACATAGGATGAGGTTGAAAGGGGATAGACTGAGGAGTAATATGCAGAAGTATTTCTTCACGGAAAGAGTGGTAAATGCGTGGAATAGTCTCCCAGTGCAGGTGGTAGAGATGAGGACAGTATCTGAATTCTAAAAAGCATCAGACACAGAGGATCTCTAAAGGAAAAAAGGCACTAGGGCAGACTTGTTAGGCCATGTGCTCTTTTTCTGCTGTTATGTTTCTGTCTGAGGTGAAAGACAGGGTAGAAGAGCTGGAATCATGACAGGAGTGTTTGTTTGTTTATTGCATTTGATCAAAACCGCCTTTCTACAACAAGCAAAGCGGTGTACAAT
Organism: Ichthyophis bannanicus; assembly: GCA_033557465.1. NCBI lineage: Eukaryota > Metazoa > Chordata > Amphibia > Gymnophiona > Ichthyophiidae > Ichthyophis > Ichthyophis bannanicus. The sequence continues at coordinate 799,607,357 of CM066036.1, forward strand.
TAAAACCATGCTTAAAAGAAGGCCAAAGCCAGCGAAATGGAAAAGGAATATACAATTTCTTGATAGGAAAGCAATAGAGACAAGAAAGACATGACCAAAAATAAATAGGGAGAGAACACAAAGGAAGTAGAGGGTGGGGGGGGGGGGGGTGGAATTTACACGAAAGTAGAGGAGACATCAAAAGCCAGGGAAAAAAGGTGAGTCTTCAGATTTTGTTTGAATGTGGCGTGATGAGGTTCCAGACGAAGGGACGAGGGGAGGGAGTTCCAATGAGTGGGGCTGGCAAAGAAGAAGGCAGAGGAGCGAGTGGATTGAAAATGAGTGCGGGAAGGGTAAGGCGGTTGAGGTGGAAGGAGCGAGGAGTCTATGTGGGAGAGTGAAAAGTAAGGAGGTCTGTTAGGTATTGAGGGGTGCCAGTGTAGAGAACTTTGTGAACCAAGGTAAGCAGCTTGAACTGAGAGCGATAGGGAAAGGGTAGCCAGTGAAGGCGGAATAGCAGAGGTTGTTATGTGGTCCCGAGGGGAGGAATGGGTGACAAGGCGGGCAGCAGTGTTTTGGATCCGTTGCAACCGGGACAATTGAGATTTAGGGAGACCAGTGAAAACAGAATTAGCGAAATCCACACGTGACATGACCAGAGACAACAACAAAGTGGTGAGGGCTGATGGAGATAGAAAAGGACGGACCGCGCGAATTTGACGGAGGAAGAAAAAGGATGTTTTAGTGACATGAGAAATATGGGCATGAAATGATAAATCAGAATCAAAGTGAACACCAAGATAATGGAAGGTGGAAACTAGAAGGGACAGGGGAACCGGAGAAAGAAAGGGCCAGAAGGGGGGGCGGACTGCCATGAGAAAACCAGATAGCGATAGTCTTAGCAAGATTAAGGTGAAGACAGTTAAGTGTCAACCAATTAGCCACATCAGAGAGACAGGAATTCAGTGCAGAGAGGTCAGGACAAGAGGGGGAAGTGTGATGAAGCAAAACAATGTCATCTGCGTAGAGAAAGGCAGATATTCCAGACTGTTGGATTAAGAGGGCTAGCGGGGCCAGAAAGAGGTTGAAAAGAAGGGGAGCCAAGACAGAACCCTGAGGAACCCCGCAAGGAAGAGGGAAGGGATCCGAAGGGGGGGCAGAAGAGGAGAGGACTGCGCATGATCGGGATGAGAGGAAGGAGTGAAACCAGCGGTAAACAGTACTACAGAGACCCGCCTTCCGTAAGTGAAGAAGAAGAAGCGAGTGGTCAACTAAGTCGAAAGCAGCTGAAAGATCAAGGGCAACCGCCACCGAGATGTTACCACGATCTTGAGCTACATGCAGTGCATTAGTAAAGGCAAGAAGGATAGTTTCAACACTGTGACCCTGGCGGAACCCCGATTGACGAGGGTGGAGAAAGTTAGTGGAATCGAGGTGATGTGAAAGTTGAGCAAAGACAAATTTCTCTAGGAGTTTAGAGAGAAAAGGGAGGTTAGAGATGGGGCAATAGTGAGCGGGAACCGAGGGATTAAGTGAGGAATTTTTGAGGATGGGGCGGATTAAAGCATGTTTCCAAGAACGGGGAAAGGTCCCTGTGGAGAGGCTAGAATTGAACATGGTAAGAATGTGGGGAAAGAATGCTAGAGAGGGTTCCAGGAGCCAAGAAGAGGGAATGGGGTCAAGGGGACAAGAGGTCTTCTTTGAGGAAGAGATGAGATGATGAAGTTCTGGGGGAGTGATCAGGGAGAGAAAGATGCCCAGAAGTGGGAGGTTTGAGAGATGGGCGGGGGGGAGGCAACAGGTGGAGGAGAATGAATTGGAGCAGGACAGGAAGGCAGAGATGCTCTCAAAGAAGAGATCTTATTGCTAAAGCAGGAGGCTAGAAGAGAAGGCTGAGGAGAAGGATGGGCTGGGTTGGCTAATGCTGAGGAGTGAAGGGAAGTGAGAGACTGAAGGGTGAAGTAAAGGTGTCGGGTCTGATTTGGGGCGTTCAAAATAGCATTAGAGAAATACGTGCGCTTAGCAAGATGGACACTAGAGCAATAGTGGGAATAGCTTGATTTAAAGAATGCTGATGTGGTTGGTAAGGGACCCTTATGCCACAACCGCTCCGCCCTGCGAAGCTGGGTTCGTAGAAGCCGAAGACCTCCATGGTACCAGGGATGCATGGGTCGACGGCGAGGTGGCTGAGGACGCAGAGGGGCGATATGGCCGAGGGTAGCCGAAAGGGTCGATGACCAGAGAGCAACTTGGGAGTTAGGAGAGAGAAGGGGAAAATCTGAGGGTAGAAGCTCAGTCGCTGCGGGAAATTGCTGGATGGTGAGTGGAGAGATGGCACGAGAAAGCTGCGGGGGAGGAGGGACAGAGGGGAGGGGAAGAGAGGAGGAAGACCCTCGTGAGTGAAGACAAGAGACAGAGAGGCAGACGTGGTCTGTCCATGGAAGAGATATAGAGGAAAGATTGTGAAGCGTAAGAGAGGAGGAGGATGATGTCAGGAGTAGGTCGAGAGTATGGCCAGCCTGATGGGTAGGGAAGGTAACGTGCTGCACAAGGGATAGATCATGTAAGAGAGAAATAAAAGAACGGTCCCTAGATGAAGTGGGAGAGTCCACATGCATATATATAACTATTACATTTTTCTGAAGATTATAGATCATCTCATTATAATACATGGCCCAGTTCTCGGGGGGTGAGGCAGTCCAGACATCAGAGAGAAACGTGGACCTTAAGTCTAAGAGATGAGCTATTTATAGTTTTGGGGGATAATTGTATGTATTTTTTTTAATGAGAGCTTTAATAGCTTTTTTCACCTGAATAATATGTGACCAATAAAGCTAATATTAGGTTTTGAATTTAGCTAATGTTCCTGAAGTCTTATTTTTCCTCTAGGTTCTTTCAGGGATACCAAGGATAGAAATGCCTGGGTGAGGATTTCTGGGTCACCGGGAAGGGGGGGGGGGGGGCAGTGTCCAAGTTTCTGATGCTATGATTTTGCTTGTTCATCCAAAGAGCATGAATCAAAGGAGTCAGAAGAAATTGAAGTAGCAACTGGGAAGGAGGATAATGGAGCAGCCTTGTTCACACCATGCACACAAGTGACCAAGTGATTCTTATGCCTATTGACCACCTAGTTGTTTACATCCCCACTGATCAAATCAGCTACGATGACTGGCCTAGCCCTTCCCTCCTCGGCAGAAGCCTCTGGAGGAATATCTTGGTGCAAAAGGATATTGTATCCCTCGAGGGCACATGCTGACTATAGGATCATTTCTTGCCACACCAAGGTGCTGCTCGTCTTTCAAGTAGTGTAGCTGCAAGTATGGAGGTGGGACTTTTCTATTATGCCAGTGTAGGTCTTCCCTCTATACTTCTGTCTGCCTCGGTGCCTCCACATCTGCTACTCTAGCCTTGAGAGATTGAACTTGTTCTTTGACAGCCAGGATCCTTTTTCACCAAATACATACATGCTGTATGCCCTCTCAGCAACTGGAAGATAATTATATAGTACACGTGACACTCATTGCAAAAGTATTGGATAGGCCACAGCTTGCTGCTGGACTGGTGTGTGCATCTTTGTATTAGTGAGTTTAATTGTTTAGAGCTGCTAAAGGAGGTGGGATACCTAAACATAAAGGCATCTAGGATTATTTTATATATTTTATGCTATTATTTTGTTTGTGCTTCCTAGTGAACAGCTGCTAGTCTGTTGTTTGCTAATAAAAAATACACTGTGGGGTCAAATTTCACTCTCATAATTTGGATAACTAACTATAAGGGATGAGACTGGACCAGACTCCCTGTCTTCTCTCTTTTAAGACTATGAGAGCCTATGTTAATCTAACAAATTTAATTTTAACCCTCTAAAGCAAGCTGAAAACTATTTTTGCTTTTTGATGAACACTTCCAAATAAACTCACAATCTCTTCTTTATGCAAGCTTTAAGCCACCAACCTGGCCAGCAACATAATGCTCACTTACCCATAGAGTCTTAAGAACATAAGATATGACATACTGGGTCAGACTAAGGTCCATCAAGCCCAGTATCCTGTTTCCAACAGTGGCCAATCTAGGTCATACGTACCTAGCAGTTTCCCCAAAAGACACAGGTTCCGCAATGCTTGTACTGGGTCAAGCACTGATATCCTGGGTCCCTTCTTAATAATGGTTTATGGACCTTTCCTCCAGGAACTTGTCCAAACCTTTTTTAAACCCAGCTACACTAACAGCCTTTACTACATCCTCCGGTAACAAATTCCAGAGTTTGATTACATGTTGAGTGAAAAAAATATTTTCTTTTATTAGTCTTAAATAGTTTACCCTGTAGCTTCATTACATGTCCCCTAGTCTTTCTATATTCTGATAACGTAAACAATCGATCTACGTTTACCCGTTCCACCCCGTTCATTAATTTATAGACTTCTATCATATCTCCCCTCAGTCGTTTCTTTTCCAGGTTAAAGAGCCCTAACCTTTTTAGCCTTTCTTCATAGGAGTATCCTTCCATCCCCTTTACCATTTTGGTGGCTCTTTTCTGAACCTTTTCTAATAACGCTATATCCTTTTTAAGATACGGTGACCAGAATTGCACACAATATTCGAGGTGCGGTCTCACCATGGAACGATACAGAGGCATTATAATATCTTGTTTTATTTTCCATTCCTTTCCTTATCATACCTAGCATTCTATTTGCTCTCTTGGCCGCTGCTGCACACTGGGCCGAGGGTTTCAACATGTTATCCACAATGACGCCTAAATCTTTTTCCTCCGTGGTGGTTCCTAATGTGGAACCTTGCATTGTGTAACCATAGTTTGGGTTGTTCTTCCCTAGGTGCATGAGTCTTCATCTCCTCTCCGCTTTCCCTTAGCAAAATGTAAGTGTTTAAGAATCATATGAGTCTCTAAATTCCAAACAGGTGTAATGCTCCTGATCTCTCCAGCTTGCTGCTGTCCTGCCGTTGCTGAGCTGCACAAGGGACATTGGGAGCTATCAACAACCAAATTCATTTGTTCTTCAGGGAGTTTGAAGACTGTGAGCAAGAACATGCTATGCTGGCTCCTGTTTGAACAAGAAGATGGTATGCATATTTCTTACGTATGTTGATGGGCTGCAGCTGTTCCTGATTAGGATTAAGACCTCTCTATGCAACTTAGTTATGTCAAGACAGCAAGGCAGAGGGGGAAGAAATGAAGGCAGATGTTCACCAGAGCTACTGAGGGAGGAAGAAGCACTACAGAGGACCTAACAGCATCAACCATTACTGTCTCTTCAATTAGGCCACCAGTGGCTTGCATTGGCCTTGATAATTTTTCTCCAAGAAAAAAATAGAATCAGATTTGCAGCTGTTGATTTTTATATTCATTTGAAATACAGCAAGGGGCTGTACACAAAGCTAATAACAAAATTTAAGAAAAGGCAACATTAAAACAAGAAGTAAAAATAAAATAAACACTGTAGGCTTACAACATGGAAGAAAGGCCTGGCAACTCCCTTGCAAAGAAAATGCAAGGAATAGTCACAACTATCCAGATGGTCATCAGAAGTCTGCATCAACTCAACGGCACACAACAACACATACTTCAAAGTAAAATAAAAGTTTAACAATAAAATTGAATATTAAATCTCTTACATGGTATATGACCCACCTTTTAATTAAAATGAATGTGTTGCCAATTATTTTCAGAGTACAATTTAAGGTCTTATATTTAAAGGAAGGTCCAGATTATGTGGCACAGTTTTTTTTTATGCAATATGTGCCATCTGGGTCACCTTGATCATTCCAACAATCTTTTTTGAAAATGCTAAGAGTTCTGTGGTTTACAGTTGTCTCTTCAGTGTCTCTTTTCTAGGTATTGCCCAATGTGTGAAACGGTCTTCCCTTGGAACTTCGACAGGAGATGGCTTGCCTATCCTTTAATCAAAGTTACTTTCTTTTTGGTGCTTTAGTATAAATTTCCTTGAGCAGAGTAGGTTGTTGAACTCTAGTAACCTCCTCAGCTTTGGGAACTGTTGACACCTAATCAGATGTTAGTTCCCTCCTTACCCACCTCGACTCCCACCCACCACTAGTGAGCAGTCTTGCTTTATAGGGCACCTCCCCATTTAACAAAGCACAGAGACTTGGAGCAGCACATTTTGAATATAATTAAAGAGATTTAACTGCTTTTTCTCTGAAAGGACAGCTGGGAAACTGGCTGATACTTGGTAGATCTCTCTCTTTTGCTTTAACAGATACCTAAGCTCCACAAACAGAACAATGGCTGTGAAAAATCTTATTGCTAAAGCTGTTGTCCCCATTACAGCTTCTGCCTCTGTCCAGACAGAGGTCCTAATGCCAGTTGAAGGACCGGTTCCATGTGCAGGGTGCCTGCATGCTGAAGCTCTGAGGAAACAAGTGGAGGAACTCAAGAGAGGAGGTGGCGAGGCTGAGGAGCATTCAAGACAGTGAGAAGTACATGGATGAGATGCTTCTTGCAGCAACCAAGCTCTCCAGCAGAGGAGAAGATGGGTGCCAACAGAATGTCGATGGTTCGACACAAGTCACCAAGGCCTGCAAAATCACCAATCCAACTTCTCCAGCCCTTGAATTGAAGAACCATTATGTAGCCCTGGAAGTGGAGGAGGTGAAAGCATCCCTAGAAAGGGAAGAACCAGAGCTCAAGTACCCCAAAGTTGCAGAATCAGTGATCACAAGGAAGCGAAGGGTAGTGGTGGTTGGAGACTCTCTTCTGAGGGGTACTGAGGTGTCCATCTGCCGACCAGACTTGATGTCCAGAGAGGTATGCTGTCTGCCTGGTGCCAAAATCCAAGATGTTACGGAGAGTTTGCCGAGACTCATCAAGCACACTGACTATTACCCAATGTTGCTAATCCATGTTGGAACAAATGATACTGCCAGGTATCCCTCAGAATGTATCAAAAGTGACTTCATGGCTCTGGGACAAAGGGTGAAGCAGTTAAGTGCACAGGTGGTGTTCTCTTCAATCCTCCCTGTTAAGGGTAAAGGCCAAGGCAGAGAGGCTCGCATCCTGGAGATGAATGCATGGCTGCGTGGATGTTGTCATCGAGAGCATTTTGGTTTCCTAGGCCATGGGATGCTGTTCCAAGGGTTGCAGAGCAGAGATGGCATCCATCTGTCCAAGAAAGGTCAACGCGTCTTCGGTAGTGGACTGGCTACTCTACTGAAGAGGGCTTTAAACTAGATTCGTTGGGGATGGGTGAAGAAAGCTCCCAGGTAGGTGATACATTAAATACCTTTATGGAAATGTGTAATAGGGGTAACATATGGAAAGCAGTGTGTATAAATGCCCGTAGCATGGGAAATAAAATCCCTGATGTTGAAGCCTGTTGGAAGTAGCTGACTTGGATTTAGTGGCAGTTACAGAAACATGGTTCACAGAAAACCATGATTGGGATGTAACTATACCTGGCTATGCTTTATTCAGAAAGGACAGTAGGAAGAAGGGGAGGAGGAGTGGCACACTATGTAAAAGCTACTATTAAAGCTTTGGAATTACAGAGCTTAAAAGGGGGAGAGGAGGCATTGTGGGTTAAACTAGAAAGAGGGAAAGAGAAATCTATTTGCATTGGTGTGATATACAGACCTCCCTCACAAGAGGAAGAGGTGGACAGAGTTAATTGAAGACATACACAGCATTGCTAGGAAAGGGGAAGTGCTACTGATAGGAGATTTCAATATGCCAGATGTTGATTGGCACATTCCTGCTGCAGTATCATCTAGAAGTAAGGAGATCCTGGATTCTCTACAGGGAGAACTATTCGGGCAATTGGTAACAGAGCCCACACGTGAAGGGGCCATACTGGACTTGTTTTGCTTACCAATGGTGAAAGTGTTTCTGATGTTGTAGTGGGAAATCATTTTGCATCCAGTGATCACCAGATGGTGTGGTTCAGTATTAGGACTAGGGCTATTAGAATCCATTCAAAGGTGAGGATCTTAGAGTTTAGGAAGACAAACTTTGCCAAGATGGGCCAATACCTTAGGGAGTCGTTAGTGGGATGGGAACAGCTGGGGGATGTAGAAAAACAGTGGGCAAAACTGAAAGGGGATATTTTAAGGGCAACCAACCTTTTGGTTAAAATTGTAAATAAAGGTAAAAGGAAAAGGAGACCGCTATGGCTTTCAAAAGAAGTAGCTGAAAAAGTGAAGAAAAAGAGGGAGGCCTTCGTGAAATACAAGAGATCACAGAGAGAGGAAGACAGGTATCTATATTTGGAAAAACTTAGAGAAGCTAGCAAAGTAGTCAGGAAGGCAAAGATTCAAAAGTAGGAGGAAATAACCAATGCAATAAAATGGGGGTAAGATATTTTTCAGATATGTTAGTGAGAAGAGAAAGGGCAAAAGTGGTATTGTCAGACTCAAGGGTGCAGGGGAGAAATATGTAGAAGCTGATAAGGATAAAGTGGAATTGCTTAACAAATATTTCTGTTCTGTGTTCACAGATGAAGAACCAGGAGCAGGAACTCAGAAAACACCCACAAACAAGAACAGAAGCGAGGGACATCTTGAACAATTTTCAGAAGACTGTTCGTGAGAAACTAGCTCAACTTAAAGTAGACAAAGCGATGGGACCGGATGGGATACACTCTAGAATACTGAGGGAACTTGGGGACGTTCTAGCAGCTCCACTGACTAACCTTTTCAATGCCTCATTGGAGTCGGGAGTGGTGCCAAAGGACTGGAGAGAGGCTCATGTGGTGCCTTTACACAAAAGCAGAAGTAAGGATGTGGTTGAAAACTACAGGCCGGTTAGTTTAACTTCGGTGGTGAGTAAATTATTGGAAACTCTGCTGAAAGAGAAAATAGTGAGGTTTCTGGAGTCCAGCATATTACAGAATCCAAGGCAGCATGGATTCACCAGAGGCTGGTCTTGTCAGACAAATCTGATTGATTTCTTTGACTGGGTGACCAGGGAGTTGGACCGAGGGAGAGCCCTAGATGTGGTGTATTTAGATTTCAGTAAAGCCTTTGACATTGTTCCTCACAGGTGACTTATAAACAAACTGAGCACCCTAGGGATGGACCCTAAAGTTACTGCTTGGGTTAGAAATTGGTTGGGTGGGAGGCGACAAAGAGTACAGGTAAATGGAGCTCACTCTGAGGCGAAGGATGTTACCAGTGGTGTGCCCCAGGGATCTGTCCTTGGTCCGATTCTTTTTAACATCTTTGTTAGTGATATAGCGGAAGGGCTGTCGGATAAGGTTTGCCTCTTTGCAGATGATACCAAAATCTGCAATAGAGTAGACACCCAGGAAGGTGTAGATAACATGAGGAGGGATGTAGCTAAGCTTGAAGAATGGTCTAGAATTTGGCAGCTGGGATTTAATGTTAAAAAATGTAAGGTCATGCATTTGGGCTGCAGCAATCCAAGCGAGCAATATAGTATAGGGGGTGAAGTACTTTTGTCCACTAAAGAAGAGCGGGACCTAGGCATGGTTGTGTCTGATGATCTTAAAGTAGCTAAACAGGTAGAAAAGGTGACGGCAAAAGCTAGAAGGATGCTTGGGTGCATACGGAGAGGAATGGCTAGCAGAAAAAAGGAGGTGATAATGCTTCTCTATAAGTCTTTGGTGTGACCTCATTTGGAGTATAGTGTGCAATCCTGGAGAACGCACCTTTAAAAGGATGTGAACAGGATGGAGTCGTGCAGAGGGTGGCTACTAAAATGATTAGTGGTCTTCATTATAAAGCATATGTGGACAGACTTAAGGATCTTAATATGTACACCTTAGAGGAAAGGCGGGATAGAGGTGATATGATTGAGATGTTTAAATACCTCCGTGGCATAAATGTTCAGGGAGAAAGCCTCTTTCAATTGAAAGCAAGTTCTGTTCTGAAGGGACATGGGATGAGGGTGAAGGGAGATATGCAGAAATATTTCTTTATGGAAAGAGTAGTGGCTCCGTGGAAGTGTCTCCCAGTGGAGGTGGTAGAGATGAGGGCAGTAACTGAATTCAAAAAAGCATGGGACAAACGCAGAGGATCTCTAAAGGGAAAAAGGGGATGGTTGTAGTTGTTGATATGGAAGGACAGACTAGTTAGGCCATGTGGTCTTTTTCTGTTGTCATATTTCTATGTTTCTGTCAAGTAGCATGTTCCACAAGGCAGGGGCAAAATAACAAAACGAGATGTGTGGTGTAACCTCCACCATAATCTTGGAAGGGGGTTGAAGCAACCTTGAGATTACTTTGTGCAGAGTGCAAGAAACATACTGGACTGTTTAATTTTTTGAATATATTGGTGATTGGTTGCAGATAAAGGTTAACTAATAGGGCTGAGACGGTAGACCCTTGTGGAATTCCTTGATCTTGTGGGAAGGTAACCGGGGGTTCGTTGCCTACTTGTATGTAGTCTGCGGTTCAAGATATAGGACTTAAACCATTGTAAGACTGTTCTGTCTATCCCAATTTGTGCTAGTCTAGTAATGAGGGCATTATGGTTAATATTATCGAATGCTGAGGCAATGTCGATGAAGACTAGTACGAATGCACATTTAGGGTTGTCTATGCCTTCTACATTACAGAAGTGACCTAGTGATTAGAGCAAAGGGCTGAGAACCAAGGAAGCCAAGGGTTCAAAATCTGCTTCTGACACTTATGTAAATTGTTAACAAACAACACCAGTCTAATACTTAAATCTCTACCTATCTAGAGTGTCATAAAATAACTGAATTACAGAGAGATCTTTTTTGTCAGAGGTTTTTGCCTTGAGGGGAAATCCCCTCTTGAAGCGTAACTTCCCTTTTAATCAAATCACGGTTTTAATCCCGTAAACCCCGTCACTGTGAGATGATGCGCACCTTTTAGTGCCTTTACACACCTCAGATTTAAAGACTCACTTCATAACAATCCAGTCGAACCTCTGACATATCAATCAAGGCAAAAACTTCCAACAAAAAAGATCTCTCTGTAATTCAGTTATTTTATGACTGTAGCTCGGTAGAGACTTATTTAAATTGGGTAAATCATTCAAGTACTCGCATAGATTGTAAGTTCTTCAGGGAAGGGGCAGGGGCCTGAATACTTGTCATTGCTGTATAGTACCGTCTACATTATGTCTAGTGTCAGTACAAGAATGCTAAGTATTATTATCATGAGTGGGGTAGAACATGTAAGTGGGTAACTGTTATTTACCCTCTCAAACAGCACGTGGGAGATACTCTGTGAAACTAACAGCAGATATAATATTTTCTCCAATTTTTTTTTTTTTTAAAGTTGAAGCATAACGAAGCTGTAGCATTTGTTGCTGGAAAGTGTGGTTAGAGTTAATAACATAGCTGTGTTTAAAAAGGATTTGAACAAGTTTCTCAGCAACAGATCTATTAGGTGAGGTGGGGGATTGTCCCCTTTTATTTGAGAGTGGGCAGCACGGAGAGGATCTCATTTGTGCTTCGAGATGGATTGCAGTGGCTACTCTCTGAGAAAGGATTAGTGTCTGACTCGGCATAACTCTTTTTTTTGTTTCTTAATGTGATGGCAGATAAGTCTGTAGTTTGTTTCCTTTGATAATACCATAGGCCCTGGTTGATCTTTGCTTATTACAATTCTGCACTAAGAGATGCACTTAAGTTTTCAGTCCTTCAGGACCTGATTTAGCACCATAAGGGCGAAGAGCCTGGGTTGCGAATGGAATGCAGTTTAAAGCACAGAGATCAAGATACTAGACTTTGCCTACTGCCATTTCTGGCTCTACACACAGCTATCTGATTTTACTGCATCTGCACAGATTTGAAATGAAGTGCTGCAGGGTATAGTCCATGCATTTCTTCTCCAAATATCTCTTTGCGAATCTGTTACTGCATCAGTTTCTTCCATTACTGAAAGGTTTATATGGCGTCCTAGCGTTACACAGATTTATTTATTATTTATTTATTTTATTTATAGTTCTTTTATACCGCACTCTTTTTCGTCAGCGCGGTTTACATTAAACAGAATACTCATTGCAAGCAACAGACTGTAATGAGTTTACATATAACAGGCGAATACAACTAGGAATTTAACCATGGGAAACTTTGTACATATTTGCTACAGCGGGGCACAGGGAAAATAATTTTTTTTCCTTGCAGTTTCTTCCTACTCCTTTGGGTCTCCAGCTTAATTGAACCAGCTTCTATTGGGCTATGGAGCTGTGAAGCTTTGTTTACAAGTACTTGGAAAGAAGGCTGTTTATTCTATAACACTCCTACTATTACTGCTCCTTATCATTTGTATAGTACTGCACGATGTTAGCAGTGCTGTACTTTTAGATGGAAGAGAAAGTCCCTGCTCATCAGAGCTTGCAATCTTATCAAGACGAAGAACATGACAAAACTGGGGACTAGAGTATGGTAAGATACACATAAGTGGTGAACAAGAGAATGAGGGACATCAAGATCCAAAAGCAGCCTCGTTGAGGTGGGGTTTTAGCCTAGATTTGAATAGGATTAGAGCAGGAGCCTGATATACTGCCTCAGGTAGTTTGTTCCTGGAGCAGCAAGGTGGAATGAACAAAATCTCTAGTGGACAATGGCAGAGAAGGGCGGAGTTCCCGAGGGGTGTAGGATGAGCTACGAGAGGAAAGGTAGTGAGAAGCAGCAGATTGGATGCTTATTCCAGCCATTGTTTTGATAGCTTTTGATCAGCGACATTGATTGTGACCATTGTTTGCGCCAAGCTGGACAGGAGTGTTCTGGCCATGCTCTTGGCAGTAGAGGGAGATGCTGCAATATCTTATGTTAAGTTACTAAAAGTGCAATATTGCAGCACCACCACCTCCTACTGGCCAAAGGAATACTGTGCAGTTTGGTGGGAACATTTGTTTTTATATGCATGGAAAAATGGATTTAAAATCAATAAAAGCAATAGGTAATGATGAAGAGAATCAACAGTATCATCAACTGCACGGAAATCATCAGGTTGCAAATCCATTTACGAGAAAGTTCGAGCCCATGGTTCTTTTTTTTCTTATGTGCAATATAAATAGGTCTGCAACATGAGTAATCTATTGTGCTGATTAAATCGGGATGAATGGATGATATGAGGATGTGAATATGATGCCACAAACCCTGTTGTCAGTTACAGAAGATACCCAAAGATGGCTCACCAAAAAGCAGAAGAGGAAGAAAACATCTCAAAGGAAAAACTGGAAAAGGCAACTGATGCAAATATAAGATCTCTGATTGGATTAGGTAAAGACAATTAATCTGATCAAAGTCAGGATGTTTCAAAACAGCTGTGCAGTGCCACCAGAAGAGAAATAGAGTGAAAATTGGTTCAGAAAGGATGCCACAGCAATCGGAGCACTTAAATGGGGTAATGGAAGAGGTATCCACAGAAGATGAAAATATGGAACAGGAGGGAGAACATGCATGAGGAGGAAGTGCAGAATTGCCCACTGGGGGGAGGATTTGAATAAGGTGCAGGGTGGGGGGGAGGGGGAGGCAGAAGAGAGATCAAGAGATTGAGGAGCTCTGACAAAGGACCTTCTGGCCTGCATGGAAGTTGATAGGTGTGTTGAGATTCAAGAGAAGGTTCAACTGCCAAAGATACACCTTACATCTAAGGTAAAAAGCAAATAAAATCAATAAGGTCATAATCCCCATCAAGGAACTATCCATGGATATTATGGAGATAAATCAGATCCAGTATATTATAGCAAAATTTGTTACTGAGATAATTCTACCAAAAAGAGCACAGGCCAGAAGAAAAGGAGAAAGATAACTACCCCTCCTTGGAAATACAATTACTGCGTGCTGAGATATCCCTAATAGAGGGGCATCTCAAAGGATCAAGATCACCAAAAATATGAGAGATCCAAAACATCAAAATGAAACATGCAGTATTAACAGAAAAAGACCTTAAATTCATCCGCTCCAACAATAAATGGAAAGTAGCAGCAAAAACACAAAACTGAGGAGATATGAAGACAACAGAAAAGAAAGATATAAAAATAAACTATTTAGAGAGAACCTACAATTGTTCTACAGGGAACCGAGATAGCACATCAGTGTGGTGAAAATACTACCAACAATAACTGATACAGACAGATTTTGGAGAAATTTATAGAAGGACCCTGTAGAACCTAACCGAGAAACAGAATGAGTATCCTGCATGTGAGAGAATTTGGAAAAGATGAACATCAAAGCTATGGAATAGCCTGAGGTAACAACAAAAGTATTGGAAAATGGGTTAAAGAGAGCCCCGAATTAGAAGAGTCCCGGCCCAGATGGAGTGACCAGTTTTTGGCTTAAACAATTAACATCCCTTCATCAAGACCTGGAAAACTGTAGAAATCTATTTATCTGGCAGCCAGACTTAACACTACAATGCCTAATAAGAGAAAAAGCACTTCTTCCAAAGGACGATCCCAAATTATAGACCTGTCTCCTAGAATCTATAAGCTGTTTACTGCAACAGACGGCAGTAGAACAGAAGGGTAACAAGAACCAAAGATCAACTATTGTTAAATAAAGTCATCATGGCTAGTGCTAAGAAAAACAGACACCTCAGTGTAATATGGATTGATCATAAGAAAACCTTTGACAGCATCTCACTCTCCTCTATAATAAATTGCCTGAAAGCGTACAAAATAAACTCTAAGGGCCAGATATTCATCTGAGCAGGGCTAAGCGTCATAACCGCTTAGCCCTACCTGCTGACCCTTTAACCCAAGATAGTCACTTCCGCAGCGACGAAAGTGAATATCCGGGCCTGGCTGCATTGCCCGGTAGCTGCCGAGGCTAACCGTGCAGCATTGATAATGGATGCTGCACGGTTAGTGCTCGGTGCCTATAAGATAGGTGAGGTTTTTCCTTGCCTATCTTATAGGTGCCGAGCACTAACCATGCATCTTCCAATATCGGTGCTACGTAGTTAGCGCTGGTCCCCACCTCTGCTCCACCCCAGAACGGCCCTGGCACGGCCTGATAGTTGCCAGATCTTGACTCACCTGATCTCTTGTGTGTCCTTACCATTCCCCCTAGATGTATCCCTGTCTATACCTACTGTGTTATCTGTCTTGACTAGATTGCAAGCTCTGATGAGCACGGACCGTCTCTTGCATGCCTGTGCAGTGCTGCATATGTTTTGTAGTGCTATACAAATGCTCAGTAGTAGTAGTAGTAGGGGACTTAGTTGGGGATATTCGACGGCACTACCCATGTAAGTGCCATCAAATATCTTGTTAACAGGCATTTATACAGTTACCTGGCCCTTTGAATATCTGGTCCTAAATTGATTGAGGGAAACACAAACAGGAGCACTGCTCGCAAACAAACTGAGAAACCACAAAAACGAGCAGTAGTGGAAGTCACAGGCACTTTATTAATTAAGCGAACCCCAACGCGTTTCGGCTGTTGCCTTCATCAGGGGGTACTAGAGGACAGCAAAACATAACATTAAAATAATTAAACATACATAAAAACACAAAAAAATATATTAAAATAACAAATATGAATAATCATAATTATTAATTAATTCATAAAAAATTAAAATTGAGACATATAAAAAAAATATATATATATATAAACATATATATATATATAAAAGAAATATACTATACAAACAGGAAAACCAGCAATACATAATAATAAAAAATATATATACCATACTTACAAATGAAGTGCACAAAAGCAATAAAGATATGGCACAAACCAATCAATGGTGGATAATGCTAAAAAATCAATGTAAAAACCATTAATATGATACTGAAACAATTAAAAACATCAATTGAACCATACAACATTGAACAAAAAGAAGACAAAATGGAAAACCCAGACCAACGGAAAAGGCAAATTAAACTTTACAGTAAGGATAAGTAATCCTAAAAAATATATATATAGAAACATCTTATTCAAGCAAAAGAAATCTCCTTGTATATATACACAACACAGAGCCTACACATCATTAGACACACACATGCGGTACCATTATTACAAATATTAACTAGAGGAACTGGTACTCAAAAGAAATAATAAAATGTGTGCTTCTAAAAGTGCAACAAGTAAAAAGGTGCAGGAGTGTAGAACCAGATATAGGGGTCTGTTTACTAAAGGCCGGTGGTGTGCGGTCCGCGGTGCAGAGCGGGTGCCGTAGAAGGAGTGGGCGTTCCGTCGGGAAGCTGTGAGTGACAGATGCGCGAAGGTGCGCGGCGCCCGTGTGGTTAGTGCCCTGTGCAATTAACGAGGTTGATCTGTGCACATGGGACACACTGCTCACGGATTTGGGCTTTCCAGTATTGTGCTGCACATTGCTGACGGAAACGGTTTCCTTTCCCTTCCCAGCACCTCTAACGCGACTGTTGGACTCGCGGTATATTTCTTTGGAGATTCGGGCACGCTCCTGTGCGGCGAGTCTCCCCCCTCCCACATTCCGCCCACTGACCCCGTCTCTCCGCCCCTAGGGGCCTTCCTCCGCCCTCATTTCTCCTTTCCACGCCTGTTTCGCACATTACCGTCCCGCAAATGTGCGCATTGTCGGCGCACGCTTGCGGGACCCGTTAATGTGCCGCGCACTCGTACGGGGCGCTTAAGAGCACTTAAATACCTCTTTTAGAGCGCTCATGTGCGCCCCGTACAAGTGCGCCGTTTAGTAAACAGACCCCATAGTATTTTAAGGCAATATAGAAAACCAATACATAAACCCATGCTAAAAGTTGTGATCTAAAGAGACCAGATAGCTGCCGGAAAAACTATCAATAAAAATGTAAAATCAGAACATATAAATCCTATGTGGACCCATGACATATAAGCTCGTATAGCTGCTCAAACGTGACATGCAACTTATCCTTACTGTAAAGTTTAATTTGCCTTTTTCGTTGGTCTGGGTTTTCCATTTTGTCTTCTTTTTGTTCAATGTTGTATGGTTCAATTGATGTTTTTAATTGTTTCAGTATCATATTAATGGTTTTTACATTGATTTTTTAGCATTATCCACCATTGATTGGTTTGTGCCATATCTTTATTGCTTTTGTGCACTTTATTTGTAAGTATGGTATATATATTTTTTATTATTATGTATTGCTGGTTTTCCTGTTTGTATAGTATATTTCTTTTATATATATATATGTTTTTATATATATATATTTTTTTTTTTTTTATATGTCTCAATTTTAATTTTTTATGAATTAATTATGATTATTCATATTTGTTATTTTAATATATTTTTTTTGTGTTTTTATGTATGTTTAATTATTTTAATGTTATGTTTTGCTGTCCTCTAGTACCCCCTGATGAAGGCAACAGCCGAAACGCGTTGGGGTTCGCTTAATTAATAAAGTGCCTGTGACTTCCACTACTGCTCGTTTTTGTGGTTCCTAAATTGATTGAGTACATCAAATCCACCATGAAAATGTGGCAAACTACACACCATCTATGGTATGAAGATGGACAGTTCATCATTCCTATTAGCAAGAGCCCGTGAGGCGTATTTCAGAGAGACTGCCACCACTTGCCTTTGTATAGCACTTAATCCTTTGAGTGCACTTAACTCTTTGGGGTGCACGTTTAGTCTTAATCCTGAAGCAGGGAAACATCCAGAGTTGACGTCACACCTGTTTGTAGACGACTTGAAGCTCTATAGTTCCAGTGCACAACATCTAAAGGAACAACTCTGTTTACTAACAAGCTTTACAGAGGACCTCAGGATGACTTTTGGTCTGGACAAATGTGCTAAGGCAATCCTCCTTTGAGGAAAACTGAACTAAATTGAAAACCTCTCTCTAATTGATGACTGTGATATAAAGGAACATGAACAGGAAGGTATCTAAATATATCTAGAAGGAGCAATAATCAAGAATAAAGTATTAAGAGAAAAGACCAGTAAAGAATATTACAGGAGATTAAAGCTGATGCTGAAAAGTGTATTGACATCAAAGAATAAGATACAAGCCATCACTCAGCTTGCAATCTCTGTGCTCTCTTATACTCGTAGCTTTGGAATTGTAGACTGGCCTCTGAAATATCTTCAAAAACTGGAAATACGAACATAACTCCTCCATGCCCATGAGGTAGTTTATGGAAAACAGTGTGTGCAGAGACCGTACATTCTTAGCAGGTCTGGCCCCAGAGTTGGTTCAAGGTTTTGGTACCCTATGTAAACCTTAAGGCTTAAGCCTTAAGCTGCCCCCCAGCTGTCAGAATCTATTGTTTAATTTTGAATGCCCTGCCCTTAGCCATCCTCCAGAAGCTGCTGCTGTAGGCAGCCTCCTATTTTGCCTAATGGTTGGGCCGATCCTGATCCTTAGAGCCAAAGGAGGATTGGGTCTCTTGGAAATTGATTATTCATATAGAGTGACCATCATTGGCCTCCGGGCTTACTTAACAGCATCAATAGACCGGATGCACAAAAGGTGTTGAAGAATGAAAATAAGCTACTAGAATCCAGTTCCATTATTAAACTTGGACAGGCACTTCTGTTGTTTTATAGTTTTATTTCCATATGTATTTCTGTTTTTATTATTTCTTATTTTTTTACTTGTAAGTTACATAGAATGAAAGATGTGTGTGGCATAGAAGCATTTTTAAATAAATAAATAATTAAAGTCCAATGAGCAGAAGGAGTTGAGGGAGAGGGATTCCGCCTGTGTGCATAAGAAAGGGAGCAGCAGAATTTGTAAAATGTGATAAGGGAGTTGCAAACCTGGACAGTGGATTGTGGATGAGATGGTGTACAGCACGCACAGAAAAAACTGGTAAAATAGACATATGTAGATTTTGTAAGATAGAGATGAAAACATTTATTCATTTGTAACTGGCTGTGAAGTTCTGATGGCAGAAAATTTCTATACAAAAAGACACAATAAGTTGTCACATCTCATCCATTCTAAAGGTTGTAAGCACTACAATATTGCTGTACCGGAAAAGCACTGGGATCACAACCCTAAGGGAATTAGAAAACTAGAACATGGTGGCAGATAAAGACCATATGGCCTATCCAGTCTGCCCTTCCATACCAACTATTAAGTTTTACCATTCCTTTTTTACCTTTAGAGATGATCTGCATTTGTCCCAGGCTTTCTTGAATTCAGATACAGTCCTTATCTCTACTACCTCCACTGGGAGCCTATTCTATGCATCCACCACTCTTTCTGTAAAGAAGTACTAGCACAAATGATTCCTGAGTCTATCCCCTTTCATCTTCATCCTATGCCCCTTCATTGCAGAGCTTTGTTTCAATTGAAAAAGGCTCTTCTCTTGTTCATTTATGCCATGGAGGTATTTAAACATCTCTATCATATCTCCCTTCTCCTGCCTTTCTTCCAAAGAATACACATTGAGATCTTTAAGTCTGTCCTCATATGCCTTATGACAAAGCCCACTGACTATTTTGGTAGCCAGTTCCGTCCTGTTTATATCCTTTTGCTGGTGTGGTTTCCAGAATTGCACACAGTACTCCAAATTAGGTCTCATCAAAGACTTATACAGAGGCAAAATCACCTCCTCCTTCCTGCTGGCCATTCCTCTCCCTTTGCACCCAAGCATCCTTCTGGCTTTCACCGTCACCTTTTCTACTTTTAGCCACTTTGAGATCATCAGAAAGAATCACCCCCAGGTCCCACTCTTCTTTCATGGAAAGAAGGTCTTTACCCCCTGTAATGGATTTTTCCAGCCCAAATGCATGACTCGGCATTTTTTATCATTAAATCTCAGTTGCCAAAAATTCTCAATCATTCTTCAAGCTTTGCTAGATCCCTCCTCACGTTATCTATACCTTCCTGGATGTTTACTCTATTGCAAATTTTGGTATCATTCACAAAGAAGTAAACCTTACCTGATAATTCTTCTGCAATATCATTTACAAAAATGTTAAAATGAATTGGACCAAGAATTGGATCATCATACCACTGGTAACATCCTTTTCTCCAGAGTGAACTCCATTTACCTGCTTTGTTGTCTCCCACTCAATCAATTTCTAACCGAGTCAGTCACTTTAGGGTCCAGCTCTAAGGTACTCTATAAGTTGCCTTTGCAGAAATGTGTCAAAGGTTTGAATGAAATCTAAGTACACCACATCTAGGCCTCTACCTTAGTCCAACTGGTCACCCAGTCAAGAAGTTTGAGATTTGTCTGACAAGATCTACCTCTAATAAAACCATGCTGCCTCAGATCCTGCAATCCATTGGGCACCATAAACCTCACTATCTTCTGTTTTAGCCGCATTTCCATTCATTTACTCACCACAGAGGTTGGACTAACTGGTCTGTAGCTCCCATCCTCATCCTTACTTTTGCTTTTGTGTAAAGGGGCCACATGTGCCCTTCTCCAATCCTCTGGGACTACTCCTGACTCTAAAGGAGCATTGAAAAGGTCAGTGAAGCTGCTAGAATGTCCCTAAGTTCTTTCGATATTCTCAGATGTATCCCATCTGGCCCCATAGCTTTGTCTACTTTTAGTTTAGCTAGCTCCTTGCAAACAGTCTTCTGGAAATTGTTCAAGTTGTGCCTCACTTCTGTTGCTATTTGTGGGTGTTTTCTGAGGTCCTGCTCCTGGCCCTTCATCTGTAAACACAGAACAGAAACTCGGCTTCTACATATTCCTCCCTTTCGATCTTTACTCTGACATTCCGATTTCAACCACTAAAAAGCTGGATAAAAGGAAACTGGACATAATAGTAAAGGAGAGAAACACCAGAACAGCATTGTTGATAAAGTTGTCAGTTCTGAAAGATTATTCTGTATGCATGGAAAAGGGGGAAGATTCTTAAGTACCAAAAAATGCAGTCTGAGACAAAAAAAATGTGAAAGAAAGATACAGAAAGATTTCCCATTGTACTGGGTGCCACATGCCTGATTAGGTAGAATTTCCAGTCTCACTTTGACCGGGTGCTTATATATCATGCATTCTCTGAACTCCAGAGGAAAGCTCTCTATGGTCCACTGTAGTAATTTAGAGAGCTTGAGATCATAGCCTATATACCCTGGCTTAGGAGTGAGGTTAATTGCTATCATGCTATGCTTGAAACTCATCCATTTGCAGACATCCCTCTCCCCCTTCTTCAGAAAAACATATCAAAACCAGACCCATGAATGGTTAAGGACATGTGAACCAAAACCTAAGGGTGAGAGTTTAATTGTTGTAACTCAAGAGAGTGGATTATGGATAAGAGAGTGGATTATGGATGAGATAGCAGAAACTGACATTGATAAAATAGACATATGTAAATTCTGTAAGAAAGAGTTGGAAACAATTGCTCATCTTGTAGCTGACCGTGAAGTTCAGATGTGAAAGAATTTCTGTACAGAAAGACACAACAAGGTGGCATGTCTCATTCACTGGAAACTTTGTAAAATTGGTCTTCCTTCAATTTTCCTCCTATCTCGAAGCTTCTCTCACCCTACACCCCCGGCAGTCTGGTTTTCGCCCCTGCCACAGCACAGAATCCATCCTTCTCTCTCTCCTTAATGAACTTCACTCTGCTCATGACCGTGGTCTCTTCACCCTTGCTGTCTCTCTCGATCTCTCTGCAGCTTTTGATCTGGTGGATCATCGCACTCTTCTTGTTCGCCTCCGGGAAGCTGGTCTCTCAGGTATGGTTCTTCAATGGTTTCATTCTTTTCTCTTCAGTCGCTTCTTTTCGGTTGTTTCTAGGTCCTCCTCCTCAGCCCCCACTCCTCTCTCCTGTGGTGTACCCCAAGGGTCGGTTCTTGCTTCACTTCTTTTTAATGTCTTTCTGGCCCCTCTTGCTCTTATAGATCAACAGTTTGTTGTCTCTGCGTACTATTACGTGGATGATATAATTCTTCTGCACCATACCGACTCTGTCACCCCGGACATTTCCCCCCTTAACCTCTGTCTCACTGCTGTTGCTTCCTGATTTTCTTCCAATTTTCTTCATGTAAACCCATCTAAGTCCTTTGCCATCTGGTTCACACTAGGGAGCCCCTCCCCCACTTGTGCCCCTTCTTTTTCCTCCCAGTCTATTCCTCTTGTTTCTTCTCTCTGGTACCTAGGCATTATTCTTGATTCCTCCCTCTCTTTTAAGGAACATATCTCTTCGGTTGTCCAGCGTTCTTTTTCCTCCCTTAAGCAGCTACGGGCCGTCCGCCCCTTTCTCTCTTCCTCTGCTCTGGCTACACTCCTACTCTCCCTTGTGATGTCCTGACTTGATTACTGTAATGTCTGCCTAGCAGGTCTTCCACAATCCCAACTTTCCCGTCTTCAGCGTATTCAGAACACTGCGTTCCGTCGTTTGACTCACGCCTCCCGGTTCGATCACGTCATCCCTCTTCTTATGCACCAACACTGGCTACCTATGTCATTTTGCATTCAGTATAAGATTCTCACTTTCGTTCATAGGGCAATTCATACAGGCACCCCCCTTTACCTTGCAGATCAGGTTCACTTCCGTACTCCCCACTGTTCACTTCGCTCTATCCACATCAACCGTATGGCCCTTCCCTCTATATCACAGGCTCACCTAGAATCCACCTGCTCCTCTGCCTTCTACTTTTTAGGCCCAAGGCTTTGGAACTCGCTTCCCCCTTCCCTCTGATCCAAACCGTCTTTTAAGTTTTTCAAAACAAATCTCAAGACTCACCTCTTCAGTTTGGCCTTTGACCTTCCCCCTTTGTCCCTATCCCTTTCTCCCCCCTCCTGTTGATGCACTCTGATTATCTGTTCTTTGCCTCTCTCTCTCTTTTCTCTACTGCTCTTAATTTAATTGGCGTTCCTTTCCTGTTTCCTTGCAGCCTTGTATTTTTATGATTGTAAAGCACTCAGATGCCCATGGTATTGGGTGGTATAAAATTGTTTTAATAAACATAAACAATATTTGCAGTGTTGCCTTTTGATAGGTAGGGTTTGGTGCTTTATGAGGCCTGGTAGTGCTGTTATGATATGGTGGGTTTGCTATGGGTTCTAAATGCACCCCCCCCCATATACTTGATTTCACACTAATTTTTTTGTAACTGTTATGTTTTATATGTATTTTTTGTTGGATAATTCACCATGAGAAGGAATCATCCTACTCTCGAAGTGAGCCCTCCGTTTTAATTAAGTATTAAATGACCCATTACAGTTCTAAAAACCGGGTGCTACAGCACTACCAAGCTGTTATACCCATACCACTGAAATGGACCTCCTCTTTGTCCAGAGAAATCTCAGTCAGTTGTTAGTCCCCACAGATTATACTCCCCAAACAATAATATCCTCCCAAGGTGCTTATCAAAATAAAGCAGAAACCTGCTGCCGGTATCTTGAAGATCATATCGGCATAACTGCTGATTGTATACCTTCCTTGTACTGCTCGACTCAGGAGTGTCTGGAATAAATCACCATCATCACGGTTGATACAAACTAGAGGGTGAGATTTGAATCCAATACTTCAGAAAGGTCATTTTGCATGTGGCCATTGTGATTTTTGTGGTACCTCTTTAAGGGGGGAGAGATGGCTAGATCCTGCTACAAGATTACAGTATTCATCTTTGTCCTTTTCCAATTGTCACACTTCATTTGTGATTTATCTACTGATGTGTCCATGTAATTTGAAGTATGTGGGGAAAACCACACGTCTGGCAAGGAAACGTTTATTGGAGCATAGATCACGCATTAATGCTCGACAGGCTTTGGCACCGCTAGTTCCTCATTGTCAACAATATGATCACAGGTTTGAGGACTTACAATGGAGAGTTTTGGATGTAGTTCCGTCTTCATTTATGGGGGGTGATCGTCAAGCTAAACTCCACTATAGAGAACAACAATGGATTTTTCGCTTGCGCTCAATGTCTCCAGAGGGAATGAATATGGAGATTGATTGGTGGGGTTTGAAGATGTGATTGGTCTAACTGCGACAGGAAATGAGGATTGCTCTGACGTCACTTTCATTGACTTAAAGTTGGTAGTTTGGTGCTGGTATGGTTCATTGGCCTGAGAAAGAGCTGCAGAGCTGAGCGGCTTGAAACACTAATTGGTGTTGCACATGAACTATATGGTTCTATCACTGATTTGGACATTGGATAAAGAAATCTCGAGTGGTGATTTGTTCCAGACACTCCTGAGTTGAGCGGGACAAGGAAGGTATACAATCAGCAGTTACGCCGATATGATCTTCTTCAAGATACCGGCAGCAGGTTTCTGCTTTATTTTGATAAGCACCTTGGGAGGATATTATTGTTTGGGGAGTATAATCTGTGGGGACTAACAATTGACTGAGATTTCTCTGGATGAAGAGGAGGTACATTTCAGTGGTATGGGTATAACAGCTTGGTAGTGCTGTAGCACCCGGTTTTTAGATCTGTAATGGGTCATTAAATACTTAATTAAAAAGGAGGGCTCACTTCGGGAGTAGGATGATTCCTTCTCATGGTGAGTTATCCGGCAAAACATACATATTTTATTTATTTACATTCTCTTATATACTGCGCTATTCTGCATCAGTGCGGTTTACATTGAACAAACTGAAATTACATTGAACAGGGCATTATAACTTGGAGATAACTATTTTACAGGGAACATGGGCTATGGAGGGTTAAGTGGCTTGCCCAAGACCACAAGGAGCACCTGTGGGACTAGAAACCCCAGTCCTTCCGGCCTAAGGTTGCTATCCTCTAGTGGGATTTGAACCCCTGACCTTCCGGCTTGAAGTACCTTGCCCCAACCACTAGGCCACTCCTCCACTCCAACATAACATATAAAACATAACGGTTACAAAAAAATTATCAGAATATAGAAAGACTAGAGGACATGCAATGAAGCTGCAGGGTAAACTATTTAAGACTAATAAAATAAAATAAAATATTTTTTCACTCAACATGTAATCAAACTCTGGAATTTGTTACCGGAGGATGTAGTAAAGGCTGTTAGTGTAGCTGGGTTTAAAAAAGGTTTGGACAAGTTCCTGGAGGAAAGGTCCATAAACCATTATTAAGAAGTGACCCAGGATATCAATGCTTGAACCAATACAAGCATTGTGGAACCTGTGTCCCTTGGGGAAACTGCTAGGTACATATGACCTAGATTGGCCACTGTTGGAAACAGAATACTGGGCTTGATGGACCTTGGTCTGACCCAGTATGGCATATCTTATGTTCTTATAGTGTGAAATCAAGTATTGGGGGGGGGGGGGAGAGATATAGTTGGGTTGATTTCAAGGTGTGTAATTTGATATAACTTTATGGGTTCTAAATGGGAAGTGTTTGTAGTACCTTCAGAGTCAGGATTGGCTTTGTTCTCTAGATCTCAAGGATGCGTACACTCATATACTCATCCATCCCACAGAAAATATCTAAGATTTCTGTTCCTCTGCTCCAAGAGTCTTCACAAAATGCATCTCATCCGGTGGCAAGAGACAGTCTGTCCCATCAGCCATGAGCGTTTAAGATGTATTCTATAGCAATGTGAGCCATTGTAGCTTGCACTATAAACTTCATGACCTGAGCCTAAATAGCAACCTCGGGCCAGAGGGACTGGGGTTTCTAGTCCTACAGGTGCTCCTTATGGCCTTGGAGGAGCAACTTAAACCTCTGTTGCCCCAGGTACAAAACAGAGATAGCGAGCCCTACGGGAACAAGGGAAATGTATACTGAACCTGAATGTACACTGCTTTGAGCCGGTGAAAAGTGGTTTATAAGCACTGCTAAATAAATAAATAGAATTTAGATTGTAGAGCTGAGTAATTGGTGTAGGTAGGCAGACTAGATAAGCTATATGGTCTTTAACTGCCATTATTATTATGATTCTATCTTTGCAAGTAACAATATTCAATTACCTAAATGACTGGCAGAAAGTACTACTTAGTGGAAGTCTTAAAATGTTCCTGGGTGATTGGCGACGTACAGTGTGTTCCACTTCAGCTGGCAGAGTTTCAGTTCTCAGCCTTGCTGATGGTGCGCCCTCTGGATATTGACCTGCCATGGTCCATAGCCTTGCTTGGTACTGTATGGCCTCGGTACCCCCTTCCCCCCAAGCTTGGCTGGATGAAAGAAATTTCTATGGTAAAATGGTGACCCATTTGAACTGGATGCTTTAATGGTATTTCTGATGCCCTGAATAACAATAATAATTTATGATGACAAAATGCAGCTGTTAAAGTTCTATATTCTGACAAGTCTAGGGACCACGTAACACCTCTGCTGATAGAGCAAAAATGGCTGCCAATAGCCAGCAGAATGAAGTACAACCCACAGAGCATTCTATCCAGGTATTCCATTATATATGAGTGCTCTTGCAGTCTCTTGCTGTCCATATCACACTTTACGTGCATCTCAGCAAAACTACTTGAAGGTCCCACCAACTTCCAGGTTTTGGCTAGCTGTTTGGCCCCTACACTTTGGAATTAACTTCCTGTAATTTGCACCTAGAAAGTTCATAGAAAAAATTCAAAAAGAGGATTGGATAATAGCTCTTTCAGAAGACTTTCCCTCCAGCTTGAGTTGAGCCTATCTTGGTGTGAAGCATTGTGCTATGCAGTCCCTTCTTTTCTTTCATGTGTTGATTGTTTGGGTTTTATCTTGTTTTATTTTATAAGTTGTTGACTCAATGTGCAGTTTTTATTATCCTGGTGCTGTAAACCACTCTGCTGTCTATTGCTAATCACAAGGCTGTATATCAGATAGGATCTCAACACAATTAGAGCTGGGGAGGATGGAGGTAGCTGGTAGGACTTGAAATGCCCTGGAGTTAGGTGATTGTTAGTGGCACCGTGGGGACATTTTTTATTATTCCCTAGGGATAACCCAAGACACCAGAAGCCCAGGGTGGGGCAAGAGCCTGCAGTGAAATTTGTTAAGAAATTTGGGCATTCCTTATTCCCCTCTCCTTGTGCCCCATTCTTGTTAATATTTAGACAGCAGCATCCTTTTACACAGCACTGAACAGCCACACAACTCTGATTACTACTGAGAAAGCATCGTCACTGTACATAGCACTGAACAGTAATACAGCTCTGATTACTACTGATAAAGCATCATCAGCGTACAGACCTCTGATTATTATTGATAAAGTTCCCTTATATATACAGTACTGTTCTGTCAGAGGGTGATGGTTTTTCTTCTCAGGTAATGCTGGCGTACTTTGCATTATTGATGTAAAACTGATCCAAGCGACCTGCACAAAAAGAGCAAAAGCTATGAGCTGAAGACAGGCAGAAGGCTGTAGGTCTGTAATTTGAAAGACTTATGACTGGGATCTGATAACCTCCTGCATGTTAAAATGTAGGCTTGATGAAAAAGTCAGGAATGCTGCTTCTGTTGCTAGCTGTACACCTTGCTGGTGCAGGGAGACTGGAGTGTCCCTTTAAGAATGAGAAGGAGGGATGGGCAGGGCAGTGAGGTAACTACCCTTCAGTGGCATGGAACAGGATCCCTGACAGAAGAGGAAAGGGAAGGAGAGCAGAGGAAGAAATCCAGAGCCCCCTTGGTTCTCCTGCTCAGCAATGCTTTGACCCAGCACTGGTAAGGAGCTTCTCTCTCATTGACTTTTAAATGGGTCTGTAGCAGGGCACATCTTCAATTCCTTCTGTGTGCTCTGTCTCTCTGCATAAGTGTGTGTATATTTATCTAGCTATCTGTATGGTCCTATTCTCTGTCTCACAACATATGCACATGCATGGATATTTATATGCATTGTATATATCAGATGTATATATATATACACACGCTTTCTCTCTCTCTGGATGCATACATATTTATATATATTGCTCCACATGCATGGATATTATATGTATATTTATATGCATTGTATATCTCAGATGTAAATGTGTATGTATATATATATATATATATATACACACACACACTCCCTCTCTTTCTCTGGGATGTATATATATATATGTATATATTGCTCCACATGCATGGATATGTCCATATACTTTCTATATAACTAAATCAATGAAAACACTCTTCTTTCGCATTTACATCCATTTCTTAACATTTTCCACTACAGTGTTTCATCTGTTTAAACAGATCCACCGTAGGTCCATGTCCTGAATCATAAAGGAGAGGACACGCCTAGGAAATGTATAGAGAAAAGCATCTGACATGCTCGCAGTATGGAATAACGTCCACACTGGGATAGACTTAAAACCACGAGAGCTCTTCAGGGTGTAAAAGGGACAACTGAGGGGTGGTATAGAACAATGGAAAATAGACGCTAGATCTTGGTCCAGTCATACAAGGACTAGAGGCACCTGATAGTGCTCTCAAGCGGCAGATTTAAAACAAACATTGGAAATTCACCTCATGGATCTTATTGTCATAAACTAGCTTGAAGGCAAACAATAAAACTGGGTTTAAAATGGATTGATGGGAGAGAGCCTATTTAATACACCACTCTGAGTTCACTATATCTTAAAGTATGACTATTGGAAAGTGGAAAGGTGTAAATGGGGATGGGTGCTTAAGCATAACCCTATGTCTTATCCATTTCAAAGGATGCTGGGTGAGATAACCTTTGCTCTGCACAGCGTCTGCCGGTTCTTATTCTCCAGATGGAGGTGAATCCTTCCAGTCTTAGAGAGCACCATGCAAATATGCTTAAAAGAAGCCTAAGCCATAGTCCAATGAGAATATCCTGTGCTGTTTATATTCAGAAAGATATAAATGGCATTGGACATGTTGCTGGTAGCATGGCACCCCAGACAATGGTTATCATTGGTACCATTTCCTATCACGCTCTTCCTCCCTCAGCTGGTTGCATAGATTTCACCATTAAGACAGGTTGGGTTGGTGCTGGCCAGCCTGGTGATTGTGTGTCGGCATCGGAGGGTGGGAAGACCCCCCTTGGCTGGCTACATGGCTTCCAATCCCACATTTGGCAGGCTGAGCTGCTATTGCCCAGTCTGAGAAATATATATGCATGTCTGGAGGAGAAGCTGAAAAAGTCTGGTGGAGCACAGCTTGCTGTACTTTGGTGTCTCCTCAATTTGGCATCCTAAGCAGGCACCTGCCTTACTCACCCATAGCAATATCTCTGCTAGATGGCATGGAGGCATCCCGAAAGGCTGCTGAAATGGTGTAAGCTTTGCGCCAAGAAGCCTATGAGATAAGACTTGACGGTTACATATAAGCCACTTAACCCTCCATAGCCCATGTTCCCTATAAAATAGTTATCTCCAAGTTATAATGCCCTGTTCAACGTAATTTCAGTTTGTTCAATGTAAACCGCACTGATGCTGAATAGCGCGGTATATAAGAGAATGTAAATAAATAAATAAATAAAATATAGTATGTAAAGCAAAGAGCAGGGGGTTTAACCATCTTCTAGAGCGCTCGCCTAGTCTGGATTTCAAAATATCCACTGTGAGGATAACTTTATAAAGCCTTTTTTGCAAGTAAAGCCTGTTATACACACAGAAAAGGGTGTTTATAAAATTGTGTGACCATATTACTACTACGGTTACTACTGCTGATCATTTGTATAGTGTTGGATGGCGTGTGCAGTGCTGCATAGAAACATGTAATGTACATGGAAAATGTGTGTGTGATTTTACACGATCTGCATGTAGACATTTCCAGGGGTGTACTTTGGGTGGACAGGAGGTGGAGTTGTGCTGTACCCACATGTTTTGTAAAATATGCAGGTGCACCTTGCCAACCACCTGCACACGCTTGTGCCCTTCTTTGCAGCAGGTGTAAATGTGCATCAGCGTTTGTGCACGGTTGTGGCTGAATCTGGTAGCCTATGCTGCTTTCATACAATAGGCTTTTAGACTTCTCACGAGGCATCCTGTTATAAAATCAGGCCCGCTCAGTAAACATGAGGTGGATTCGCATACACTGGAGGCAGTGAATACAAGTCTATCTCATACATATTCCTCGTGGATATCTTGAAAAATCATCTGGCTGAAGAATACTCATGGGCTCAATGGTGTAGCATGGGTCTCTAGTGCCCAGGAGCCAGTATTTACATATTTCTCCTTGTTCTCTTTACTCTCTACCCCCACCCCACTCCACTCTGTGGTCCAGCAGCGTCCCTCTTTATTCTTCTCCTTCCTCCTACATTCCATCATGTCCCCTCTTTTCCTTTTGTCCCCTCTCATGTAGTCCAGCATCTCCCTCTCTTTCTGCCCCAGGCCGTCACTCATTCAGAATTGTCCCTTCAACCTCTCACCCTTCCTTCTGCCACAGCCTCTTCAAATTGGTCGGGCCATCAACAGCAAGTGACAGACACGGAAGCACAGAAAGCGACATAAGAGAGACAAGTCCAAGGGAGCCTTCAAGGTCCAGATGCATGCTGCCTCATGACAATAGAATTTATTGTCTCAGAGGGGCATGACAAGCACACCTGTAAAGGTTACGCTGCACTCATTTTCTCTCTGTTTTGACTACTTTCCATGCTACTCCTGTCACTTTGACTGCCTCCAGCCTGACCTGTTTGAAGGAGCCATGATAAGAAGAAGAGAAGGAGGTTGAAGGGAAAATTCTGGCCCAGAGGGGGGTTTAGGGAGGGAGGGACAGATGGTGTGGCTTATCCCTGAGTCTCCAGCGCCCCCTTGAGGCCAGCACCTGGGGACCATGGCCTCCCCTTCCCTTCCTTAGTATACCACTGCAAGGACAGGATTGAACAATCCTGCTCTAGGGGAGAGAAGAGACAATGGAGATATAGCAGAGACATTCAAATACCTCACAGGTATAAATGATGAGCAAGAAGCAAACCTTTATCAGCAGAAAGAATGCTCTAGAATAAGAGTTCACACTGAGAGACTTCAAGTAAGTAGACTTAAGCAGAGGCATCATTACAGAGCATAAGTGGTGGCAAATGCCCTCCAAAGAATAGTTTTCTTACTCCTGTTAAAGACCACTAGGCACAGAAGAGACAGCGGGAAGGTGGTACCAATAGTCTAGCTTATCTTAACTTCTCCTTCTAACAATGGGGAAGAGAAGAAAACAGCAGGAGAAGAATTTATTGCCGGAGAATATAGTCAAAGATAATAGCATAACTGAGTTTTTTTTTAAAGATTTGGGTAAATTTATAGAAACTGTGGAAAAGGTGTAGGAGAAGACCAACAAGAGGAAAGTGGAAAAGAGAGACCTGGACCAGACCAATCCAATTAGAAAAACAAAATGTTTAGACAATAAAAATAGAAACAATATTTTATTTTCAGTTTTAATGTTTAGAATATGTCACTTTTGGAAATCTGCATTTCTGATATTGTATTTTTCACCGTACAGGAGGAAATGTATTTCAGTTTTGTATTTTGTATGGATGTGAATGAGGTGAGTTTCTGGGTAGGATCTATAGCAGTCCAGCTTGTTCTAATTTCCCACAGGAGTTTAAGAACCCAAAGTGATATTTCAGTGTCGCACCCTTTTTCAGAATAGTTGTTACTCTGAGTCTTGGGAATTAGTGCTGTTATAGCATCGTAGTTTTGAAACATACAGTAGGTTCAAACTGTTTTTTGGCGCTTCACAGATTACCTCATGGAGTCTATATGTTAATGATTTTACATCAGAAGCTGAAAGGGGAAAAGTTGTAATTCTGCTCTGCATCCACTCTCAAGGGAGTTTCTGTGCATGCAGGTACATTTACAGAACTTGAGGTAGAGTTTGTACTGACCCCATCCTGTATAAACTCCAGATTTCACTGGCATATAAAATAGGCTGTGCTTGAGGGTAGAGGGGCTCGCCCCCCTGCTGAGGCTTCGTGTAGGACCTGATATCTGTGTGCACATTTGCTTCTGACCTTCCTTGTTCGATTTTCTGTTTGGTGAGAGCAACTTCTAAGAAAGCCTCTGAGCAAGCATTTCTTACAGACTGCTTGTTTAGAATTTTTAGTTTGCTGGTATTTATTTCTTGTTTGTGTTTTGTATTATTTTTTTATTTGCATTTGTTTTTAATTTGTACAGCTTTTTGGACTTTGTTGTTTTCTCTTCATTTTACCTTCATTCTAGTTTCCTACTGAATCTGCTAATCTCCTTATTTCACTAAAGTAGAAAATAAGCCCGGTCTCTATCACTAAACTTGGTGTCGTCCTTTCTCAACTGCTGATTTTTTTAAATTAATTATATCAATTGTTTACAAAAAAAAATCCAGATTGAGATAAGGAAACAAAACATAAGGAGCAATTCCAAATTTACTAACAAAAGATTTCACTAGTCCATATCTAGAGGAAGCGAGCGCAATTAAGAAAAGAAAAACAGTTTTAAAAATAGGCAACATTCCTGTATTAAATTCCATATCCAATTTAAACTAAGCAGTCCAGCGGAACACTTCAGATAACAGAAGAACCTAAAGCTACTCTGCAAACCGTTAAGAAATCCTCCAACTGCATAAGCTCAAAGAAAACAAAACTGTCCCCGAAGTGACCAGACATTTACATGGGAATTTCAGAAAAAATGTAGCACCAATTTCCAAAACTTGAGGACACAATGCTAAAAAAAGCTCTGCATCTCATCTGGGTCTGCCTGGAGAGATCGGGAAAAATATTCACTCACTGACCACAAAAAAGTGCAGGTTTTTTTTTTAAAGTACAGCTTCAATATAGGGGCTTGTTTACAAAGCCGCGGTAGCAGTTTCCGATTGTTATCGGAGCCGCGGCCCCATTGAAATCATTAGACAAATTTATCAGACATCTTGTAACTGTCCACTGGAAGCAGAAACCCCAGAAGCTACGGTCAAAGACTTAGAAAGTTTGGGGCGCTGTATAACCCACGGCAGTGGAACCACCACACCAAGGTCTGCAGCCCCTGAGAGTTCTTTTTCTCGACAGAAACATCGGACCACAACTGACCCTCCAATTCAGGTAGGGGATTTGCCAAGCCCATTTCTCTGATGCCGGACGGCTGGGTTAAGATATCCCCAGATATCAGAGGAGAACTATTTGAAGAACCCAAACTAGCAGATGATGGCAATGAACATTCTTCCAGGTCCCTAACTAGGACCACAACATGCCGATCCATAGGGCCTATTGCCTTCACAGTTGGATTAGTTATACTCATGGTGAAGGACTTCTTCTTTTGTTTACCCATACCACAAATAAAGGTTCCTTGTCTCCTCTGTACTCCAAAGGGGTTCCAAAGAAGCCAGATGTGCCCCTTTGGGCATGCCCCTTCAAACACGCCTGCTATCACATCCTATGGTGTTGGCACATGCTTTTAAACCCCCTGATGAAGTGGGGTAGAGCGGGAAGATAATTCTCAGGTGCATCCCAGCTCACTGGGGCTTATCTCCTGCTTGGCCATATCATATCTCCTCTGATCTGTTGCCTCTCCTCCCCATCTATTCCTGTGGTTCCACATCACTTTCTCTTCTTAATACTAACTCTCACTAATCTTTCCCCTTTATTCCAATGACTTCAAACCTTGAGTCCTTATCACCCATTCCTTACTCTCTTCAACCCTCCTGCCATTTTGTCTTCTACCCTATCATCTGATCTTGAGCTTCAACATTTTCTTCCTCTTATTCACCCCTATCTATCTATTTATTTATTTACATTCTCTTATATACCGCGCTATTCTGCATCAGTGCAGTTTACATTGAACAAACTGAAATTACATTGAACAGGGCATTATAACTTGGAGATAACTATTTTACAGGGAACATGGGCTATGGAGGGTTAAGTGGCTTGCCCAAGACCACAAGGAGCACCTGTGGGACTAGAAACCCCAGTCCTTCCGGCCCAAGGTTGCTGTCCTCTAGTGGGATTTGAACCCCCGACCTTCCGGCCTGAAGTACCTTGCCCCAACCACTAGGCCACGCCTCCACTCTCTCTGAGAGCATCTCACCTTTGTCATCATTATGTCTCCTTTTGTTTCTCCCCTTATTTATTTATTTAATTGCTTTTGTTTTTCTGCAAGGCAAAATGGTTTACATAGAACATGAAGGAACGCTTACATGGAACAATTGTAACTATGTACAGGTAACTTTGATATAAATATTACAGTTCTACTGGGAGTGTTTACAGTGAACAAAAGAACAAAAGTGAACTATTTACAGATGGCATAGAAGCTATGCGGTGAGGCGTTGTGTTCGCCTACTTGGGGGGAAAAAGCTGGGTGATGGAGGGTGGAGGGATGGGTGGGTACTGGTGTGGGATGAGGTAAGGGGGGTTAGGGGGGGTGAGTGGTGAGGAGGGGCAGGGTATGATCTTATGGGGGATTTGTGGCAGTGGATGTGTTAAAGTATTCTTCGAAAAGAAAGGTCTTGAGATGTTTTTTGAAGAGGGTGTGGGCTTGGAGGGACCGTATGGTGGGGGTAGTTTGTTCCAGTTGATGGAGGCGTAAAATTGGAAGGCTCTTGTGTAGGTGCGTTGAGGTTTCTTGGAACTCTGTGCAAGTAGGAGGAGATGATTTGCTGTGTTTTGGCACCGGGGTCTGCTGTTGTGGGGGCGCTCAATTAGTAATTGTAGCTGTTCCGCAGTGGTATTGAAGAGGGCTCTGTGCATGAGGACAATAGTCTTAAACCTGATACGGGATGCAACTGGCAGCCAGTGTAGGGATTTCAATATGGGCGTGATGTGGGAGTGCCTCGGTGCTCCGGCAATAAGATGTGCAGCTGTGTTTTGGGCCAGCTGTAGAGGGGCGAGGGTGGTTTTAGGTAGCCCTTGTAGGATGGAGTTGCAGTAGTCAATGAGAGGTGTGATGAAGGCTTGACAGACTGTGCGGAAGCTATCATAGGGTAGTAGAGGGTGTAGGTTGCGAAGAGTTCTGATTTTGTAGTAGATATTTTTGGTGGTGTTTAGGATATGAGGCTGGAAGTTCAAGAGGTGGTCCAGGGTTACACCAAGGTACTTCATCTGAGGTTTGATCTGAATTTTGGTGTCTCCCAGTTTGATGCTATGTGGGGAGTTGAAGCTGGGATCTCTGGAGATATGAAGGAGCTCTGTTTTGCTGAAGTTGATTGTAAGATTGTGGTGTTGTTTCCATGTGATTATTTCTATGAAGCAGGCTGTAAGAGTGGAGTAGTCAGGAGAGGTGGTGTTGAAAGGGGTGAAGATCATTATATCATCTGCATAGAGTTGGTATCCGACATTGAGGCTCTTGAGGATGTGACAGAGGGGCCTGATGTAGACATTGAAGAGGAGGGAGGAGAGGGCCTATACTTGAGGTACTCCTTGGGGATGGGCGAATGGTGATGAGGATTGGTTTCCAGTTCTCACTTGTTGGGTTCGTTGGGAGAAGTAGGAGTGAAACCATTGTAGTGGGGTGCCTCGGGTGCCGATGGTGTTAAGTTGGTTGATGAGGGTCTGGTGGGATACCATGTCGAAGGCTGCAGATATGTCTAGGAATAATAGGATAAAACCTGAGTGGGGTTTCTCTGTCCCAGTTATGAGTGTGTTAAGGAGGGATGTGAGAAGGGATTCTGCACTGAGGAGTGGGTGAAATCCATGTTGGTTGCTGTCAAGTGGGGCGAATCTGTCAAAGTGCTCCTGAAGCTGAATTTGTACTGCTTTTTTGATTACTTTGGAGAGGAAAGGAACGCTGGCAATGGGTCTGTAGGATGAAGGTGAGGTGGGATCAAGGTTGGGTTTCTTCAGGAGGGGGTCTAATGGAGGCCTGTTTGAGCGATGGGGGAGGTAGGCTTGGTTGAGGGAGGCATGGAGGACCGTAGAGATGAGCAGGAGCATCAGGGTCTTTGTTTGCTTGATCCATGTTACTGGACATTGATCTAGGGGGGAGGTGGTGGCATTGATGAGGGTGATGATATTCTGGAGTTCCTCAGGATGAACACCCCAGAAAGAGGTCCAGGGCTGGGTTGTGGGGGTTGAGAAGGTGGTGGACGGAATGGTCAAGATAGATGTGGCAGAGTTCTTATGTTTAGCTATAAGAAAATCTGCCATCACTTGGGAGTGGCTGATGTCTTCCTGGAGAGGCTGGGATGGGTCATTTGTGAGACTTCTGATGAGTTGAAAGAGTTCTCTAGGTTTGTTTATGGCACGGAGTAATATGTTGCTGTGGTGTTCACACTTGGCATTGAAAGTGCTGGTAGAGTATGCTGCATGTTGGTCAAGGTAGATGGTCAGCAGCTATGGGTCTTTAGTCTTTCTCCATCTTTGTTCTAGTTTTCTGAGTAGGCGTTTGATTTTTGAGGTAGGATGAGTACAGGGGGAGTGGTGTCGGGGTTTTTTGGGATGGTTGTGATGTGGAGCTTGAGAGACTGTATTGATGATAGTGTTGCAGGTTTGAATGAGGAGATCGAGGTCTGTGTTGAAATGCT
This sequence comes from Ichthyophis bannanicus, assembly GCA_033557465.1. NCBI lineage: Eukaryota > Metazoa > Chordata > Amphibia > Gymnophiona > Ichthyophiidae > Ichthyophis > Ichthyophis bannanicus. The sequence continues at coordinate 799,643,420 of CM066036.1, forward strand.
TGCTTCAGATGAGGAATTGTTTATTGGATGAAGGTGTCTTCATTGAAATTTGTGAATCTATCCTTCTTTCATCTGGGGATATGAATTCCAATCCTGACCGCCCTAAATATTCCAGTCAATCCCTATGCAGATCCAACTGCAACCCCTCTAATCTTAATCATATCCTTCTCCTCCCTCCCTCTTCTCTCACTTTCTCATGCACACTGTGGAATGTCCATTCTGCCTTCAACAAGCTTATCTTCATTCATGACTTCTTTATCTTTAATGCTCTGTATCTTCTTGCTCTAACCAAGACTAGGCTTCTCCATGATGACTCTGCCTCAGTTGTTGCACTCTGTCATGGAGGCTACCTTTTCTCCCATACACTTTGCCTGGTTAGCCATGGAAGTGATGTTGGGTTGCTACTCTCTCCTTTCTGTCGGTTTCAACTCCTCCTTCCACCTCAGTCTCACTCCTTTCCTTCCTTTGACGTCCACTCTGTCCACCTATTTATTCCATTCTTTCTCTGGGTAGCTGTCATTTATCAACCCCCTGACAAGTTCACCTCTTTCTTTCTCACTGACATTGATTCCTGGCTTTCTTTCTTTCTGGACCCATCTTCCCCTTCCCTCATTTTTGGGGATTTTAACATGCATGTTGATAACCCCTCTGATTCTTATGCCCTAAAGCTTCTTACCTTAACCTCCTCATTCAACTTTCAACTGTTTTCTACTATCCTTACTAACCAGCATGGCTACTGCCTTGACCTAATTTTTTCCTCCAACTGCTCGCCCTCAAACTTCTCCATCTCAATTCTTCCCCTATCTGTCAGCCTTTCTTCCTTTTCTAGAATCAACAGGAGGAAACTACACATCTTTTTTCCTCCTCCAAACTCATTACCTGCTCCTATGACCTCATTCCCATCTGTCTACAAAGCTCTATTTCTCCGGCTGTCATCTCTTCCCTCAACTATATCCTCAACCTATTACTTTCCACTGCAAACATTCTGTGGCTTTCAAACAATTTTTGGTTCCACATCTTCTCAAAAAACCTTCACTAGACTACCTGTCCTTTCAATAATCAGCCCCGCTCTCTCCTGCCTGTCGCATCCAAACTACTCAAACGTGTGGTTCACTACCACTGTCTTAACTTTCTTTCCTCTTAAGCCATTCAGGTTCCACTGCAATCTAGTTTCATCCTGTACATTCTACAGAAACAGCCCTTGCCAAAGTGTCCAGTGATCTGTTCCTGACCAAATCCAAGGGCCTTTTCTCGATCCTTATATTTCTTGACCTGTCTGCTGCATCTGACACCATTGATCACCACCTTCTCCTCTGTATCCTGATCTTGCTTGGGTTTAGGGTCTCTGTTCTATCTTTATTTTCTTCTTATCTCTCCCACCGCATCTTTAGTGTATTTTCTGGTGGATCTTCCTCCACTGCTATTATGCTTTCAATCAGTGTACCTCAAAGCTCTGTCTAGGGACCTCTTTTTTGCTCTCTCTGTAGTCATTCCCTTAGTGCTCCAATCTTCTCTCATGGTTTTCAGTATCATCTTTACATTGATGACTCTCAGATTTATCTCTCTGTACCTGAAATCTCACCAGGACTTCAGGCCCGTATCTCAGCCTACTTGTCTGACATTGCTGCCTGGATATCTTGCTGCCATCTGAAGCTGAACATGGCAAAGACTGAGCGACTTTATCTTTCCCCCTAAAACCATGCCCACCTTCTTTCTTTCTCTCTTTCTATGGATAATACTATCATCCTCCATGTTTCCTTGGCTCACAACATTGGGGTCATCTTTGATTCTTCTTTGTCTTTATCTGCACACATCTGACAGCTAGCTAAAACCTGTCATTTCTTTCTCTATAACACCAGCAAAACGTGTCTCTTCCTTTCTGAACATACTACCAAGACCCTTATTTGTCACATCGGGCCTGATTTTCATTTAAGCAGTCTAAGCACCACATTGGCGCTTAGCCTGCCATCGACCCCCTTCACCTGGATTTTCACTTCTGCGGCGATGGAAGAGAAAGTCCAGGTTGGCCAGAAATGCCAGCAGCCGTAGAGGCTAACGGGGTAGCAGCAATTTTTGATGCTATCCGGTTAGCCCCAGCACCTCAAAGATAGGCGAGGAAAACTCTTGCCTATTTTTAAGGCGTCAAGGGCTAATCGGGTAGCATCGAAAATTGCTGCTACCTGGGGTTAGCCCTTTCCTCCACCCCCACTTCACTCCAGAACACCCCTGACATGCCCCTACGCTAACCAGATAGCATCAGGGCGCATGAGGGGCTTAGCCGCGGATAGATGAAGGCACTAACCATGAAGTCTATCTGCAGTTAAGGCATTTACACGAATAACTAGGGCAACTAACTGTGTAAATGCCTGTGAAAATTGGGCCAATCCCATTTAGATTATTGCAACCTGCTTCTTGCTGGTCTCCCATAAATCATCTCTCTCTCCTTAAAGCCATTCAAAATTGAGCCACGTGGTTAGTCTTCTTCCAGTGTCGCTGCGCTCACATAACCCCTCTTCTCAAATTACTTCATTGGCTCCTTATCTGTTTCCGCATCCAGTTCAAACTTCTCCTATTAACCTACAAGTGCATTCTAAAACTAGAGGGCATGACATGAAGCTGCAAGGGGGTAAACTGAGAGGCAATGTCAGGAAATACTTTTTCACAGAAAGGGTGGTGGATGCTTGGAACACCCTCCTGCTGAAAGTGGTGGGGGGCAAACACAGTGACAGAATTCAAAATGGCATGGGCCAGACACAGTGGATCCCTTTACAGCAACAGGATAAAATCAAAATAAACGGAACCATCTAATTTCTCAACAAACAGGGGTGTCCTACATGGAGCGGTGGGTTCACCCCTAAACAAAGACATGGGGAGGGGTGCACGTACTCCTGCCATCTTGCTGGGCAGACTGGATGGACCATGCTGGTCTTTATCTGCCGTCATTTACTATGTTACCATTCTGCAGCTCCTAATTACCTCTTTTCTTTTATCTCTCCCTACACCTCTCTTCGGAAACGGTGCTCATCAAGCAAATCGCTTTTATCTGTGCCCTTTTCTTCCACCGCCAACTCCAGATGTTGTTTGTTCCACCTTGCTGCACCTTATGCTTGGCAGGCTCCATCGTTGTCTCTATTCAAATACAGACTAAAAACTGACCTCTTTGAGGCTGGTTTTGGATCCTGACCCCCTCATTCTCCTGTTTACAACCCATATGTGTTATAACCATGTCCTCTTAGTCTGATGCTAGTTCTCTGTTTATTGTTCTCTCTTTTATAGATTGGAAGCTCTATTGAGAAGGGGGACTGTCTCTCATGTGTATGTCTACAACACTACATATGCCTTGTAGCACTATACAAATGATAGGTAGCACAATTCAATACAGACAAACCCCGATATGCAACAATAATAAACTACGTCAAGGAGGCTGTCTAATGGCTAACGGACCACTCACTCTCAATAAACTACAAGACAGAGGTGCTACTAAATTACTAGAAACAAAACATTCAACCCATCACCAACTTTAAAAGTAAATGTCAAAGACCTTAAAGTTGAACCCAAAGTCAAATACCTAGGTGTAACACTGGACCAGCGACTAATTCTGAAGTCCCATGTCAACAAAACTGTCAAGATGATATATCACAAAATATGGACATTACAATACCTATGTCCCCTACATGAACCATATGACTTCTGCGCATTATTCCAGGCAATAATCTCCCCCCTCTTTGACTACTACAACATTAAATACCACAGATTACCCAAATCCACCCTTCATCCCTTACAAATTGCACAACACACGGCAGCCCGTATCTTCCAACGAGCTGCAAGATCTGACCATATCACACCAATACTGGAACACCTATGCTGGCTTCACTTACTATCCTGAACCAAATACAAAGTCCTCTTACTAGTATTCAAAATTATTCATAACCAGTCATCCACACAGCTATAAACGCTATTGCATAAGACTTAGAGCAGCCAAACCAGAAGACAGAACATCCTCAACTTGCTAACTATACCACTCAAAAAATCAAAAAGTAACCAATACGCCTGCATCCATTTATTTTCATTGTATACTCCAGGACTATGGAACACCCTCACCCTCAACATGCTAACTATACCACTCAATAAAACAAAAACAACCAATATGCCTGCACTCATTCGTTGTCACTATATGCTCCAGGACTATGGAATGTGTTACCTGAAAAGATAAGGAACACTACTGTTCTTACAACATTCTGCAAGCAACTAAAAACCCAACTATTCATAGAACACTTCAGAATGAGCACTCAAGAAACTCAATGAACCCATCAGATAATTGCCCCCTTATTCAGATATTCACCCGCCCTCCCCAAGCTTTTCCCATGCTGCCTTGTTGTTCTCCCCTCCCCCATCTAAAACGTTCATAACCACCATTGTTACTAGTTCTATCTACCAATGTAAGCATGCCTAAAGTCCCTTACAACTATAACTGAAAATGTTAATATGTAAACCGCTTTAACCTGGTGAAAAGTGGTCTAGAAAAATAGTTAAATAAAATGACATAAATAAATAAATAAAATAAATAAGTAGTAGTAGGATGGTGTATTGTGTAGAAATGTCACGTCTGCTTACTTTCCTCCCCCCATATCTAGTTTACCTCCTAGTTGTCTCTTCCCCAAATACAGGCTCAAGAGTAACAATAGAAAATATTTCTCCTGAGAAAGAGCGATGGATCCTTGGAACAGCCTCTCAGGGGAGGTAAAAATGCAACGTGTGCCTTTGAGTCAGTCCTGACTCCTAGGTGACCCAGAAGCTCCTGGGTTTTCTTGGCAGTGTCACTGGAAGTAAATTGCCAGGCCTTTCTTCCGAGGCAATGGAGGGTTAAGTGACTTGCCCAAGGCCACAAGGAGTGCTAGTGGGAATTGAACCCTGGTTGCTTGGTTACCAAACCAGTGTGCTAACCACTAGGCTACTCCTCCACTCCTCAGGGAAGGTATGCAGACAAAAATCTAATAGAATTCCCGGACGTCTGAGATAAGCATCGTGAAACCCTACTGGTTGGAAGTGTAAGGAAAGCCAGAAGCCAGGAGGAGTCTAGTATTGCAGCAGGACTTAAACTGTGCAATCTAGATTGGCCTTAAAGTTCTTATCTCCTGCATGTTCTATTTTCTCTGCTTCTTTGTTTCACAGATAAACCCCTCTTCACATACAGCAAGCCACTGCAAACATTTTCTTCCTGGTTTTCCAAAATCTCAAGCCAGGGACCAGCTAACAGTTTCGGTCATTCTCACACTCCCTGCGTTTCAGTGTCTCATTTGCCCTTGGGAGAATGCTAAAGTGAGGATGACACAAACCGTAAGTTGGTGCCTGGCTTGAGACTCTGGAAAGGCAGAAATAATAGGGGAGGTGGGTATATTCGTTAGCATGTATTCACTTTGCATGCCTAAAAAGGTTTGGGGTGCACAAATCCTTTGTACATGTGTACACGTACAAATTTATGTGCATACATTTAATTTATGTGCACAGGAGAGTTTTAGCTATCATACAATGTGCACATTTAAAACAACTATGTGAAAAAACACATGAAAATCGGGAAAAATGTGTAAAATACAGAAATGAACCAAACTATCTTTTGGCCTTGTACATCCCTAAGAGAAAAATGTTTCCAATGCACCATTGTATGTAAAGAGATGTTCCCAGGGCTTGTCTCAACCCAGTTGTACTCATGTGGGTGGAAGAGCTCATCATCCCTACCCCCAGAGCACCGTAGCAATATCGCATTAGGATGGCTATATCCTGTTTAGCTCCACCGGTCACTTGCCTGTAACCCTGCCCCCAGCTGTTCTCTGCAGTGCTGGTTCTGGATTAACTGAATGATGGACGGAAGCAGCAGAGAATTGAAAACGTTTAGCTGAGCAGCAGGATGTGATATGTAGCATCATAAGAGCATAAGATATGCCATACTGGATCAGACCAAGTTCCATCAAGCCCAGTATCCAGTTTCCAATAGTGGCCAATCTAGATCCCAAGTACCTAGCAGTTTCCCCAGAAGACATGGGTTCCTCAATGCTTGTACTGAGGCAAGCAGTGGATATCCCGGGTCCCCTTTAATAATGGTTTATTGACCTTTCCTCAGGAACTTGTCCAAACCTTTTTTTAAACCCAGCTACACTAAGAGCTTTTACTACATCCTCCGGTAATGAATTCCACAGTTTAATTACACGTTGAGTGAAAAAATATTTTCTCTTATTAGTCTTAAATAGGTTACATTGTAACTTCATTGCATGTCCCTCTAGTCTTTCCATATTTTGATGGCGTAATCGATCTACGTTTACCCGTTCCACTCCATTCATTAATTTATAGACCTCTATTCTATCTCCCCTCAGCCGTCTCTTTTCCAGGTTAAAGAGCCCTAACCTTTTAGCCTCTCTTCATAGGAGTACCCTTCCATCCCCTTTACCATTTTGGTGGATCGTCTCTGCATCTTTTCTAATAACGCTATATCTTTTTTAAGATACAGTGATCAGAATTGCACACAATATTCAAGGTGCGGTCTCACTATGGAACGATATAGAGGCATTATAATATCCTTTGTTTTATTCTTCATTCCTTTCCTTATGATACCTAGCATTCTATTTGCTCTCTTGGCTGCTGCTGCTGCACACTGGGTGGAGGGTTTCAACAAGTTATCCATGAGGACGCTTAAATCGTTTTCCTGGGTTCCTAATGTGGAACCTTGCATCGTGTAACCATAGTTTGGGTTGTTCTTTCCTAGGTGTATAACTTTGCACTTGTCCACTTTAAATTTCCTCTGCCCTTTGGATGCCCAGTCTTCCAATTTACCAAGGTCCTCTTGCAATTTTTCACAATCCTCATCGGTTTTAACAACTTTGAATAATTTTGTGTCATATGAAAATTTGATTATCTCACTCGTTATTCCCATTTCTAGGTAATTTATGAATATATTAAAAAGCAGTGGACCCAGCACAGATCGCTGGAGTACTCCACTATTCACCTTTCTCTACTGGGAAAATTGGCCATTTAGCCCTACCCTTTGCTTTCTATATTTTAACCAGTTCCTGATTCACAATAGTACACTGCCTCCTCTCCCATGACTTTTTAATTTTGCCAGAAGTCTCTGATGAGGGACCTTGTCAAAGGCTTTCTGAAAGTCCAGATACACTATATCAACTGACTCACCTTTGTCTACCTGTTTATTCACACCTTCAAAAAAACATAACAGATTAGTAAGACAAGACCTTCCTTCGCTAAAGCTATGCTGGGTCCGCTGCTTTTTGACATATTAATAAATGACCTGGAAAGTGGAATAATGAATGAGGTTATCAAATTTGCAGATGACACAAAACTATTTAAAGTTGTTAAAACCCAAGAGGATTGTGGAAAATTGCAAGAGGATCTTGATAAATTGGAAGACTGGGCAACAAAATGGCAGATGAAATTTAATGTGGACAAGTGCAAAGTTATGCACCTAGGGAAGAACAACCCAAACTATGGTTACACGATGCAAGGTTCCACATTAGGAACCACTACCCAGGAAAAAGATTTAGGCGTCATTGTGGATAGCATGTTAAGACCATCGGCCCAGTGTGTAGCGGCGGCCAAGAGAGCAAATAGAATGCTAGGTATCATAAGGAAAGGAATGGAAAATAAAACAAAAGATATTATAATGCCTCTATATCATTCCATGGTGAGACCACACCTTGAATATTGTGTGCAATTCTGGTCACTGTATCTTAAAAAGGATATAGCGTTATTAGAAAAGGTTCAGAGAAGAGCCACCAAAATGATAAAGCGGATGGAAGGATACTCCTATGAAGAAAGGCTAAAAAGGTTAGGGCTCTTTAACCTGGAAAAGAGACGGATGAGGGGAGATATGACAGAAGTCTATAAATTAATGAACGGAGTGGAACGGGTAAACGTAGATCGATTGTTTATGTTATCAGAATATAGAAAGACTAGGGGACATGCAATGAAGCTACAGGGTAAACTAAAACTAATAAAAGAAAATATTTCTTCACTCAACGTGTAATCAAACTCTGGAATTTGTTACCAGAGGATGTAGTAAAGGCTGTTAGTGTAGCTGGGTTTAAAAAAGGTTTGGACAAGTTCCTGGAGGAAAGGTCCATATACCATTATTAAGAAGGGACCCAGGATATCAATGCTTGACCCAGTACAAGCACTGCGGAACCTGTGTCTTTTGGGGAAACTGCTGGGTACGTATGACCTAGATTGGCCACTGTTGGAAACAGGATACTGGGCTTGATGGACCTTGGTCTGACCCAGTATGGCATATCTTATGTTCTTATATCAACCGACTCACCTTTGTCTACCTGTTTATTCGCACCTTCAAAAACACATAACAGATTAGTAAGACAAGACCTTCCTTGGTTAAAGCCATGTTGGCTGTCTCCCAGTAAGCCATGACTATCTACTTGTTCAGTAATTTTGTTCTTTATAATGGTTTCTACCATTTTTCCCAGTACTGATGTCAGGCTCACCAGTCTGTAGTTTCCCGGATCACCCTTGGATCCTTTTTAAAAATTGGCATTACAATTTTTTATATATCTTACTGACAGCTACCAAAAGCAGTAATAACTAAAACCAGTGAGGCGGCTTCTCAAACTTCGGACTGCCTAGGTTCCCGTGGCCTTGCTGAACACTACCCAGCCACCACCAACCTGCTGGCACTGACCCAGTTGGTTTCTGGGGATCTGTAGCATACTGATGATAATAACCCGGCTACCCCAAGCCCTGCAGCACCACCAGATAAGAGTATAAAATGTCCTCAGGCTGGGTGAAATGGAAGCTCCATTGTGTTCCGCATCCTGTCTTCAGCAGTGGTCAATACTCAGCAAATCCTATTGGGATGATCCTTTCCCTCTTACGTATCTCCACACCTGCCTGGCTAATAATTGTAAACAGATCTGCTCCTTCAAAAACTAGTCTAAATCTTCTTTAAACTTAGCTATACTATTAAGATTGACCATATCCTCTGGCAACAAATTCCGCAGCTTAAATGCGCTTTGGCTAAAAAAATTATTTCTTGATTTTGGTTTAAATTTACCACCAGTTTCATGTTGTGTTTCTTAGTCTTGTTTATTTCTTCCACACCCCTGATAATTTTAGACATTTCTCACAGTCCTTCTTCTGAGTCTGTGGCTCACTGATCATTTTCTCTTTATTACCTCTGCTCTTGAAGGTCCAAAAGGTAGTTTCTCTGCAATACCGCAACCTCACAATCCTGTTCCTGCCATTCATAGAATATGACAGTAGACAAGAAACAAAAGGCCCATCTAGTCTGCCCAATATAATTTCTGGTGTAATGGTATGGACTCCAGTCATTCTCATTTTGTCAAAAGAATATAAGAAATGCCATACAGGGTCAGACCAAGATCCATCAAGCCCAGTATCCTCTTTCCAACAGTGGCCAGTCGAGGTCACAAGTACCTGTCAGATTCCCAAAAGGGCACACAGGTTCCACAATGTTTGTTCCGGGGTAAGCAGTGGATGTCCCGTGTCCTCTTTAATAATGGTTTATGGACCTTTCTCTAGGGACGTCCAAACCTTTTTAAACCCAGTTACACTAACAGCTTTTACTACATCCTCTGGTAACGAATTCCAGAGTTTGATTATGCATTGAGTGAAAACATATTTTCTCTTATCAGTCTTAAATTGGTTATATTGTGGCTTCATTGCATGTCCTCTAGTCTTTCTACTTTTTGATGGCATAAAAAACAATCTGGGGGTTATTCTGAGACACGAATAGCGGGGATGGACCTCCATCCCCGCTATTCATGCCGGCGGCAGCCCCTGGCTAACTTTCCCGCCAGTTGTGCGGGGAAGTTAATCAGGGGAGGGAAGAGGCGGCTCAGGGCAGAGAGTGGATGGGCAGTGGGCGGTCGCCAGCCCTGGACATACAGAGCTGATTCTAATGTCGGCCCTGTACGTCCAGGGTTGGCGAAATGGCCGGGGAAGTTAACGTCCCTGGATGTTGTGTTTTTTAAGTCAGGGCGCGGAAGGGGCTGGCGAGGGGGGGGGGAGCATGTTTTTTTCTTTGCAGTCTGACCCTGGCCTTAGGAGGCCAGACCGGCGGTCAGACTGTGGGGAAACAACCTTAATTGCTGGCAACCGGCACCGCGGCTCCATTTAAATGCCTGACTGAGCTATCCGGGCAGTGCCTGTACATGCAGGCTAGGACTGAATCGCAGTCCGGCCTGCACGTACAAGCCTGTTCGTGATACTGATCCCGCGGGGCTAGATGTGCCCCGCAGGATCAGAATTGCGATCCCCTTTGTATGTCCAGCTCAGACCGGATGTACAAAGAGGATAGCTATGCAGGACAGAATCAGGCTCTTTATAGACCCCTATCATATCCCCTTCAGCTGTCTCTTTTCTAAGTTGAAGAGCCGCAATCTTTTAAGCCTCTCCTCATAGGGGTATCTTTCCATCCCTTTTACCATTTTGGTGGCTCTTCTCCGTATCTTTTCTAATTCTACTATATTCTTTTTAAGATATGGTGACCAGAATTGCACACATAGTAACATAGTATATGATGGCAGATAAAGATCAGCATGGTCCATCTAGTCTGCCCAGCAAGGCGGTAAGAGTAGGTGCACTTGCCGCTCCGTGTAGGTCACCCCTATTTGTTGAGATATAAGAGAGAGTTATGTTTATTTTGATTTTATCTTGTTGCTGTAAAGGGATCCACTGTGTCTGTCCCATGCCACTTTGAATTCTGTCACTGCATTTGCCCCCACCACTTCCATCAGGAGGGCATTCCAAGCATCCACCACCCTTTCAGTGAAAAAGTATTTCCTGACATTGCCTTTCACTTTACCCCCTTGCAGCTTCATGTTATGCCTTCTAGTTTTACAGCTTCCCCATCTTTAGAAGAGATTTGTTTGTTCATTAATACTCTTTAAGTATTTCAAGGTCTGAATCATATCTCCCCTGTCCCTCCACTCCTCCAGAGTGTACATATTTAGGTCTTCAAGTCTCTTTTCATAAGTCTTCTGACACAGGCTCCAAATCATTTTGGTTGCCTTCCTCTGAACAGTTTCCAGTCTTTTTGCATCCTTTGCAAGATATGGTCTCCAAAACTGAATACAATATTCCAAGTGAGGCCTCACCAATGACTTACACAGTGGCATTAGTACCTCTTCCTTTCTGATGGTAATTCCTCTCTGTATGCAACCCAGTATCCTTCTGGCTTTTGCCACTGCCTTGTCACTCTGTTTCGCCACCTTGAGATCCTCAGAAATAGTCACACCAAGATCCTTCTCCTGGTCGGTGCGCACCAACCTCTCACGCCCTTTCACATACAATTCCCTTTGATGTCTGCTTCCTAAGTGCATGACACTGAACTTCTTCACATTACATCTTAACTGCCAAGCATTAGACCATTCTTCCAGCTTTTGTAGATATTTCCTCATATTATCCACTCCCTCAGGGGAGTCCATTCTGTTGCAAATTTTCATGTCATCTGCAAAAAGACAGACTTTTCCATTCAGTCCTTCAGCAATATCACTCACAAATACATTGAACAGTACCAGTCCCAGGACCGAACCCTGGGGCACCCCGCTAATCACTTTTCTTTCATCTGAGTGAGATCCGTTTACCATCACCTTCAGTTGTCTGTCAGTCAAGCAATTTCTGATCCAGTTGACCACCTTGGGACCCATCCCCAAGCTGTTGAGTTTATTGATAAGCCTCCTATGAGGAACAGTATCAAAGGCTTTGCTGAAATCTAGGAAGATCACATCCATCGCATGCCCTTGATCTAGTTCTTTGGTCATCCAGTAAAAGAACGCAATCAAATTTGTTTGGGAAGATCATTTTTTGGTAAATACCATGTTGCCTCGGATCATGGAACTTGTTGGTTTCGAGGAAGTTCACTATTCACTCTTTCAGGAGCGCCTCCATTACTTTTCCCGCCACCGAGGTAAGGCTTACTGGCCTGTAGTTTGTCACTTCTTCCCAACTACCACTTTTGTGAAGAGGTACCACATCCGCCCTTCTCCAGTCCTGTGGAACCTACTCCCGTCTCCAAGGATCTATTAAAAACATCCTTTAAGACCCTGCAAGAACCTCTCTGAGCTCTTTCAGTATCCTGGGATGTATCCCATCTGGTCCTATAGCCTTGTCCACTTTCAGTTTTGCAAGCTGTTCTAACACATCATCTTTTGTAAATGGCGTGGTATCTACTCCATTCCCATTTGCATATTTGTCAATCACAGGTGATCCTTCTCTAGGATTTTCTCTAGTAAAAACAGAGCAGAAGTATTTGTTTAGTATTTTCGCTTTTTCAATATCACTTTCCATGAATCCGTTCCCAGCACTTTTGAGTCCTGCAATTCCATCTCTGATTTTCCTCCTTTCCCAAATATACCGGATAAAAGGTTTGTTGCCACACTTTACATCTTTTTTTTCTGCTATCCTTATTTCTCTTTTTGTTTATTTAGCAATGCTTATATACTCATTTTCACTAGGTCAAAGCAGTGTACATTCAGGTATGGTATATATTTCCCTTGTCCCCAAAGGGCTCACAATCTACATTTTGTACCTGAGGCAATGGAGGGTTAAGTGGCTTGCCCAAGGTCATCCTGTGGGACTGGAAACCCCAGTCCCTCCAGCACAAGGTTGCTGTCCTCCAGTGGGATTTGAACCCCCCAGCCCTCTGGCCTGAGGCAACTTGCCCCAATCACTAGGCCACTCCTTTTCTCTCTGCTAGTTTAATCTTGTATTATTTTCTATGATCCTTGGTTTGTGTACTACTGAATTTTTTGAAAGCTGTGTTTTTTGTCTTTATTTGTGCACCCTCTTCTTTTGAGAACCCGATAGGTTTCCTTTTCCTCTTGTTTTTATTTACTTTCCTTATGTATGTATCTGTTGCATCTTTTATTGCCTCCTTTAGTTTAGCCCATTGTAATTCCACTTCCCTTATCCCCTCCCGCCCTGTCATCTCCTCCTTAACCCTTTCCAGGCCAAGCCCAAAACTTTCAGGATCCAAACTTCTGCCTAAATATTACTATCAAATGGTATATAATACATGACCATGGCAGAGGGAACGGCACTATTGGAACATATTGAATAAGACGGGTACAATTTTCCTGACATATGCAAACTTTAACCCGGCTGCAGAATGTGGATTAAAATATTATAGTAGGCCTTCAAAGGGTTACGGTACTTGGCCATTTTACTAAAAGTCAGTGTTTGTGAAGTGTAGGACTTTGAGCTTGCTGTGATTGGATTCTACCTTGGCTTTTATCTCAGACCACACCATGTGATGATTGCTGCTGCTCACATGGGCACCCACCCGGATATTCGACACACTATCTCCGTTGGTGAGCACTAAATCCAGCATGGAGCTCTCTCTGGTTGGTTCCATCACCATTTGTTTAAGTAATGCATCTTGGAAGGCATCCACAATTTTTTTACTTCTTTCCAGATTTGCAGAATTAACACTCCAATCCACATCGGATTGATTAAAGTCATCCAATATGATCACTTCCCCCTTCATGGCTATCTTTGTAATATCAACAATCAATTCTATATCCATTTCTTTGGTTTGAGTTGGAAACCTGTAGACTACACTAATATGGATGACAGCACCATCTCCTCTTTCCAAGACAATCCATAGCGCTTCTTCTTTTCCCCACGTCACCTGCATTTCAGCAGCTTTAATATTGCTTTTGACATATAGGGCTACTCCTCCTCCTTTTCTACCCTTGCTATCTCTTCTAAATAGATTATAGCTAGCTATGGCAATATCCCATTCATGTGACTCGTTAAACCATGTTTCTGTAATGGCCACGATGTCCAAGTCCATTTCCACCATTAAGGCTTCCAGATCAGAACTTTGTTGGCTAGGCTTCAAGCATTTGTGCTCATTGCTTTCCAGCATTTGTTGACTGGCTTGCCTGCAGTTTGCATGGATTTTGTTTTGCACAACCCTTCCTGCTTGCCATTGATGTGTGGTTTAAAAGAGTAACTGTTTCCAATGTCATTTTGCTTTTGCTGGGAGTGACGTCCTGAACTTGTCCTTCTCCATCCATCACCCCCTTTCTCTAGTTTAAATGCCTGTCCACATACTGCCTGAATTTTTCACTTAGGATCCTTTTCCCTGCGATGGAGAGATGTGGTCCATCAGTACAGTATAGTCTCGTTGATCCATCTGTTTCCCCAGTCGCCTATATATCTAAATCATTCTTGCTTGCACCAGGTTTGCAGCCATATGTTAAAGTTGTTTATGTGATGCAGCCTTTCTGCCTCCTTACCATGAACAGGTAGAACTTCTGAGAATGTGTTAGCAATGGCTTGAGTTTCTCTCCCAGAGTCTGGAAGTCTCTTTGAACTGCAGAGGCACTGTTTCTAGCCAGGTCATTTGTACCCAAGTGGATGACAATATCAGTTTTGGAGTGCTCACTTTCTGCACTAATTATACCAACAATTTGGTTTGTATTTCTGCTGGCTAAAGAGTCTGGGAGGCATTTGACCATTTTCTCTCCTTTGCACTGTGTTCTCAAGTGGTTGCCTCTGATGATGGGATCTCCAAGTAGTAGTAGTTTTCTGTTTTGTGATTTTTTTCCTCCTATTTGGTATATTATCAGTAGATTTGGCATTAAGTCCTTCATTTAAGGGCACTTCAATTTCCACGGATTGGGCACCCTCATTATCCAAGGCAGAGAAGGCATTATGCAGGGATATCTAAAACATTATAAAAATAACCAAGTGGTAATGCAAAATTTGTAACATAATTACACAACACACCTCATGATACCAATGTATACAACCATACCATACACAGATTATTGTATATAGATATAAAAAGTGTATTGTATATAGTTGTAACAAGTTAAATGTACATAGTTTCAAAGTTTAATGTAAAAGTTGCTGTGATGTTTCATGTAAACCGCCCTTGATCTCAGGAAGGGGTGGTATATAAAAGCTTGTTAAAAAAAATCTCTTGATGTATAGGGTGTCTCTATGTTATAGGTCACAATCTACCAGAGCACACTGTGATCCATTTGTTCCTGGGCTGTTTGATTCTTTGTACAGTAGGAGCGGTGATGGAGTTTGTTCAGTTTATACACTAGAGGAGGTGTGTTTAATTGCAGTTAATTCTTCCCTTAGTAGAGTCAATTCTTTATGGATAGCAGCTAACTTGAGGCATATAGGGCAAGCTCTTAGGCTCCAAATGATTCTTCTCCAAATGAAAGCAGCACAGTTAATGCATTGAATACACAACATTCTGATTCAGCTGTTCTTTCCAGCAGAGATTGCAAGAGGGGCTCTTCTCTTCCCAGAGGACAGAGAGGGAAACACAATATTCAACATAAGAACATAGGAACTTAAAATATGCCATACTGGGTCAGACCAAGATCCATCAAGCCCAGTATCCTGTTTCCAACAGTGGCCAATCTAGGTCATAAGTACCTAGCAGTCTCCCCAAAAGACACAGGTATTGAGTCAAGCAGTGATATCATGGGTCCCTTTTAATAAATTATTTATTTATTTAAAAGGATTTATATACCGCTTTGTCCTGAAATCAAAGCGGTTTACACTTCAATCAATGACCAGTGTCAGTAGGGGTAGGTATGCAGTGTTAACACGTGTGGGTATTTGTGTGAGTGACGGGGATGATTTCATGGTGTGCTATTTACAGGATGAGCTATGTACAAGGGGTTATATATAGGAAGGGCAACATCATGTTTTAACAACTTGAACAGACTTGTAACTTCATACTCATTTTACAGGGAACATTCAGTTGTAAATTGAAACATTGCATTTCAAAGTCTTAAACTGTATTGTAATTTCCTTCAATATGATTGGGATTGGTGGTCTTCATTATAATGTTCAATGAATAAGGTGGTCTTGAGTAACTTGCAGAAGTCTTTTATATCAGTTGTGGATCGTAGCTTTTCCAGTAGTGCATTCCAAATAGTAGGGGCAGCAAGGGAGAAAGCCCGCATGGATGTGGATTTATTGGTTTTTGTGAATAAACTAGGGGTTGGTATTGTGTTTTAAGTGCTGTTCCTGTCCGGTCTTTTTATTGTTTTGGTTTCGATGAGCTCTTGAAGTATTCCTGCTGACATGTTGTTTTTGATCTTGAAGATTGTGAGCGCTGATTTATATTTTGCTTGTGAGGAGATTGGTAGCCAATGCAGATCTTGTAGTATAGGAGTTATATGGTCTTGTAGTGAAGAGCCAGCAATAATGCGGGCAGCGGTGTTTTGGACTATTTGAAGGGGTCAAGTGGATTGTTTGGATAGGCCTTGGAAGAGGAGATTACAATAGTCTAGCACAGGTGTAATGATTGCCTGGCATACCGTACGGAAGTGCTCTTTGCTGAGCAGAGGTTTTAGTCTTCGGAGCATTGCTAGTTTGAAGAAGGCTGTTTTGGATGTTTTGTTAATGTGTGCCCGAAGAGTAAATTGTTTGTTTAGTATCACTCCAAGATACCGAACTTCATCTTTTACATTGATTGGTGTATTTGATATATTGATGGTAGTAGGAGGAGTGAATGTAGAATCCCTTGTGATGACGATTGCTTCAGATTTTTTTTATGTTGATTTTTAAATTGTTGTTTGTAAGCCATGTCGTTATTTCATGAATGCAGGTTGATATATCTGTATAGTTTGGGGCATCCAGGTGGATTGGAGCATATGCCATGATATCGTCGGCATATATGGCATATTGAATCTTGTATTTATTAAATATTTTGCAAATAGGTTGGATATAGATGTTGAAGAGGAGTGCGGATAGTGAGGAGCCTTGGGGAACTCCTTGTGTTGTGTGGAAGGGTGCTGAGGTGAGGTTATCGGATGTTACTTTTTGTTGTCTGTCATCAAGGTATGATTGAAACCATTTTATAGTGGTGTCTTGGAGGCCAATTTCCTTTAGGCACTTCAGAAGGATGTGATGTGAAACTGTATCGAATGCGGGTGATATGTCGATAAAGATAAGTAGGAAGCCTTTCTTTATCTTGTCTATTCCTTTTAGTATGTTATCAAATAGATGAATGAGAAGTGTCTCAACCCCGTGGTTTGGATGGAATCTGTGCTGGTGAGGGTCCAGTGGGGCGTGTTGATCAATATGTTCTTGAAGCTGTCTCTGAATGATTTTTTCGGTTATTTTTGCTAGTAATGGAAGGCTTGATATTGGGCGGTAGTTTGCTGAGTCAGTGTTGCTCATTGATATAGTTTTACGAATAGGGCGTATAGTAGATTGTTTGAGTGCTTTGGGCATGTAGCCCTGTTTGAGAGAGGTGTTTACTATTTTTTGTATGTATGTGCTTAGATCTTCTTTAGTGGATTTAATCCACGTCACCAGGCAGGGGTCCAATGGAGAAGGAGTGGTGTTTAGAGCGGTGATGGTTTGAGTTATTTGTTTTGATGACGGAATGCTGAAGTTCTTCCATTGATTGGTGATATTACAGTCATCATCAGTAGTTGGTGTGCCCATATTGTTGTTAATTGGTGTGCTGTGATTGGGACTATTCTTAGCTATTAGAAAATCAGCAAAGGTATGAGGATGGATCTTGCTTTCATCCTTCGTGGTTGGGTCATTTGTAAGGTTGCGTACAATGTTGAAGAGCTCTTTAGGTTTGTTACAAGCTTTTAGAACAAGGTTTGTATGGTATTCTTGTTTATATTTTTTAATTAGATTATTATATTATTTTTGCATCTCCTGATATTGTCTCAGTGTAGTTTCTGATTTGTTACATCTCCAGCGGCGTTCCAGTTGTCATAATTTTCTTTTGGATTCTCTTATGGTGTTTGAATACCAGGGTGTCAATCTAGGTCTGTTTTTATTGTAATGTGGGCTCTCTTGAGGTGGGAGTTGAGATACTGCCAGGATAGTGTTATTCCATGTGTTGATAGTTTTGTCAAGGTCATTGAAGTCTTGGGGAAGGGACTGAAGGGTGTCTTTGAGGAATTGTTCTTTGTTAAAAGCTTTGAAGCATCTGGTTGGCTGTTCAGTTCTCCGAGATGAATGGTGGTTATTTTGATGGAGCTCGAATCATATAGCATGGTGATCTGACCATGGTATTGGTGTGGTTTTAGGTGGTTTTAAGAGGCCGTCATCCAGAGTGTTCTTTGGCACAAATATGCAATCTGGTGTAGAGCCAGAGCGATGTGAGGGACCAGCGAGGATCTGCTTTAGGTGAATGGATTCCATTGCTTTGTGAAAAGCCGTTTCAAGTGTTGTAGATGAGGATGTCAAATTCAGGTCTCCTAGAACAATGAAAGTCTTGTGTGGGTGGTTCGCTGCATATATCATATCTAGGATGTTGGACGTGTCATCATTTGAGGTCTTGGGGGGTCGGTAGATAAGGCAGATGGATAGGTACTTGTTTTCTGTGTTGATGAAGTCACAGTATTCAGAGATTTTTGTGGTGGATGTTTTGAGTCTTAGGTTTGATCTGGCGAGAATTAAAATACCTCCTCCTCATTTGTGGGTTCTGGGGCAGTTGTATGCTGAGAATGTAGGTGGTGTTATTTGATTCAGTATCACCTGGTCTGAGTTCTTGAGCCATGATTCTGTAATGCATAGGATATCGATGTATCAAATAATAGTGTTTGTTTTGTTACATATTGATCTCACATTGATCAGTCCTATGGTTATGAGGGTAGAATATGATGGGTGTGTTTGATGTGTAGGAATATTTGAGGGTGGTTCTGTTTGTATGTGTTCTCTTTGTATGTGTTTGGGGGGTTTCTTACATGGATGTTTGTAGGGGGCAGATATGTAGATGGGTTGGTAGACGGTAGGAAGATAATGGTTTATGGACCTTTCCTCCAGGAACTTGTCCAAACCTTTTTTAAACCCAGCTACACTAACAGCTTTTACTGCATCTTCCGGTAACAAATTCCAGAGTTTGATTACACGTTGAGTGGAAAAATATTTTCTCTTATTAGTCTTAAATAGGTTACCCTGTAGCTTCATTGCATATCCCCTAGTCTTTTTATATTCTGATGATGTAAACAATCGATCTACGTTTACCCGTTCCACTCCATTCATTAATTTATAGACCTCTATCCTATTTCCCCTCAGCCGTCTCTTTTCCAGGTTGAATAGCCCTAACCTTTTTAGCCTCTCTTCATAGGAGTATCCTTCCATCCCCTTTACCATTTTGGTGGCTCTTCTCTGTACCTTTTCTAATAACACCATATCCTTTTTAAGATACAGCGACCAGAATTGCACACAATATTCAAGGTGCAGTCGCACCATGGAACGATACAGAGGCATTATAATATCCTTTGTTTTATTTTCCATTCCTTTCCTTATGATGCCTAGCATTCTATTTGCTTTCTTTGCCGCCGCTGCACACTGGGCGGAGGGTTTTAATATGTTATCCACGATGACACCTAAATCTTTTTCCTGGGAGGTGGTTCCTAATGTGGAACTTTGCATTGTGTAACCATAGTTTGGGTTGTTCTTTCCTAGGTGCATAATTTTGCAGTTGTCCACATTAAATTTCATCTGCCATTTGGATGCCCAGTCTTCCGATTTATCAAGAACCTCTTGTAATTTTCCACAATCCTCTTGGGTTTTAACAACTTTAAATAGTTTTGTGTCATCTGGAAATTTGATTACCTCACTTGTTATTCCCTTTTCCAGGTCATTTATGAATATGTCAAATGATTAAGACTTTTCTATTTATACAATTTTATGGTCCTACTTAGGATTTAGAATAAGCATGTACTTATACAATTTGTATTCCTTTTTTGTGTATTCTTCCTATACTCCCCAATACCTTTCCTTGCTTTTAGCTATATTTGTATACCCGGTCTTGTAACCACTTTGATTGAAGGATAAAGTGGTATATAAAACTGGTTAAATAAATAAATAAAATGTCAAAAAGCAGCGGACCCAGCACAGATCCCTGGGGTACTCCACTATTCACTTTTTTCCATTGGGAAAATTGGCCATTTAGCCTTACCCTCTGCTTTCTATCTTTTAACCAGTTCCTGATCCACAATAGTACACTGCTTCTTATCCCATGACATTTTAGTTTTTCCAAAAGTCTCTGATGAGGGATCTTGTCAAAGGCTTTCTGAAAGTCCAGATACACTATATCGACCGACTCACCTTTGTCCTCTGTGGATTGTATTATGCTGTTTCCCCAGGGCTCTTCCCATTGGGGGGAACATGGGTGCCCTATGTGTACTGTCTCTCTCCTCCCACCCAAAGATGTCAGGCCACACGGATGGGTGTCCTATATGGTGGGCCATGAAGGGGTTGGCTTGGAGGGTACCCAGACCAGATGTTCTCTCCTCTCCTCCTCTATGTGCTCATTGTGTTTTGGGCTCCAGATCTGCTGGGCCCAGCACCCCCTCCCCCCACATGATTATAAAGATGAATAAGGCCATATCCAGTATAGATCATCTATTGACATCAGTAAAATAAATCAAATACAGTATTGTGCAGCTAAAATTATTACTGCAAGAATAATACCAGCTAAAATGCAGGGCCAGAAGAAAAAGAAAACAATAATAGTTCCTCCTTGGAAAAAGCGCATTGAGGGAAATACAGTCATTGCATATGGAGGTATCCCTGATAGACGGGTATCTAAAAGGATTAAGAACATCAAAGACATTAAGGAAGATCCAAGACATCAAGCTAAAGCCTGCTGCATTAACAGAAGAAGACCTGAAATCTATATGTTCCAACAATAAATTTAAAGTAGCAGCAGCAGCAACGCAAAAACTGTGAAGATATGAAGAAAACCAAAAAGAAAGATATCAAAATAAGCTACTTAAAGAGAACCCAAAAGAATTTTACAGGGAGCTAGGAAAGAGCATTAAGATAATAAAAGCATCACCAACCAAGGCTGATACAGAAAGCTTCTGGAGAAAACTATATGAGGACTCTAGAAAGCACCATCAAGAAGCAGAATGATTACCCTGCATACAGGAGCATTTAGAAAAAGCAAACATCAAACCTATGGAATGTCCTACAGTAACAACAAAAGAGCTGGAAAGCAGGTTAAAGCGAGCCCCAAACTGGAAGAGCCCTGATCCAGATGGAGCAACCAACGTTTGGCTCAAGCAGTTAACATCACTCTACCCAGACCTGGTGAATTGCAAGAATCAATTGTTTATGCAGCCAGACATAACGCTACAGTGGCTTACTACAAGAACATTTCTCCTTCCAAAAGGTGACCCAAGTAACAATCCAAACAATTATTAATGAATAACATGTCTACCTACAATCTACAAGCTGCTTACTGCAATAGGTGCAGACAGAATATATGATCATCTCAAGTCCAATAACATCATGGCAATAGAGCAAAAGGGCAACAAGAGAGGAGCATATGGCACCAAAGACCAGTTAATGTTGAAAAAGGCCATCATGGCCAGCGCCAGGAAAAGTAGAAATCTAAGTATAGCATGGACAGATCATAAGAAAGCTTTTGACAGCATCCCACACTCTTGGATAATAAATTGCCTTGAAATGTACAAAATAAATCCTGGCTTGATAGAGTACATTAAGTTCACCATGACAATGTGGCAACCCATATTCTTTTTGTAATATGAAGATGATCAGTATATCATTCCTAACAGGATCCAGTGAGGAATATTTCAGGGGGATTCCATGTCACCTCTTCTGTTTTGTATGGCACTTAATCCAATGAGTACTCTCATCCGCTGTTTGGGATATGGATTTAGCATGAATTCTAAAGAAAGTAACAACCCAGAAACAACATCTCATTTATTATTTGTAGATGATCTGAAGCTCTATAGTTCCAGTGACCAACAATTAGCAGAGCAACTCTGTGTGGTGAAAAGCTTTTCTGATGTCATCAGGATGACATTTGGCCTTGAGATTTTTTTGTGACCTGTGAAGTGAACTTCGAAATTTGTGTTCCTATAATGGTGGAGGATAGGTTATGTCTAGAGCAGATTAGAGGAAAGTGGGATAATTGGTCTCTCTGTGATTGTAACTGGAGGGAGTGAGTTGTAAGGTAGGCAAAGATTAGTATGAAGACTGTATATAGCAATGATTTATAGAGCTTGTGATAAGGAAGCTTATCAAAGCTCAGGGACTAATGACAATAGAGGAGAATTTACTCTGATCAAGGGACCTGTGCTGGCAGGTTATAGAAATAAAACAGCTTATTTCCCTAAAAGACTACATGTTCCAGAATGCACCTGTATGCAGAAAGTCCCTAGGGGAGCTAGAGTAGAAAAGCATGAGTCTAATCAGAGAAAGCATTATGTCATCCCTAATCAAACAGCCTCTAGAAGAAAGCTTAATCTACAACACCTGAAGAATGCAAGGGTGGAGTTGCAATCTAAGCCCTTTAAAGTTAGAGGGGAATCTTCAGGAAGACAGAAGGAGACGGAGAAGGAGAAGGAGACAGAGAAGTGGAACCAGAACAGAAGGAAGAACAACCGGAAGGACAAGGAAGCAGACGGTCCAAGAGAGGAGCTCAGAAAAGTACCTATGTCTGGAGAGATACCTGGGGGAAAGGTTCAGAGGACTGGAAAAAGCCAGAGGTCTGTAGATCCACAGTCAGGGACCCTCAAGCAACACCTAGGAAGAGGTCTGTGGTAAAGGAGGAAAGGAGCCCAAATACCTCTTGGAGGACGTCTGGAGAAAAGATCCTGAGGTCCAGAGATACCAACTGGAGGACAGGACACAGAAGCTCTATTGCATACTGGCCAGAATACCAGAAGAAGCAGCCTGACGCTTGCCTGGATTCAGGTAGGAACTGTGAACGTTTCTCTAGCTTTGAGCAGTGCAAACAGCAGGGAAACAGTTTCTCTCCGTGTAGAGGTCAGTTCTCCTAGGACAAGCAGGATGAGTCAGCCACAATTGGTGACGTCATCCGACGGCGCCGAGACGGAAGTACTCTCCATAGCTCAGAAGGGCTTTGCCCTTCTGAGCATGGGCCGCTTGGCCCCACCCCCCCGCTCGCCCCTAGCTAGCCAGTTTTAGTTCTTCCGCCTTGCCAGCAAGACGGACTTTGCTACTCTCCACCAAATCTGAATTAAAATTCTCTCATTACACGTATGTATTATCAGCTTTAATTGTCTTCTTCTTGCTTCTATTCAGATACCTATCTAGCCAGACCAGCCGTGAGCATGGGACCCATGCTCGAGCTGTCCACAGGGAAAGGTCTCCAGGAATGGGGCTTGAGAGGAAGCCCAGCCAGCGTGGCAGCCCAGGACGTGCCTAACAGGCCTCCGTCCCCGGCGAGCCCTCCAACATACCTCCTTTCTCCAGATCTTGCAGCTGAGCTCACATCCTTTGGTCCGCACGCCTGGCTCAAGCAGCACTCCTAATGTGAAGAATCGCTGCCACTGCTACTCCACTGCAGCCCGAGATGTGCCTCTGAGGCCTCCATCTCCAGCCGCAGGCCTCCGATGGATAGTTCTGCTCCCCGTAGCATGGTATCTCCCTTCTGGGACCCCCTACGGTGCTGCTTCTACGTCGCTTGGTGCGAAGGGGAACGATGGACATCGCTCGGGAGACCTCCAGCGGAATACCTCCTGGTGTCGGCTGCCTTCTACACATCCACTCTCTCCCCTTGACAGGCACTTCCCCGATCCTGCTTGTCCCAGAGAGTTCGGTGAGGCCCTCCTGCGTCCCCGATACTGCCAGCCACGAGGCCCTCATGGCGGCGGCCATCTTGCAATTACATCACTGGCGAGGCTCCTCCCCCCTCGGCGCCATTGGTCGGCGCCGATCCGGGCACACAGAGGACACTCCCGTTGCATCACGGGCTCGGCTCCTCCCCCTCTCTCATTGGA
Source organism: Ichthyophis bannanicus (assembly GCA_033557465.1). Classification (NCBI taxonomy): domain Eukaryota; kingdom Metazoa; phylum Chordata; class Amphibia; order Gymnophiona; family Ichthyophiidae; genus Ichthyophis; species Ichthyophis bannanicus. The sequence continues at coordinate 799,667,185 of CM066036.1, forward strand.
AAGCCTCTTGCTGATGTGCGTTCTCAGCGCGGAGGCGAGGATGGCGCTGACACCCTTACACCGGCGCAGAAATTCCCCTCAGAAGCTGAAGGGTAGCGTCTGGAATCGACAGCCACGGCGCCGTTGGCTGTAGCCTTGACGGACGGCGCCGCAATCGGCCAGCACTCTGCCTTCGTCCCAGGGGAGGAGGGGCCGCACTCCGATCACATCGCTGACGGCCCGCTTTCGGCGCAGAGGCGAGGATGGCGCTGACACTCTCTTTCTGGCACAGGAAATCCCGAGCAGCGGTGTAGCACAATGGTTCTAAACAATGATGCAGGGGCCGTGGGTTCATCCCCCTCCACACCTAATGAAGAAGGCTGGCTGAGGCACTACCTGCACAGAAGCGGAAGGGTAGTGCTATTTCACTCGGGAACAAAAATTGCCAATGGCATTTCACATTCTTGCAGTGGCTCTCTCTCACCAACTACTCGCTGTGCCTGCAAAATTCACACCCAAATCCAGGTGACTTATCTCAGGTGTCCCTGGCCGGTATGCCTTACAGGTCCCTACGTTAATAACGGACATTGCAGTGGCCACAGTGTAGTGCAGCGGACGCAGCCAGTGCATTTAGGACCAGAAGGTCAGAGTTTCAAATCCCAGCTGGGGCTACTGCCAACCCAGCCCCCTTATTTTTGTGCCCGTCAGCAAGTCACTTAATCCTCCATTGCCTCGGAAGAGAGGTCCGGCAATCTACTCCGGTGACACTGCCAAGAAAACCCAGGAGCTTACGGGTTGCAAGGAGTCAGCACTGCCTCAAAGGCACACGTTGCATTGCATTGACCAACGGAAATAGTTAGCCAAGCTACCCGCTGAAAAGGAAAGGTGTAGCTCAATGGCTAATGCATTGACTGTTGAACCAGAGGCATGAGTTCAATTCCCCAGTGGGGTCACTGAGTAAGGCTGTCTGCTGCTTTCTCCCATATGATGGTCACCTTAAGGAAGCAGAGTCCCTCTACCCCTAGGATTACAGTCAAGAGCTGTAGCACAATGGTTTATACACCGACCGATGGTATAGGGTGTGTGAGTTCAATCCCCATGTAGGTCCAAGGTATAAACCTGGCTGAGACATCACCTTCATGGTTCAGGACACTCAGCATGCTCTGCGGCTCACATTGGACCTTTCAAATCACGCTGGTCCCTCGGCCAGCTCAAACCCAGAGAGTGAGCAGCAGACTGTGAATAGGCTCAGGTCCCCTCCAGCGAGGAACAGACCCTCCTATGCCTATCACGGCTCATCGACATTGAGGTTTTGTTTTGTTGTCTCTTTTGGGACCCTGCACTAAAACCAGTAGCCAATATGATACCGGCCACACATGCTGGTGTGAGAGCCAGCACGGCGCAGGGGCTTACCCTGGTACATCCACCGGGATCTCCCTTCATCCAGCATGACAGCCCAGCTGCATGTTCGGCCCCTTGCGCCATACCTCCACTACCAGTGGAGGAGCGGCCTAGTGATTGGCACATCCTTCGTCTCCGACAGGTAGACCTTGGGTAGACTACATCCTGGTCTCTTACTGCCAAGGGAACAGGTGTCCCGCCATTCCCTGCTATTAGAAGGTCTGAGCTTCCCCTATGCCAGCTTACGTTGCTCGCCGCAGGCAAGGATAACAAGAGGGAGTGTAAGACAAATGCAAGACTGGCCAAGCCACAGTCCATCAAGTCCACATCACCAGCATGGTCGTTTCACAAGCAGTATGAAGCTGCTAAGGATGCCCGTCGGGGAGTTACGTCAACTCCAGGGTCCTAGCGTGGGCCCAACACCTTCTGACCCGTGACTGTGGCACCTTCCCTGTTATGCGACAAAGGAGGGAGATGATAGGGTGCCTGTTATGCGATAAAGGAGGGAGGTGATAGGGCACAAACTGTGCCATTTGCGGGCCACAGAGCTAACCACTATGGATCTCCTCACTGGAGACACGTTGGCCGGGGGCCTACTCCAGTGTGACAACCTGACTGACCAAGGGCCACCCCCGGAGTGGCAACAGCGCGGTACAGTGCGTACAGGCCAGTGCATTCAGGCAAGCCTCAGCTGTGGCTCCCACCTACCCAGGCCCCCTACCTTCATCAAGGCTCTCACCACTGGACGATCTCACTAGGACTCTCAGCGCTGAACGACAGCCTCTTTCAGACAATCCGGCCACTCGAGGGCCTGGAAATAGCAGTGGCAACACGGTGGTGCGGTGCACACAGGCAGTGTGTGCAAGAACAGAAGGTCACAGGTTCAAAGCCCAGCTGAGGCTACTGCCAACCCAGTCCACATATTTTATGTCGGCAGGTAATCAGTAAGTCACAGTGACCACCCGGCCAAGCGAAACCTAGCCCGCAATGAGAAAAACTTGGTCGGTCATGCCAAGCCAACGGGTCTTCAATATGATGCCGTGCACACGGCTAGTGTGTCCTGGTACAATGCAATCCCCCGCCATTGCCTATCGACAAAGCTTGGGCAACCTCCTAATATCACTCGGGACAACGCTTATGACATTCCCAACGGGGGTACGAGCCTAGTGGTTCGGATCATGAGTCGTGCGACGTGCGACATGCGACAAGGGCTAAGATCACTGCATCTCGCCTTTAAGTGGAAAAGTCACTTGCCACATGCATCAGCAAATGCATACAACAGCATTTGCACCAATAAGCCATTCGGTCTTCTTCTTACCCTACTCTCTCCACACACGGTCTTGTACTGACAGCCCTAGGCCTACCGACAGAAGGCCGGCACTGGTCTGAGTGACGCTTCGGTCGCACCAACTGGACTCCTCCCACGAGCCTTCCGATGCCTCATCTCTACTAAACAGAACCACAGCACAATGGTTACGACACTGCCCAATGGTGCAGGGATCAAGGGTTCAATCCCCCACAATGCCCAAGGAACAAGGCTGGCTGAGGCATTACATATTATCTGGAATGGCACCGTGGTGGTGCAGTGCACACAGACAGTGTGTTCAGAAGCAGAGGGTCACAGGTTCAAGTCCCAGCCATGACCCCTGACATCCCTGCAGTGCAAGGAGGGCCCGTCAGGGAGACCTACATGTCTCAGGAGGGACCTAAATAAAGTTAACCTGCCTCAGCCCCGGTAGCTCAGCATCCTCCTCATTCAGCCAATGCGGGAGCCATGCCTACCCATGTACTGCTGAAACGAAGTTGCATTGCCACGCGCCATCAGGTCGCTATCACCCCTTGGCGACCCTCTGGATGGTTGTCCAAACTCATATCCTGTCCCCTGCCGGGCTGCTCATTGTGACAATCAGGCAACCCCGGCTGCTGTGATCCCTTCTGCGTTAGCCTATCTTGCGGGACGATCACCCACCCAGAAGGCGGTTGAGCCAAACCCTTGACACTCATCCGAGGTGCAGACCTCCTGAATCGAGCTACCTCCCCGCTCCTGGGAGGAACGGAGCCCCACAGAAACAGAATAATACACGGCCCATGATAACACACCAGTGTCAACAGACCTAACCCTGTTCCCATCTTCACAGGACTTCCACTTTCCCCAGGAGGCCGTGTCCATAACTAACTACAGCACCTCCGACCTAGACCAGACAGGAACCTCAGCCAGGCAGGAAACTCATGCTCTGACTTCAGCATCAACACCTTCCCCTCATGTATACCGTGCCAGGTCTAGCATTAGTGAAAACGCCTCACGGCCTTCTGAGAGCACCGCTACCTCTGTTGCCGCTTCGGCCGAGCAATCTGGCCACGGAACAGATGCCAGCAGCGATGCGCAAGCATGCAGGGAGTGGGATATGCGCCCTGAAGGCAGCTTCTGACGGAGTTCAGCTGTACACAGTATTCTGTACCAACAGTGGCCAAATTGGCCATGTCTCCCGGTCCTCTGTTATCCTGCTTTTATCGCTTCAAGTGTCTTCAAAAAAAAAAAAAAAAAGAAGGGGGGGAAGCCCCTCTTCCCAACAATACATCAATGCTCAATTCTTGCACCACATGCATGGCCAACTATTGCAATCCGCTACGCAGGGATATCGATGCCTGTGTTCCTGCACTACGGGAACTGCTACTGCGATGTACCTACATCGGTCACTGCACAGGCGTGCCTTGTTATCACAACCTCTACACATGTGTGCATCACGCACGGCGATAGTGAGCCCTGTGTGCTTCGCGACAGCGGTGACCCCGTGCTACTACTACTGCCCGATGGCATGCATCACGACAGCGGTGAATCCCGCGCTACGAACAAAGCTCGGTGGGGGACCCCGCATTGCTAAGGACCTATGGGCCTGCATCTCGGTTACCGCACAGGTGCGCCCTGTAACCACACCTTTGCTACGGTGAATCCCTCACCACTGTTGCTCGATGGCTACTATTGCTCGAGGGTTGGATTCCACACTACGGCTGCCCGATGTGCTTACATATCTCTTACCAAACCGGTATACCTTGTAGCCCTCTGCACATATGTGCATCGTGACGGCAAACCCAAACGGGAAGAACCCCTCAAATGCTCCCCCCGCAGCGCTGCTACTGAAAAGGCATGCAGCGCCACTGCGGCCCGACAGGCCCTGTCACATCCTGCTCCACAAAGGCAAATTCTGCCTGAGGGAGTGTCTCGGCATTTCCCCCATCCACCACAGCGCGTGGCAGCTTGGGAGGCACCAATTGTGGCTGACTCATCCTGCTTGTCCTAGGAGAAAACGAAGTTAATTACCTGTAACTGGAGTTCTCTGGGGACAGCAGGATAAGTCAGCCACACATACCCGCCCACCTCCCCTGGGATGGGGTCTGCCTCCTTCCGGGTGCCCGCCTCTTAGCGGCAAAAGGCAGCAGCAGAATGGGATAGTGTTGACGGCGGAGGATCACATTTCTGTGACAACGGCAACAACACCAAACTCAAACTGCGCAGAAGGAAGGCCCGGCAATCTACTTCTGTATCTTGCCATGAAAACCCAATGGATAGTTACAACAAAACAAATTGTGCTATGGTGCTGGAAGATGAGACTCCCAGGTCGGAAGGCACTCAACTAGCTACTGGGGAAGAGCTGAAGACTTTTCAGAGTAAAGCCAGCATTTATGATGTGGTTGGATCAAAGCCCTCGGGAAGTCTGACTGCTGATGTAGCTGCGCATGAAATGAGAGTCAGAAGCTGTAAAGATGTCTTACACATTGGAACATGGAACGTACGAAGCATGAACCAAGGGAAGTTGGAGGTGGTCAAGAATGAAATGGAACGTGTACAACTTGATCTGTTGGGTGTCAGCGAACTGAAATGGACTGGCATCGGGCACTTTGCATCAGATGATCACATGGTCTACTATGCTGGAAATGAAAGACAAAGAAGAAATGGTGTTGCATTTATAATAAAGAAGAAACTTGCAAGAACTGTAATGAAATACAATGCAGTCAGCGAACGCTTAATCTCTATTCGTCTACGAGGATTGCCTATCAACACAACTATAATTCAAGTATATGCCCCAACAACAGCTGCAGAAGAGAATGAAATTGAAGAGTTCTATGAACAAGTAAAAGCTGAAATTGACAGAACATGCAAACAGGATATCCTGATAGTCATGGGTGACTGGAACGCAAAAGTTGGCAAAAAAGAAGAAGGCAAAGTAGTTGGAAAATATGGACTTGGCAACAGAAATGAAGCTGGAGAAAGATTGATAGAATTCTGCAAGACCAATGATCTATTCATCTCAAACACCTTCTTCCAGCAACACAAGCGGCGACTGTACACATGGACTTCACCCAATGGATTGTATAAAAATCAAATTGACTACATCTGTGGAAGTCAACGATGGAAAAGCTCTGTAACATCAACAAAGACAAAACCTGGAGCAGACTGTGGAACAGATCATCAACTACTAGTATGCAAACTCAAGCTAAAGTTGAAAAAGAGCAAACCACTCATGAATGCAGCAAAATATGACCTTGAGAATATACCACTGGAATTTAAAGACTGCCTGCAAAATCGATTTGCTGCTTTAGATACAAATAACAGAACTCCGGAAGAGTTATGGAATGACATCAAGAAGGTTGTGCTGGAAGAAAGCGAGAAGTCTCTACAAAAGGTGAAAAAGCAAAAACGGCCAAAATGGATGACGGAAGAAACTCTGAAAATTGCCCAGAAACGCAGAGAAGCTAAAGCCAAAGGAGAAAGAAAGACAATCGCAGAACTCAACAGAGATTTCCAACGTGCAGCAAGACAGGACAAGGAAAAGTACTACAATGACACTTGCAAGGAAATAGAAGCAGAAACTATTAGAGGAAGAACAAGATCGGCTTTCCTAAAGCTGCGAGAGTTAAAGAAAAAGTTCCAGCCTCGAATTGGAATGTTACAAGATGCTCAAGGTTCTATGTTGAATGATGCTGAGAAGATCAAGAAAAGGTGGAAGGAATATACAGAGTTTTTATATGATAAAGATCAAGTGGACCAACAGCCGTTTCAACCTATACCTTATGATCAGGAACCATTGGTGATGAAAGAAGAAGTTGAAGCAGCATTGAAAGCCTTATCAAAGAACAAAGCACCAGGCATTGATAGCATTCCCATAGAAGTATTGCAGCAATCTGATGCAGCTGTTACTGTACTTACAAGGCTCTGCCAAGAAATATGGACGACAACATCATGGCCAACTGACTGGAAAAGATCTGTGTTTATACCAATACTAAAGAAAGGTGATCCAACTGACTGTGGAAATTATCGCACAATCGCTCTGATCCCACATGCCAGCAAGATTCTACTGAAGATTATTCAAAAGAGACTACAGCCATACCTAGAACAAGAACTACCTGAAGTGCAAGCAGGGTTCAGGAAAGGGCGAGGAACGAGAGACATCATTGCGGATGTGAAATGGATCCTTGAAAAGACTAAAGAATACCAAAAGGATATCTATTTGTGCTTTATCGACTATAGCAAGGCTTTTGACTGTGTAAACCATGAGAAACTCTGGGCCACATTAAGAAGCATGGGTATACCAGAACACCTGATCGTTCTCTTGCGCAATCTGTACATTGATCAAGAAGCAATATTTCGAACGGAACAAGGAGAAACAGAATGGTTTAAAATAAGCAAAGGTGTAAGACAAGGCTGCATACTTTCCCCCTACCTGTTTAATTTATATGCAGAACAAATCATCAGAGAAGCAGGATTGTATGAAGACAACAGAGGTGTGAAGATTGGTGGAAGACTCATCAACAACCTTCGCTATGCTGATGATACCACATTACTGGCAGAAAGTGAAGATGATCTGAAACATTTGCTTCTCACAATCAAAGAACATAGTCTCAGAATGGGCCTGCACCTTAATGTAAAGAAGACAAAGATCATGACAACTGGCATAATCAACAGGTTCATCGTTGAAGGAGAAGAAATTGAAATCGTGAACAACTTTAACCTACTTGGATCAACTATCAATAAAGAAGCAACAAGCAGTCAAGAAATCAGACGACGCATTGCTCTTGGCAGAATGGCTATGAAAGACCTAGATAAGATTCTCAAGAGCAGAGATGTCTCTCCATCCAAAGATTCGACTTGTTCAAGCCATGGTATTTTCCATAACATCATATGGATGTGAAAGCTGGACAGTGAAAAAGACAGACAGGAAGAAAATTGATGCCTTTGAATTATGGTGCTGGCGGCGAATACTGTGTATACCATGGACTGCCCGAAGAACAAACCAGTCGGTACTAGAGGAGATCAAACCTAAGCTTTCTTTAGAAGCTCAGATGACAAGACTTCGACTTTCATACTTCGGACACATCATGCGAAGAGAGAGATCATTAGAGAAAGACATCATGCTTGGAAAGATAGAAGGTCAACGCAAAAGAGGAAGGCCAGCAATGAGATGGATCGCTACAATAACAGCAGCTACGGGTACCAGTCTGTCAACAATGAGCCGCCTGACTGAAGACCGAACACAATTTAGGATAGCTATCCAGAGGGTCGCCATGAGTCGACTCCGACTCGACGGCACTTAACAACAACAACAGTGACGAACTGGCTAGCTAGGGGCGGGCAGGGGGGTGGGGCCAAGTGGCCCATGCTCAGAAGGGCAAAGCCCTTCTGAGCTATTGAGAGTACTTCCGTCTCGGCGCCGTCGGATGACGTCACTAATTGTGGCTGACTTATCCTGCTGTCCCCGGAGAACTCCAGTTACAGGTAAGTAACTCCGTTTTCCTAAAGCCCTCTGAGTCAGACGGAGAAACAGAATCTATGCAATTTCAAGAGCAAGGTTCAATATCTGATACAGAGGATAATTATATGGACTGTTCTTTGAGTAGGTTGTTGTTTTAGGAAAATCCTAAATATCAGAGCAAACATCAAAAGGAAACATTCTAAACATTAGCTTCCCATAAAGTTTTGTTGAAAAGAAAAAGCTTTTGAGAAAGTTTTGCACGTGTGCTGAAATCAAGCTACTGATTGCAGTTAATTGTCACCTGTTGGTGGAGGAGAGCCCAGCACAAGCCGTGCACACGTAGGATTAAAAAGTTCTTTTCTGTATGGAGAAAGTGAGCATTGTTTTTGTATAAAGAAGTTTCCCTCTTTGATTTGTTTTTCCCCAGCACTGCTAAGGAGTTTATTAGCAGTGGCTGAAAGAAGCCTTTCTGTTCTATAAAGGACTTTGATTCTTATTTGCATAAGATATTTCAGTTGCCTTATTTTGTGTTGAATAAAACTCTGGAGAAGTTATCTGGAAGGTGTTACCAAGCATATCTGTGTGTGGGATAATCACCCCATAAATAAACTCTCATTTTGTCTACACTCGACCAACTACAAGAGTTTTCATTATTCTAAAAAGGCAAGCTTTGTGTGAATGGACTTCAATAACCACAATCCTTTGCAAGACAGTTAATTTGCTTACTTGCCAAGATGGTGGTACCTTCATAACAAGCACCCCCTTTTACAAGTTCCATTGTAATCATGTTGTTTTTTGGTATAAGGAGGCTGTATGATCTGGTAGATGGTTATACTGCATGAGGGCTGAGGGGGGGAAGGTGTCCTGGGGGATGAATATGTTTATTTGGGTTTGGGGGTTGTGTATGGTTGAATCTCACAGAAGTAGGATGTAACAATTTATTATACCAATTAAATCCTTGATATGGTCAAAGGTAGTTGTGGGTTAGTGCAGTTGAGCACATGGCCTGCCATTGCCGCTGAGCCTCCCCCTACCCTACCACCGGAATCAGCAGCAGTGGGGGGCGGCAGCATGGCCGGGGCCTCTGCCCTGAGTGGCAGAAACCCTTGGGTAGGCCCAATTCTTTTCATCACCTTAGCGTCTGGACTGACATTTCTTGCAGGCATACCGTTAAAATATAAAACTGAAAAAATCACCAAAGACTTATTCAGAGGCGCTATCACCTCCTTCTTCCTGCTGGCCGTTCCTCTCCCTCTGCCACAGCCTGTCTGGTTTTGCGTCGTCTTTTTCTGCTATTGCAGCCGAGTCTGCCTGCTTTGACTCCTTATTCTAGCACATTCCTTTCTCTGAGAAAGGTTTACTTCTGAGGTCTGACTTATAGTATTGAAATGTTTGAATGTGTCTTTCATATTCCCCATGACAAGAATCAATCTCCTGCTGTCTAATTAGGGTTGAGGCTGAGTTTCCTTGCATAAAAGAGTAGGAACCAAATTTTTGATGTCTAACGAACTCATGAACTGAGTTTCTGCTGTATAATAAGGACAAGGACCAAGATCCAGATGTGCAATAAGGGCTAAGACTACTGTAGAAAGCAGAAATTAAACTGCCCCCTTATCATAAGAGAAAGACTCCTACTGTTAATAAAGGCAGAGACTAAACTTCTTCTCTGTAATAGGAGTAGGGCTTGAGCTTTCTCTTGTAATCAGGGAAAAGACTGAGTTTTCCCTGTGCAGCAAAGACAAAGACTGAACATCCGCATTATAGTAAGAGCAGGGGCTGAAATTCCATTGTATAATCAGGGCAGGGGCCAAGCTCCCATGCTGAGATCTAGGGATCTCTTTCTGCTACAGCTGGGATCCCGAGGCCTAGGGCAGTGATCCAGTCTGTCCCTGCTGGCATGAGTCCCCTAGGGCAGTGATCCAGTCTGTTCCCGCTGGCATGAGTCCACTAGGGTAGTGATCCAGTCTGTTCCCGCTGGCATGAGTCCCCTAGGGCAGTGATCAAGTCTGTTCCCGCTGGCATGAGACCCCTAGGGCAGTGGTCCAGTCTGTTCCTGCTGGCATGAGTCCCCTAGGGCAGTGGTCCAATCTGTTCCCGTTGGCATGAATCCCCTAGGGCAATGACCCAGTCTGTTCCTGCTGACATGAGTCCACTAGGGCAGTGATCCAGTCTGTTTCTGTTGGCATGAGTCCCCTAGGGCAATGATCCAGTCTGTTCCTGCTGGCATGAGTCCACTAGGGCAGTGATCCAGACTGTTCTTGCTGACATGAGTCACGTGGGGCACTGATCCAGACTGTTCTTGCTGACATGAGTCCCGTGGGGCACTGATCCAGTCTGTTCCCATTGGCATGCGTCTCCTAGTGCCGTGATTCAGTCTGTTCCTGCTTGCATGAGTCCGCTAGGGCATAGATACAGTCTGTTCCTGCTGGCATGAGTCCGTTAGGGCAGTGATCCAGTCTGTTCCTGTGATCCAGTCTGTTCTTGCTGGCGTGAGTCCTCTACAGCAATGATCCAGTCTGTTCCCACTGGCATGAGTCCCCTGGGGCAGTGATCTAGTCTGTTCCTGCTGACATGAGTCCCCTAGGGCATAGATCCAGTCTGTTCCTGCTGGCATGAGTCCACTAGGGCAGTGGTCCAACCTGTTACTGTGATCCAGTCTGTTCCCGCTGGCATGAGTCCCCTAGGGCAGTGATCCAGTCTGTTCCCGCTGGCATGAGTCCCCTAGGGCAGTGGTCCAGTCTGTTCCCGCTGGCATGAGTCCCCTGGGGCAGTGATCTAGTCTGTTCCTGCTGACATGAGTCCCCTAGGGCAGTGGTCCAGTCTGTTCCCACTGGCATGAGTCCCCTGGGGCAGTGATCTAGTCTGTTCCTGCTGGTATGAGCCCCTAAGGCAGTGATCCAGCCTGTTCCTGTGATCCAGTCTGTTCCTGCTGGCATGAGTCCCCTAGGGCAGTGGTCCAACTTGTTCCTGTGATCCAGTCTGTTCCCGCTGGCATGAGTCCCCTAGGGCAGTGATCCAGTCTGTTCCCACTGGCATGAGTCCCCTAGGGCAGTGGTCCAGTCTGTTCCCGCTGGCATGAGTCCCCTAGGGCAGTGATCCAGTCTGTTCCCGCTGGCATGAGTCTCCTAGTGCAGTGATTCATTCTGTTCCTGCTGGCATGAGTCCCCTAGGGCAGTGATCCAGTCTGTTCCTGCTGGCATGAGTCCCCTAGGGCAGTGATCCAGTCTGTTCCCGCTGGCATGAGTCTCCTCGTGCAGTGATTCATTCTGTTCCTGCTGGCATGAGTCCCCTAGGGCAGTGATCCAGTCTGTTCCCGCTGGCATGAGTCTCCTAGTGCAGTGATTCATTCTGTTCCTGCTGGCATGAGTCCCCTAGGGCAGTGATCCAGTCTGTTCCCGCTGGCATGAGTCTCCTCGTGCAGTGATCCAGTCTGTTCCTGCTGGCATGAGTCCCCTAGGGCAGTGATCCAGTCTCTTCCTGCTGGCATGAGTCCGCTAGGGCAGTGATCCAGTCTGTTCCTGCTGACCTGAGTCCCGTGGGGCAGTGATCCAGTCTGTTCCCGCTGGCATGAGCCTCCTAGTGCAGTGATTCATTTTGTTCCCACTGACATAAGTCCCCTGGGGCAGTGATTCAGTCTGTTCCTGCTCGCATGAGTCCCCTAGAGCAGTGATCCAGTCTGTTCCTGTGATCCAGTCTGTTCCTGCTGGCATGAGTCCCCTAAGGCAGTGGTCCAATCTGTTTTTGCTGGCATGAGTTCCCTAAAGTTGTGATCCAGCCTGTTCCTGTGATCCAGTCTGTTCCCGCTGGCATCAGTCCCCTAGGGCAATGATCTAGTCTATTCCTGCTAGCATGAGTCCCCTGGGGCAGTGATCCAATCTATTCCCGCTGGCATGAGTCTCCTAGTGCAGTGATTCATTCTGTTTTTGCTGGCATGAGTCCCCTAGGGCAGTGATCCAGTCTATTCCTGCTGGCATGAGTCCCCTGGGGCAGTGATCCTGTCTGTTTCTGCTGGCATGAGTCCCCTAGGGCAGTGATCCAGTCTGTTCCTGTGATCAGGTCTGTTCCTGCTGGCATGAGTCCCCTAGGGCAGTGATCCAGTCTGTTCCTGTGATCCAGTCTGTTCCTGCTGGCATGAGTCCTCTAGGGCAGTGATCCAGTCTGTTTCTGCTGGCATGAGTCCCCTAGGGCAGTGATCCAGTCTATTCCTGCTGGCATGAGTCCCCTGGGGCAGTGATCCTGTCTGTTCCTGCTGGCATGAGTCCCCTAGGGCAGTGATCATGAGTCCCCTGGGGCAGTGATCCTGTCTGTTCCTGCTGGCATGAGTCCCCTAGGGCAGTGATCCAGTCTGTTCCTGTGATCCAGTCTGTTCCCGCTGGCATGAGTCCCCTAGGGCAATGATCCAGTCTGTTCCTGTGATCCAGTCTGTTTATGCTGACATGAGTCCCCTAGGGCAGTGATCCAGTCTGTTCCTGCTGGCATGAGTCCCCTAGGGCAGTGATCCAGTCTGTTCCCGCTGGCATGAGTCCCCTAGGGCAGTGATCCAGTCTATTCCTGCTGGCATGAGCCCCTAAGGCATTGATCCAGCCTGTTCCTGTGATCCAGTCTGTTCCTGCTGGCATGAGTCCTCTAGGGCAGTGATCCAGTCTGTTTCTGCTGGCATGAGTCCCCTAGGGCAATGATCCAGTCTCTTCCCACTGGCATGAGTCCCCTAGGGCAGTGATCCAGTCTGTTCCTGCTGGCATGAGTCCCCTAGGGCAATGATCCAGTCTGTTCCTGCTGGCATGAGTCCCCTAGGGCAATGATCCAGTCTGTTCCTGTGATCCAGTCTGTTCCTGCTGGCATAGTCCCCTAGGGCAATGGTCCAGTCTGTTCCTGCTGGCATGAGTCCCCTAGGGGCAGTGATCCAATCTGTTTCTGTGATCCAGTCTTTTCCCGCTGGCATGAGTCCCCTAGGGCAATGATCCAGTCTATTCCTGCTGGCATGAGTCCCCTAGGGCAATGATCCAGTCTGTTCCTGCTGGCATGAGTCCCCTAGGGCAATGATCCAGTCTGTTCCTGCTGGCATGAGTCCCCTAGGGCAATGATCCTGTCTGTTCCTGTGATCCAGTCTGTTCCTGCTGGCATAGTCCCCTAGGGCAATGGTCCAGTCTGTTCCTGCTGGCATGAGTCCCCTAGGGGCAGTGATCCAATCTGTTTCTGTGATCCAGTCTTTTCCCGCTGGCATGAGTCCCCTAGGGCAATGATCCAGTCTGTTCCTGCTGGCATGAGTCCCCTGGGGCAGTGATCCAGTCTGTTCCTGCTGGCATGAGTCCCCTGGGGCAGTGATCCAGTCTGTTCCTGCTGGCATGAGTCCCCTGGGGCAGTGATCCAGTCTGTTCCTGCTGGCATGAGTCCCCTCGGGCAATTATCCAGTCTGTTCCTGCTGGCATGAGTCCCCTGGGGCAGTGATCCAGTCTGTTCCTGCTGGCATGAGTCCCCTGGGGCAGTGATCCAGTCTGTTCCTGCTGGCATGAGTCCCCTGGGGCAGTGATCCAGTCTGTTCCTGCTGGCATGAGTCCCCTGGGGCAGTGATCCAGTCTGTTCCTGCTGGCATGAGTCCCCTGGGGCTGTGATCCAGTCTGTTCCTGCTGGCATGAGTCCCCTGGGGCAGTGATCCAGTCTGTTCCTGCTGGCATGAGTCCCCTAGGGCAATGGTCCAGTCTGTTCCTGCTGGCATGAGTCCCCTGGGGCAGTGATCCAGTCTGTTCCTGCTGGCATGAGTCCCCTGGGGCAGTGATCCAGTTTGTTCCTGCTGGCATGAGTCCTCTAGGGCAGTGATTCTCATCCCAGTTCTTGGAGCACACCCAGCCAGTCAGATTGACAGGATATCCCCTATGAATATGCATGCACTGCCTCCTTTGTATGCAGATCTATTTCATGCATATTTATTATGGAAATACTGAAAACCTGACTGGCTGGTTGTGCCCTGAGGACCACTGCTCCAGGAACCTAAACAATACACAATGAGTAAATGCACAGTTGTGTATGTAGGTATGTGTGTGTGTCAGTAGATGTTTAAGTGTGACTGGTTTGTGTTGCAATGAGCTCCCCCGCATTTCACATCCCCTCAGGCAGTGTTACAGTGGCCGGCTATGACTACGGGGACCTGAATACATTGCACTGTGCATCCTAAGCCTGTCTGTGTATGCATGAAGCTGCGAAGCTGGCTGATTCCTGGGGGGGAAGAGGACCTATTTATATCCTGTCACTCCCGAGAGCAGGATTTCTGCAAAGCCTTAATGTTTCTGGAGGTAACAATCTTACTTGTTATTAGTCTAATGAGTTGAACTATTAAGGGCTACAGAATATGAAAAACCATAAAACTCCCTGGAGCCAGCTTCTAATGTTATGCATGGTTTGGAGGTTTGCCAGATAACACGTGTTAATCCTTCGCTTGCCTGGGCTGTTCAGCAGCTTGTGTTTGGCTTGGACGGTGCTTTAAAAAGAAGGGATAATAAGTCATCTGGATTAGTCTAGCATTACTGAATGTACTCAGCACTGTACAATCATGATGCAATAAGTCCCTTCCCCAAAGAGCTTATTATATAAGTGGCTACCTCAGGCAATGGGAATGAATGTCTTTTTCCAAAGGTCACAAGGAAAGGCAGTGACGGGTGGGATTTAGGAGTAGCCTGGTGGTTCACACAACAGCCTAGTACCCAAGAGATCAGGGTTCAATTCCCATTGGCACTCTTTGTGACTTTGGGCAAGTTGCTTTACCCTCCATTGCCTCAGAAGAAAAGGTCTGGCAATCTACTGCCAGTCATACCTTGCCAAGAAAACCCAGGAACTGCTTAGCTGCCAGGAGTCATCATTGACTTGAAGGCGCTTAAAAAAAAATCTTCATGAAGTATTGCTGTCAGCACTTAAGTACAATCCTTCATGAAGGTTCTATTGCCCCAAGGAGAGAAGGGCCAGGGAAAAGGTACAATGTAATGAAAAATAAATATTTTAAAACCCTAATGAATATTATTATAAAGGATGAAATTGTTATAAATAATTAAAACATATAAATAGCAAACTGGCAGCACACACAAACATTTATTGATATACAGAATATAATCAATTAAAAATAGGCTACTGAACACTTGGCATGCAACTATAGAACATTTACGTTCAAATTTTATAATTCTGTGTTTGTGCTTCAGTAACCAATTTATAGAAACATAGAAACGACGACAGAAAAAGATCACATGGCCTATCTAGTCTGTCCTTCCATATCAACCACTACAACAGTCCCCTTTTTACCTTTAGAGATCCTCTGTGTTTGTCCCATGCTTCTTTGAATTCAATTACTGTCCTCATCTCTACCACCTCCACTGGGAGACTATTCCATGGATCCACCACTCTTTCCGTAAAGAAATATTTCCGCATATCATTCCTAAATCTATCCCCTTTCACCCTCATCCCATGTCCCCTTGTAGCAGAGCTTGCTTTCAATTAAAAAAAGAGGCTCTCTCCCTGAACATTTATGCCACAGAGGTATTTAAACACATCAATCATATCACCTCTATTCCACCTTTCCTCTAAGGTGTACAAATTCAGACCCTCATATGCTTTATAATGAAGACCACTAACCATTTTAGTAGCCACCCTCTGTACTGACTCCAGCCTGTTTATATCCTTTTGAGGTTGCATCAAAGACTTACACAGAGGCACTATCACCTCCTTTCTTCTGCTGGCCATTCCTCTCCCTATGCACCCAAGCATCATTCTAGCGTTTGCTGTTGCCTTTTCTGCCTGTTTAACTACTTTAAGATCATCAGACACAATCACACCTAGATCCCGCTCTTCTTTAGTGGACAAAAGTACTTCACCCCCCTATACTATATTGCCCCCTTGCATTGCTGCAACCCAAATGCATGACCTTACATTTTTTAACATTAAAACCCAGCTGCCAGATTCTAGACCATTCTTCAAGCTTAGCTAGATCCCTTCTCATGTTATCTACACCTTCCTGGGTGTCTACTCTATTGCAGATTTTGGTATCATCCGACAGCCCTTCCGCCATATCACTAACAAAGATGTTAAAAAGAATAGAACCAAGGACAGATCCCTGGGGCACACCACTGGTAACCTCCTTCTCCTCGGAGTGAGCTCCATTTACATGTACCCTTAGTCGCCTCCCACTCAACCAATTTCCAACCCAAGCAGCAACTTTAGGGTCCATCCCTAGGGTGTTCAGTTTGTTTATGTCACCTGTGTGGAACGGTGGCAAAGGCTTTACTGAAATCTTAAATACACCACATCTAGGGCTCTCCTTCGGTCCAACTCTCTAGTAACCCAGTCAAAGAAATCAATCAGATTTGTCTGACAAGACCTGCCCCTGGTGAATCCATGCTGCCTCGGATCCTGTAATCCGCTGGACTCCAGAAACCTCATTATTTTCTCTTTCAGCAGCGTTTCCAATAATTTACTCACCACCGAAGTTAAACTGACCGGCCTATAGTTTTCAACCACATCCTTACTTCCGCTTTTGTGTAAAGGGACCACATGAGCCTCTCTCCAGTCCTTTGGCACCACTCCCGACTCCAATGAGGCATTGAAAAGATCAGCTAGAACGTCCCCAAGTTCCCTCAGTATTCTAGGGTGTATCCTATCCAGTCCCATTGCTTTGTTTACTTTGTTTAGCTAGTTTCTCATGAACACAGTCTTCCGAAAATTGTTCAAGATGCCCCTTGCTTCTGTTCCTGTTTGTGAGTGTTTTCTGAGGTCCTGTTCCTGGTTCTTCATTTGTGAACACAGAACAGAAATATTTGTTAAGCAATTCTGCTTTATCCTCATCAGTTTCTACATATTCCTCCCCTTCACCCTTGAGTCTGTCAATACCACTTTTGCCCTTTCTCTTCTCACTAACTTATCTGAAAAATGTCTTATCCCCCCCTTTTATTGCATTGGCTATTTCCTCCTGTTTTTGAATCTTTGCTTTCCTGACTACTTTGCTGGCCTCTCTAAGATTTTCCAAATATAGATGCTTGTCTTCATCTCTCTGTGATCTCTTGTATTTCATGAAGACCTCCCTCTTTTTCTTGACCTTTTCAGCTACTTCTTTCTAAAACCATAGCAGTCTCCTTTTCCTTTTACGTTTATTTACAATTTTAACAAAAAGGTTGGTTGCCCTTAAAATATCCCATTTCAGTTTTGCCCACTGTTTTTCAACATCCCCCAGCTGTTCCCATCCCGCTAATGACTCCCTGAGGTATTGGCCTATCTTGGCAAAGTTAGTTTTCCTAAAGTCTAAGACTCTTGCTTTTGAATGGATTCTAACAACCCTAGTCCTAATACTGAACCACTCCATCTGGTGATCACTGGATGCAAAATGATCTCCCACTACAACATCAGAAACACTTTCACCATTGGTAAGCACCAAGTCCAGTATGGCCCCTTCACGTGTGGGGTCTGTTACCAATTGCCTGAATAGTTCTCCCTGTAGAGAATCCAGGATCTCCTAGATGATACTGCAGCCGGAATGTGCCAATCAACATCTGCATATTGAAATCTCCTATCAGGATCACTTCCCCTTTCCTAGCAATATTTCTGCATATCACTCTGTCCTGTGAGAGAGGTCTGTATATCACGCCAATGCAAATAGATTTCTCTTTCCCTCTTTCTAGTTTAACCCACAGTGCCTTCTCTCTCCCTTTTAAGCTCTGTAGTTCCACAGCTTTAATATTATTATTTTTTTTTTTTAATTATTTTTTACATTTTGAATACATTTTATATATCAATAAATGTTTGTGTATGCTGCCAGTTCGGTATTTGTGGGTCATGTTTATTAAAGCGCAGTAGTCGGGAATGTAGGTTTAACACAGAACTAATGTGCTTCTTTGGCCTGTGGTAGCCAGGAGTTCGTGTCTGAAACGTGGTCATGCATAAAACGCTGTACTATTAGAGCAGCACATGGATAGGAGGGGTTAGGGCAGAGTTGTGGCGGAAAGTAGGCATGAGCTGTGGAGTGCCACAAGTTCCTCCACTTTCATAGCGTGTCACGACTGCACGGTTCATACGCGAGTGTTAGAAAATAGGAAGGGCAGAAACAGGGCAACACAAAGAAGGAAAAAAGGGCAAATAGGCAATGATAGGATACTTCCTGAGGTCACTTGTGCGGAGGGGCTGCATGGTGCAACTGCCATGGTAGTGGATCACAACAGCCTGACAGCCACAAAACCAGATCCTGCAGGTCAGGGGTGACCCTGCTGGGACAGTGGGAAAACATCTACAGAAACATCGACAGCTGTCCTGATGGACTGCTGCTCACATCTGCATATGCACCGGATAGATGTCAGAGGGCTGCTGGTGTTATGTGCTGTGCAGGTGTCAGGAGATAGGGACTGTGCTCTGTGCTTCAGCCAGTACTGGCCTCAGAGCCAGACTTGGAGCCAGCAGAGTACAGCAGGGGGTGGGGCATGCAAACGGGGTACTTAACATACTGGCTACATGATGATGGCATCACAAGGTGTTGTCTGACCCCCACCTCCCTGCTTGGGGGGGGGCATGTAACGGTGCATACATACACCTGGGTCCCATGGATCTAGTGCACTGTTGTGGGCTTCTGAAGTCCTGTGCTCAGGCTCTGGGCTGCTTGGTTTTGGCCACCTCTCTGGACTGTATTGTGTTATTTCCCTAGGGCTCTTCCCATTGGAGGGAACATGGGTGTCCTATGTGTACTGTCTCACTCCTTTCACCCACCCACCCAAAGATGTCAGGTTACAGGCATCCTATATGGTGGGCCATGGAGGGGTTGGCTTGGAGGGTACCCAGACCAGATGTTCTCTCCTCTCCTCCTCTATGTGCTCATTGTGTTTTGGGCTCCTGATCTGCTGGTGCCAGCATTCCCCACCCTCCACATGATTATAAAGATGAATAAGGCCATATCCAGTATAGACCATCTACTGACATCACTAAAATAAATAAAATATAGTATTGTGCAGCTAAAATTATTACTGCAAGAATAATACCAGCTAAAATGCAGGGCCAGAAGAAAAAGAAAACAATAATAGTTCCTCCTTGGAAAAAGCGCATTGAGGGAAAAATAGTCATTGAGTGCAGAGGTATCCCTGATAGACGGGTATCTAAAAGGATTAAGAACATCAAAGATATGAAGGAAGATCCAAGACATCAAGCTGAAGCATGCTGCATTAACAGAAGAAGACCTGAAATCTATATGTTCCAACAATAAATTTAAAGTAGCAGCAGCAGCAACGCAAAAGCTGCGAAGATATGAAGAAAACCAAAAAGAAAGATATCAAAAATAAGCTACTTAAAGAGAACCCAAAAGAATTTTACAGGGAACTGGGAAAGAGCATTAATATAGCAAAAGCACCACCTACCAAAGTCAAAACAGAAACCTTCTGGAGAAAACTATATGAGGACTCTAGAAAGCACCATCAAGAAGCAGAATGATTACCCTGCATACAGGAGCATTTAGAAAAAGCAAACATCAAACCTATGGAATGTCCTACAGTAACAACAAAAGAGCTGGAAAGCAGGTTAAAGCGAGGCCCAAACTGGAAGAGCCCTGATCCAGATGGAGCAACCAACGTTTGGCTCAAGCAGTTAACATCACTCTACCCAGACCTGGTGAATTGCAAGAATCAGTTGTTTATGCAGCCAGACTTAACGCCACAATAGCTTACTACAAGAACATTTCTCCTTCCAAAAGGTGACCCAAGTAACACTCCCAACAATTATTAACCAATAACATGTCTACCTACAATCTACAAGCTGCTTACTGCAATAGATGCAGACAGAATATATGATCATCTCAAGTCCAATAACATCATGGCAATAGAGCAACAGGGCAATGAGAGGGGCATATGGCACCAAAGACCAGTTAATGTTGAATAAGGCCATCATGGCCAGCACTAAGAAAAGCAGAAATCTTAGATTATAAGAAAGCTTTTGACAGCTTTAACATCACTCGTAAGATACAAGCCATCAATCAGCTGGCAGTTCCTGTACTTTCATACAGTTTTGGGGTTGTGGAGTGGCCTGAAAAACTGGATGTGCGAACATGAAAATTCCTCCATGCCTGTGAAGTGATTTACAAGAATCAGTGTATGCCAAGACTTTACATCCCTACACCTGAAGGAGGGCTAGGACTTATAGAGCTTGATTACACATACAGAGCTACTATCATAGGCCTTCAGGCCTGCTTAATTGCTTCCTCTGATCCAAATACCCAAAAAGTGCTGAAATATGAGAGTAAACATCCAGAATCTGTCTCCATCATCAAACTTGGACAAGCGTTCCGATGCTAGAAGGAATGAGTGAAAATCCATAGGCATGCACAGGGAAGGCAGTAACAGAATTTGCAAAACAAGAAAAAAAAACTCTTCAAGGAATTAGATCAACAAACAAGGAATGACAAGTGGCAGATGTACAAGTACTGTGGGAAATGCAGAGTGTTACTCCAGGAACCCTTTGTCGATCAAGAATGGACACACGAATTGTTGTCAATCAAGAATAGACACATGAATGGTTAAGGAGGGATGAACTGAAACCGAAGGATGAGAGGTTGATAGCTGTAGCCCAGGACAATGGCTTATGGAGAAGATGGTTTACAGCAAGCATTAAAAAAACTGGTAGTACAGACATATGTTGATTCTGTAAGAAAGCCCTGGAAAAGGTGACTCACCTCATAGCTGGCTGTGAAGTTCTGATGGCAGAAAATGTCTATACAGAAAGAGATAATAAAGTAGCGCACCTCATCCATTGAAAACTCTGTAAACACTACATCATCACTGTACCTGAAAAGCACTTGGATCATGACCCTAAGAGAATTACAGAGAATGAGGAGATTATGATCATCTGGAATATTCCCATGCTGACCAATAAAAAGCTGGATATGAGGAAGCCGGATATAGTGGTTAAGGAGAAAAACACCAGAATGGCATTGATAATAGAGGTGTCAGTTCCAAGTGACTACTCTGTGAATCGTGTGGAGAGGCAGAAGATCCTGAAGTACCAGGAAATGCAGTCAGAGACCAAGAAAATATGGCAGAAAGATACAGAAATATTTCGCATTGTGTTGGATGCCACAGGCTTGATAAAGAAGAATTTCCAAGTACATCTTGACAAACTACCCACCTCTAGCAGGAGGCTCTCTCTGGCACGATGCAGGTATTATGCAGAGCTTTAGCAGTAAATTTCAGAGACTGAGATCATATTCCCTATGTCCTGGCTTAGAAGTGAGGTTCACGGCTGTCATGGTATGTGCAAAACTATTCCATTTGGAGAAACTGCCCCAGGAGACACTCCACAATGGCTAGGGAGACTTTGGCCCTGGAGGAAACTGCCACCGGACCTGGAGAGGAGGCAGAGCAACAAGCCAGCAAAGAAACTGAGGTAGGCTTGCAACCTGCTCCTACATGGGAAGATGTGACTGGAAGTAGATTGCTTGGCCTTTTTCACTGAGGCAATGGAGGGTAAAGTAACTTGCTTAAGGTCATAAGGAGTGCAAGCAGGAATTGAACCCAGATCTCTTGGGTACTAGGATGTTTTTCTAACCACTAGGCTGCTCTTCCACTCTGTAGCCATGTAAAGATTAGTAGGAGCAATCACCCTTAGGTCCTGCTCTTCTTTCGTGGACAGAAGTACTTTACCCCCTATAATGATGCTGCATTTCTTAGCATTTGAAACAATGTGTATGTACCCCTAATGTAGGCAATTTGTCGAAATATTGCCATGCTATATTTTTAGTTTATAATGTTTTTATGTGACAGCTTTCTTTTATAAACCATGGTTAATAAAATTAGCCCTTTCTTTTCTATTGTTGCTGCCTTTGTGGCTTGCTGTTTGGTTTTCGCTAGTCTGCAGAGGCCTTTCCCCCTTAGTTTTGTCTGCACCTTCCAAGGGGCAACTCAAAAGGTTTGTTGGAATTCTCTCCCATTGCATTCCTGACTTGTCTGTGTTGGTTCTTAAAAGCAACTTTAAAAACCTGGGAACTGAAATATATTAATTCATATATTCAGTTTAGCAGAGGCTGCTTTTGGATCCTGTTGCCCCTCACTCTCTTGTTCACCACTTATGTGTATCTTACCATACTCTAGTCTTCGTCTTGATTAGATTGTAAGCTATGATGAGCAGGGATTGTCTCTTACAAACTCCATGTTAAGGTTCCCCTGCGGCATTCCCGAAGGTTCCATTCTTTCCCCTACTCTGCCTTCAATGTTTTCATTGCTCTCTTTTGACATTGATTCAGGATCTTGGGGTGAACTGCTCCTGTTATGCAGATGACAATCTTGTGGTCCACTGTGTTTGCAGTTCATCCTTCCTGGACCTAGGACCTATAAACACGTTTAGATGCACTTGTCACTTGGCTTGCATCGCATCATGTTGAACTCAATCCAGACTAATACCAGGCTCTTTGGGTTATGAAGAGTTCCACATCGCCCTCTGTTAGTCCATTGATTCACAGTGTTGCTGTCCCTTTAGTTAATTCTTTCACATGCTTAGGTATTATTCTGGACACACAGTTGTTTTTTGATTATTAAATAGCTGATACGGTCTGCTTTTTGTTATTTTCATTGCGTCAAATTTGTTCAATCAAACTTTTCCTTTCTTTCCAAGCCTTACATACACTTATCCATGCTCTTGTCATATCTCGTCTTGATTACTGCAATTCTGTCTAATGCAGCCTTTGATCCACCAACCTCAAAAAACTACAACTGGTTCAGAATACTGCTATCCATCTCCTGACTAATGCGTCGAGATTTGACCATGTGACTCTTCTCTTCCACTTCGCTTCAAAATATTCATTCTCACCCTCAAAGCTTTATCTCTTGACCTTATAACCCCCTACTGTGCGTCTCGTACTTTTTGTTCCCAGAATGCAAATCTGTTAAAGCTTTCCCCTGTCTCCGTTGCCCATATGGAAGCCTCACGCCATTCCACATTCTACTTTCTGATCCCATCTCTACAGAACGCCCTTCCTTTGCACACAAAGAACTCCAGACGCCTAAAAACCTATTTATTCAATCAGGCTTTTTTGGGGGATGTTCAGCTCAGGGTAAGGTTATCCGTTGCCTTTCTTTATCTTGTTTACTGCGTTTCTTTTTTTTAAACTGGCGTTCTTTTCCATATGTGTAATCTAGTTGATGTAAACTGCTCTGATGCTACCCAGCCTAGGGCAGTATAGCAAGTATTAAAAACATAAAGATGTATACATATGGCACTGTATACGCCAACTACTACCACTACTACTACTAGTACTGAACATTTGTATAGCGCTACAAGACATACACAGCACTGCACAGACACATGTAAAAGATGGTCTCTGCTCATCAGAGCTTACAATCTAGTCAAGACGGACAATACAGTAGCTGTAGACATGGGATACATCTAGGGAGAATGGTAAGGAAACACAAAGGAAATCAGGTGAGTCAAGATCTGAAAGCAGCAGTGACATACAGTATAATAAATATTTCAGTAAAAAAACACTATAATGTTATTTCCTTAAAATCTCCCCAACCACAGATTTGTCTATTAGATCATTTCCTCCTGCTTCTTTTGGCTTCCTGTTCAGTCAGAACCAGCGTTAGGATCTGGAGTCAAAACCATCTGGGGATTTTTCCCTCAGTCAGTTCAGCCATCCCAGTGTTAGTCCTCGTCTCCCTCCACCCGACGCAGCTCCTGAATCTTGCCACTAGCTAATGCTGTTGAGCGAGAGCTGAGACTCCCCTCCGTGTGGCTCCGGGCGATCCTTCTGCAGTGCACCCAACCCTCTCCAGCCCGGGGGGCTGCTTGTTGATGTAGAAATCAAGCCTGGTTCTCTGCAGTGGAGTAGTTACAGCAGTAGGCTAGGAATCGAGAAGTCAGGGTTTAAATCCCACTGCTCCTTAGAATTTAAGCTGTTGGGGATAGGGAAATATGTAACATATTTTTGCAGTTTCCCTTAGGATTAGAAGCTTTTCCTGCTCACGTTTTCACATTCTGTGTCTCACATTCTTCTTATCCTTTCAACATTTGCACACTCTCGCTTTCTTTTCTAACTAATTTACATTATTTCCCTTGCACACTTTGTCTCATCTTGACTCACTTTCTTGAGCTAACCTGCTCTGTAGTAACTGGTATTGTTGCTGCAGAAAGCTCAGAGTCTGGTTTGTGCAGAGGAAACCTGATCTTGTCTGAGAAGCTCTGATCAAAGGAAGGGACCATGGGACTTCAGTGTCTCAGAAAGTGAACTAGAGCTGAGGGAAGGAGGAGAGACAGATAGATGAGAGCGTGGAGAGTAGTGACAGAAAGAGACAAAGAAAAAACCTGAGAGAGTTGAGGGAGAGACAGGATGCCAACAGGAAGGGGAAGAGAGGGAGAGAACAGCATGAGGGTGAGAAGAAAGAAACAGTAAGAAAAGAATAAGGTTATCGGATGTCCCCGGTTTTCAGGGATTGCCTTTGATTTCTGATCCCTGTCCCCAGCTCTCACCTCCTTGGCGACCTCCTGTCCTCATCTCCAGCAATGGGGACAGAGGTGCCATTTTGAGAGAAGTGGTAGCAAGCAGCATTATACTGTAGTGACAAAACAAGTATTTAAATGCCCTCAGTGTGGCAGGTGGCTCGAGGCTTTTGAGTCCATGTGCACGCTCAAGATCTGCCGTGTCCCACCCCCTCCAACGGGAAACATGTGTTGGAGGGGACAGGATGTAGAAGGACTTGTGTGTGCATGCATATGCGAAGGCCACGCACCATGCACAGGAGGGCAGTCGAACAGACAAGGTGCAGACACCGGAATTGGCTAAGGGAAGGGAGCGGGCCGAGCCGAAAGAGAACAGGAAGAGATGCTTGACAGACTCTGTGGGGAAGGAGAGATGCTGGATACTGGGGGGAGTGGGGGAAGGAAGATGCTGGATACTGAGGGGAGTGGGGGAAGGAGAGATGCTGGATACTGAGGGGAGTGGGGGAAGGAGAGATGCTGGATACTGGGGGGAGGGTACGCAAGACAAAAAGAGATGCTGGATACTGGGGGGAGTGGGGGAAGGAGAGATACTGGATACTGGGGGGAGGGTACGCAAGACAAAAAGAGATGCTGGATACTGAGGGGAGTGGGGGAAGGAAGAT
Organism: Ichthyophis bannanicus; assembly: GCA_033557465.1. Lineage (NCBI taxonomy): Eukaryota > Metazoa > Chordata > Amphibia > Gymnophiona > Ichthyophiidae > Ichthyophis > Ichthyophis bannanicus. The sequence continues at coordinate 799,692,410 of CM066036.1, forward strand.
GCTGGATACTGAGGGGGGGGCAAGCAAAGAAGGGAAGGGGGGATGCTGCACACCTGTAGTGATGGATAATGATGGGAAAGGGAGAATCTGGACACCTACATAGTAACATAGTAAATGACAGCAGATAAAGAGCAGTATGGTCCATCTAGACTGCCCAGTAAGGTGGTTAGAGTGGCTGTAACTACAGCTCTGTGCCAGTCACCCTCCTCCCCCCCCCCCAAGCCTGTGTTTAGGGTTGTACTGCTGCTCCGTGCAAATCAGACCCCCTCTATTTATTGAAGTATAAAAGATATTTGTTTGCTTTGATTTCATCCTTTTGCTATAAAGGGATCCACTGTGTCTGTCTCATGCCATTTTGAATTCTGTCACTGTGTTTGCCCCCACCACTTCCATCGGTTGGGCATTCCAAGCATCCACCACCCTTTCAGTGAAAAAGTATTTCCTGATGTTGCTTTTAAGTTTAATACCTTGCAGCTTCATTGTATGCCCTCTAGTTTTACAACTTCCCTGCCTTTAAAAAAGTTTGTTCATTGATACCCTTTAAGTATTTAAAGGTCTGTATCATATCTCCCCTCTCTTTAATGTATATATATTTAGGTCTTCCTGTCTCTTCTCTTACATTTTATTTATTTACATTCTCTTATATACTGCACTATTCTGCATCAGTGCAGTTTACATTGAACAAACTGAAATTACATTGAACAGGGCATTATAACTTGGAGATAACTATTTTACAGGGAACATGGGCTATGGAGGGTTAAGTGGCTTGCCCAAGACCACAAGGAGCACCTGTGGGACTAGAAACCCCAGTCCTTCTGGCCCAAGGTTGCTGTCCTCTAGTGGGATTTGAACCCCCCGACCTTCTGGCCTGAAGTACCTTGCCCCAACCACTAGGCCACTCCTCCACTCCTGGCACAGGTTCCAAATCATTTTGGTTGCCTTCTTCTGAACTGTTTCCAGTCTTTTTATATCCTTTGTGAGATATGGTCTCCAAAACTGAACACAATACTCCAAGTGAGACCTCACCAGTGACTTGTACAGTGGCATTAGTACCTCTTCCTTTCTGATGGTTATTCCTCTTTGTATGCAACCCAGTATCCTTCTGGCTTTTGCCACCGCCTTGTTGCACTGTTTCGCCACCTTGAGATCATCAGAAACAATCACTTCCTTTCTACTGGTCCATGCACACCAACCTCTCTCCCTCTATTGCATATAATTCCTTTAGATTTCTGCATCCCAAGTGCATGACTCTGCGCGTCTTCGCATTAGATATTAACTGCCAAGAATTAGACCATTCTTCCAATGTTTTTAGATCTTTCCTCTTGTTGTCCACTCCCTTGGAAGTGCCCACTCTGTTGCAAATTGTCATGTCCTCTGCAAAAAGGCAGATTTTTTCCATTCAGTCCTTCCACAGTATCATTCACAATAGATGGATAAGGAAGGGAGGGGGGATGTTGGCCACCTGAGGGAAGGGGGCAGGTGCACAGGGAAGGCACCTGGGGGAGGGAATAAGGAGAGATGCTGGACTATGGGAAGTGGGGAAGGGAAGAGTGGGAGATATTTGACATGGGGTAGAGCATAGGGAGATGGAAAAAGGAGGAGTTAGTGAGAGGGTGGGAAGGAGAGAGAGAGATAGGGCTGAGGAAGGACCGGCACTACCATTAGGTGAACTAGGAGTTTGCCTAGAGCTACAATGGTATGGGGACGACCCATTGCTGCTGCTGTTGCTGCAAAGGTTTAGGTAAGTATTGCGGTGCTATTTAAAGCCATTGCCACCACTGCTGGTCCCAGAGAGGGGAGGCAGCAGTGATAGTGGATATGGGACCGGGGGCGGGAGCAGAGCAGGGCACTAGGAATGAGGTTCACCTGGGATGCCTCATATCCTTGCACTGCTGCTGAGCTAGGGTGAGGGAGATGGAAAGCTGGAGATAGATGCAGGCAGGGCTGGCGGGCTGAGCAGCAGACTACATGGGTGGCGCAGCTCAGCACACATGGCCTGCCACTTCTAACCCCCCCGCCGACAGGAAGTTGTTTGGAAGGAAATCAGAAGCGGCAGGCTGTGTGTGTCGAAGCATATGCTCTCCGGCGAGCCGAGCCGCCTCCTCCCTGCTGGAATCGATGGCAGCGGTGGGGTGGGGGGGGGGGGCAGCGGTGCAGCTCAGTGTGAGAGAAGGGGGGGGGCAGAAACCCTCAGGCCAGCCTGGATGCAGTAAAAAGGAAGGAGATTGAGGACTGATGGTTGAGGAGGGGTGAAATCGGAGTGGACAGAATGCAGACAAATAAATGGAAGAAATTGAAGGATCAATTTCAGAGATGTTCGTAGGGGAGGAAGTGAAGACAGCAGGAGAGAAAAGAAATGGCTAATGGACAGGAGTCCTTGGAAACAGCATTTAAAAAAAGACAGACAAAAGCAGAAACCAGAGATTGGAAGCAAGATGATTAGGGAAAAATGGCCAGACAGCAAAGGTAGAAAAATTAATTTTATTTTCAATTTAGTGACTAAAATGCCAGTTTGCAATTTCCATCTATTTTTATATTTTGCACAGTATGAGGTGAAATGCATCACTGCTTCCATTTCTTTCATGATTCGTCTGCTGGGAAGTGATACTGTTGCTGTCACGGGATGAATGGGGAGAAAATTACCCATCTTTATTGCCCTATCCCCTGCTTCTACAACTACTACTTATCAAGGTGTACGCAGCGCTATACAGAGACACACGAGAGACAGTCCCTTCTCAGGAGAGCTTACAATCTAAGCAAGACAAACACAACAAATAGGGAACAAGAGAGTTTTAACGCACATGGGTGATAGTAAAGGGCCAGGATCCAAATGCAGCCTGGATTTGAATGGGACCAGAGATGGTGCCTGACACATTGACTCAGTTAGTCTATTCCAAGCATATGGTGCAGCAAGGTGGAATAAATAAAGTCTGGAGTCAGCGGTGGAAGAGAAGGGCACAGATAGAAGGGATCTGCCTGATGAGAGGAGTTAGGGAGAGATAAGGGAGGAGAGGTTATGAGGATTGCACTTATAGGTTAGTAGAAGAAATTCGAAATGGATGTGGAAATGGATAGGGAGCTGATGAAGCGACTTGAGTAGAGTGACATTGGTGGAAGATTAACATCATGGCTGACTTCTGAATGTATTGAAGAGGAGAGAGATGATTCAGGGGGAGACCAGCAAGAAGCAGATTGCAATAGTCTAAACAGGAGGTCACTAGAGAGTGGATAAGAGTCTTGGTAGTGTGTCCAGAAAGGAAGGAACAAAATGTGCTGATGTAATAGAGAAAGAAACAGCAGGTTTTAGTTATACTGTATGTTGCATATGTGCAGTGAAAGAAAGAGAAGAGTCAAAGATGACCCCAAGGTTGCGAGCCAAGGAAACAGGGAGGATGATAATGTTATCCGCAGAAATAGAGAAAGGAGGGAGTTGGGTTTAGGCTTTGGATAAGTGTCCCAGTTTTGCCTCCAGAAAGAAAAGAAGCTATAAAGGGATAGAGGTAGGACGAGACAAAAAGAGATGCAAAAGAGAAGGGGAATGGAGGCGACAGAGATGAGGGGGGGGGGGGAAGAGACAGCATGACAAGACGTGAAGAGTCGTAAGGGAACCGAGGGAACAAATGGAAAGTAAGGGAGAGAGAGAGAGAGAGAGAGAGAACTGGAGTGAGGGACGACAGAGTAACACAGAGAGAAGCTCCTGCCCCTGTGGGGTATAATACGGCCCTTATTTAAGAAACTGACTGTGTTTCCAGATATTGGGAGTGTGTAATTTTTTCTTTTAGTTCCCACCTTTCCAGTAGGAGATGAAGGCGAGCTACAGTCAGATACTGCTAAGATTTCCCTGTCCCCAGAGGACTTACAATCTACTACTACTACTACTACTATTGAGCACTTATATAGTGCCACGCACACAGCGCTGTACAGATAAACATACAAGAGACAGTCCCTGCTCGTCAGAGCTTACAATCTAGTCAAGACAATACAGAGCATTAGTCAAAAACGAGACAAAACAGAGCAATAGTCAATACGGTGCAAAGCACAATGTGGTCATACAACTCAGTCATGAAAGTTGGCGGGAGTCAGGTTAAGATAAGGGATAGAGGTCAGGATCTGAAAGCAATTGTGAAGAGGTGGGTCTTCAACCTGGATTTGAAGAGAACCAGAGAGGGTGCCTGGCGTATGGAGAGAGGTAGGCTGTTCCATGCGTAAGGAGCAGCAAGGTGAAAGGAGCGATGTCGGGAGTTAGCGGTGCGAGTGAAAGGTCTGGAAAGAAGTAATTTGTTAGTGGAGTGAAGTTGCCAGGAGGGGATGTAAGGAGAGATAAGAGAAGAGAGGTATGGAGGAGCCATAGAGTGAATGCATTTATAGGTCAGTAGGAGAAGTTTGAATTGGATGCGGAATTGGATAGGGAGCCAGTGGTGCGACTTGAGAAGGGGGGTAATGTGGGCATGGCGAGACTGGCGGAAGATAAGTCGAGCAGCATGGTTTTGTATGGATTGAAGGGGAAGGAGATGGCTCGCGGGGAGACCAGCAAGGAGTAAGTTGCAGTAGTCAAGGCGAGAGGAGATTAAGGAGTGAATAAGCATTTTGGTAGTGTGTTCGGAAAGGAAGGGGCGGATTTTGCTGATGTTGTAGAGAAAGAAGCGGCAGGTCTTAGCTACAAGCTAGAAATGTGTGGAGAAGGAGAGAGAGGTGTCGAAGATAACCCCTAGATTGCGGGCTGAGGGAACAGGAAGGATGGTAGATCCAGCCACGGAGACTGAGAAAGGGGGAAGAGGAGGGAAGGAGTTGGGGGGGGAAAGACCAGGAGTTCAGTCTTGGCCATGTTTAGTTTTAAGCGGCGGTGAGACATCCAGGTAGCGATGTCAGAAAGGCAGGCAGAGATCTTGGTCTGGATTGCTGGAGAGATATTAGGTGTAGACAGGTAGGTTGTACCTGAGACAGTGGAGGGTTAAGTGACTTGCCCAAGGCCACAAGGAGTGTCAGTGTGATTTGAACGCTGTTCTCTCTGATTGTAGATTGCTGCCCTAACTCCTTCACTGTACAGCAACTGTTTCTCAAAGCAAAAAGGTACAAACTCCCAAATCTTAACTGGTCAGGGAGAAAAGGCCTTGTGAAGGCTGCAGTGCCTTTTATTGGACTGAGCTAAGAATTATCAAGAGATCATTACTGCACACTAGCAAAGCTTATATGGGAGCACATGATTTTGAGATGCTTGTAGGACTCAGGTGATCCTCTGTCTAAAATATCACTGAGGACAAATGTTCCAGCCTATCACATGCATTCATGAGTGTTATGGGCAGGCACAATTATGGAGAGTTGAAAGGTCTCTTGATTCTCCATCTCTGTCTCAGAGGCTGGGGCTTCAGGAACCGGGCAGCATCCCAGTCCAGTTCAGAATTAAGATGCAGGTTCCAGGGAGAGCGAGATGACACAGAGCACCTTGAAGCCTGCTGGAAATACTGCAACCTCAGATTCAGATAACTTCATCGGCATGACAATTTAACATACGTTGCCAAAGTAATACTTTTTTTTTTTAATAAATCTTTATTTAGAAACCACCAATAAACAGAAACAAATACAACAATCAACAGTCTCCCGCCGGGGTCTGTTCTTATCCCCAAGCGGAGGACACTCAGTTACAGGTGCTTATTCCAGTTTTATACTTCCCCTCCCCCTCCCCATCCTCCCACCCTCCCCCCGTCATCGCCCAAGACCCCATCAAAACCACCAGATTTGTCATCACCACCCACGCTATGCACAGCGAGAATTTCACGCTAAGTCCCCTGCTGCAGAATGGTATTGCGACACCGAGGACTCAATACCTGAATGTAAGGTTCCCAAAGCATCTGAAAGGCAGTCCATCGTTTAACATTACCCCGGGCTCCCCTACCCTCCATAAGCATTAGTTGATGAAAGGAGTTCCGCCACTCCCTAAAGGAAGGAGGGCTGCGCTCCCGCCACCCACGTAAAAGGGGCCCCTTACCCACCAGACATGCCTTCCGCACTAACCACCTTTCCCATTTACCTTTGGGAAGGTTAGGTTTCAACTGATCTAGTGTGACAAAGGGAGCATCCCAAGCTACCTGTTGACCCAATAGTCGCATCATAAAAGCACAGATTTTCAACCAGTATGGTCGGATGATCCTACAGTACCACCACATATGCAATAAAGTCGCCATTGGCGCGGAACATCGTGGGCAGCTCCCATCCACCGTCAAGTGGCAACGGAAGGCCCGCCTAGGCGAAAAATACACCCTAGTTATAGATTTAAACTGCGTTTCCCGCCAACGTACACCCTCCATGAGGTTTTCAATCCGTCGAAGAGCCATGAGAACAGAACCTGGGGGGATCTCTCACCCCATCTCAACGGCCCAGGCCCTCTCCACTTCACTAAAGTCCGGTCCAGACCTAAGAGGATCAAGCCTATTTTTCAAGACACTAATGGATGGTGCCTCTGCAGCGCCCAGGCTAAAGAACTCCAAAATCTGCAGAGAACGATCACTATGCAGCTCCACCTCCGAGAGGGAAGCCACATAGTGAGAGATCTGCATATAGGCAAAAAAATGCTTAGGCCCCAAATCATATTCCCGACACAAGGAGTCGAACGACTTAATCTTCCCACCAGAATCGACCACATGACCCAAGTTACGAATACCTCTATCAGCCCAAACACGGAAGACCTCTGTCTCAGTACCCGGCGTAAAACAAATATTGCCCTGAACTGACAGCCAGCTTGAGACCTTCCAGGTCCGCCGCCAATAATCATTGAGCTGCCGCCAAGTCTGTCGCACCGGGGACAACAAAATCCCTTGAGACAGATGTCGGGGTACCAACCGGCTCTCATAGTGTAACAGGGCTAATAGAGTGTGCCTCCTCCAAGGCTCTAGGGGTATAGATCTCGGTGTCACCCAACCAATCCCCCAAATGACGTGCCTGACAGGCCAAGACGTAGCCAATCAAGTCCGGGAGCCCCCAGCCGCCATATCTCCCTTTCCCCACCAACCGACGATAAGGGATACAGGCTCTTCCCCCTCTCCACAAAAAGTCACGAAACTCCCCTTCAAACCGCCGAATATCATGTTGCAATAACCAAACCGGGAGCAGCTGCAGCCAATACAGAATCCTCGGCAGGATGACCATTTTAATCGCTGCAATTCTCCCCGAGAGCGACAAGGGGAGATGTCGCCACGCCCGCAATTGGGTCCGCACCCTGAGCAGGACCCGCTTCAAATTACTCCCATAAAGCTGGGAGATCTGACTAGGGAGTACAATCCCCAAATATACAGACTGGTTCTCTGCCCATGTAAGAGGAAAATCACCCTGCCAACTCCCCCGCAACTGGCCCGAAATGTCCAAAGCCTCCGATTTATCCCTGTTAATCCTAAGGCCCGCGAAGGTCCCAAAGATCTGAAACTCCTGCAACAACCTAGGTAAGGATTCTTGGGGCGAAAGCAAATGCACGAGAAGGTCATCAGCAAAGGCAGCTAACTTGAACTCATAGGGCCCAATGCCTACCCCCTTTATCTCCCGGGACAACTCAACCTTACGAATAAGGGGATCCAGTGATAAAACAAAGAGGAGAGGAGATAGAGGGCACCCCTGCCGGGTGCCCCTTTGCAAGGGAAAAGTCTCAGACAGCACCCCATTGCAGGAAATCACGGCAGTCGGTGCCACGTACAGACTACCGACCATCTTGCAGAAAGATTCCCCAATACCATAACAAGGAAGTAAATATCGCAGATATTGCCAGTCGACCCTATCAAAGACTTTTTCAGCATCAAAGCTTACTAGCAAGGACGACTGATGCCTATGCTGGACCCATTCCAGTGATGTTAGTATTTTGCGCATGTTACGGACCGCATACCGATTCCTAACAAAGCCCACCTGGGACTCATGAACCAATTGACCCAAAAAGCCTGCCAAACGCTCCGCCAGAATTTTAGCCAGTAATTTAAGGTCAAAGTTGAGCAAGGATATAGGTCGGTAGGACGCCGCCCGCAAGGGGTCTTTATTTGGTTTGGGAATAAGAACAATATGAGCATGATTGTTACCCCAACGATAGTAGCCCTGCTCTGTCCTCCTGTTATGGACGGCGACTAAGGCAGGAGAAAGCAGTTTGCTAAGAATCTTATAAAATTCGGCACCTAGCCCGTCCGAGCCGGGAGTTTTATAACAGCTCGCTCTAGCAATGGCTGCGTGCATCTCGTCAACAGTTATCGGCTGATCCAGCTGCGTCCTTTGCAGCTCAGTTAAACAGGGCAAATCCAAGTCCCCCAAATAATCCGTCATATGTAGAGGAGAAGCCGGTTCGGCAGTAAAGTAACACTTTTAGAGGCATGTTTTCGGGTGGTAAATGAGTCTGCGCTAAAGATCCTGGGCTGAGCACTTAGCGTGGGTTGGGGCAGAGACTGGGAGAGTTAGGGTGGAGTGTGGGCACAGACTATGCATTGTGTCATTGCTGCATGCTCACTGTCCATGTTGCAGTTAGTGTAATGCTACCTCAATGGATGGCGGTAACTGCACCCGCGGTAATTGTGGCAAGCGGCTTAATGCAGGGACAGTGCTGGTCACTTGGTAACTGCATAGTGAAGTGCCGTTCATGTCCCCATTCAATGGCACAGTCTGGAGACACTCTCAAGCTACATTTTGGGAGTGAATGTGCAGTACACTATCACATCTTAGTAAATATACCTCTTAGTAGTTAAAGTAGAAAAAGAGAAGTCACAAAGTAGTAGTACAGAGCTGCCAAGTTACTCAGTTCCAGGAGTGAGATTTTAAGCCAATTCTTGATTTCTGACAATCTCATCCTGATTTATTTATTTATTTATTTATTTAACAGTATTTCTAAACCGCCTTATCTTAATAATCAAGGTGGTATCACAGCAAGCAATCAGGTAAAGTGTGTGTGTTGTACATGCAGTGAGGATAAAACTTAGTTGTGTGAGGGATGTGTTGGGTGCTTGATTTGTTTGAGCTATATACAGGGTGGGCTATTTACAGTGGTGCTAGAATCATATTTTATATATATTCAGTTGTTTGGGAGGATTGGAGTGCTGTTATCCTGATGGAGTGCTGTTATCCTGATGCATTATGGGACCTGCAGCACTGATTCCAGTGGGTAAAATCAGGGACTGCAAATACCATACTGCATTGCAATGCACATTTAAAACCAGAACTGGCAAAACATCTCACTCCTGGACCTAGGTAACTTGGCAACTCTGGTACTAACAAACATAAAAAAAATATTTCAGTATACAGCAGCAGGGCTGCCCTGTATGCCCCGTCCTTCAAGATTTTGATACTTAAACTCAACAATCATAATCATCTGAACACCACGCTTCAAAAATAAATCCTGTAAAAATGCATAATTGAATATTACCTTTTTAAAATATTAGATGTGGCTTTCTATGTCTGTGTGTGTATGTGCGTGTGTGCATGTACGTGTGTGTGTGTGTTTGCATGTGTATATGTGTATGTATGTGTTTGTGCTTGTGTATGTGTTTGCCTGTGTGTGTGTCTGTCCATGTATGTGTGTATGTGTGTGTCTGTGTGCATGTGCGTATATTTGTGTGTATAAATGTGTGTGTGTGTGCGCATGTTTGTGTGTGTGTGCATGTTTGTGTGTGTGTGTGTGTGTGCGTGCATGTATGTTTATGTGAATATGTGCGTGTGTGTGTGCATGTATGTGTATGGGTGTGTGAGTGTATTTGTATTTGTGCGTGCATGTGCGTGTGTATGTGTGTGCATGTATGTATGCGTGTGTGTGTGTGGTATGTGTGCATTTGTGTGTGTTTGTGTGCTTGTGTGCACGCATCTGTGTATGCATGTGTGTGTATGTGCATGTGTGTATGCATGTATGTGTGTGTGGTATGTGTGCATTTGTGTGTGTATGTGTGTGCATGTATGAATGTGTGTGTGCAAGTGCATGTATGTGTGTGTATGTATGTGTGTGTGTATGTGTGTGCATGTGTATGCGTGTGTATGTATCTGTGTGTGTATGTGTGCATGTATGTGTGCATGCATCTATATGTGTATGTGTGCATGTGTGAATGTGTGTGTCTGTGTATATGTGTGTACATATGTGTGCGTGTGTGTATATGTATGTGTGCATGTGTGTATGTGCATGTATGTATGTGTGCATGTGCATGTATGCATGTGTATGTGTGTGTGTCTGTGCACGTGTATGTATGTATGCGTGTGTGTCTCTGTGCATTTGTGTATGTGTATGTATGTGTGTGTGTGTATGTGTATGTTGTGTGTGTGTGCATGTGTGTGTATGTGCATGTTATGTGTGTGTGCATATATGTGTGTGTACATGTGAGTGTATGTGTATGTATATGTATGCGGTATGTGTGCATTTATGTGTGTGTGTGCACGTGTATGTGTTTGCATGTATGTGTGTGTATGTGTGTTCATGTGCGTGTATGTGTGTGTGCGCATGTGTGCATGTGCGTGTGCGTGTACGTGTGTGCGTGCATATGCATGCGTGCATATGCGTGCGTGTGTGCGTGTATGTATGTGTGTATGCGCGCATGTGTGTATGTGTCTATGTGTGTGTGTGTATATGTCTATGTATATGTGTGTGTGTGCGCGTGTGTGTATATGTCTATGTATGTGTGTGTGTGTGCGTTTGTGTGTGCATGTGTGTTTATGGCTGTGCGTGTGTGTGCGCGTGTGTGTGTGCATGTATATGTATGTGTGTGTGTGCGCGCATGTGTGTATGTCTGTGCATCTGTGTGTGTGCGCGCATGTGTGTATATGTCTATGTATATGTGTGTGTGTACATGTGTGTTTATGGCTGTGCATGTGTGTGCATGTGTGTATGTATGTGTATGTCTATGTATGTGTGTATCTGTGCTCCCTCCCTGCAGGTAGAAGAATGTGTTGAGGGCTCTTTGTCTAGCTCTCATGATTGACTCTTTTGCATTAGCTGCTGCTTCTCTTTGCTGCCCCTCAGAAGCAGCTGTCCTAGGTGACTGTCTAGTTGTGCCTATGATTGGGCCACTTCTGCAGAGAGGGCAATAGGAAGAACAATGCCCAGATTCTGCTCCTGGTCCATATTGTCTCTGGTCAGTGGCAGATGCAACATATTCTGCTGCTCCAGCAGCTCCTGACCCTCATCTCTCCCCCAGGATGATACAGTTTATCCTGCTCATTCTGTTTTCGCTCCTATTTGTTTGCTGTTGCCGTTCTGCTGATTCTTCCCAGAGTGAAAGTAAAGGTGGGAATCTACTTCCAGGATCAGGGGCATTTAAAGCACAGGGCTCTCAGTGGCAGTGCTGTAAGCACTTGCTACGAATGTGTGTCGAAGGAGCACACACAAGGAACAGGTTCTTCTCCTTGTGTGCTCCTTGGGGTGTCCCTTGGAGGAGTCTTGGCCTCATTCTCTGTTTCTGGCTTCTTGATGAGATTTCCCTCTTTACTCCTAATTCTTACCATTTTCCACTCTCCCCTATAATCCATGTGCAGCACATGCCTGTGATCTGAAGCAATCATGCCCAGAGTTTCTCGGCTTCTCTGCTGGCTAAACCTGCATTTTGTGTTCTACACCCCCACTTCCTCTCCTTGTCTGTTGCCCCTCCTCAGCATCTTCTTTCTGTTTCAATCTCTTAGGCACAAACCTCCCTTGTGGCTGACCTTTTTTCATTCTTTAACCTCTCTTGTCTGGCCATCATGGAAACTTGGCTCTGTCCAAGGGATTTGGCTCATCTACTTGATGCCTGTTCCTGTGGCTTTCCAGTTTTGCATCAGGACCACCCCTCGTGTCATGGTGGCAGCCTTGCCACTGTTTATGGTGCTTCCGCCTTTGCTCTTCCAGAGTCCATCTCTTGTGAGGCTCTCCTAACTCATTTGCCCCTCCTTGCCCTTGCTTTCTATATTATCCTCCTTCTTCTGTTGCCCTTCTCATAGAGTTCACCTCCTATTTAGCTGACCTTTCCCTCTGTTTTGCACCCTTACTGATATTGGAAGACTTGATATTGGACCCACATTCAGAATTGGTTGATTCCTTGATCTCCCTTGGTTTCTCTCAAGTTGTCACAGTGGTGCCTCACTCTGCTGGCCACATTTAGACATTGTTTCACTCCTTCCCGTCCCTTCCCACAGCTTCTACTCCCGCTGCTTTTCCTGTCCCCTGGTCTGACCCTTTCCTCCTAACATTTTCCCTTCCTTCCTCCTCGTTTCCCTCCCCCTCCCCCACTTTAATCCTCCCCTCCAAGTCCTCTCATAACCTCTCTGCCCCAGTCTTTGACCCATTTTCTTCCTTGATGGACACGGTTTCTTTTGCAGATCCATTGGCTTCTCTAGACTCTCAATTATCCACCTGGTCTTCTATTTTCTCCTCTGTCTTGGATTCTGCTGCCCCTTAGGATTGAAAAAACCTTGTCATGCTGTCTCCAAACCCTGGTTTCACTCTGGACTCTTTACCCTTAGTCAGCAGGTCCACTCTCATGACAGACACTGGAGGAAATTCAGTTTACTGTCCAATCTTACCCGTTGGAGGGAGGCTGCTTTTCATACAGATGCTCCCTCCATTTGGCCCGCTCCATCTTCATACCAGAATGGATCTATTCCTTTGCTAATAAACCCCAGCAGCTTTTCCACTTCCTGGACTCCTTGGTCCCTACCACCAATCCTTCTGCTCCGACTGCTTCTGCCCCCGACTGCCTATGCTTCTTTCTTGTTTGACAGGACTTCTTCTCTTCAGGCTTCTGTTTGCCCCAATCCTCCTGTCTCTACTTGTTCTTACTCTCTCCCTCCTGACTCCATCACTCTCTCTTCTTCCTGGTCCTCATTCTCTGCTCTGCTCCCTCTTTTTTGGAACTTGCTTTCAAATCAGTTCACCCTTCCTCTTCTTCCTTGGATTCTCGGCATGCCCACCTGGTCTCCAGACCTTCACTATTCTTCCTGTGCTTCACACCAGCCTTGCTGAAGGCTATGCCCCCCCCCCCTGGAAACATGCTGCCATCCAGCCTCTCCTTAAGAAACTGTCTCTTGAGAGTTCTTCCCTTTCTAATTTTCATCCAGTCTCCAACCTTGCTTTCCTCTCTTCACTCTCTCCTTTCCTGGAAAAGTCTTTGGTCTTGCACTTACGGCAGGCTGGCTTCCACTCAGGCCACTCGACTTAATCTTTACTTTGTGCTCTCAATAATGAAATCTTGACTTCCCTTGACCATGGTAATTCTGTTATTCTGCTTTCCTTGGATCTTTCTTCTGCCTTCAACCTAGTGGCTCACTCTCTTCTTCTTCAATGCCTCTACTCTATCGGATCCAAGGTTCAGCTTTCAATTGGTTCCCTTCTTATCTTTCAGATCGCACCTTCCAGATGTTCTCGGTCTAGATTCTCTGCCTCCTTTCCCCTTCTCTCAGGGGTCCCCCAGGGTTCCCTGCTGGCACTCACTCTTTTTAATATCTTTCTGTCACATCTTCCTCTGATAATCTAATCCCTTAAATGTACTGATGACATTCAGGTACTTTATACTGTTCCTTCTTCTTCGTCAGATGTCTCCTTCCTCCAGACCTGCTTACAATCTGTACACCAGTAGCTCATAGACCGCCACCTTCTTTTAAACATCTCCAAATGTGAGGCTATTGCCTTCCCTTCCTCAGCAGCCTCTATTCCTCTGTCTCTTACCAGCTCCTCCTCTCCCTTTCCTTTTAGTAACTCTATAGGAGTGGAGGAGTGGCCTAGTGGTTGGGGCAAGGTACTTCAGGCCAGAAGGTCAGGGGTTCAAATCCCACTAGAGGACAGCAACCTTGGGCCGGAAGGACTGGGGCTTCTAGTCCCACAGGTGCTCCTTGTGGTCTTGGGCAAGCCACTTAACCCTCCATAGCCCATGTTCCCTGTAAAATAGTTATCTCCAAGTTATAATGCCCTGTTCAATGTAATTTCAGTTTGTTCAATGTAAACCGCACTGATGCAGAATAGCGCGGTATATAAGAGAATTATAAATAAATAAATAAATAAAAATATAAAGACAATTCATTTTTCTCCTTTGAATCCCACCTTGATTCTTTATCCAAATCGCCTTTTGTTCTTCACCACTTACACTTGGTCCATTCTGTTTTCTCCACCCCAGAATTTAGTTAGCTTCTCTTGGCCCTTGTTATCCTGCACCTTGATTATTGCAATTCTCTCTTTCTTGGGGTACCTCAACACTCCATCCACTGTCTACACTTGATCCATTATGATCATGTTTCTCTACTTTTTCTTGCTCTTCACTGGCTCCCTGATCCTTTCCGTATCTGCTTCAAACTTCTTATCTTGGTCCATCATGTGCTGTTTGCCTCTTGCCCCCGTACTTGGCTATCCTTATTTCTCCCTATGTTCTTTCCTGTTCTCTTTGCTCTTTTAATGCCGCCATCCTGTCGCTGCTCTCACCCTCAGCCCTCCACCTCATCATCTCCAGAAACTCTTCATTTTCCTATGCCGGCCCCTCCCTTTGGAACTGCCTTCCCCTTTCACCTTGCACTGAACCTTCGCTCCCCACCATTAAGAAGAATCTCAAAACCTTTTTTCTGCAAGATTTTCTCCATTCCCCTACTCCTTAACTTCCCCTCCTCCCTGCTCTCTTTCCTTTTGCCTTTCAGCTTCCCTCCCTGTATATGAATTGTAATTTCCCCTCTATCTTTTTTTTTTACTTTGTCTCCCTCTTTCATGCTGTACCGTTACTCCTTTTTTATTGTTTGTAAACTGCTGTGATAGTCTTGGCACTTACGTGGAATATCAAGGGCTCTAAATAAAAATAAAATAAATAATAACAGAATAACATCCTGCTGGAAACATGGTAACATATAATATAACACCACCACCCCGTTGGAAGCACAGTAATACATAATAATATAAAAAGACCCTGCTAAAAACAGTAAAACATATATAGTAACATAATAGCATTGTACTGGAAACACATACTGGAAGTGCATAATAATAAAACAACCACCTGCTGGGAACACAGTAACATATATATGATAATATAGTAACATCCCGCTGGAAACACACAATAATATAATAACATTCTACTAGAAACACGGTAACATATATATAATAATAGAGCAGATAATGGCAGGTAAAGACCAAACTGATCCATCCAGTCTGCCAGATTGTGATTCTTATACTTATATATTCCCATATGCAATCCAACATTTTACAGCAGAAAAGATCGTTCCCAGCACCCGAATTTAGCTCTAAGTTCTCTTTTCCTTTCATTTGATTTTCTTGGATACTGTAATAAATTAGGGCAGTGAATGTCACAGATACCTCCTCTGTAACAGAAAGGTGCCCTTCAGAGGTTTGGCCGAGAAGCTAATTATTCCACTGTGATAGTGAAATGTTATACTGTATTCATAGCAAATTTCACACATGAACAATGACCTCCTTCCCTGAAGAGCTTACTGACAGTCAGGGCCCTACTGAGGGCTGTGCAGGCGGTGTGGTTGCAAGTACAGAAAGGGCACTGATGTCATCACTGTGCTTCCAGGAAGCTCAACACCAGTGAATTAATGCATGTGGGGGCAGAGGGGGGCATCAGATTTGTTATTTGCACAGTGCGCATTTCTAACTTGTTATGGTCCTGCTGACAATCTACCAGGGTATGTAACATGTACAAATGAAATGGTTTGTCCTAAACCCTTTGCTAATGTCCTGGCTTCTTTTACAGCAGCAGCAGGTGACAAGCAGGGCTGGATTTAAGATTTTGAAGCCCATAGGCAAGACCAGACAACAGATTGAGAAAGGTGAGGGGAAGTGTGGGGGAGGTTTGAGATTCCAAAGGTGAGGAAGGTCGTTGTTGCATAGTGACCCCCCTTCGAAGCAGCAAGTGCACATGGCCCTAAATTAAGTGGGAACAGGCTCCTCTTTGGCCTGAGTATTTGGCCCCCTTAAAGGCTGGTACCCTGGGCAGTGTAGGTCTGGGCCTGGTGGCAGGGGTCAACAGGATAGTCTAGGGACATTCTGAAAATCTCCCTGTCCCATCCAGATTGTGCACTGAACCCCGATTTCCTCCAGGATTGTTTACGTCCACTGCTCTGCCCTGTGTGGAGCGTGTTGGGCTTTTCTCAGTAGTGTTCCATTACGTCTGGGTATAGGGGGTCAGATCTGCATTTCCATACTGCTTCTGCTCTGACGCTATCAGTTGAACCCAAAGATTTGCACAGCACTGGGATGCCTCTGTGTGTGAGGACTTCTGGGCTAAATCCAGCACAGCAACAGTAGAACAGGTTTGAACTCACCTTTTGGTATTCCTTCCTCTGCCAGATGCCAGCCGTGTGGAGCTTACAATGACTGAACCATGGCCTCACCCTTGTGCACTATCCGTAAGTATGGACTGACTGCCTGGGTGGATAGTTTGTTAATTAACCTGGTGGGTGGGCTGACAATTATTGAAGAGCTGTCTGAAAATATTGCGTTCTCATTGGAGGATAGGATGAAGGGTGCTCCTGGAAATTCTACTCTCTGACTCTGGTTCAGACCTCAAGTACCCTTCTGCATTGCTGACTGGATAGTGAGGAGGGATTGATTGTCACTGTTCCTCCACCCCAGGGTGACTGCCTGGGGGAGCTGGGTTCCTTTGCTTGTAAGGAATGCAGAGCAAGACTGCTCTAATGTCAGCAGAGAGTGACCATATGTGAACTGTGCCTTGCAACCTGGTCCCTTCAACTTTGGGTTACACCTGAGGGGAGCAGACAGACTCAAGAACAGTGCTTCTCTGGCTCACTACACAGCTCTGAGGTTGAGCGATGGAGCCAGTAAGACGGTATCAGACAGATGAAGTGTTCATGTGCTTAATTCTCGATGAAAGTGAGTAAAAGGGAGAGAGCTCACCATCAGTGGCTTTCATTGAAGGAGGGAGATAAATTTATGTTGATAACTTGAGGTTTTGCAGACTCAATCTGCATGACTCATGGGAAATGTCGCAAGGGTACATGCCAGCAGATGTCTTAGGAGCACGTTTACTAAAGTGCTGTAGGAAGCGCAGGATTAACGTGGAAAAATCACACATTCCTACCATGTTGGAACCCAGCGGTCATGGTTGACACAAGAGGCACGGCCACAGAATGCTACTACCGTCACGCTAGTCGCGTCACTAGCATGATAGTAGGGAATGCACAGCCATAGCGCATGCACACAGTATGTGCAGTTGCAGTGCATGTTGGAAAACAGAAACCACAAGAGTGATATTGGGGTGTCTGTGGGCCTCGGATTCACTGTGGGCAGTAAGAACCATGCCCCTAGCACCCATACAGGAAGGTAGCAACTGGACAGTCCAGAATAGAGAGATGACCGGGAGTGGGGTGAACTGCCTGCACAGCTGGGAGCAGTGATAGGTACATATGTGGCATCTAGAGATGCAGGGTGGCATGTACGGAAAGAGGCAGGATGTCCACAGTGTCTGTCATGAGGGACAGGGATATGGACCTCCTCAACCTGAGCATTCAAGGATCTCTATTCACCTAGGCTGCAGGGAACAAGGTACAAGGCCTTTGGTAGGAGATGGCCTCCACAGCTCATTTCTCCCTCTGCTCATTACTTGAGAAGTACCGTAGCCAATGTGGAATGAGTTCCCAGTGTTGGGGGAAGCCCATATAGAACATTCACCCCTCTGGTCTAACAGCAGCAAAAGGGGGTAGGGGTGTGTGACCACAGCCATCTACTTACAGAGGGCCCCCATGCCCTCTTCTACTGGGAGTACACCACATGGAGATGGTGAATCCCACACACTGCCCAGGATGAACACCCCAGTAGTCATGGAAATAACAGCCCACCAGACCTGGGAGGATCAAAAGAGCCACCGCCACCTCCCCTCACCCCCCCCCCCGCCCCCCTCCCCCTGGTACATGGGTAGTCTCAGCCTTGAATTCTCTGCAGGGTCATCTCCACCTCATCTTCCCCCTCTTCATTCGAAAATCCTTCCCTCACCTTCAGTCACCCTTTCTTCCTTTTCTGAAATCACTGAAGAGGAAACTGCAAATCTTCTCTCCTCTTCCAAAGTATCTGCTTCTCTGATCCCATTCCCATCTGTCTACTAAGCTCTATCTCTTCCACCATCACCTCTTTCATCTGTCATATCTCTAACCTATCACTTTCCATTGCAACTGTTCCTGTGGCTTTCAAACATGCTATGGTTACACCTCTCATGAAAAAGCCTTCACTAGATCCTACCTGTCTTACCAGTTATCAGCCTATATCTCTCCTCCCCTTTGCTTCAAAACTACTTGAATGAGTGGATCACCACTGCTGTCTTGACTTTCTCTTCTCTCAAGTCCTTCTGGACCCATTGCAATCTGGCTTTTGTTCTCTACATTCCACAGAAAGGGCTCTTGCCAAAATCTCCAGCAACTTTTCCAAATCCAAAGGCCTCTACTCAGTTCTCATTCTTCTTGACCTTTCTGCTGCCTTTGACACTGTTGATCACCATCTTCTTCTTGATACCCTGTCCTCACTTGGATTTAGGGACTCTGTTCTGTCCTAGTTTTCTTCTTCTCTCTCCCATCACACTTTTCATGTCTGTTCTGGTGGTTCCTCCTCTACCGTCATCCCCCTTTCAGTTGGTGCACCTCAGGGCTTTGTCTTGGGATCTCTCCTTTTCTCGCTCTACATTCCGTCCCTTGGTGCACTTATTTCCTCCCATGGTTTTCAGTTCCATCTCTATGCTGACGAATCTGAGATCTACCTTTCTGCATCTGAAATCTATCCAGTAATCCAGGCCTGAATCTCTGCCTGCTTATCCGACATTGCTGTCTGGATGTCTCACCGACATCTGAAAATGAACATGGCCAAAACTGAGCTCCTTATCTTTCCCCCTAAAACTACCCCCCCCCTTCCTCCCTTCTCTGTTTCTGCAGATAACACTATACCTCTCCCCGTTACCTCAGTTCACAGCCTTGGGGTTATTTTTGACTCTCTCTTTCTCTGCAGACATCCAACAGATAGCTAAAACCTGTCGCTTCTTTCTCTACAACATCAGCAAAATTCATCCCCTCCTTTCTACTCACACTACTAAGACCCTCATCCACTCACTGGTCACTTCCCATCTTGACTATTGCAACCTGCTCTTCGCTGGTCTCCCTCTGAATCATCTCTCTCCCCTTCAATCTGTTCAAAACTCGGCTGCACGGCTTATCTTCCACCAATGTTGCTATGCTCATATAAACCCTCTTTTCAAGTCACTTCACTGTCTCCCTATGAGTTTCTGCATCCAGTTCAAACCTCTCTTACTGACCTACAAGTGCATTCATTCTGCGGCTCCTCACTTCCTTTCCTCTTTTATCTCACTCTACACCTCTCCTTGGGAACTCCGCTCCTCTGGCAGATCCCTTTTATCTGCGCCCTTCTCTGCCACTGCCAACTCCAGACTTCATTCATTCCACCTTGCTGCTCCATATACCTGGAACAAACTACTTGAGTCGGTGTGTTGGGTTCCTTCTCTGGCCCTTTCAAATCCAGGCTTAAAAACCTACCTCTTTGAGGATGCTTTCTTGTACACTTCTTATGTGTATCTTGCCATACTCTAGTCCCCAGCTTTGTGCTGTTTTTTCATCTCGATTAGATTGTAAGCTCTGATGAACTGGGACTGTGTCTTACATCTTTACATACAGTGCTATGTACACCTTGTAGCACTATACAAGTAGTAGTAAGGGGACCAGATGAGACACTGATCAGCAAGCTCTAGCACTTGAGACTCACATTCAATGATAGAAGTATCATGCTACTGCTCAAAGCTAGTAGGCCTCAGCCACAACCTCCCTTGCTCAGGGGTAGAGGCCATCAGCCCACAGGTACATGGCCCATGAGAGCAGCATGCCCCCCCCCCCCCGGTGCATGTATTCACTGCCACATTCCCCCCCCACCCCCCATGCATAGGAGGCAGGGGTCAGATGGCTTTGGCTCTATTATGTAGTGCATCATCTAGTTTGCATGTGCCTCTCTCCACTGCACTCTGCTGCCTCCAATTCTGTCTCTGAGGCCAGTACTGACTGCAGCACAGAGCAAAGGCCCTACGTCCTGACACCTCCACAGCACACAACACCAGCAGCATATGCAGACATCGACAGCAGTCTGTCAGGACAGCCTTTCCTCTGCCCATGGATGTTTGCCCACTGACTGAGAAGGGTGATAGCAGACCTGCAGGCCCTGGTGTTGAGGTTGTCAAGCTGGTATGTTCCACTTCCATGTCAGCTGTGCATTGCAGCACCCCCAAAACAATGGTCTAGGTGTGTGCCTTGGTAGACATCTCATACCTCCTACTGGCCTTCTGTTGTTCCAGTGTGTATGCCCTGCTTCTTCCTTTCATGCTTCTCAACACTCTCATCTGAACCACATGGCCAGTGGCGGGAGCTTGGCAAGTGTTACTAGCCCTGGTCAGAGGCTGGCATGAGCTGCACCCATGCCAGCAGTGTGGTGCAGCTAGCGCATGACTACTGTGCCCAACCCAGCCTTGCACCCTGACTCTGCCCTCTGTTTATCCAGTCTCTGCGTTGACCCCCACCTATTCGCATGTTATGCTGCTAGCATGGGATTTTTAGCATGCTTGCCTTGCTACCACGTGGCCCATACTTATGTAAACCCTGTGCTAAATCCCATGCGACCGGCTAGCACACTTTAGTAAACATGCCCCTTAGATCTTCCTAAGATAATTAACTAAGTGCCTAATAGTCAAAGGGATTAACACGGTTAGCAGAGAAACAAATTGGGCAGGAAAGAAGTATAATTAAGAAAAAACAGATAAATCTGTGGCATCTAAATTTGCTTAAGGGAAAGAGCATGGGATGGGGAAGAAGGGTGCTAGGATAGAGTTAAACTAGCAGGCTGTAAATATAGTAATAACTAGAGGTCCTAGTCAAAACACAGGTGCTTACATAGTTATGTCTGTCTAGCAGGCTACACACAAGAGGCCAGCGTCAGGGCAACAGCTATCTGGTTTGACATGGGAAGGGAAGAGTTCGGGGTGTGAGCTAAACGGGGATCATGGGTGCTCCTCTGCTTCAGATGGCTCATTATTGACTTACCAGGCTCTGTTGTGTCTGAAACGTCACCAGCTGTAATGTAGCTATCTAGATCTTCCTCTGCTATGAGTGTGCACAGTGATAGCTGCTTAACTTATTCAGCTAGTACTAAACATTCGTGCAAGCTGGTAGAGTCAGCCAGGACCAGAACTAGCCCTGTGCGAGTGGTGCAGCCGTAGAGGGTCCTAAAAAATAGGGGTGCATTTGGGGATGCCGGCCTTGGTTCCTCCCCACGCTGCCTGTCCTTGCCCTGTCACCACTTTTAGGGCTCCCTTGGTGGTGAGGGGACCTCCAATTGAAAAGAAAAAACACGAGGGGTTCTCCGACTCCACGCTTGCATGCTGGCCTGATCCCCCTCTTCTGAGATATGCTTGCATCAGAGGAGGGAGGGACCAGACCAGCCATTCAAATGTGGGTCTTTGCAACTCTGTGTTTGAATGGCTGGTCTGGTCCCTCCCTTTTCTGATGCAAGCATGTCAGAGGAGGGGGATCAGGCCAGCATGCAAGTGTGGAATCAGAGAGACCCATGTGGTTTTTCCCCAATTTATTTATTTATTTAACCAGTTTTCTATACCGCCTTATCCTTCAATCAAAGCGGTGGGCAATGGAGGGTTAAGTGGCTTGCCCAAGGCCACAAGGAGTGCCTATAGGACTAGGAACCCCAGTCCCTCCGGTCTGAGATTGCTGTCCCCAGGTGGGACTTGAACCCCCCGACCCTTGTGGTCCCGTTGCTACTGCCATGGTAACCCTAAAACTGGTGGTGGTGGGCAAGGGCAGGCCAGGTGGGGAGCTGGCTGGAGACATTGAGGTAAGATGGGGAGATGCTGGGCGGGGGGCACAGGACAAACTGGGGGGGGGGGGAGTCACACAGGGCACATTTATGGCTTGGTACAGCCCTGGAGTCAGCTATTGAGCACCTTCATGACAATTCCCATGACAGTGACATGTGTCTTTGCAGGGGTGCAGATGGATGAAACTCTGCAAGAGATGCAGCAGGGGACAGTGATGCGGAAGGTGAAATCCAGAGGCTGGAAGAAGCAGCGATACTTCAAACTACAAGATGACTGCATGACAATCTGGTACAAATCTAAGAAGACTGGTAAAACCAAATCCACCTGTAAGTAGCATCCATTTAGCTTTGAGCATTCGCCAGGTCATGTCTTTGAGGAATCACCAGACCATACAGTATATCTCAGGGCAGACAATGGTTGAGCATCTCTCCGCAGTCAACAGGCCACATAGCTCCAAGCAGGCATCAAGCTATGTATGGCCTGATCAGCAATTGGGTTATGTATCTCGAACGGCCTCTTTGTTAAAACGAGTCTTCTAGAATACATCATGGACATGGGCATAGTTTGACTGCTTCATTTGGGGGGGAGGGGGGACATATTTGAATATCATTGCTTATTTATTATGGTTATCTTTAAACAGGCAACGGATAAGTTGTTGCCCCAAGATACTCAGAGAGGAAGCAGAGGTTCTCTTCAGTGGCTATATAACTAAAATGCAGCAAAAAATTGTAGCTGCTTAATTGTTTAGCCTGGCACTCTAAGATAAAAAAAATACTGACATCTGGAAATATATATTCTGCAAAAAACAAAGGAGATGGAAGATGCTCACATGCTAAGGGACAAAAAGTAAACGAGAACCACAGTGCATTTTCTAACACCAAAATAAAATTAGTTATAATTTCATCATAAATATTGCAGTGGGCCTTACCAAGCCAGATTACTATAGATCCTACATAGAAACTCCAGGCACATCTGGACATACGACCCACACCTGTTACATCTTACGAACTCCAGAAGGAAGCTCTCTTTGGCATGATGCAAATACTACACCTGGCTTAGACGTAAGGTTCACAATTGCCATGGTATCCACAAAACTAACCCATTTGAAGAAACTGTCCCGAGTGAAGCTCCATGCTAGCAGAACACTTGGTTTCAGTCACACAGGCAAAACATAGTTAGACCCTCACCAAATACAGAATAAATTATAATAAACTCAAAGTAGAAATATGTAGACAAAATTAAACTGAAACCCCAACAAGCTCGGCTCTGCATGCAATGCGACACAAGAAATGGGAACAGAGATGCATTTTCCCCCTGTACTGTGCAAAATATACAGCTGACATATATAGAAGGAGCCTAATAGAGCCCTGGCCTGGTAATTAAGACGCCAGGGCTTGATTCCCACTAATACTCCTTGTGGCCTTGGCCAAGTTACTTAATCCTCCATTGCCCTGGAAGAAAGGCCTGGCAATCTACTTCTGGTCACACTGTCAAGAAATCCCAGGAGCTGCTGGGTCACCAGTAGTCAGCACTGATTCAAAGGCACACATTGCATTTTGTATATAAAATCCCAAAACGGACATATTCCAGTCAATAAACTGAAAAGAAATTCCTAATCGCTTCTCCGGGCCAGTCCAGGGAACAGGTAGGGTTGTCAATCCTCTATAGCAGCTGAGGGCTGAAACTTCAAGTTTTGCTGAGATGTGAAGCCACTCCCCCTTAGGGTTATCCAGCAGTCTTTCAGCCCTCAGCAGCTAAAGAGGGTCGAATCTCTAGCTCTCCCTCAGTTTCTTTCTGATATGTTAGTTCTTTTCTTTGATTTCTGCATTTATATTGGCTCTAGCAGAGCTGATCAGTTGCTACAGTCCTTAGTCTGGAACAAATTGGTAATATCGCTTTAAAGAAATTGGAGACGTGCAGTGAGTCACTTCCCCGGTGAGAGGCAGAGCCTGCCTCAATTCACCGTCTCCGTCTCCATCGGCAAAAGGTTAATTTCTGGGAGCCCCAGTTTGTACCGCTGCCGTTTCTGTTGCTAGGGTGGGCTGTTTCTCGCTGGCTGCGGGACTGCCTGCTCTGACCTGCCGGTTTGTTTTCTCGGTAAGTTTTTGTTTTTGCTTTCATTTCCTTTCGCCGGTTCAGTGTTTGTTTGTTTTTTTCCCTCCTCCGATTAGCGCGTTTTCGGGTGAGAGCCGTTCCGCTTTGTGAAAGTCAATTTTTCCCCTGTTTTTTGTCACGTTGAGACAGCATGGCTGAACAGCTGGGGAATCCATTAAAGGAGCCTTCTTTGCCCGCAGAAAAGGCGGGAAAGTCGGCCATTTTAGAGGCGCCTGTCAGCTCTCCTTCGGGGCAGTCTCGGCCACATAAGCGCAAGGCGAAGTCCTCTAAAGCACCGGAGTCTGTGGCTCAGTCTCCGCTGGCAAATGTCATGGATCAAAGTGAAATGAGTTCTTTTTTCTCCCCGGAGTTTATTTTAGCTCTGCACAAGGCATTCTTGCTGCGGTCAGCTCAGCCTGTGCAGGCTCCAGTTTTGTCCACGGGGGATATTCAGTCTCCTAAGGGTCTGAGCAGCGGGGACCCGGGAGAGGGGCCTTCCCAGTCTCAAGGGACTCTTCAAGATCCGTTAGCCCCTGCGGTATCCCAAGATTCTCTGCTCTTCGGGCAGGGGGAATCGGATGGGCTAGCGGAGCCTTTTTTGGAGCAGGACCTTGAGGAGTTGGAGGAGGGGGAGATTGCCCCCTGGGAAGATCCCAATGTTTTCCGAGTTTTCCGTAAGGAAGAACTCGCGGCTCTTATTGCCCAGTCGTTAGCGGCTCTCCACCTTCTTCCTCCGTCGGCATCTCAGGAGCCTTTGGAGGATCCCTTGTTGCAGGGGGTTAAATCTCAGCAGCGCTGTTTTCCCTTGCATCGGGTGATTCGGCAAATGATAGAATCGGAATGGGAGTGTCCCGAGGCTACCCTGCGGGGAGGACGAGCCTTAGCGCGCCTGTACCCTCTACCGCAAGAAGAAAGGGAGTTATTCCGCATGCCCAAGGTGGATGCTCTCGTATCCGCAGTCACTAAGAAGACTACCATCCCTGTTGAGGGCGCTGCGGCGCTTAAAGATTTGCAGGATAGGAAGTTGGAAGTGCTGCTCAAGCAGGCGTTTGAGTCTAGCGCTTTGGCGTTACAAGCGGCGGTTTGTGGAGCTTATGTTTCGCGGGCATCCATTCGTTGGTTGCAAGGGGACGCGGCAGGAGAATCCGCTTCGGAAGTTCCAGATACCGCGAAATTAGAGTCAGCTGCAGCTTATGCAGCGGATGCCTTTTATGACTTGGTGCGGATTGCAGCGAAGTCAATGGCCTCTATGGTAGCGGCCAGGCGTTTCCTGTGGTTGCGTAACTGGTCGGCGGATGTTTCCTCGAAGGTCCGACTTAGTAAACTGCCTTTTAAGGGGAAGTTGTTATTTGGAGAGGCCTTGGAGAAGATTGTGAAGGATTTGGGCGACTCAAAAGGTGGACGTTTGCCTGAGGATAGGCCTAAGCCATTACGTAATTCAGGGGCTGCTAGGGGCTCCGCTCGGGACTCCCGCAGGTTTCGCGGAGCACGGTTTGCGCCCTATTCTAGGGGTCGCTCCAGTTTTCGTAGTCAGTCCTTTCGCGGCGCCCGAGGTTTTGGCCGATCTTTCGGAGCGGCCTCTCAGCCTTCCGTTAAAAAGCCCCAATGAAGGTCGGCGGGTCCAGCCGTTAGTTCCGGTAGGCGGACGTCTACAGAATTTTCTGGCGGCTTGGACCGCAGTCACTTCGGACAAATGGGTTTTGGAAGTAATTCAGAACGGGTATGCCCTGGACTTCGATTGCCCCTTACAGCCAGCCTTTGTGATGTCTCATTGTGCGAACAGAGTGAAGCTCCACGCCATTTCCGACACGCTGGTGCGTCTGTTGCAGCTGCAGGCGATTGTTCCCGTCCCGTTGGACCAATACGGCTGCGGTCGATACTCGATCTATTTCGTGGTTCCCAAGCCGGACGGTTCTTTTCGGCCCGTTTTAAACCTCAGGGGTGTGAATCGGGCTTTGCGGGTGCCGCACTTTCGCATGGAAACGTTGCGCACAGTGATTCGGGCGGTGCAGCCGAGAGAATTTCTGTCGTCCATAGATCTCACAGAGGCTTATCTTCATATACCCATCCGACAGTCTCATCAACGCTATTTGCGTTTCGCCCTTCCGATGGGCCATTTCCAATTTCGCGCGTTACCTTTCGGTCTCGCAACAGCTCCGCGTACTTTCACGAAACTGATGGTGGTAGTAGCGGCGGCGCTTCGAAAAGAGGGTATTCGGGTTCATCCATATCTAGACGATTGGTTGATCCGGGCCGATTCTCGAGAGGCGTCGGTGGCGGCGACAGCTCGCGTGGTTCAACTTCTCGAACAGCTAGGTTGGGTGATCAATCAGGCCAAGAGCCATTTGATACCCAGCCAACAACTCACGTATCTCGGAGCTTGCTTCAACACGGACAAGGGGACAGTTGTTTTACCCGATCTGCGGGTAGAGAAATTGGTGCATCAGGTTCACGCCTTTCTGGCTCTTTCAACGCCGTCGGCATGGACCTATTTACAGCTGTTGGGGTCCATGGCGGCGGCGCTGGATCTGGTCCCGTGGGCCAAGGCCCACATGAGGCCTTTGCAGCAGGCGCTTCTCTCCCGGTGGTCGCCACAACTTCATCCGCTCTCGCAACGACTTCCCTGTCCAGATCAAGTGCGTTGCGGTCTACAGTGGTGGTTACTTCCGGAACATCTTACGGCAGGAGTGCCTTTAGAGGAGCCGTCGTGGATTTTGGTTACCACCGATGCCAGTCTCTCGGGCTGGGGAGCTCATTGTCAGTCACAGGTGGTTCAGGGTTCCTGGTCTCCCGAAGAGAGTTCGTGGTCGATCAATCGGCTGGAGCTGCGTGCAGCTCGATTAGCCCTTCTTCATTTCACAAATTTGATCAAGGGCACAGCGGTCAAGATTTTCTCCGACAATGCGGTGACGGTCGCTTATATCAATCGTCAGGGCGGCACCAAATCTCTGCCTCTCCTTCTCGAATGTCAGGAGTTGATGGCTTGGGCGGAAATCAATCTGCAGGCGATCTCAGCTGCTCATGTGGCTGGCAAAGACAATGTCCAGGCAGATTATCTCAGCCGCCATGTCCTCGATCCCGGGGAATGGGAACTGAACGCGGCGTTTTTTCACGCACTGACTTTGCGTTGGGGGTGTCCGGTAATGGATCTGATGGCAACGTGTGCCAGCGCCAAAGCCAGCCGGTTTTTCAGCAGGCGCAAGGAACACATATCCGAGGGGCTAGATGCCCTCGTGCAACCGTGGCCTCTGGATTCCCTCTTGTACGTTTTTCCTCCTTGGCCGATGTTGAGTCGGGTCATTCAGCGGATTGCCCGTCATCGAGGCAAGGTGATTCTAATTGCGCCGGATTGGCCTCGTCGGCCCTGGTATGCCGATCTAGTTCGGCTTCTTATCGCGCCACCTTGGCCTCTGCCAGTTCGTCTCAATCTGTTGCATCAGGGTCCGATTCTTATGCCCAGGGTGGATCGATTCTTACTTACGGCTTGGCTCTTGAAAGGGATCGCTTAAAGAGCAAAGGGTATGCAGACGCCGTAATTGCCACTTTGCTTCACTCTAAGCGACCTACGACTTCTCTAGCTTATGTGCGCGTCTGGCGTCTGTTTGAGATTTGGTGTCGACAACGAGGTATTCCACCTATGTCGTCTACCTTACCTCAGCTTCTTTTTTTTCTACAGCATGGCTTCGAAAAAGGTTTGGCGCTCAGTACTCTTAAGGTGCATGTGGTTGCACTGGCTTGTTTTCGAGGATGCGTTCAGCGTCGCCGTCTTTCGGCGCTTCCTGATATACAACGTTTTTTCCGGGCAGCACGGATTCTCCGTCCTCCGGTACGTCCTATCATTCCGCCTTGGGATTTGAACGTGGTTTTGGAGGCTTTTTCCCGTTCGTCTTTAGCCTCTCTCGGCTCCCGGGAAATTCGTGAATGTTCTTGGAAAACTGCTTTTTTGGTCGCGTTGTGCTCTGCTCGCCGAATTTCAGATTTGCAGGCTTTATCTTGCAGAGAGCCTTATCTTCAGTTCCTGCCGGAACGGGTGTTGTTGCGAACAGTGCCTTCCTATTTGCCTAAAGTTCTGTCTGTTTTCCATGTTAATCAAACGGTGGCCTTACCCGTATTTACAGACACTTCTAGTTCTCCCATGGATCGGACTCTCAAACATTTGGATCTTGCTCGGGTTTTACGTACTTATTTAAAGATTTCCGAGCCTTTTCGAAAGACAGATAGGCTTTTTGTTCAATACGCCGGCTCGCGTAGGGGTCAACCAGCCTCTAAGGCCACCATAGCCCGTTGGGTTCGCAGTGCTATTTTAGCGGCTTACGCTGCTAAAGGACTTTCTCCCCCTACGGGGTTGCGGGCTCATTCTACTCGGGCTCTGGCCACTTCCTGGGCGGAGTTTGCGTTTGTGCCGCCTTTAGATATTTGCAGAGCGGCTACTTGGTCTTCCTTGCATTCTTTTACTAAGCATTATAGATTGGATGTTCAGGCTCGAGATGATGCTAAAGTGGGAGCCGCGACTCTTATCGCTGGTCTCGCAGGTCCCGCCCGGAGTTAGGTACTGCTTTGGTACTGCCCTACCTGTTCCCTGGACTGGCCCGGAGAAGCGATTAGGAATAAGAAATTAGTTCTTACCTGCTAATTATCTTTCCTTGAGCTTTCTCCGGGCCAGTCCAGGGTCCCACCTCTTACAGTGTCTGCAGCTTTGTTCTGACTCTCCTACACCGTTTTAAACTTTGCTCCGTGCGGAGTTCAGATTTGGGGTTCTCAGATTCCTTCGCTGCCGACTGGTATTTGACTTTTCTCATACTGTTTAAAGAGTAAAAAAAAAAAAAAAAATTTTATTACACGATCTCAGACAGGAGCCCGTTTTCATGGCTTCGGCATTTTGCAAGGACTATAGGAATTTATCAGTGTTTCATGGTTTATCTGGTGTTTTTTAGTTCTCTATTTAGTTGCTTTGTCACAGGGAGACTCCTGGATAACCCTAAGGGGGAGTGGCTTCACATCTCAGCAAAACTTGAAGTTTCAGCCCTCAGCTGCTATAGAGGATTGACAACCCTACCTGTTCCCTGGACTGGCCCGGAGAAAGCTCAAGGAAAGATAATTAGCAGGTAAGAACTAATTTCTTATTCTTTGGGCCCGATTTTTCAAAAGGCATTTCCACGGTTTATATTCAATGACACTTACACGGTTAGTGCCCTTGACTATCTCCTTCTAAGTCCCCTACATATCCCGATGCTATCTGGTTAGCACTGGGGTGTGTTGGGGCGTTTCGGGGTGGAGACTATCGCTAACCGGTCAGCAGCAATATTGCATGCTTCCCGGCTAGCAACCTGTGCCTAAAAGTTATTTAATTAATTTATTTATTAGCATTCATATACCACTTTTTCCACATGATCAAATGCGGTTTATATTAAACAACGGGATCAGATACATATAACAGCTTAAACTATGTACAGAACACATTGAACATAACTTACATTAAATTAAAAACTATGTACAGTAAGCAGAGCCCTGTGATTCTATTATGGTAGGGGGGAGTCAAGTAATATACTGTTTTGTGTGTGTTATCTTTGAGTGAGGGGGGAAGTTCTGGTTTGAGATGTGTGTCCTTTTTGTGGTGAATTAGGTGGGGCCTGTATAGGGGGTTCCAACAGGTTTCCATAATGTTGCCTAAAAAGGTGAGTTTTTAGTTTTTTGAGGAAGGTGGTGAGCTTATTGATTTCTCTTAGCTCATCTGGTAAGGCATTCCAGAGAATGGGAGCAAAGTGTGAGAATGTTCTATTTGTGGATTTAATGGATTTTCTGTAGTCTGGGGGAATCGTTAGTTTATTCTAATAGCATCCTTGTTTTAATTGTATCTCTACTTGTTTGCTGATTAGGGTGGTGAGGTGGGAAGGTGCTATGTGTCTAAGGAGCTTGAAAGTGGTCATCGGTGTCTTGTAATGAATTCGGGATTGGACTGGTAGCCAGTGTAACTTGTATAAAACATGGATATGTTTATGCTCCATGCAATTTGTGCTGTGACATGTTGCGCCATTTAGACTGGTTTTAGGGTTTGTTTAGATAAACTTTGTAGAACACTGTTACAAAAGTCTATTTGGGGTGTAATTAGAGCTCGGAGGACTGATATGAAGTCTTGGTTGGGGAGTAGTGGTCGTAGCTGTTTTAACATTTTGAGTTTGAAGTAGATTTTTTTTTTGTTGTGAGTTTTATGTGTGTAGACATGCTGAGTGAGTGGTCTAGGATGATCCCAAGGCATTTTACTTCATTCTTAACTACCATGTTAGTGTCACTAATTCTGATATTTGTAGGGAGATGAAACTTTGATTTCTGGTAATGTAAAGTGCTTCAGTTTTGCTGAAGTTTATCAGGAGGTTATGAGCAATGAGCCATTTTGCTGCTTCTTTGACGCAGTCTGTAATTTGGTGCGGGATGGGGTTGGAGATGTTGAACAGTAGACATAACATTATATCGTCCGCGTATATATGATAACCTACTGTACCTTGAATTATTTGAAGATGTTGCAAATGTGCTGGAGGTATATGTTAAAGAGGAGGGCAGAAATGGCAGATCCTTGGGATAGGCCTTGTTCTTGTTTATATGGTTTAGATGTGTGTTGTGCGGTTCTGACCTCTTGGGATTGAAACCATTGGAGTACTGTGCCTTTTACTCCAATCTGCTGTAATCTGGTGAGTATTAAGGTGTGGTTGATGCTGTCAAATGCTGTGGTTATGTCTAAAAATATAAGGATGAATGCTTGTTTGGTGTTATCAATGCCACGTATGAGTTTGTCAAGTAGAGCAATTAACAGGGTTTTGACGCCATGGTGTGGGCAGAAAACATATTGGTGTACATCAAGGGGTGCATGGATGTCAATGTGGTCCTGGAGCAGGTTTTGGACTATTTTTTTTATTACTTTGGTCTTGAAGGGTAGGCTTGAGATTGGTCTGTATGCTGTGGGGTTGTTTTTTTCCAGGGAGTTGTTATTTAGGAAGGGGCGAATTATGGCATGTTTCAGGGATGGGAGCATATGACCTTGTTTCAAGGAGGAGTTCATAATTAGGAGTATGTATGGGGCAAGCTCTGTTTTTGTGGCCTTTATCCAGCTGACTGGGCATGGATTAAGACTGTATGTGCAGTTGTGTTTATTTTAATTATAATGTAACTGAGTGTATCCTTTTTAGTCTAGTAGAATGTTGACCAGATGTGAATTGGTAGGGGTTGGTTTCGGGTGTGAGAGTTAAGTTTATCAATCAATGTTTTAGTTTTTCCTTATAGTAGTTGGACAGAATTTGGGGATCAATGTTGGGATTATTTTGGTCATCATTTTTGGTGTTATGAGTGAGATTCTTTACAAGTTCAAACAGTTCTCTGGGGCAGTTCAGTGATTTTGTGAGTATGTTGGATTAGTACTCTTTCTTCTTATTGTTGATGATATCTTTGTAGATTTGTAGGGGGTTCATGTATAAGGATCGGAATTCAGTGGATTTTGTGTACTTCCATTTATGCTCAATTTTGTGTAGGGAGTTCTTTAACTCTTTTAGGTCTTTAGTGTTCCATGCTGCTTGTTTTTTTCTGTTACTTGGACATTGTGTTCTGATGGTGGCAGCATTTATTATGACCTCTTCCCAGTTGTTTATAGCTTCTTCTAAGTTTGTAGAATCACAGTTTAGGTACTGGAGAGTTTCGTTTATGAAGCTATCTTTTTCAAATGTCTTGTATCTTTTGGGTGTGGTGTTACATGATGTTGCTGGTGTGATGGGGGTGTGGGATGGGAGTTGAAATTTTATTACATTGTGGTCAGATCAAGGAACAGGTTGTGTCCGTAGTGGGGTAGTATGGGGTAAGTTGTAGATTTCGCTGGGTATGAATACTGAGTCTAGGGTGTTGCCTTTGCTGTGTGTAGGGATGTCAATTATTTGATGGTAGTCCATGTCAGACATGGAATTTAGGAATGTAGTAGCATGGTTGATGTGTAGGGAAGCTAGGTTGAAGTCACCTAACAGGATTAGTGGCCTTTTACTTGATGGAGAGCATATAGTCTCAGTTATGATGTCTAGATTGTCAGGGTTTGTGTTTGGGGGTCTATATACTAGGCAGAAGGATAGATGATTAGTTTTGATAGCGAGGATATCTATGTATTCAATATGCAATGAACAAGCAATGAAATCCCTTGCCTATCTCTAGGAGCAAGAGCTAACTGGGTAGCATCCAATAACACTGCTGCCTGGTCAGCCTCGGCGGCTTCCTGTGTCTGCAGGGATCACCGGTTATTCAATGCTGTCACCATGGCATTGAATATCCGGGTTAGGAGTCAGTGGGGAGGGCTATGCACCGACGAGGCACATAGCCCTTCCAAAATACAGATGATTGAATATCGGGCCCTTTACCTTAACCGGCTAGCTATTTTAGTTTTCTATTTGCCTTGCTCATGGTATCTGATTTCTGCGTTCTCTGTCTTTTCTTAACTCTTTACCAAAGTCTGCAATCCATCTGCCACTTCTTTTCACTCCTGTTTTCTTCACTTGCTCCCCTACATCCATCCTGACGTTGATGTTTTTTCTTTCTGTTTTCTTCCATTTATTTTTCTCTCTTTATCAACTCAGATTTCATTTCTCTTCCTTATATCCCGTTCTCTATCTCCCTCGTTTTACAACCCTCTCACTCCACCTCTCTCTATCCTTCCCCAGCCTTTAGCTCTTTCCTTTCTCTCTCTTCCACCCTTCCTGTGTTCAGCGTCTATCCTCTTCTCTCCTGCCCTGTCTTGTCTCTCCTCCTCTCCTCAATTTCACACCTCTCTGCTTTTTCCCATCCCATCCCTCCCATGTCCAGCATCTTTCCCTCTCACTCCATCCAGCATTTCCCCCTGTCAGCCCACCACATGTCCAGCATCCCCCTCTCTCTCACTCCATGTCCAGCATCTGCCCTCCCCCTCCCCACTTTGTGTCCATCATCTGTCCTTCACACCTATTGTGTTCAGTTTCTGCCCTATATTCCTCAACCCATATCTAGCATCTGTCATTTATCCCCTATGACCTCTACCTTGTGTTCAGCAACTGCTCTCTGTCCCCTTATATCCCCCACCTTATGTCTGTCTTTACCCCTCCAGCTTATATCCAGCATCTGTCCACCAACCCCTACTTGGCTTTACTGCCCCCCCCCTTTGTGTCCCACATCTGCCCTGTGTCATCCCCTCAACACTTCCTATTTATCATCTGCCCTCTGTGCACCTCATGTGCATTTCCCTTCCTGCCTTCCACCCCCATCCCCCCACCCATGCTGCTATCTTTTATGTGCCTGCAGCAGCAGCATGGGTGGCCTCTGATTTAAAAAAAGCGCGGGTGTAAGCAGTTCCTTGCTGGGAAGCCTGGTCTAGTTCTTCCCCCTCTAACACGAAACGGGGATCAGAGAGGGGCGGGACCAAACCAACCTTCCTAGCAAGGAAGAGTTTACACCCACAGGCACAGAAGACATAGCAGTAGCGGCAGCGGCATGGATGGGGAGACAGGTTGTCACCGAATCGGTAGAGAACCAGTGGGGGGGAAATGCCCCGCTCACTCCCCCACAAACTACGCCCGTGACTATAGAGGTAATTTTAGAACAGATGCATGGTGGTTAGATGTGTAAATACTGATTTTGTAGTGCTTCTGTTTACACACGTAGATTCTAAAAGGGCATGCTTGGCAGTTAAGATTTAATGCGAAGAAGTGCAGTGTCATGCACTTAGGAAGCAGAAATCCAAGGAAATTGTATGCGATAGGAGTGAGAGATTGGTGTGCACGGACCAGGAGAAGGACCTCAGAGTGATTGTTTCTGAGGATCTCAAGGTGGCGGAACGGTGTGACAAGGCGGTGGCAAAAGCCAGAAGGATGTTGGGCTGCATACAAAGGAATTACCAGCAGAAAGGAAGAGGTACTAATGTCACTGTACAAGTCGCTGGTGAGGCCTCACTTGGAATATTGTGTTCAGTTTTGGAGATCATATCTCGCAAAGGATATAAAGAGGCTGGAAGTGGTTCAGAGGAAGGCAACCAAAATGATTTGGAGCCTGCATCAGAAGACTTACGAGAAGAGACTGAAGACCTAAATATGTACACACTGGAGGAGAGGAGGGACAGGGGAGATATGATTCAGACCTTTAAATACTTAAAGAGTGTTAATAGACAAACAAACCTCTTCCAAAGACGGGGAAGCTGTAAAACTAGAGGGCATAACATAAAGCTGCAAGGGGGTAAACTGAAAGACAATGTCAGGAAATACTTTTTCACTGAAAGGGTGGTGGATGCTTGGAATTCTCTCCCGATGGAAGTGGTGGGGAAAAACACACTGACAGAATTCAAAATGGCATGGGACAGAGACAGTGGATCCCTTTATAGAAACAGGATAAATCAAAATAAGCATAACTATCTCTTATATTTGAACAAATAGGGGTGACCTACACAGAGCGCTGGTTACACCCCTAAACAAAGGCATGGGAAGGGGTGACCTGCACTGAGCGGCAACTGCACCTACACTTGCCACCTTGCAGAGCAGACTAGATGGGCCATACTGGTCTTTATCTGCAGTCATATACTATGTTACTTTATGTTACTATGTTCTGGATGTTGCTTGGGCATCCATAAAAGTATACATGTATTCCTGACAAAGGAGGCCCAAGGGGGGTGTGGGGCCAGGTGTGGAGATTCATTGCGGGGCCTCATTTGCATAAAGAGCCTCATTTGCATAAATATTTGCATAACGTTAACATGCGCTTTTAGTAAACATGCATCTTAATTCGTGTCTGGATTAAGAAAGACTACCAGATTTCTAAATTACTATACTCCTGTGCTAACCGCCAGGTCCATTAGGAAGTATTATAAACACTGACCATTTAGAACCCATAGCAAACCCACCATGTCATAACAGCACTACCAGGACTCACAAAGCACCAAACCCTACCTATCAAAAAGGCAACACTTCAAATATTATACCAGTACATCTCAGAGAATACCAATACATCTCACTGGGGGGAAAGAGAACAAGTGGGACTGTCAAATAGAAACTACATGAACAGAATACCTCAGCTTGGTTACACATGCAGAACATAGACTGTCACCACACAAAGAACAAGGGATCACAATTTAGAAATAGGAAGATGATAATTAAACTGGGAACCACAAAAGCCAAACATGAAATGTACAACACTGGAGAGATAAAACTATAAATTAATTTCCGCTTGCACTAAACAAAAACGCGAAGATGTTAGCAATACACACTTCCCAGATCTGACATATTCCAGTTAATAAATTCAAAATAAAAAAAGTATTTTTCTACCTTTTGTTGGGCATTTTATTTTTCAGTTGCAATTGCTCCAGTCGCTTTCTTCATGTCTTCTGCACGCTGTCCATTTGTCCTTTCTTCATCCTTCTAGATTTTTTTCCATTCTCTCTATACATCTGTGTTAACATACTGATCTTTCCCCTTTTGCTCCTTCCCCCATTTCTTTTTTTATTCCTATTTCATCCACTCAAATTTCACCCCTCCATCCTCAATCCCCACTTACTCTCCCAATACCTGGCCAATCGTAGATTTTTCTTCCCTCCCATACAAAATCTCTTTTCCCTTCTCCATCCTCATTCCCCACCCCCTTCTAGTCCTCCCCCAAAATCATCTCCCTTCTAGTTCTAGATCCATCCAGCATTCACTCCCTTCTAGTCCCATTCACCCATGCCCCCACATCAGGCCATTTCCAGTCCTAGCCCCCCATATGCTCCTTTACAGACCCATTCCAGTCCCCCATCAGCCCATTTCCACTCCAAGCTCCCCCATCAGCCAATTTCCAATCCTAGCCCCCCATCAGCCCATTTCCAGTCCTATTCCAGCCCCCATCAGCCTATTTCCAGTCCAAGTTCCCCATCAGCCATTTCCAGTCCTATTCCAGCCCCCCATCAGCCCATTTCCAGTCCAAGCTCCTCAGCCATTTTCAGTCCTATTCCAGCTCCCCATCAGCCCATTTGCAGTCCAAGCTCCCCCATCAATGCGTTTCCAGTCCTTTTCCAGCCCCCATCAGCCCATTTCCAGTCCAAGCCCCCCCATCAGCCCATTTCCAGTCCAAGCTTCCCATGAGCCATTTCCAGTCCTATTCCAGCTCCCCATCAAAACATCTGCAGTCCAAGCAGCCCCCATCACAGCCCATTTCCAGTCTTATTCTAGCTCCCCATCAGCCCATTTCCAATCCTAGCCCCCCATCAGTCATTTGCAGTCCAAGCTTCCCCCATCATCACAGCCCATTTCCAGTCCTCGCCCCCCTCCCGCTGCCAAAGAGCCCCACAGCTGTCTAAAGGGCTTCAGAGGGAGCCGGGGAAGCCCGCGTGAGGCCCCAGCTCCCTCTGCACAGCTGCCAGTGTGAAAAGTGTTTTCCCTCATGCTGGCGGCTGTTTCAGTGAAGCGCGCTGAATGCCGGGAAAGGTTAAAGGGCATTTCCCAGCACTCGCACGCTTCACAGAAACAGCCGCCAGCGTGAGGGAAAACACTCTTCATGCTGGCAGCTGTGCAGAGGGAGCCAGGGTCTTGGGCGGGCTTCCCCGGCTCCCTCTGAAGCCATCCATTTGTGCGAGTATGAAGTTCATGTAGTGCCCCCTGAAGTGCGGGGCCCTGTGCGAACAACATTCTTGCACAATGGACGGTCCGGCCCCGATTCCTGATTTTGCACTGGAGTACATATACAGTTTTGGAAATTTCCCAATCAGCTTTTGCATGTACTCTGAAGCACGTGAACTTTCAACAAACTGATTGTTTTAACCAAGGAAGAGAAGTTGATGAGGCAATTATGCCTAGCCTTCTAGTGTTTAAAATACCCTTAGTTAAATAAAAACTAAAGCAAAAAGGAAAATAAGGTGACACTTTTTCATTGGATTTAATAATTTATAGACTAGCTTTCAAAGGGAAAACCTTCTTTTTCAGGTCAAGACACTACGAGCAACAGATGACAATAGTGTAATATATACCTGAATTACAAAAGCATTCCATTGACGGTCTAAGGGGAAGAGGGTGAGGGAGAGGGAAAGTGGATAAGATAGAAGGGTGATCGGGGGTGAGTGGAAGAGATGGAAGGATGATTGGCGTGAGTGGGAAAGATGGCAGGGTGATTGGGGGAGTGGGAGAGATAGATGGGCGATCAGAGGTTTAGTGGGAGAGATGGAAGGGTGATTGGGAGGAGTGGGAGAGATGGAAGGGTGATTGGGAGGCAAATGGGAGAGATGGATGGGTGATCAGAGGGGGTAGTGGGAGAGATGGAAGGGTGATTGGGGAAGATGGATGAATGATCAGAAGGGAGGTATTGGAAGAGATGGAAGAGTGTTGGGGTTGTGTGAGAGAGATGGAAGGGTGATTGGGGGAGTGGGAGAGATGGAAAGGTGATTGAGGGGAGAGTGGGAGAGACAGATGGGTGATCAGAGGTGGGGGTAGTGGGAGAGATGGAAGGGTGATTCGGGGGAGTGGGAGAGATGGAATGGTGATTGGAAGGCGTGGGAGTGATGGAAGAGTGATTGGGAGGCAAGTGGGAGAGATGGATGGGTAATCAGAGGGGGTAGTGGGAGAGATGGAAGGGTGATCAGAGGGGTATAGTGTAAGAGATAGAAGGGTGATTGGGAGGAGTGGGAAAGAAGGAAGGGTGATTGCAGGGGTAATGGGAGAGATGGAACGGTGATTGAGGGGAGATGGATGAGTGATCAGAAGGGGGTAGTGGAAAAGATGGAAGAGTGTTGGAGGTGTGCGAGAGAGATGGAAGGGTGATTTGTGGAGTGGGAGAGATGGAAGGTGATTGAGGAGGTGGTGGCAGAGATGGAAGGGTGATTGGGGGGAAAGGGAAAGATGAAAGGGTGATTGAGAGTAGTGGGAGAGATGGAAGGGTGATTGGTAGGGAGTGGAAGAGATGGAAAGGTGATTGGGGGGTAGTGGGAGAGATGGAAGACTGATTGGGGGGTAGTGGCAGAGATGGAAGGGTGATTGGGGAGAGTGGGAGAAATGGAAGGGTGATTGGGGGACAACGACCTATACAGACAATTCCACCTAGCTGAAACTGTACTATGCACAATGCTAAAGCCCTACATAATGTGTATCTGTATATAATGTATATAGTTTTCACTGTTCTGTTCTGTTCAGTATTAACATTTGCTGTTTACTTATATTATTGCTTGTGGTTATAAGATGTTACATGTAAAACAAACTCTGCTTTGTTGATTGTTGTTTATTGTGAACCGCAACTGATCTCTGGAAGACGCGGTATATAAATGATTGTTAAATAAATAAATAAATAAAATAAATAGTGGGAGAGAGGGAAGTGTGATTGTGGGGTGTGGGGGAGAGATGGAAGGCTGATTGTGGGCGAGTGGGATAGATGGAAGTGTGATTGGTAGGAGTGGTAGGTTAATTGGGGGTAGTGGGAGAGATGGAAGGGTAGTTGGGAGAGAGTAGGAGAGAAGGAAGGGTAATTGAGGGGAATAGTGGGAGAGATGGAAGGGTGATTGGGGGTAGTGGGAGAGATGGAAGGGTAGACATAGAAACACAGAAACATAGAAATATGATGACAGAAAAAGACCACATGGCCTATCTAGTCTGTCCTTCCATAATAACTACAACAGTCCCCTTTTTACCTTTAGAGATCCTCTGTGTTTGTCCCATGCTTTTTTGAATTCAATTACTGTCCTCATCTCTACCACCACCACTGGGAGACTATTCCACGGATCCACTACTCTTTCTGTAAAGAAATATTTCTGCATATCACTCCTGAATCTATCTCCCTTCACCCTCATCCCATATCCCCTCATAGCAGAACTTGCTTTCAATTGAAAGAGGCTCTCTCCCTGAACATTTATGCCACGGAGGTATTTAAACATCTCAATCATATCACCTCTATCCCGCCTTTCCTCTAAGGTGTACATATTAAGATCCTTCAGTCTGTCCTGATATGCTTTATAATGAAGCCCACTAATCATTTTAGTAGCCACCCTCTGCATCGACTCCATCCTGTTCACATCCTTTTGAAGGCGCGGTCTCCAGAATTGCTCACTATACTCCAAATGAGGTCGCACCAAAGACTTATACAGAGGCATTATCACCTCCTTTTTTCTGCTAGCCATTCCTCTCCGTATGCACCCAAGCGTCCTTCTAGCTTTTGCCGTCGCCTTTTCTACTTGTTTAGCTACTTTAAGATCATCAGACACAACCACGCCTAGGTCCCGGCTCTTCTTTAGTGGACAAAAGTACTTCACCCCTATACTATATTGCTCCCTTGGATTGCTGCAGCCCAAATGCATGACTTTACATTTTTTAACATTAAATCCCAGCTGCCAAATTCTAGACCATTCTTCAAGCTTAGCTAGATCCCTCCTCATGTTATCTACCCCTTCCTGGGTGTCTACTCTATTGCAGATTTTGGTATCATCCCAAAGAGGCAAACCTTACCCGAAAGCCCTTCCGCTATATCACTAACAAAGATGTTAAAAAGAATCAGACCAGGGACAGATCCCTGGGGCACACCACTGATAACATCCTTCTCCTCAGAGTGAGCTCCATTTACCTGTACTCTTTGTCGCCTCCCACCCAACCAATTTCTAACCCAAGCAGTAACTTTAGGGTCCATCCCTAGGGTGCTCAGTTTGTTTATAAGTCGCCTGTGAGGAACAGTGTCAAAGACTTTACTGAAATCTAAATACACCACATCTAGGGCTCTCCCTCGGTCCAACTCCCTGGTCACCCAGTCAAAGAAATCAATCAGATTTGTCTGACAAGACCTGCCCCTGGTGAATCCATGCTGCCTCGGATCCTGTAATCCGCTGGACTCCAGAAACCTCACTATTTTCTCTTTCAGCAGCGTTTCCAATAATTTACTCACCACCGAAGTTAAACTAACCGGCCTGTAGTTTTCAACCACATCCTTACTTCCGCTTTTGTGTAAAGGCACCACATGAGCCTCTCTCCAGTCCTTTGGCACCACTCCCGACTCCAATGAGGCATTGAAAAGGTCAGTCAGTGGAGCTGCTAGAACGTCCCCAAGTTCCCTCAGTATTCTCGGGTGTATCCCATCCGGTCCCATCGCTTTGTCTACTTTAAGTTGAGATAGTTTCTCATGAACACAGTCTTTTGAAAATTGTTCAAGATGTCCTTTGCTTCTGTTCCTATTTGTGGGTGTTTTCTGAGGTCCTGCTCCTGGTTCTTCATCTGTGAACACAGAACAAAAATATTTGTTAAGCAATTGGGTAGTTGGGAGAGAGTGGGAGAGATGGAAGGGTAATTGAGGGGAATAGTGGGAGAGATGGAAGGGTGATTGGGGGGAGTGGGGGAGATGGAAGAGTGATCAGAGACGGGGTAATGGAAGAGATGAAAGGGTGAAGTGGAAGAGAAAGAAGAGTGATTGGGGGAGAGGGGGAGAGATGGAACAGTGATTGAGGGGGTGACAGAAGGTGATCGGCTGTGAACATCTATAGTTTATAATGTGATAGAAAGAGCATATCTTAAGTTCTCTCTGGTCTGACTGAATGTGTCTTAGCATCTTAATGTCAAAAGTTTTATGTTTTTGGACAGATACGAACCTTCCTCTTAGGATCCTTAAAAATTAGGAAACTTGCTTTAGGAAATTGGTTTCTTCAATGGCTGCTCTGGCATGTGGAATTTGGAATTTGGTAGATTTCGGTGCTTATGCATGTCAGGTCTCCTACTTACACATGCACATACAGGGAGTGAAAATTGCCTCCTCCATGTATAAAGCCAGTGCTTTCACGTATATGTGCATTTTTTAAAATGTTTGCTCCCATTGCATGTATTTCCCCACCTGCCCTTTACATATTTTACAAAAGTGCCTTTTCTAAAATAGGCTGGAAATTGTGAACTACCCACCTTGGCTATTTCCGACATTAATGTCCTTGGCAAAATCAGGCATCTCCTATATCCACTGTCCTGTTAAAGGTAACATTTTTACATCTTTTGTCTCTCCATTGGGACAGAGGATAATTTTTTGAGTAGTTGATGCCATGAAACCTCCCCCAGCTGTTTCCTGGAAGGAACAGATTGTGTGGTGTGTTTTCCAGCTGTGGTCTGCTTTTATTAGATAGATGAGCATGTTAACGATTAAGTGAACAGACTTCTCTCTCTAGGGGCTGAGGGCAGCTCTGCTGTAGTTGTTTTGCAGAGTGCTGCACACGAGGGGATTTCTAATCTCGAAAAATAGGGTCCAGCAAACGGAGAAGAAAATGCCTTTTTAATGGAGTCCTTTTGAAAGGAAGAGCAGTGGGTGAATGAGCTGCCTCAGCTGGGCAGCACTCCAGACTCGTGCGATGTGTTACTAACCTAGTAAATGACGGCAGATAAAGACCAGTATGACCCATTTAGTCTGCCCTGCAAGACAGCAAGAGCAGGTGCACCTTTCGCTCCGTGCAGGTCACTCCCCCCCCCCTGCCATGCCTTTGTTTATGGGTGTACCCACTGCTCTGTGCAGGTCACCCCTATTTGTTCAGATTTAACCCTATCAAGGCTCCCTTTAAATTTCTAATCCACATTCTGCAGCCGGGTTAATTTTTCCATCTCTCAGGAAAATTGTGCCGGTCTTATTCAATATGTTATAACAGTGATTTTCTCTCTGCTATGGTCATGTATTATATACCATTTGATAGAAAACTGAGACAGCAACACAAATATGTATAACTGAAGGCTCAAAAACATGAAAATAGGTGCACTTTATTTATAAAAGCAATCGTTATTAGTTGCATACATTCGATTTAATTTTAACTGATCATAAAAATTACAAGTTATTTAAGATCTTCATTATTATGAAAATATGCAAAACATGGTGCAGCACAGAGAGGTACATTTCCACAGTCAGCACAGTGATATTTAGTTTCAACATGTTTACGATTGTCACCAGCAACATGTCGATGTCCGAGACTCTCATTGCACACGCGACACTGTCGAAATACGGTAGTTTTCTTCTCAGTTGGTGGAATGAGGCTAGGGAAATGTCTAGCAGTCAAGCGAAATGGGGTAACACCAGTACTTGGTCGGCCACCAGCATCACATGCACTAGCATCAGGACCAACTGCTTCAATGATAGCCAAGATAAACTTCATACGGAAGTCAAGTCCTGTCACTTTCTCCTCTGGGTGGGACTTGCTCCAGAGTATCTGAGCATTGAGTACTGCTATGTCCAACAGATGAAAGGCAACTTTCTTGTACCACTTTACAGTTTTGCGCAGAAAAGCATAATACTCCAATAACTGATCTGTTCTGTCTACACCGCCCATTATGTTGTTATAGTCAACAATAACTTGTGCCTTTCGAATTGGCTGATCATTACGATCTCTTTTTCCAGTGTCAACTACAGAGCCATCACGACAGTTGGACAACATTGTTACATAATTCTTATCATACCAGCAAAGTGATAGCAGTTTATCTGTTGTACGATATGTGACATCTCCTCGTTTCAATTTGCTTCCATCTACATTTAGATGCAAGTCAGTAGGCATACCAACTCGACTGGATCGTACCGTTCCAAAGCAGGATGTTGCTCGGTCATAC
The DNA here is from genome assembly GCA_033557465.1 of Ichthyophis bannanicus. Taxonomy (NCBI): domain Eukaryota; kingdom Metazoa; phylum Chordata; class Amphibia; order Gymnophiona; family Ichthyophiidae; genus Ichthyophis; species Ichthyophis bannanicus. The sequence continues at coordinate 799,734,843 of CM066036.1, forward strand.
AGATCCATACAGAGTTCTGGACTGTTGTAGTAGTTATCCACAGCCAATCGATAGCCTTGATCAAGCAGTTCATCCATCAGATTCAGCACAATACAGTAGCTACTGCCATGTAAACCATCACTTAGAACTGCATCTTGACCTGAGTATAGCATATACTTCCAGGTGTATCCACTATGTGACTCACCCAGCTCATATGATTTGATGCCAAATCTTGAGCGTTTTGTAGGTATGTATTGTTTGAAATATAACCTTCCTTTGAAAAGCAGTAGAGATTCATCAATTGAAATGTCTTGTTCCGGGATATAAACTATTTGGAATCGTTTTGTGATAATGTCATAGAATGGACGAAGCTTCCAAATGTGATCACCCTTGGGTTTCTGTGTTGCATTGTTTTGAAAGTGAAGGGCCTGTAATATTCGCTTATATGTATTTCGGCTCATTACTGATGGAAAGAATGGAGTTTCTAACAGTAGTTGACCTGACCAGTACAAGTCGATCATAGGCTTCTTGATTATTCCCATAGCCATCGTCAACGCCAACATTCTCCATATAGCATTATGGTCAACGTCTTGCCATTTTCTCATTCGGGCATGAGGCTTGTCAGCTGGTATTTTAGCACACAGTTCTGCTGCATAGCGATTTGTCTCAAGAACAATCATTAAAATGAGTTCATCTGTAACAAAGAGCTTGTAGAAGTCCAATTTAGTTGCGTTGACACCCATACGTTTGGCTATGCCTGGTTGTGCAATGAAAGGAAACTGACAGACATCTTTTGGAGGAGTTTTCCATGGAAGACTGCTTCTTCTTGTCCGTACTTGTGATGTAGTTGCACTATTGCCACGGTCTGCAGTATGACGGCAAAGCTTCCCTCTGCCAAGAGGATTTGTATTTACAGATGGTTCAGCCGCGGCCACAACTGTAAATGAAAATGTTTTATTATAGTTGACATTTTTCAAACTGAACAATTTATTAATATAAATGTGACTTTTAGTGTTTTGTTATACCTAAAGACATAGCTGATATATAGGTGACATAAATAATGTCTGCAAATAATTACTAACCTGGAGGTTCAGCTGTGGCTGCTACTGAATCTGGGTCACTGTCATCCAAGCCTTCAAAGTCTACATTTTTTGTGAAAACTTCTTCAGTTTCATTATCAATGACATCTTCGCCACTGCTATTACTGTTACCATCACTTTCTGTGAGAAACCTAATGACTTCAGCAGCTTTATATCGTTCTTTTCGCATTCTTTTACCAGCTGACTCCATCTTGTTTACTATGCTTTTAATTCTAAATGACCTATTGCTAATGACCTATTTGCAGGTTTTCTGGCTGTTTTGGCCTGGTGTATAAGTAGAAACGCTAGCACAACTCTTTTCATTAGTCAAAATGTGTGTTGTCATTAGCTTCCAGTATTTCGCTCATTAATATTTAGTATCTGTGTCATTGCACCGATCCCAAATATTTCGGGCTCGGCCATTTGGTCAGAATTTTGGGTCCCGAGTATTTTGGGACCGGCCTGGAAAGGGTTAAGAGATTATTTGCTTATTTTGATTTTATCCTGTTGCTATAAAGGGATCCACTATGTCTGTCCCATGTCATTTTGAATTCTGTCACTGTGTTTGCCCCCCACCACTTTCATCGGGAGGGTATTCCAAGCATCCACCACCCTTTCAGTGAAAAAGTATTTCCTGACATTGCCTCTTAGTTTACCCCTTTGCAGCTTCATGTTATGCCCTCTAGTTTTACAGCTTCCGCATCTTTGGAAGAGGTTTGTTTGTTCATTATTACTCAAGTATTTAAAGGTCTGAATCATATCTCCCCTGTCCCTCCTCTCCTCCAGAGTGTACATATTTAGGTCTTCAAGTCTCCTTTCATACATCTTCTGGCGCAGGCTACAAATCATTTTGGTCGCCTTCCTCTGAACCATTTCCAGCTTTTTATATCCTTTGCGAGACATGGACTCCAAAACTGAACACAGTATTCCAGGTGAGGCCTCATCAGCGACTTGTACAGTGGCATTAGTACCTCTCCCTTTCTGCTGGTAATTCCTCTCTGTATGCAACCCAGCATCCTTCTGCCTTGTCACACTGTTTCGCCTCAGGCTTCAGGCAGCCAGGACTCCAGACTCTTGCTGGTGCCAGTTATCTGCTCCAACAGAAGCAATCTGGTTAAGTGGTGTGAGATCACAGGGTTGCTGTCAGTTTGTGATGACAGAGGAGGATTCTGGCGCTGAGTGAATATACCATCCATTAGTGGAAATGCAGCAGCACTGAATAATTCATCCAGCACGTCTATCCCCCCCCTCTCGTTCATTCTCCTCCTCTATGACTTTCACTGTTTCAGCATTAGTAAGGGGCTGGGTCACCAGGAGTCAGCATTGACCCAATGGCGCACACACACACAGACACGCTCTCAACAGCAAAAACTAGATATGTGTGTGTGTGTCAGAGGAGGGGGGAGGTGGTGTCCCTTCACAGTGCAGGATCCATATTCCTGGAATCTGTGTGTCTGTAGCAAACATTTATGTATTGCTGGTTTGCACTCTGTCTGTCCATCTGTCTGCTATAATGCCTGGGTACTTCTTTTCCTAAGGATCTAGGGCATGTGTGAGTTGTGGCAAAAGAGATGCTGGGTCAGCAAGTTAGCTTCTCCTTACTCCCTGGACTCCTGTGACGGAAGACCTTTGATTCTAGCTTTACAGGCCCTTTATACTTCTCTCCAACAGAAGATTTCTCTTCCTGTTCCTTACATAAGAACATAAGAAATACCATACTGGGTCATACCAAGGTCCATCAAGCCCAATATCCTGTTTCTAACAGTGGCCAATCCAGGTCACAAGTATCTGGCAGGTTCCCAAAAAGACACTCAGGTTCCACAATGCTTGTCCTGGGGTAAGCAGTGTATTTCCCAGGTCCTTATGGACCTTCCTCCCGGAACTTGTCCAAACCTTTTTTAAACCCAGCTACACTAACAGCTTTTACTGCATCCTTCGGTAACGAATTCCAGAATTTGATTACCCATTGAGTGAGTCTTAAATGGGTTACATTGTAGCTTCATTGCATGTTCCCTAGTTTTTCTACTTTTTGATGGCATAAACAGCCGATCAATGTTTACCCGTTCCACTCCATTCATTAATTTATAGACTTCTATCATATCTCCCCTCAGTCGTCTCTTTTCCAAGTTGAAGAGCCCTAACCTTTTAAGCCTTTCCTCATAGGAGTATCCTTCCATCCCCTTTACCATTTTGGTGGCTCTTCTCTGTGCCTTTTCTAATAACTCTATATCCTTTTTAAGATACGGCGACCAGAATTGCACACAATATTCAAGGTGTGGTCGCACCATGGAACAATACAGAGGCATTATAACATCCTTTATTTTATTCTCCGTTCCTTTCTCTATGATTCCAAGCATTCTATTTGCTTTCTTGGTCGCTGCTGCACACTGGATGGAGGGTTTCAATTTACTATCCATGATGACGCCTAAATATTTTTCCTAGGTGCTGGTTTCTAAGGTGGTACCTTGCATGATGTAACCATAGTTTGGGTTGTTTTTTCCTAGGTGGATAACTTTACACTTGTCCACATTAAATTTCATCCGCCATTTGGATGTTTAGTCTTCCAATTTTTCAAGATCCTCTTGCGTTTTAAGAACTTTGAATAATTTTGGGTCACCTGCAAATTTGATCATCTCACTTGTTGTTCCTATTTCCATGTCATTTATGAATATGTTAAAAAGCAGCAGGTCCAGCATAGATCCCTGGAGAACTCCACTATTCACCTTTCTCCATTGAGAAAATTGACCATTTAGCCCTACTCTCTGCTTTCTATCTTTTAACCATTTCCTGATCCACAATAGTACACTGCCTCCTACACCATGACTTTTTAATTTTACCAAGAGTCTCTCCCGAGGGACCTTGTCAAAGGCTTTCTGAAGATCCAGATACACTATTGGGGTCATTCTAAAAACCGTTTAGTGGATCTGGATGTCTGACCTGGACTTCCAGACCTGCTATACGGTCAAGCAGCCTGCCGAGGACAGAGCTGCCCATACTAACAGGCAAGTTGTACGGGGAGCTCTGTTCATGGGAGGGAGGGGGTGGGACAGAGGCAGAACAAGGGCAGGCAGTGGGCGGAGAGCAACCCCAAATGTATAGGACTGATTCTGAGGTCAGCCCTGTACGTCCGGGTGGCCATGGCGATGGGAGAGATATTCCATCTCGGAGGTGGAATAAGTACCCCTGAGGACCGTGGAGTTGGGCAGAAATGGAAGTTGAGGGGGTTCCAGGGGATCCCTGCAGCCTGACCCTGGCCATGGGAGGCCAGATCGAGGGTTGGGCTGTGGGGAAAGGGCAGTGTGGCTGTTGGCTGGGGATCGTGGCTCCTGAATAGAGTCGCAGTGCCAAGGCAACGGGATGTCATGGCACCGCAGCTCCATTCAGGAGCCTGGCTGAGTTAGCCAGGTATTTGGGCTGGTGTGCAGCCAATCAGAATCAGGCTCTGGCCTGAACGTCCAGGCCGTAGACCCAATTCTGATCCCGCGGGCACATCTAGACCCTGTGGGATCAAAATTGTGTCTATCTCTGTATGCCCTGATTCTGATTGGCCGTACAGGGGCTGAACAGCCAGTACGGAATCGGCCTCTATATCAGTTGGCTGACTTTCGTCTACCTGTTTATTCACACTTTCAAAAATATGTAACGTATTAGTAAGACTTTCCTTGGCTAAATCCATCTTGGCTGTCTCCCATTAAACCATGGCTATCTACATGTTCAGTAATTTTATTCTTTATAATGGTTTCTACCATTTTGCTCGGTACTGATGTCAGGCTCACTGGTCTGTACTTTCCCGGATCACTCCTGGAATCCTTTTTAAAAAATGGAATTACATTGGCCACTCTCCAATCTGCAAGTATTATTGATGATTTCAATGATAATTCACAGATTACTAATAGTAGGTCTGCAATCTCATATTTCAGTTCTTTCAACATCCTCGGATGTATACCATCCAGTCCACGTGATTTGCTATTGTTCAGTTAATCAAACAGTTGTTATAGATCCTCCTGGTTTATCGATATTTCTTTCAATTCTTCCACTATATCCTGTTTATATACCATATCAGGCACTTGTAAATTCCCTACATTTTCTTCAGTAAAGACCAAAGCAAAGAATTTATTAGGTCTCCTTGCTATGGCCTTAGCACCTCTTTTACCCCTCTATCATCCAATGGACCAACTGACTCTCTCAAAGGTTTTTTTTGCTATAAATGTACTTGAAAAAATTTTTATTATGCGTTTTTGCTTCCACGGCAAGCTTCTTTTCAAATTCTCTCTTTGTCTGCCTTATTAATGCCTTGCATCTAACTTGCCAGTACTTGATTGACAAAGAAGGCGATCCTCCATTATATCTGCTATACAGGGACCTACTTAGGAGCAGGGACTCCAGAATGTTCCTTAATAGTAACATAGAAGGCACATAATGAGGTTTTGCTACACTCACTTTTCTTAATTAACATAAGGTGACTTAGAACAAAAGAAAATATAAAATGAGGTGTGGGGGGTGCTAGTGAGCCTGAAGTAAGATGGGCAGCCTGAGCCTTTAGCTCTTCCTTCCCCTGGGACTTTGCTGAGCTCTGGCCATGGCTCAGTGCACAGTAGTGAAATGGACTTGCCTCAGGTGATTTATTAAACTTGCCTGGAGGTACTGGTGTGTTTTGTGGGTGGATTGAGCAAGAATGACCTCCGTGATAGAAACAGAGAAAAATGATGACACAAAAAGACCACATGGCCTATCTAGTCTGTCCTTCCATATCAACAGCTACAACAGTCCCCTTTTTTCCTTTAGAGATCCTCTGTGTTTGTCCCATGCTTTTTTGAATTCAAATACTGTCCTCATCTCTACCACCTCCACTGGGAGACTATTCTATGGATCCAGGGCCGGCCCGTCCATTGAGCAAGAATGTTGTTTGCACAGGGCCCCGCGTTTCAGGGTGTCCCATGCAAACAACATTCTTCATTATAAGGCTGCCGCCGCAGCCAAGGCTGCGGCAGAATCAAGTGTCCCGCAGCTGCGGCCCCCCCCACCTGCCCGGCAGAGCCCTCCCTGAATCAGCTCCCTCAGTGGCGACTTTTCAGAGCCGCGGAGAGAGAGTTTCCCTTTCTTGTGGCTCTGTTAAGCCCACTGGCGCTGATGGGAAATGGGGTGATGGGGGGCTAGGACTGGAAATGGGCTGAGGGGGGGGGGTTGCTAGGACTGGAAATGGGCTGAGTAGAAGGGGGGCTTGAACTGCAAATAACTGATGGGGAGGGGGCTTGGAATGGAAATGGGCTGTGAGGGATGGAGCTAGGACTGGAAATGGGCTGAGTGGGGGGGGGGGGGAGCTAGGACAGGAAATGGGCTGTTGGGGTGCTAAGATTGGAAATGGGCTGTGGTGGGGACTTGGATTGAAATAGACTGATGGAGGAGCTAGAACTGGAAGTAGGCTAATGGGTGGCTTGGCTTGGAAATGCCTGTTTCCCATCTGGCGTACCTGTGCATTGATGACACTGTCACACAGGCCCCATGGGGGGGGGGGGGAAGGACCATGAATTTCAGCCCCTATGAGCGTGACACCTTGCCCGATCCATGCTGCAGCACAAAGTGGTGCTATACCCCAGGGGGGCTGGCGGCTGAACCTGCGGCTATCTACAGCCATATGGAGGGGCATCCTACTCCAGCTGTGCAGGTAAAAAGACCTTAACGGGCGATGGGGGGTGGGCTGAGCACCATACTAGGCCACACACTCTAAAAGGCACAGCTGTGTGTCTGCACAGGGAGACAGGGCTGTGGTGCCAAGCCACATGCTGGTGGAAGTCCCAATGTATGCCAAACAGGTGTCCTGGGGGACAGGCCATGCATTGGTACAGGTGTCAGTCCTGGTTGTCCGCAGCAGGAGGCATACCCACACACAGTAGGTGGGGAGGCTGTTGTATCCCCTGGTGATGGTTGGCAGCAACACCACAGGGCATGCACAGCAATGACCATGCCTGGTGCAGGGGAAGCTGTGGTTGGGCTGCCCACTCCAGAGGACCCCACCAGCCAGTGTGGATGTCCTGGAACCTTCCCCTCCCCCAACCCCTGCGACCCCAGCACAGGGGTCCAAGGGGGTCAGTGGCAGAATCCACATATGTGCTACCCATCTATCCCTGCAAGTGGATCTGCCACCATTGCCCACAACTCCCTGTCCGGCTATGGCAGTATGTCGATGATATGATGCCACAGAACATGACAAATGTGTAATGGTGAGCATGCACAAACTGCGACACCCTATCCTGCATGGCGCATAACAAACTATGCAGTGATGTGGCCCCTAAGGCAGTGGATGCCCCCTGGTATGACATGTGCCCACAGCCAAGGCCACGCACAGCCCACAACCAAGTACCATGGTGCCAAGGAAAGCCTGCGTGCAACAGATAGGAGCAAGGGAAGGGGGAAGGACTGCAGAGGTGGCTGAAGGAACCAGAGAGGTGACACAGGTGAAACAGTGGCCCAGAAGGCACCATTGCTGGTGACATAGGGCACATGTCAAAGGCCCAGGGGAGTGGTGGGCAGGAATATGGTGGCAGACGCCAGAGGTGTACCATCACATGCACCCCCCACCTGCTACCCATGGGTATGCCTCTGCCCCCAGGATGGGCAGGTCACCAGACTGAGGCAGGATACAGGTATGCACAACAGAAGATATGGAAGCATTCAACTGAGCTCATGTGTGGTCCCTCTCCTTTTCCACAGTGAATATGGCGTGCGACGCACCCTGGAAGCCCTAAAGTGCCACTACTGCACATTGCACCATAAGCAACCAAACTTGCTGCAGCACATCAGAGAGCGACTGGTGGCTGAGGTAGGTCAGTGGGGTACACAGTGGAGCCCAGCAGATGCAGGGGATGGCAGTCATGGCTACCAGACAGGTGCAGGCAGACCATCTGGTGGTGGACTTTCTGTATGCAATGATGGGAATGTGCTTTGGGCAGCTGTGCCATTCCCCGGTGCCACTGTCCCGTGTGTGTACCAGCCAGCACACAATACATGCAGGTTGCACACACATGGCTGTGGCATGGCCCGGATGGGAGGTACAGGGGCACACACCCCCAGTGGTGGCCCCAGGTGCACATTTTGCACCTGCCCACACTGTGCGTGCCCATCGCCTAGGGGGCCAGCAAGCCACAGCTAGGCATGTGCGGGGGAGAACAGAGTTGACTGGAGGTGGGCAAAGGGGAAGGCATGCAGTGTGCATTGTAGGGATGGCATGCCCCTGTGGCCCGAAGGTGGGTTGTGCACTGCATGTGTGGGCCCCCTCAGAGGTGCGCCAGTCCCATCCCAGGGCCATGCCTGTGGAGACCAATAACCCCCCTCATCTTTCCCCAAAGCCAGCTCCAGGGAGGACCCGGACACCGCTGGCCCACTACTCCCACCACTCAGGAGCAGTAGTGCAGCACCAGAAGAGCTGACCAGGGGTGTAGAGACCAGCAGTACCTCCAGCAGTGACAGGGAGGAGTCGTCCAGCGAAACTGCATTTGAGGACAGCACAATGGAGGGAGAGGGCAGGGAGGGGGCCATGGCACAGCAGCAGGGACTCAGAGGAGGAGGAGGAGGGACTGGGGGGCCAGGGGCAGGGTGGGAAGTCAGAGGAGGAGGGAGAAGGAACAGAGGGGGTAGCAGGGGGATGCAGGAACCAACCTCTAAGTGCCCCAGATATGGTGGTGTGGTGCAGTGCACAGCCAGCAGGCACCTGGCAGGGGGCCCAGAGGAAGCACCGCACCCCCTGGCTTTGCCCCGAGTCCACAGCCATGCCTGCTTACATCTCTACCAAGGGGCCATGTACCCACTGCATGGCTTGGCATGGGCTAGGTGCAACAGGCAGTAGAGCAGTGGTCCACCCTGCGCAGCCGGGGGCCCCCACAGCCACCGCAGCACCTATGGGCATGCCATGGCCTTGCCACACCAGGCCCCGCTGCACCCCCAGCCCGTTGTCTGTCTGGTGATTGGCTGCCCTGGTGGCGGAGCTGTGGCTCCTCAGAGAGAAGGTATGTTCCATGGCACAGTCCTTGGGGCACATGGATGCACCTTGCAACAGGGCACCAGGCATACGGCAGGACTGGCAAGAGATGGCCAGGAATGGAAAGCTTCTACTGCCAAGAGATGCCAAGGTCCCAGCACCAGAAGCAAGCTCTATGATGTACCAGAGTAGAGGACTGGACAAGATGTGGACACTCCTAAACCTCCCCCCCCCCCGCACTCTTGTTCCTTTTCCTTGTTTTCTTCTCCACCCTGGCCGCAGGAGGGGCAAGAAGTTTGTTTATTGCTGTGTTTTTGGTTCTCTTCTCTGTGTTGAGATGGAATGCTTCCCTATCATATGTTTGGATGTAGGGGAGAGAGAAAAAAGGGAACATTATTAAATGGATGGTTTGAGAGGATTGCGGATGTCACATAAATACTTGGTGGGGTGGCAATATAAGCCTTAGGGAAGGGCTGGGGAATAAGTGGTGGGTGTGGGGGGGAGGGTTCTATATGTGATTTCTAGTTTTGTTTTTCTCGGGGGAGGGGAACCAATAGGGCTTAGTACACCTCCATTAAAATGCCATGTTTTTGTTTAGTTCAGTTAACATTTGATATACTGTCTTTCGGGCCAGCAAAGCGGTTTTCAATTTAAAATAGTAATGCAAGGTCAGGAAAGGAACTCCATTAATTAAAAGAAAAGATAAAAGCCAATCTGCACAACAAAGGCATGAGAGGGAACAGAGATGCAGGGAACATTTAAAGCGTCTGCTTTGTCTATGTAGAAAGAAGAAAGACCTGTTGGGTTTTAACAGACATTTTAAATTTAGTATAGGAGGATTCCAAATGGTGGTATTCAGTTTTGAGCTTGTTTGTAAAGCTGGTTAATTGTATTGCTTTGGAGGGAATGGAGTTGGGCAGGACATGCCTGTCCACTAAGCAAGCTAGACAGCCGCCGATTCCGTTTGGGAGGGTGGACAGCGGCAATATTTCCAAAAGCGGTGATAAAAAGCCACTGCTTTTGAAAATACTGCTACTGCCAGCCTTCCCCCTCCTGCTGCTGCTGCTGCTGCTGCTGGGGGGGGGGGGGGAAGCATCGGCTTCGGCATCATCAGCTGAGGGGGAGCATTGTCAGTTGAGGGGCGGAATCAGTGGAAGGGGGCAGCGAGGCCGGGGTTTCTGCCTAGGGCAGCAGAAACCCTTGGGCCAGCTCTGGGGTGGGGGGTTGTGAGGCTTGCTGGAATGTGGTATGTATTTGACAGTTGTGAGTTCTTCGGGGAGGATGAATGTCTGCAGGTTTTTGTGTGTGTTGGGTTGTGCTGTATAGAGGTATGGTGTAATTGCTAACGTGGAATGTTAGGGGCCTGCATAGTCCAAATGCGTGTTGGCTTATCTGCAAAGGGAAAAGCTGATAATGTTCTTACACAGGAGTCTCACCTCACCAGTGACTATCACCAACAGTTAAGATCTAAGTGGTTTTCGCAGGTTTTTGTGGCAAACTACTCTTCTCGCAAGAGGGGGGTGATGAAGGTGACTCTCATTGCCAAAGATTGTGATTTTCCGGTATTAAATCAAAATGCAGATAAGGAAGACAGATTGTTGATCTTGAATGGAAATCCAAGTGGCATATTTTATACTGTTGTTGTTGTGCATATTCCCACTGCACAGGTGGACCAGCTCTGCAAGGGCTTTTTGAGGAGGTGAAGTGTAATTTGAGGGGAAAAATGTTAATGGGGGATGTCAGTTGCACGTTGACAGGAATATACAGGGTAGCCCAAAAAAGTGAGAACATCTCGTAAATTAAAAACTTAAATAGTTTACTTATTTACCTTTTTTAGCTATATAATGTCTTTATTTCGACAATTTCTGGTCGCCCTCTTTGTTTTTTTAATTTGTCAATCATTTACATCTGTCTTTTTGAATTTTTAAATAACTTATATGCTACGAGATGTTCTCACTTTTTTTGGGCCATCCTGTATAGTCAGGAGGGTAGGCAACTAACTCTAAAGGGTCTGGGATACTGTGGGATTATTTACGGACTTAGTTTGCTAGATGGTTGGAGATCTTTGTACCAGGGAGATTATATATGTAACTCCTCCACAAGCAAGAGTTATTCCAAGACTGATTATCGGTTTCTTTCTCAGGAACTCAGACCAGCTCTGAGTAGGTCCATAATAGAAATGATGTGGATTTCTGTTGAGCTGTCAGAGAGGCAGATCGAGTCTCCTTCCTTATCTTGGTCTATGTGAAAAGACCTGCTTAAAAATCCTGAATTTCGTAAAGGTTTACAGATGGCTTGGCGAGATTATCTGGCCCATAATGCCTTTATTTTGTGGGAGGCAGCTAAGGTGGTTCTTAGCGGGCAAGTCATCTCTTTAACAAACTGGGGCATGAGGTGTGCAATTTAGAGAGGAACATAGAAAAGGGGTGGGGGAGAAGGTTTGGAAAAGATTAGTACAAAATTGAGGGAAGTTAGATTCTCTGGAAACAGAATATTGCTTCTACCTTGCCGTGAACTAGGCATCTATTTTATGAAGATAGCAACAAAGCTAGTAAGCTGCTGCTTTGGCAACTTAAGAAGCAGAGAGAGACGAAAAGGGTTCATGACATCAAAGATCGGAAATATATGATAGCAGATAAAGACCAGTATGGTCCATCTGGTCTGCCCAGTAAAGTGGCTAGAGTTGTATTGATATACAAGTCTACAAAGATGGCTGAGTCCTTTGGTGAGTACTATAGCGAGCTGTATGCTTCCCGATTAGTGGCAGATAGAAAGGTGGATAGAGGCTATAGGGCTTCCTAGGCTAGATGTGGACTCCTTGGGAATGTTGGAGCAACCCATCACCCTGGCTGAAGTGCTTTGAGCTATTTAGAATCTTAAGTCACCTAAAGCAGCTGGCTGGACATGTTGCATGCTGAGCTTTTTAAAAAGCCTTAAGCTGCAAGTGGCCTCAACTTTGATTAGAGTGTTTAAGAAGATTCTTGCACATCAGTCTCTACCCTCATCCTTTTACAAGGCCTCAATCACTGTTATGTTAAAGGATGCATTATTATGCCATAATTATAGGTTGATATCTTTATTGAATATTGACTATAATTAATTGTAATTCGTTATGGATGCATATAACCCCCTCCAGTACCCCCTCCCATCCCGACCTCATAAATGTACATAACCTAGTTCTCTGTAAAGCACTTTGATAAAAGGATAAAGTGGTATATAAAACTGGTAAAATAAATAATAAATAAATACGTAAATCTTTATGAAGATTTTGTATCCCCGAATTGAGAACCTTTTAGAGAAGTTGATCCATCCTGATGAGTCTGGTTTTATGAAGGACCACTTTGGTTTTGAAAATGTAAGGCAGTTAGTAAATGTGTTTCAGATGATGCATGACAGATGTGAGTTCCATGCGATCTTGTCACTCGATGCCGAAAAGACGTTTGGCAAGATTGAATGGCCATATTTGTTTGTGGTGCTAATGAAGTTTAGGTTTGGACCAAACGTTTATGGGTGGATTGCTGCTATGAATGCTCACCCCATGGGGACAATTCTGGTTAATGAGCATAAATCAGAGCAATTTCTTCTAGGCTGGAGTAGCCAACAGGGCTGTCCATTGTCACTGTGGCTTTTCATGTTAGCCATTGAACTGTTCGTGGTGCATGTACATGTGAAAGCAAGAGACTCGGGGATAGGAATAGGAGGCGATCTCACTCTATGCTGACAATAGAGAGGAATGGCCAGCAGAAGAAAGGAGGTGATAGTGCCTCTGTATAAGTCTTTGGTGCGACCTCATTTGGAGTATAGTGCGCAATTCTGGAGACCACAACTTCAAAAGGATATAAACAGGATGGAGTCAGTACAGAGGGTGGCTACTAAAATGGTTAGTGGTCTTCATTATAAAGCATATGAGGACAGACTTAAGGATCTTAATATGTACACCTTAGAGGAAAGGCGGGATAGAGGTGATATGATTGAGACGTTTACACACCTCCGTGGCATAAATGCACATGGGTAGAGCCTCTTTCAATTGAAAGCAAGTTCTGCTATGAGGGGACATGGGATGAGGGTGAAGGGGGATAGATTCAGGAATGATATGCGGAAATATTTCTTTATGGAAAGAGTGGTGGATCCATGGAATAGTCTCCCAGTGGAGGTGGTAGAGATGAGGACAGTATCTGAATTCAAAAAAGCATGGGACAAACACACAGGATCTCTAAAGAAAAAAAGGGGACTGTTGTAGTTGATATGGAAGGATAGACTAGATAGGCCATGTGGTCTTTTTCTGTCGTCATGTTTCTATTTACCTTATAAAGGTGTGTCTTATTGATCAGTATAGTCGGGTTTACAATTTGTTGGTGAACTGGCAGAAATATATACTTCTCCAATGCCAAACGCAAGGGGCGGGTAGCTTGGCAGGTGGTTGATCAATTTAAGTATCTAGGAGTTCAAATCCTTAGGGATAAGAACATAAGAACATAAGAAATGCCATACTGGGTCAGACCGAGGTCCATCAAGCCCAGTATCCTGTTTCCAACAGTGGCCAATCTAGGTCATACGTACCTAGCAGTTTCCCCAAAAGACACAGGTTCTGCAGTGCTTGTACTAGGTCAAGCATTGATATCCTGGGTCCCTTTTTAATAGCGATTTATGGACCTTTCCTCCAGGAACTTGTCCAAACCTTTTTTAAACCCAGCTATACTAACAGCCCTTACTACATCCTCCGGTAACAGATTCCAGAGTTTGATTACACGTTGAGTGAAGAAATATTTTCTGATCTGACTAGATTATACTGTTTGAATTTGTTTAGTTTAATTACAATTTGATATACTGCCTCTCATAAACAGTGAAGTGGTTTACAATTTAATATCAAATAAAATAATATTAAAGTTAGAAAGGAACTCTGCCATTGATAGGAAAGGCAAGCAAACAGAGCTTTTTAAATTTATTTTTTATTTATTTGATTTTCTATACCGCCCCTTCCAGAGATCAGGGGCTGTTTACATTTAACACAATATATTGCAAAGAACAGGGTTGAACTATTTACATAGATCCATAGTTACATTTAACATGAAGCAAATGCTTTATATACATAGTTGTCTGAACTGACAACTAGTAACTATTTACAGTTTACTGTTTGTGTGTATTTCTGTGAGTTTAGATATGAATAGGGATTATTGATTGGGGGGGTACAGGAGGTTGGGTGGTGATCATAACGTGAAGTGAGGTAGGTGTTTGTGAGGTTGGGTTATCATTTTATGTTACTGTAGTGTTCAGTAAAGAGGCATGTTTTGATTTCTTTTCTGAATAACTGTAGGTCTTTGGTCGCACGGATTGACAACAACAGTGGGTTCCAGAGACTAGGAGCAGTGTAGGAGAAGGCTCTGGAGCTGGTGGACTGTTTTGTCTTGCGTATGGAGGTTGGCGTTACTAGTGAGTGTTTTGCATTTTGCCTATGGGATCTGGAGTCTGGTTGGGTTTGTATGAGAGTAGATAGGTATGAAGGGGCTATGTTGTTGATCAGTTTGAATATTGCTTGTATTTTATTCAGCTCCCTACTGGGAGCCAATGAAGGTTGTATAAGATCAGGGTTATATGTTCAGTCAATCGGGCCTTGTATAGTCTTCTTGCTGTTAAGTTCTGTGCTCTTTGGAGGATTGTTAAGGTTTTGACTGGTAGGCCCTGTAACAGGCTATTACAATAGTCTACATGGGGCGTAATTTATTTATTTATTTATTTAACAAGTTTTTTATACCGCCTTTTCCTTCAATCAAAGCGGTCACAAGAAATACAAGGTATAAACAAGGGAAACAAACAGTATAGACATGACAACATATGGTAATGTAGGAAAAATAACAAGGGTTAACAAAATAGTGGATTATTTATAAAATATATACAATAGATGATATCTTAGTCATTTGTTGATCCATAGTGCTCAATAAAAAGTAAAGTTTTTAATTGCTTACGAAAGTCACTTAAAACATCAATTGCACGTAAATCAGGGGGGAGAGAGTTCCAAATCAAAGGGGCAGCCAAAGAAATTGCTCGTTGTGATGTACATTTGCGTGATTTAGCGAAGTTTCTTGGGGTATTGAGGGTGTTTGAGGTGGATAATCTTCTAGGTCTGTTGCTGGTATCACGGGATAGGAGGGCATGGAGGCTGGTTGCAGAACTGTTGTGCTTCATTTTGAAGATGTTTATGATTAACTTATACTTTATGCGAAGGGTTATAGGGAGCCAGTGGAGATCTTTAAGGATGGGGGTAATGTGGTCATGATTAGTGGAACCGTTAATTATTCTGGCTGCTGTATTCTGTGCCATTTGAAGAGGTTTGAGAGCATGTTTTGACAGCCCATTGTAGATAGGGTTGCAAAAATCCAGAATGGGGGTAATAAGTGCCTGGCAGACTGTACGAAAGTGTTCATTAGAGATAAGAGGCTTGAGGCGTCTAATTATTTTCATTCGGTAATAAGCGCTTTTAACAGTTTTCTTTATGTGAGATCGCAGGTCTAGCTTCTTATCGAGGGTTACCCCGAGGTATCTTACTTCATCCTTAATTGGAATCTCAGTACTGTTGCATGTGATGTACGGTGGGGGATTAAAGTTGGTGTTTCTAGTGACAATAAGTGCTTCAGTCTTCTTCAAGTTTATTGCAAGGTTGTTATTTGACAGCCAAATGGAAATGCTGGTAATGCAGTTTGAAATCTTGTTGTAGTTTGGGAAGTTGATATCAATCGGAGTGTAGATCATAATATCATCTGCGTAAATTGTGTAGTCTATATGATGAGTTGATATTATGTGACATATTGGTTGGATAAATAGGTTAAAAAGAAGTGATGAGAGTGCAGATCCCTGCGGTACGCCTTGTTTGATAACTGTATGATGTGAAGTGTTTAGACCGACTTTAACTTGGAACTGTCTACCAATTAGGTAGGACTCAAACCAGTTTAGGACGGTGCCAGTTAGACCGATGCTCTTTAGTCTGGCTAATAGTATTGAATGGTCCACTGAATCAAAGGCCGCTGAAATATCTAAGAAAATCATTAAGGTTCCTCTATTATAGTTGTCTATGGTTTGAGTGATATCATTAAATAAATAAAGTAGCAGCGTCTCAACTCCATGGTTCGGGCGGAAGCCATGCTGATGTATGTCAAGTGGCGCATGCTCATCAATATGGTCTTGGAGCTGTAGTTGTACTACCTTCTCGATAATTTTTGCCAGGAGTGGTAAGCTGGAAATTGGTCTATATGCAGCTGGATTGTTTTTTTCAAGGTTGGTTTTCTTAAGGATAGGCCTTATTGTGGCTAATTTCAGCTGTTCTGGCATGATTCCTTGATTTAGGGAGTTGGTTACGAGGTGGTGTATAAAATTAATGAAGTTTGACTTAGTAGCTTTGACCCAAGGTACTGGGCAAGGATCTGTGGGTGCGGTATTTGTGTTAAGTGCAGCAATGATGTCTGAAAGCTGCTTAGTTGAGGGAATATGAAACTTGTTCCAAATTGTACTTGGTAAAATAAGATTGTTTTTTTCAGATTGTTTTAAAGGTGGAGTTTGGCCTATTTTTTCTCGTAGATAATCCGCAAACACTTGAGGGTTGATCAGGATGTCTTTATCAGAACAAGGTTCATTAACTAGGTATTTTACTATCTCAAAAAGTTCTCTAGGTTTGTTATAAGCTTTCTGGATAATGTTTGTGTGGTATTCTTTTTTTGATTTGTTGATGAGATCATTATAACTCTTTTGCTGAATTAAATATAAATCCTGAGAGGTGGTAGATTTGGATCGTCTCCATTGGCGTTCTAACTTCCTTAATTCTCTCTTAGCATCGCGTATGTTATTTGAATACCATGGTGCGTGATGTTTTCTTTTGATCTTTTTTGAGTCTGTTATAGCCTTGGCTGCAGTGCTGATGGTGTCATACCAATTGTTTACTTGTTTGTTCAAATCAAGTTCAGCTGAGTTAAGGTGAGGTATTGTGTCTAGTAAGAATTGATCTCTATTGAAGGCTTTGAACCTTCTAGGGGTGAACGTAGTAGCTTTTATTTTATCGAGCTTGTCAAACGTGCTTTTGAATTCTATTTTAATTCTATGGTGATCTGACCATGGAACTGGGGTAATTATGGGTGATGAGAAGTTGCCATTATTTATGATGTGGTTGGGGGCAAAGATGAGATCTGGCATGGATCCGTATTTGTGGGTGGGAGCGTTTATTAATTGGGTATATTGTAAGGAGTCCATAGCTTGCAAGAAGGTTTCCTTATCTATATTGGAAGAGGAGTTGAGGTTGAAGTCTCCTAGTAAAATTAGAGGTTTATGGTGAGAGTTGACTGCACAGACGGTTTCTAAAATGGAGGTTAGCTCTTCAGCTGGGGCATGAGGTGCTCTATATAGTAGGCTGATGGCTAGGTGTTTGTTACCCACTGTGATAGTGCTGGATTCGTCAGAGGAATTAGAGGCTATATTTTTTAGATGTAAAGATTTTTTTGCGATGATCAAAACTCCGCCTCCTCTTCTCTGAGAGCGAGGGTTGTTAAAGGCAGAATATGAAGGTGGGACCAGTTGGTTGAGGAGGACGCTGTCAGTGGGAGTTAGCCAGGATTCAGTGATACATAGGATATCTGGCTGTTGGTCACTGATTGTGTGAATCTTGTTTCTTACTGACCTTGTGTTCATTAGTTCGATAGAAATTGTATTTGGAGTATAATACCTCTTGTGATGAATCTTTGAATTTGTTTGCTGGTGTTGATTAAAGTCGTTGTATTTGTATAATGATGTTATATGTGAACTTAGTGAGTTGAGGAATATATGGTATATTGGCATGAGAGTAGGTAACCAAATATAAAGGGGTTGTAAAAAAGGATCTCTACCTTGAAGAATGTAGTGTTGAGTGGGTAAAAGAAAGACAGGATGGTAGGCTGGAGTAGCCATAGTAGTTAAGGATAAAAGGAATAAATCTTTAGCACTTAATGTCTGTGTGTGCTATCTTTAAAAGGATATCTACAGTAGGATGAGTAATAACAAACATAACCAATTTTTAAAAGAAGGCAATACGAATCTAGCTACTTCATGTGCACATCATGTGTGATTTCTCTGCTAGAGCAAGGTTCACTGTACAGGAAAGTTCTACATAGTAACTTTACTCACTTTATCTGTTTCGGTTATTCCGGTCTGATAGTATATCCTCCTTTCGTGCCCCTCCTAAGGGCCACGCCAAAGGGCCCTCTTGCGAGGCCCTCAGGCGCGGGCCCGCAAGGCGCGGGCGCGCCTCAGTAGTGGCAGTTGTTTCAGTGTTCAGCTGGGCTCTGATTGGTAATGAGAGTGTGGACTACTTACCTGAAATCTTGAGTATGAAGTAGGGGTCTTAGGTGTTGGACAGTTTTTAGCTTGAAGTAGACAGTTTTAACTGTTTGTTTTAGATGGGGTATCATGCTGAGGGACTGATCTAATATTATTCTGAGGTATTTTACCTCCTGTTTAACTGGGAGAGTCACGTCGTTAATTGTGATTGTTTGGGGGGAGGGGGAAATTTTGATTTATTGAAACAAATAGGGTTTCTGTTTTTTTGAGGTTTATATTCAGTTAACCATGAGGCTACTGCAGAGAGACAAGTGTTGACAGGTGAGAGATTGGGGGCTTGTGGCTGGGTATGAAGGACAAGCAGGATGTCATCAGCATAGTAATAAGCAGATATTCCAAACTGTTGAATAAGAATAGTTAAGGAGGCTAAAAAGATGTTAAAGAGAAGGGGGGGGGGGCAAGAACAGAACCTTGTGGGAAAGAGGAAATTAGACTTACCTGCTAATTGTAGTTCCTGGAGTGGAGACAGTCTAGTCCCGGACTTCAGGGTTGTCCATCTCATACAGCAGCTTGGAGACTGAGAAACTCCTCCTTTTCTGATGTCACCGGTATATCCACCTGGGAGCCTCCTCCTGCCATCAGTTCCCTATTGACAAAGCAGACTCACCGGAGCAACAAATAAGAACATAACGCCAAAAAGCATATTAAACAATCACGGACTTATACTTTCTGCCTACAGAGCCATCCCCCCGGCTATGTCCGTCCGAACGAAGGGGAAAACCAGTGCTTTCAGCGACTTAAAAATTGTCTTTTTTTTTTTTTTTTACGGTATCGGGGCACCCCAGCCATAAGGGTTTCCATCCCCTGCAATAAAAACCATCTCTTACCTGTAATCAGCTGGAACGCCGCCCTTCCAGCCGCAGCAGAAACTCTACTAGGGCGGGATACGGGACTAGACTGTCTCCACTCCAGGAACTACAATTAGCAGGTAAGTCTAATTTCCTCTTCCTGATCGTGTAGCCAGTCTAGTCCCGGACTTCAGGGTTAGTACCAGAGCAGTGAAGGAACCTAACCACGGGAGGGACCCAGCAAGCCACCTTGCACAACCGCTGACCCAAAGGAGGTGTCCTCCGAGGCCTGAACATCCAACCGATAGTGCTTGACAAAGGAATTCAAAGACGACCACGTCGCCGCCTTGCAGATATCCACGGGAGGCACGAGACGGAACTCCGCCCAGGAAGCCGCCTGCGCTCTAGTGGAGTGAGCCCTAAGCCC
Organism: Ichthyophis bannanicus; assembly: GCA_033557465.1. NCBI lineage: Eukaryota > Metazoa > Chordata > Amphibia > Gymnophiona > Ichthyophiidae > Ichthyophis > Ichthyophis bannanicus. Next base: position 799,754,445 of record CM066036.1, read on the forward strand.
CTCCGGCACCGACTTACCTCCGGAAATGTACGCTGACGCAATAGCTTCCCTTAGCCACCGAGAAATAGAGGCCTTCGACGCCGCCTCCCCCTTCCTCGGTCCCGCAAAAAGCACAAAAAGTCTATCGGACTTGCGAAAATCGGCCGTCCGCAGGAGGTACCTTTTTAACGCTCGACGGACATCGAGAAGATGCAAGTTCCTCTCCGCCAGGCCACCGGAGGCCCCTCGGAAAACTGGCAAAGAAATCTCCTGATTCAAATGAAACACCGAAAGGACCTTTGGAAGAAACACCGGCACCGGCCGCAAAACCACCTTGGTCGAACGAAACTGGAGATAGGGCTCCCGGCAAGAGAGTGCCTGCAACTCCGAAACTCGGCGGGCCGAGCAGATCGCGACCAGAAAGACAACCTTCAGGGTGACATCCTTAAGGGAAGCTCGCGATAGGGGTTCAAAAGGTTCTTGTGCCAACGCGTCCAACACAAATGGAAGATTCCAGCTAGGGACGATCCGACGAAAAGGGGGCCGCAGCAGCGACACAGCGCGCAAGAAACGTTTGACATCCGCCTGACCCCCGAGTGTCTGACCTCCAACCTTACCCCTATAACACGCTAGGGCCGCGACCTGTACGCGTAAGGACCCGGCCGCCAAACCCTTGTCAAACCCATCCTGCAAAAACTGCAGGATCTGAGGGATGGTAGATCTCAATGGTTCACAATGTCGCTCTGCACACCAGCCTTCGAAAATCCTCCAGACGCGAACATAGGCCAGGGACGTAGATCCCCTGCGCGCCTTCAATAAGGTGGAAATCACCGGTCCGGAGTATCCACGGGCCTTCAAGCGAGCCCTTTCAAGAGCCAAGCCGTAAGCGAGAACCGAGCCACGTGGGGCATCAGTAGCGGACCCTGCGACAACAGATCCGCCCGTATGGGAAGACGCCAGGGCTTCGCCACCAGTAGACGCATGAGATCTCCATACCAAGGACGTCGAGGCCAGTCCGGCGCAATCAGAATCACCTGTCCCCTGTAGTGCTCTATCCTTTGAACCACTCGGCCGATCAACGCCCATGGCGGGAAAACGTATAGAAGCTGATCCGCTGGCCAGGGTTGAATGAGGGCATCCAGGCCCTCGGACATTTGTTCTCTGCGCCTGCTGAAGAACCGACATACCTTCGCCGAGTTGAACGTTGCCATGAGGTCTAAGACTGGACTGCCCCAGCGGCGCATCAGCATCTCGAACACCTGCGGGTGCAAGACCCATTCGCCCGGGTCCACCTTCACCCTGCTGAGAAAATCGGCTTCCACGTTGTCCACTCCTGCCACGTGTGCTGCCGAGAGGTCCAGCAGATTCGCTTCGGCCCACTCGCATAGCGCCTCGGCCTCGTATTCGAGCGCGGCGCTCGTGGTGCCTCCTTGCTTGTTGACATAAGCCACTGCCGTCGCATTGTCGGAAAACACTCGGACCGCCTTTCCTCCCAGAAGGCTGCGAAACTCCTGTAATGCCAAGGCGATCGCCCGCAACTCCAAACGATTGATCGGCCATGCACGCTCTTGATCCGACCACGCCCCCTGCGCAAAGATCCCCTGACAATGGGCTCCCCAGCCCAGTAGGCTGGCGTCTGTCATCACAGGAATCCACTCCGGCGTCTCCAGTCCTTTTCCGTTCTGCAGGGAGCGCGGAAGCAACCACCACCTCAGCGCTCGACGCGTTTCCTCGGAACAGGGTAGCCTCCGAGACAAGGGATCGTTCTGATGAGACCAACGGCGGAGCAACGCCCTTTGCAAGGGCCTCATATGCGCCCTCGCCCAGGGCACCGTCTCTATCGCCGCCGCCATGGTGCCCAAAAGTTGAAGGTAGTGCCAGGCCGACGGCCTGTCGCGGCGCAAAAAACTCCGCAAGAGGAGACGCAGATCCCGAGCTCGCCGCTCCGTCAGGAAGACTTTCCCCTTGACGGTATCGAAGCGCGCTCCGAGGTACTCCAAACACTGAGTGGGCACCAACCGACTCTTCGCCGGGTTGATTATCCAACCGAGACTTTCCAGAAAGGACACCACCCTGGCTGTCGCTAACTCGCTCTCTGACCTTGACTTTGCTCGAATTAGCCAGTCGTCCAGATAAGGATGGACGAGTATACCTTCCTTCCGCAAAGCTGCTGCCACAACCACCATCACCTTCGTGAAAACTCGCGGCGCAGTGGCCAGCCCGAAAGGCAGCGCTCGAAACTGAAAATGGCCGAAAGGAACCGCAAACCTGAGAAACTGGTGATGATCCCTCCTTATGGGAATGTGCAAGTAAGCCTCGGATAGGTCGAGGGACGTGAGGAACTCTCCCTTTTGCACCGCTACTATCACCGATCGCAGAGTCTCCATGTGGAAGGACGACACCCGCAGACACCGATTTACTCTCTTGAGATCTAGGATAGGCCGAACCCCTCCATCCTTCTTCGGGACTACAAAGTATATGGAGTATCGACCGGAACCGCACTCGTTTGGGGGCACAGGGACTATGGCCTTGAGATCTAACAGCCTTTGCACTGTCTCCCGTAGAGCCCGTGATTTTGCCTCGGACCTGCCGGGAGACAGGACGAAGGCATCGCGCACCGGACGAAGCAGCTCCAGCGCATAGCCCTCGCGAATGACCTCTAGCACCCACTGATCTGAAGTAATTTGGACCCAGGCAGAATAAAAATCCTGCAAACGCCCCCCTACGGCGGGAAGGGGCGCCTGGGTCCCCCTGATCTCATTGTGGCTTCCGATTGCTAAGGCCCGAGGCCGAGGAGGGGCCAAACCCCCGCCCTGCTCCTCGAAACCCCCGAAACCCTTGATTCCTAGAGGGAAAACGTCCCCTCTGTCCTGTGGGAAACCTCTGGAATCGATAGCGTCGAAAATCTCGTAGTTGCCCCCTACCCGTAGCGGGCGCTCGAGGTGGTTTAGGTTTGTCCTCGGGTAACCTACCCCCTTTGGACTCTCCCAACTCCTTAACTAACTTCTCAAGATCTTCCCCAAACAAGAGGCGACCCTTGAAAGGAAGCTTACTAAGTCTAGCCTTGGAGGAGGAGTCGGCCGCCCAATTACGCAACCAGAGGTAACGGCGTGCTGCGACTGCCGACGCCATGCTCTTGGAGAGTCCACGCATAAGATCGTAGTGGATGTCCGCCAAATAGGCCGCTCCCGATTCCAACCGGGCCGCATCTTCCGACTGCTCGACTGCGGCACCGGGCAGCCGCTGAGACCAGCGCAGACATGCCCTAGCCACCCAAGCCCCGCAGATGGCAGCTTGTAGGGAAAGAGCATTCACATCAAACACCTGCCGCAATAAGCTATCCAATTTCCTATCCTGACCGTCCTTGAGGGCTGCACTCCCCTCTACGGGAATGGTGGTCTTTTTCGTAACCGCCGAGACCGCAGCGTCTACCTTGGGTGACTTGAACACCTCCTTGTCCTGGTCAGTCAAGGGATACAGCCGGGACATCACTCTAGCTCCCTTCAGAGGAGCTTCGGGAAGGCTCCACTCCTCTTGAATCATCTCATGAAACACCCGGTGTACTGGGAAAGCCCTCTGCTCCTTCCTAAATACCTGTAGCAAGTGGTCCTCGAGAGAAGCGTCTGCCGCTGAATCAGGCACCGGCATATTCAGCACCTTCAGCGTCTCCACCAAGAGTGCCGGCAGCTCCTCCCTCCGGAACACCCGGACCACTCTAGCCTGATCTTCCTTTTCAGACAGTTACCCCTCTTCCAATTCATCCTCCAACAACAGGTCCTCCTCCTCCGAACGTGGCCCCTCCGAGACCACCGACCGGTCCCCGGGATCCACCTCCTCCCGGGCCCTCTTCGGCTCTGGAGGAGTCTGATCTTCCAGCAAAGGCGTAGCCCGCCGCTTGCCCGACAGCAGACTAGTGGGGACAATAGCAGGCGGACTGTCCCGAAGAAAAACTTGCTGGAGCAAACTAACAAATTCCTTTGAAAAAATGGAATTTAGCCCCAAAGACCCGGGACCTGGAGAGGGGAGAGTGTCTGGCCGGGAGGAGGGTCCTGCCACCGGCTCCTCTACGGGGATCTCTTGACCCAGCTCTGCCAAAGTCCCAGTCTCAGGACTCTGACACTCAGGCAGGACTTCCTGCGGTTGCAGCCCTGAGGCATCCCTGACACAGGAATGGCACAAACCCGAGTCCGTGCACTTCTTGGCCCCACAAACCATGCAGTGCTGTTTGGAAGGCATGGCAAAAAAAAACCTTCACCCCCAGAATGGGCGCCAAAGGAAATAGCCCAAAATAAAAGGACAGGCCGAAGCCAAAGAGGGGCAGTCTGTAAAAGAAACTCAAAAAGAAACTGAAAAATAAACCCAAAAATAAACGTTGAAAGAAATCATAAAATAAACCACAAAATAAACTACAAAATAAACTACAAAATAAAACGTAGCACCCCGGGGGTCGCGGCAAGAAACCGATCACGCCAGAAGAAACGCTCTCCGAGGCTGCTCTGTGCGCGCCGCCAGCATGAGGCCGAGGCCGAAAAACAGCCTGAGCGCGCCAAAAACCTCTGCGAAGCAAGCACCGCGTAATACCGGCCCCCTTACCTTTGCTGGCGACCTGAGAAGAAAGGGCAACAGCCACTTGCTAGGTCCGCTGGCAATCCCTCTCTCCGGTTGAAGAAAAGGAGGTAGAGGGCCCAGACAGGGGTGATGCAGGCTGGCAGAGGATCGCCGACACAGGGGGCCCGCAGGGAAAATGCTCGGCGCGTCACAGGCAAAACTTCTGAAGATGCCGGCAAAATCCCGCGCAGCTCCGGTTTCCACTGATCTGAATCAGAGAACCGGAGCTGCCTCTCGCAAGTCACCCGGACCCACTAACCGAGGACCCGACCTAGTTAGGGGCAGAGGACGGAGGGGAAGATGTGAGGACGGCTCTTCAAGCTTAAAGACACAGTCCTCCCCAAAAATGCAGAAGGGCTCTGCTGAAAACTTTAATGCTACTCTCTGACTACAACTTCAACACCTAACTCCTAACTGTTTCTCCAGTGAGCCCGGACTTCCAGGCTCACCCAACCATCCAGCTGCTTGGAGACTGAAGAACTGATGGCAGGAGGAGGCTCCCAGGTGGATATACCGGTGACATCAGAAAAGGAGGAGTTTCTCAGTCTCCAAGCTGCTGTATGAGATGGACAACCCTGAAGTCCGGGACTAGACTGGCTACACGATCAGGAACTGCAAGTTAATGGGTAGAAGGAAGTGATGGAAGGATTGAAAGTAACTGTGAAGGTACAATCTAAAAGAAAAGAGCGGAACCAGGTGAGAACGTAAACCTATGTCACAGAGGCAAGAGAGCAGGATAGGATAATCTACTAAATCACAAGCTGAGGAGAAGTCACGAGAAACCAAAAAGGGAGATGTTACCGTGATCAAACGACTGATGGATCTCACTAAGAAGGGACGCTATGATTGTTTCCATACTGTAGCCAGACTGAAAACCGGATTGTTGGGGGTGAAGGATGCTAGATTTCTCCTGCTGTTCTTTGAGTTGAGGGAAGACTATTTTTTTCAAGCACTTTTGATAAAAATGGAGCTTGGAAACGGATCTTAAGCTGGTAGAGAGTGACTTATCAAGAGAATTATGCCTGAGAGCTGGGTGGACAAGAGCATTTTTCCAGAGAGAGGACAGTGCCTGAAGAAATACGGTTTTGCATCATGAAGTGAACAGTAGACAGGAGGGGGTTCATGGGAATCCAGGATGAGGAAATGGGATCAAGAGGACAGGTTGTCTTCTAAGTAAAAATGCAATGTGTGCCTTTGAGTCAGTCCTGACTCCTGGCGACCCAGAAGCTCCTGGGTTTTCTTGGCAGTGTCACCGGAGGTAGAGGGACAAAAAATATTGCCTTCAGGGATAATTAAAGATTTGTGGGAAAGGAAGGATAGTACCACATGGAGGCAGATTGGATGTCTCCCACCCCCCGAAGGCTTTTTTCTTTCTGGGTGAGGCCACTGACTCTCAGAGTGTTTTCCCATCCCTTTTTGGGCCCTCTATGGAGGGTGTGGTGAGTGGTTTGTAGGGACCAGCGAGCCTGTCCTCATATTTCCCCACTATCTGCTTATGCATTTGTTAGAGATATGGGCAGAAGGAGCTTGGAGTGGATGGCTCACCCCATCTGATTTCCCTTTTTGATGAACCATCTTTTACACCAAAGGAAAGGGCAGAGACTGAGTGTGTAATCTCTCTTAACCTTTTTCATTTTTTTCAATATGGCATTTTGCTACCATCTCCGTGACAATGGGGAAAAATCTTGAGTCTAAGAAAACAAAGCGTATATAAAGCTTTAACTGTGGAAGGGCAGAGTGATGTCCATCCGCTTCCCTATATGAGGGGTTGGGGGTTAAATCTGATGATTTCTGGATTATACCCATACTTGTTTGATTTTCTTGACTCTGCTCAATACCTAGGTATGGATTCTTATGTAAATGCATCTAACACCATCACCTTGTTTAAGTGATGATTATTGTTGATGAAAGTGTGGGCAGAGGGGAGATTTTGAGCACATGTAGCGGCACTGCAGAAGTTGCAGAGTTTCTGGGTAAGTGTCCAAGCTTGGATTGTGAGCATCACTGGATTAATCTCCTCTTAGAGACTGAGATCCTTCTATTGGGCAGTATTGCTCCCAGGGTTGAGGGACAGGCCATACATTGCCTGGTGACTTGCTTACTGCTAACAGTCCAGAGTGTTGTGGCCAGATTTTGGAAGCATATATGGAATGGATTTCCAAAATCTGAGATATCTATCAGATGGAGAAGCTCACTTAAGCTTAGAGTAGCTGTCTTTAATCCTCAGAAATATAAGTAGATATTGAATCACTGGAAGGGGCAAACCCCTTTGGCATTGACCAAGTGGTGATCTGCTTCCTGCACTGGGTTAGCTTTTCACCTTGCAGCCAGCATGACATCATGGTAGGTGGGACTTTTGCATCTGAGTCCCAGGGAGCAAGGGAGGGAAGCTGCAGGCTGGAAACAGGCTTGGCTCTGCTGCCTCAGCTACATACCGCTGCTGGGTTGGAAAACTGGGCTGCCTTTTTTCATAACACAACAGGGATGATGCCACCAGTAGGCAGGGCCTTGGTATCTGAGCTCCAGGGAGTGGCTGTGGACTTTTAAGGTGAAAACTCAATTTGTGTCTGCAAGCAGGAGAGAAGGAACTAAGTATTCATAGTAGCAGTAGAAGCAACAGCTGGACAGGTTAGAGCAGTGGTTCTCAATCCAGTCAGGTTTTCAGGATATCCACAATGAATATTCATGGGAGAGATTTTCATGCACTGCCTCCATTGTATGCAGATATGACTGGCTAGGTGTGTCCCAGGGACTGGGGTTTGAACCACTGGGTTAGAGGTAGGTATCAGCCTGAGGAAGGAGCAATAAATGGGTCAGAAACTGAGGGAAAGGGCAGAAACAGAGCAGGATTGGGGATTTAAGGGGAGAGGAGACTCTGGAGAGTAAGGGACTCAGAAACTGGTTGATTGGGAGGGGAAGGAGTGAGAGTAGGTAAATGACTGAGAACTGGAGGAGAGCAAGGACATGGTGATTGGGGACAGAGTGAGTAGTCAGGGATTGGAGATAGGTGGGAACTTAGAAAGGCTGAGACTTAAAATTTGAGACTGGGTGAGAAAGTCGTGACTTGGAGACAGAATTGAGGGCGGCGGGTAGAGCACAGACTTGGGGAAGGGTGAATACAGGACCAAGGAGATCAAACAGCTTTTTGTGAGAATGCTGGGACCTTGGAAATTAGATAGTATGAGTGGGGTTGTGGGCTATGAGGTAGGGTGTGAGATGGTAAGAAAAGGGGGCTGAAGGGTTGGGAAGATTGAGAGCGGGTTGGTGAGTTAAAGGACTGGAGAGAGGGTGAGAGGCAGTTGAAAGGGATGGAGTGCTGCGGAAGAATGAAAGAGAAAAAGGGATGGGTCTCCGAAAGGAGTGAGGGTGGAACTGGGAATGGCGACAGGGCCAACGTTCAAGGGTGCCAAAGCTGCAGCAGTAGTGCAGCTTGTCATGCAGGCTGAAGAAGAGAAGGCCACAATCACAGCCAAGAGTGCTGCAGGAAGAGGAGCTGGGGGTAGGATGAATTTCTAGGGGCACTGGGTTTGGAAAAGAAAGAAGGGGGAGGGGAATGGAGGCAAGGGGGAGGGAGAAAGGGACAGAGGCTGGAAAGGGAACAAAGTGGGGGGAGGCAGCAGGAGGGGGTCTGCAGGGAGGAATGTAAGAATGTAAAGGGCTGGAGGGTGAAGAGAGGGGAGTAAAGGGCACAATGAATATAAGCTAAAAGGCACGGTCCCCCCACCCCCCGAAGACCCAAGGGCACTCTTCCCCCACATTACACAAACACACACACAGAGACACCCCACCCCCATACACACACACACACACAGACACAAAGGCACCTGACCAACGCAGCACGAACACACACAGGCACCGCACACCCACTGTCTGAAGAGAGAGACATATATATATATAGACAACAGTAGTTACAAAGATTCTTCATGGAGCCCCTACTACCACAACGAGACACACTTTATTATCTCTCTTTGGACTTTTCCTTAGCACGCACACACACACACACACACGCACACAGAGATATGTATGATTGTGCAAATGAAGGAAGGGAAATTGTGTCACTTTGTCACACTGTAAGTCCTCGACAGAAAATAACATATACAGCCTCCCCCTGACACTCCTCATGGCACACAGACACACATGCATGCAGCCCCCCGACACCCTCCATGACACAGACAAGCACACAGTCTCCAACAGACCCCATGACACATGCATGCACACACACCCATACATTTGCATATGCATGTAAAGTATGTAGCACCCGACAGTCCCCATGGTGTAGCATACATATGCACATGTACATGTAGCCTTCCGCAGTCTTCATGACACACAGAAAGACACACATGCATTGCATGTGCCTCTCACCAACAATTCCTATCATATAGTCAGATCAATCCCTGAATGTCTAATCCTGTGAGTGAGGGAAACCCGCAATTGTACCACATTGTAACATGTACACTTTTCAAATTGTTTCAGATTCACTGCATGGCATCAAACACGCCAGGCCTGCCTCCTTCCCTCTCATGGTGTGCTGCTAGGGCCTTCTTCTTCTTCTTCATTAATCCATTGATGGCATTTGGAGAGAAGGCCGTCCTCTCAGTCAATACGCTGCTGTAGGTGCAGCTGGATTCCGTGTGTTGCTCACAATATGCTTCCAACCTTGGCGATCAGTGGCAATATTTCTGGTCTCATTGATGGTCAGTCACTGGTTTCTTAGGTCTTCCTCAATGTGTTTGAGCCACATTTTCTTTGGTACTGCTCATTGAACTCTCCAGTGGACAAATCTCTCTCGCCAGAGGAGTTTATATGGCAGCTGACTGGTGTTCATTCTGCAAATGTGGTCAAACCAGTGCAGTCTACATTTTTGGATTTGTTCTTTGATTGAGGATTGATGGTCGCACCTTGTCTAAATTGTCTTGTTTCAATGGCAATCATGAAGAGAGACACCCAAAATCTGTCTCAGTCATCGCATTTGAAAGACTTCGAGTTTGTTCAAGTCAGGTTTGAGCAGAGTCCATGTTTGCGATTTGTACAAGAGAATTGGCAGGATCAGCATTTGGAAGAGGCAAATTTTGGTCTTGGTGGAGATATTGGCCTTTATTTCAGTCCAGATGATTAGTCTTGAATTCTTTGCAGGGTCACCTCCACCTCATCTTTCCCCTCTTCAATCCCAACTCCTTCCCTCACCAAAGTGGAAATCTCTCTTCCTCCAAACTGACTCCTATTCCCTCCCGTCTACTAAGCTCTATCTCTTGCGCTGTCATCCCTTCCATCTCTCATATCCTTAACTATCGCTTTCCACTGTAGCTGTTCCTGTGGCCTTCAAACATGCTATGGTTATACCTCTCCTCAAAAAGCCTTCACTAGATCCTACCTGTCTTTCCAGTTATTGGCCTATCTCTATCCTGCCCTTTGCTTCAAAACTACTTGAATGAGCAGTTCACCGCTGCTGTCTTGACTTTCTTTCTTCTTAAGCCCTTCTGGGCCCACTGCAATATGAATTTCATTCTCTACATTCCACAGAAACAGCTCTTGCCAAAGTCTCTAGCAACTTATTCCTCGGCCAAATCCAAAGGTCTCTACTTGATTATCATCCTTCTTGACCTTTCTGCTGCCTTTGACACTGTTGATCACCAACCTCCTCAATACCCTCTCCTCACTTTGATTTATGGACTCTGTTCTGTCCTAGTTTTCTTCTTATCTCTCCCATCACATTTTTAGTGTATGTTCTGGTGGATCCTCCTCTACCACCATCCCGCTTTCAGTTGGTGAACCTCAGGGCTCTGTCTTGGGGCCTCTCATTTTCTCTCTCTACACTCGGTCCCTTGGTGCACTTATTTCCTCCCACGGTTTTCAGTTCCATCTTTATGCTGATGATTCTCAGATCTACTTTCTGTGTCTGAAATCTCTCAGTAATCCAGTGTAAGGGCCACTATCTCACCTTACATGGAGGAAGTACACAGAAACTAATTTCTCAGCAATATTCACAAAATCTTTATTATAGGATATCCTTTTCTCAGCACAAATTCTTCACACACAAATTCTCTAACATGGTTACTTACAGGTACAAGGTAGTTACTGTATAGGGATAGACAGAAGAGGAAGGTTAATGGGGCAATTCAGCACGCTGTCACCTCCGTGGCAGGGCTCAATAGCTCCCCACTTTCTGTTCTGTCCTGGTCTGGTTTTTTTATAGTTTTTTTCTGAAAGATTAGCATAAAATCAAAAGTTATTTCTTTTCCTGCAGCTGGGTTTCTTAGTGATACTTTTTCTACACAGAATTGGCACATTTTTATTTTTCTCAAGGTACAAGTCAGCAGGAAACCATTATGTCACCTTCCCAAGGCCAGTGCCTAATGTAATCTTACTCCCTGGTTCCCCCTCATGTCTCTTTCTTGTTTCATTTTATGCTATCTGGTTTCATTAGCAGAGTACACCAAATCAGCAACATTTTGTATCACTCTCAGGATTTTCTCATGCTGTTGTCAGCAGCTCATTCTTCCTTCTGGACTAACAGTGGTCAAGGGTCCGAAGCAAGCCCATGGTCAGTATCTAGGCCTGCCTCACAGGCTTAGCTACAAAAGCCCTGTCCCACCTGTCCCAGCTCGGGTCCGATTCCCAACAGGCCCGAATCTCTGCCTGCTTATCTGACATTGCTGTCTGGATATCTTATCACGGTCTGAAACTGAACATGGCCAAAACTGAGCTCCTTATCTTTCCCCGTAAACCCACCTAACCCCACCTCCCTTCTCTATTTCTGTGGATAACTCTGCACTCCTCTGTTTCCTCAGTTTGCTACCTTGGGGTCATCTTTGACTCGACTCTCTCTTTCTCTGCACACATCCAACAGATAGCTAAAACCTGCCGCTTCTTTCTCTATAACATCAGCAAAATTCATACCTTCCTTTCTACACACACTAGTAAAACCCTTATCCACTCACTAGTCACCTCCTGTCTTGACTATTGTAACCTCCTCCTTGCTGGTCTCTCTCTGAATCATCTCTCTCCCCTTCAATCTGTTCAAAACTCGGCTGCACGGCTGATCTTCTGCCAGTGTCGCTATGCTCATGTCCCCCCCTCTTCTCAAGTCACTTCATTGGCTCCCTATTTGTTTCTGTATCCAGTTCAAACTTCTCCTACTGACCTACAAGTGGATTCATTCTGCAGCTCCTCACTATCTTTCCTCTCTTATCTCACTCTACAACCCCTCCTCGGGAACTCCGCTCCTCTGGCAGATCCCCTCTATCTGTGCCCTTCTCTGCCACTGCCAACTCCAGACTTCGTTCATTGCATCTTGCTGCTCCATATGCCTGGAACAAACCACCTGAGACTGTACATCAGGCTCCTTCTCTAGCCCTATTGAAATTCAGGCTAAACCATCTCTTTAAGGCTGCTTTTGGATCCTGATGTCCCTCATTCTCTTGTTCACTACTTCTGTGTATCTTGCCGTACTCTAGTCCCCAGATTTGCGATGTTCTTTCATCTTGATTAGATTGTAAGTTCTGATGAGCAGGGACTGCGTCTTACATCTATATGTACAGCTCTATTTTCCCCTTCTAGCACCATTCAAATGATTAGTAGTAATAATGGTATTTCCCAGCTAAGCAGCCAGCCATAGAATAGGAGTGGGGGAAGCAAATTGGTCAGTAAGAGTTGGACACGCGCAATCTGCGGCGCAGGTCCTGAAGCTTGTGGTTAGCATTACTGCCATCCCACTTGTGGGGCCCTGTATCCCACAACAATGTTTTTCAGATATCACCAATCACCAACAAATTACTCAGGACAAACTTCTGCTCAAATGCAAAGCTTCAGTTTGTCCTGAGTAATTTGTTGGTGATTGGTGATATCTGAAAAACATTGTTGTGGGATACAGGGCCCCACACACTGCAAGGAGCACCACCGCTGACTCTCATGGGAGACTAAGGCGTGATCTTTCCACTTTCAGCTAGTGTGGTCGCAATGCCAGCGAAGTCTCTGCATATTTCACAGTTACAGCAGGCTCCATGTTTCGCAGTGAAGCAGCTCTCAAGAAATCTCAACCGAGTGGTGGTTCTCACGCTGTCACCATTGACTTTTAGGACTGCCATCAGCAGCTCTGGGATTGAGTCCTGCCTCTTAGTGCTCACCGCATCTTCCATGCTACTTGCACCTAGGGATAGCAGCTGCTTTCCTCATTTCTATCTTAATAACAGTTTATTGACTTTTCTCCAGGAACTTGTCCAAATCATTTTTTAAACCCAGCTACACTGAGTGGAGGAGTGAAGGAGTAGCCTAGTGGTTAGAACACTGGCTTGCTAACCAAGCAACCAGGGTTCAATTCTCACTAGCACTCCTTGTGGCCTTGGGCAAGTCACTTAACCCTCCATTGCCTCAGAAGAAAGGCCTGGCAATCTACTTCTGGTGACACTGCCAAGAAAACCCAGGAGCTTCTGGGTCGCCAGGAGTCAGGACTGACTCAAAGGCACACATTGCATTGCACACTAACTGCTTTTATCAGCGCCTCCTTATTTGTCAGATTTATAAAAGAGCTGTGCAACCGTACAGGCAGAGATCGAGTGACGGCAGTATCCGTGGCAACAGCTGGCAGGAGAAGAGGCACAAAAAGTTAAGTGGTTGTAATTTTTGTAGACTTTTTTTGGGTTGATTTTGTTTGTTTTGATTACATTAACCAACACCATCACCATAACTAACAAACTGTTAACCATCTGCCTCATCTACAGGACACCAACCACCGATCCCAACAACTTATCAGCTATCCTGAACAGATTGATAACCACACCAAAAACTGGAAAAGACTTCCTACTATTAAGAGACTTTAACCTCCCATAGCTGCAACAGAACCACGCCCACTCCTTCACCCAAGCCATGAGAGCAATGGACCTAACACAACTCGTAAAGACCTCCACCCACGATAAAGGCAACACCCTAGATCAAATTTTTGTCAATGAAAATGCAACCCAGTCAGGCCTCTCACACTTCATTCATGCACACCCAGTACCATAGTCGGATCATAAACTCATCAGCTTCCCACAGAAAATCCGTAGCAAAAGCCACAACCAGCATCCAGCAATCAGAAGATTTAACCCTTTTAACAAGGACATTTTCATCCTTGACACCCTCCCACAAATTCTTGAAGACTCAACTGACCCCCAAGTCCTCATTGAAAACTGGAATAACTTCATAAGGAATGCAGACATTATGACCAGCACAGCCAACACCAACACATCCCCACACATGAAACAACCCAAAACTGAGTGGTACACATCAGCCCTCTGCAACTTGAAACAACAACTCCGAAAGCACGAACGGAAATGGCGTAGAACAAAAAGCAATGAACGCCTCTGACCGTTCCTTCATCCAATAGATTATTGTTCTGTTCTGAAAGCTTCTTTGATACCTCACATTGATTAATGCAATGCTATCTGCTTAGGCCTACTGAAACCAATGTTCCTACCCCTCCACTCAACTGCAAGGGCCATAAAAACCGAAACCCACAAAACACTGTAGAATCCCACTTGAATATTAGAAAATTCTTTTTGTCGGAAAGAGTTGGAGGAGAATGGCAAATCAATCCACTCCCCAAAACAACAATAGTCCTTTTATTCACCTGTTGTGTCTAAGATCAAATTACATTTAAAAGTCCATCACTTATCTTAATCCCTTATTTGATGTGTCGGTGGTACCGGCGTTTTTCAATGGTTGGAAGGAGTTATACAGCACTTGCTACAGGGGTTATGACGCCCTGAGTTGGAAACAGCTACACAGCACTCGATACAGGGGTTGTGGCACCCCGAAACGTGCATGTCGTGCATTTTTGTGCAGCTCTGTTGGTTTGTTCAGCATTAAGATAAGTGATGGACTTTTAAATGTAATTTGATCTTAGACACAACAGGTGAATAAAAGGACTATTGTTGTTTTGGGGAGTGGATTGATTTGCCATTCTCCTCCAACTCTGTCCGACAAAAATAATTTTCTAATATTCAAGTGGGATTCTACAGTGTTTTGTGGGTTTCGGTTATTGATGTGGATCACTGTTTTGGGGAATTTTGATTTGAGGGCCATAAAAACGGCAACAAGATTGGACCACATCACACCTATTAACCCTCCATTGCCTCAGGTACACATGTAGATTCTGAGCCCTTTGGGGATGAGGGAATGTATCCAGTATCTGTTTGTAGTGATTGTAAATTGCTATAATGCCCTTCAGCCTGGGCGGTATATCAAGAAATTGCATAAACATAAACATAAACCTATACTAAAGCAGCTCCACTGGCTCCCACTACAGAGCCATATTAAATACAAAACAATCATTCTAACACACAAAGCAATCTACTCTGACCCACCCACACACCTCCACACACTACTTCAGACCTCTCTACCGCACAAATCAAGACCTCCACGAGGAACACCCTCATCATCCCAAACAGCAAAACCAAATCCAGCCAGCAAGCATGCAACCGTGCCTTCCAGCCCTACACACCATCGGCATGGAACACCCTACTGGACCAACTAAGGAACATCACAGACCTCAGCACTTTCAGAAAACACCTGAAGACACAACTATTCACAAGCATTTCATCCCCACCACATAAAATCTCTGTGGAAGAAAAACACCAGAAAGATGACCTCTGTAAATAGTCTGCATCTATATATAGTTATGACCCAATGAGTTATCAACTGCATGTTGTACAGAGTTTAAATACCCACCTACTTTACTATTCTACCCATTATTATAATGTACCCTCACTTAAAGTTCACTGTAAAGCGCCTTGACCCGGTGAAAGGTGGTATATAAATACAGCTAAATAAATAAATAAAATGAAATTTTACATTCACTGGCAGCTGGTAAACATACAGCTTCACTGTCAGTAGATTTTCAAAGCTTTCACAGATCATATCAGGCTGCGTATCTGATACTATCTGCATAAGAAAGGAGCGGAGGGAGGGTGGGCTTAAGAACTCTCTGTTTAGTGGCAATATTTGATCACTAAATGGATAATATATACACTTAGGGCCCAATATTCAGCTCACAGTGGTCAGTGTTTGTACAGCACCCAGCTGCCACAGGCAAAAAGTGAATCTGGATATTTAGCACCACACGTCGGATATCCTCTGGTGCTGAATATCTGGTTTTAACACTGACCTCTGTTGCTATCTGGTTATCACTATCCAAACAACAAACCCATGTGTCCTAACTTTATGTGCTTATCTATCCGGTTAGCAGGCTGAAAATCACTGCTAACTGGATATTTATTTAATTTATTTATTTATTAACAATTCTTATATACCGCACTCTTAGACATCAGCGCGGTTTACATTGAACAGAAAACATCCGACAATTTACATATGTCTGGTCATTACATTGAACAGGAAGTATAACTTGGAGAAACAGGGTAACTAAATACAATGGTGGTTTATCTTATAAGGGATATCATGGTCAACTATATACATAGGATATGTACGGGAACTACCCCTGCTTGGCCCTTGGGCTTCCCTGGCATTGTATGGATTGTGCCAGGGTGGAGTTATTCGGTGGCACTGGCTGGTTAATGGCACTAAATATTGAACTCAGTGGGGTTTATCCTGTGAGCAGGTCCTGCTAACCAGATAAACCTTTTTTAATATCAGGCCGTCAGTTTAGGCCTACTAAATAGGAGTGGAGGAGTGGCCTAGCGATTACAGCATCGGGCTGAGACCCAGGAAAGCCGGGGTTCAGATCCTACTTACAGTCCTTCGGCCTTAGGCAACTCACGTAGCTCGTCATTACCTCAGGTACAATCTTAGATTGTAAGCAGTCTGGGTACAGGGAAACAGCTGCTGTGTCTGAATGTAGCTCACCTTGAACTACTACTGGAAAGGTGTGAACTAAAGGCAATTAAAAAAATAAATCAAACTGAGACACAGGGAGATAAAGTGACTCACCTAAGGTCACACAAAGTGTCAATGGCACGGCCGGATTAGAACTGAGGCACAGGGACATAGGACACCCCAAGGTTACCCAGTTAATGGAGAGCTTGCAGTAGTTTCTAAGAAGACTGAATGACGTAGAGTTGGTGCTGATGTGACGTTTCTCTGCTTCTCCTCCCAGTCTCCATCAGTGACATTGAGGCTGTACGTGAGGGCCACCAGTCTGAGGTGCTGCAGAGTATTGCAGATGAGTTTCCACCTGAACGATGCTTCACCATTGTCTTCTGTGGTCGACGGGGGAATCTGGACCTGGTTGCTAAATCTTCTGAGGAGAGACAGACATGGGTGCAAGGACTACGCAAACTTATTGAAACTGTGACCAACATGGACCAGAAAGAAAAAATGGACCAATATCCTTCCCCAAAATCTACATCCCCCCAACCCATCGGCAATGCACAAATGCAGTGAATAGAAGGCTTGAGACTGATACAGAGATATGAAGCCCTCAGTACAAGAGACCTTAAAAAAATACATACCCCAGTCCTCATAAGTGTTCCCTTAAGATAAGGGCATTAAAAAGAGAACTTGGCATTCCTACTAGCCTGATTATATTTGCTTTATGATGGGACTATGTGTGTGTGCGGCTGTGCGAAGTTGCACTGAGGTTATTCCTGCTGTACCTACTCTGTAGTGGGGTAGTGTGTGCATGACTCTGAAGCTGCACTGTTGCTACCTGTGCTGTGCCTCTTTTGTAGTGGGATAGTTGCTGCATTGTTGCTGTCTGTGTTGTACCTGCTCTGTAGTAGGACACTATGTGCATGACTCCGAAGCTACATTGCTGTTGCCTGTGCCGTTCCTGCTTTGTAGTGGGGTAGTGTGTGCATGACTCTGAAGCTGCACTGCTGCTCCTGCCTGTGCTGTGCCTGCTCTGTGATTGGTGGGGTGGGAGGGACTGGGGAAGGGAGGAATGTACAGTCATTGCTACTCCTTGAGTACCTACTTGTGGGGCTTCTGTTCTCTGAATGCTTATCTGCCTAATCAAAGTGTTAGCCTGGGCATCCCGTTGTCTCAAGTGGAAGAATATTTACTGCCGGTCCTCACCTGAAGGGAGTCCTCTCTCTGCAGGCTGAGACCTTTTAATATAGAAAATATAAACTCCTCATTCAACTCTTCACCAGTGCTACCAGATTCAATAATACCAATGAATGTCACAGCACAGCCTCAGAAACAACCATAGGCACTCAATTATTCTGGGTTAAGTGTGTGGTACTCCCAGACTCGTGCCGGTTTTTACATCAATGGCTGAATGTTGTATTAATCATGTTGCCAGTTCATGAGCGATAATATCAAGGTAATAATCAAAAAAATACTTAGCTCATGTTGAACCGTGGGACTGTGCCGAATATTTCACTTATTATTTATAAAACTTATTCTTTCTCTTTCTCTTTCTTTTTTTGTCCTTTGGTTTTTATATATAGAAAACTTTCTTCCACATGCAGTTGCTAATATAAACCGCGTCCCAACGCCAATTTCTTGAGGCGCCCATGCGTTTCGCCAAATGGGTTTTTCAAGGGACTATAGCATGAAGTGGATTATAATTCTGTGAATAAAGACATTAAAAAATGAATTGATCTGTGCAAAACAAATCGATCAAAACAGAGTATAATATCACATCCAAACGTACTATGACAACTGAAAGCAATTTGATGAAAGATTCAAAAAACCTGTGAGTGTGTGCGGCTCGGCAACTCGAAACTTGGTCTCCTACTGATGTACCTGAAGACTCAATAAACGCCGCGCATGCGAGTTCCCGACTGTAACGTCACAGTTTAAATGTCCTGGACTAGAGGGTTCTATTGGTTGATCAGATAATGCATGCTGACCAATCAATACTTTGGTTCAAGCCAGTTGGTTGCACCGTGGCCAATGTGTAAATCCATTTTTGTTCTTTGTAAAGAAGTCGCTGGTCAAGGGTTTTGCCTAAAGCAGGTCAGGACATCATTTCTATACACCAGCAGCGGAGCTGCGAAAAAGTGTGTTGGTGAGATAAGCAATGTTGTACCAGGGGAGCTTCCCTTCGGGCACAACGGAGCCGGCTAGCGTGTTCCTGCGTGCGAACCCGAAAACAGCGAATGGTCTTGCCAATGTACAACAGGGCACATGGACAGCTCACGGCATACACTACCCCGATAGAATCACAAGTGGTGGCTTGTCGTAGTTTATAAGTGACACCTTTATGGGTGAAACTTTGACATTCATGTGTGATCTCACAAATTATGCAACTCCCGCATTTTCTATGTCCTGGCTCTTGATGCATACTTGGAATTGGTAATGGAGCTCGTAACTGAGTGGGGCTCAAATATTCTTTCAAATTCCGACTTCTTTTCCACACGCAGCGGATCGATTTATTTTGTAAGCCTGGTACTGTAGCTAAGACATTCCCGTGTTTCCGGAGAATGCGTTGTATACTCGAGCTCACTGGCGAGTAAGCCGTGATGAAATTGACATGCTGAGCATCATCCTTGTGTGTTGCACGGTTCTTCGGAATCAAGAGCAAATCCCTATTACTGTAAAGCGCTTGCTGGTAAGCGCGGTGTATCACTGGAGAAGGGTAACCCCTTTGTAAAAAATTGTTCCTCAGTGTTTTGGATGCGGTCTTATAAGTCTTGAGGTTGGAACAATGGCAACATGATTAATACAACATTCAGCCATTGATGTAAAAACCGGCATGAGTCTGGGAGTACCACACACTTAACCCAGAATAATTGAGTGCCTATGGTTGTTTCTGAGGCTGTGCTGTGACATTCATTGGTATTATTGAATCTGGTAGCACTGGTGAAGAGTTGAATGAGGAGTTTATATTTTCTATATTAGTCATTCACAGAGATAACCCCCTTTTTTGTTTAGTGAGACCTTTTAATGATATAACATATGAATTATCCCAAGATGGTTGTAATCCATGAGCTTGTCTGATCACGTGCTTCTCTTCTTCAGGTTACACCTTTGGATCCTTCCTGTCATGCTCCAGTAAATGTTATTGCAGTCTGTGAAGGATCAGCATGGTCTAGTGCAATTCCTTAGTCTGTTGCAGAACATTTCTGCCCTGCGCCCTCTCCCGTTGCTCAGATGTCATGCCTATTGAACTAACGTCAGCTCATTTTTGGTGGTTTCCTTAACATGCTGTTCACATGGATCTGTGACTGGTTTCAAAAAGCCGATAAAAATAAGGACGGGCGAATGAACTTCAAGGAGGTCCAGGACCTGCTGAAAATGATGAATGTGGACATGAATGAGCTTCACGCCTACCGCCTTTTCCAGGTGTGAGCCAGTGAGTCCTAAAGCAATGGTCCCTGTGTTTTAGAGCCACAATAAGTTAACAAATGAGCCAGGAAAATTGCAAAGCTAGAACCTTTTCCCTTAAGCCAGATATGAGGTCTGTGAGTAGTGAGTTAGAGCAGGATTCTCAACGCAGTCCTCAGGAAACCCCTAGTCAGTCAGGTTTTCACGATAATCACAATGAATATGCCTGGGATAGATCTGCACTCACCGCTTCCACTGTATGGAAATCTGACTGGCTAGATGTGTCTCAAGAAATGGGTTGAGAACCCCTGACTTACAGGGAAGAGTGACTCTTAATACCAGGCTGGAGCACTGTCTCAGTACTGGATAAGAGAGGACATCATTCTCTAAAATCCATGATGAGACACCGGGTCAGTACTGGCTCAGAGGGAAGAGCATCCCTTAGCACTATGCTGGGACACTGAGGTTAGGAGAGTGCCGGCGCCTCTAATACCAGCTCAAGGGGGAGGAGTGCCCTTAACACCATGCTGGAGCACACGGTTAGTACTGGCTCAGAGGCAAGAGCATCCCTTAGCACTATGCTGGGACACTGAGGTTAGGAGAGTGCCGGCGCCTCTAATACCAGCTCAAGGGGAGGAGTGCCCTTAACACCATGCTGGAGCACACGGTTAGTACTGGCTCAGAGGGAAGAGCATCCCTTAGCACTATGCTGGGACACTGAGGTTAGGAGAGTGCCGGCGCCTCTAATACCAGCTCAAGGGGGAGGAGTGCCCTTAACACCATGCTGGAGCACACGGTTAGTACTGGCTCAGAGGCAAGAGCATCCCTTAGCACTATGCTGGGACACTGAGGTTAGGAGAGTGCCGGCGCCTCTAATACCAGCTCAAGGGGGAGGAGTGCCCTTAACACCATGCTGGAGCACACGGTTAGTACTGGCTCAGAGGGAAGAGCATCCCTTAGCACTATGCTGGGACACTGAGGTTAGGAGAGTGCCGGCGCCTCTAATACCAGCTCAAGGGGGAGGAGTGCCCTTAACACCATGCTGGAGCACACGGTTAGTACTGGCTCAGAGGCAAGAGCATCCCTTAGCACTATGCTGGGACACTGAGGTTAGGAGAGTGCCGGCGCCTCTAATACCAGCTCAAGGGGGAGGAGTGCCCTTAACACCATGCTGGAGCACACGGTTAGTACTGGCTCAGAGGGAAGAGCATCCCTTAGCACTATGCTGGGACACTGAGGTTAGGAGAGTGCCGGCGCCTCTAATACCAGCTCAAGGGGGAGGAGTGCCCTTAACACCATGCTGGAGCACACGGTTAGTACTGGCTCAGAGGGAAGAGCATCCCTTAGCACTATGCTGGGACACTGAGGTTAGGAGAGTGCCGGCGCCTCTAATACCAGCTCAAGGGGGAGGAGTGCCCTTAACACCATGCTGGAGCACACGGTTAGTACTGGCTCAGAGGCAAGAGCATCCCTTAGCACTATGCTGGGACACTGAGGTTAGGAGAGTGCCGGCGCCTCTAATACCAGCTCAAGGGGGAGGAGTGCCCTTAACACCATGCTGGAGCACACGGTTAGTACTGGCTCAGAGGGAAGAGCATCCCTTAGCACTATGCTGGGACACTGAGGTTAGGAGAGTGCCGGCGCCTCTAATACCAGCTCAAGGGGGAGGAGTGCCCTTAACACCATGCTGGAGCACACGGTTAGTACTGGCTCAGAGGGAAGAGCATCCCTTAGCACTATGCTGGGACACTGAGGTTAGGAGAGTGCCGGCACCTCTAATACCAGCTCAAGGGGGAGGAGTGCCCTTAACACCATGCTGGAGCACACGGTTAGTACTGGCTCAGAGGGAAGAGCATCCCTTAGCACTATGCTGGGACACTGAGGTTAGGAGAGTGCCGGCGCCTCTAATACCAGCTCAAGGGGGAGGAGTGCCCTTAACACCATGCTGGAGCACACGGTTAGTACTGGCTCAGAGGCAAGAGCATCCCTTAGCACTATGCTGGGACACTGAGGTTAGGAGAGTGCCGGCGCCTCTAATACCAGCTCAAGGGGGAGGAGTGCCCTTAACACCATGCTGGAGCACACGGTTAGTACTGGCTCAGAGGGAAGAGCATCCCTTAGCACTATGCTGTGACACTGAGGTTAGGAGAGTGCCGGCGCCTCTAATACCAGCTCAAGGGGGAGGAGTGCCCTTAACACCATGCTGGAGCACACGGTTAGTACTGGCTGAGAGGCAAAAGTGTTCTGATGTGTCACATGTGTTCCCCACATGCCCAGTTACTTTAGAAAGTACACAAATGATTGAGACCTAATAATTCTTTTTTTTAACAATATCAAGTCCTAATGCAAAAAAAAAAATGTTGGTGGACTATTTATATAATGGAAGCAACAATGCTGGAATACATCAAATGACCATTGGTTACCTACAGTACATTTGGAGCAAAAATATTTGGGACCTGATTCCCAAAGCAGCTTTAGCCTTTGATGAGAGGGGTAAGACCCTTAGTAGGACGTTTTGCCTGTTACAACTGTATGATGTGTGCTTTGACGTTAGAAAAGCAACAATGCTATCATGGTTTGCCCCAGTGGATGTTTTCTATAAAATATTGGACAAACTGTAATTCTGTTTTTGTTATATATATGGTTCAATGTCCATGCTCACTGACATGTGTGGGCCGCGCTAAAAGAGTAATTAAAATTTGCGTGATCGAACACTGGTCACATTTATAGACTAGAACGGTTTCAGCTCCAGTGGTCTTCCATCATTTGGAGAAACAGCATCGTTTTAGTGATTTGATATGGTGGGTTATTGACCATGTTGAAGTTTTCTGGAAGGGGGGGGGAGGGAGGTGATCGTAAAGCCAGATTAAACTATTTGGAACAGTGATGGATTTTTACTTTAAACCCTGTGGAGCCATTTGGTATGAATGCCCCGGTGGAGTGAAAGATGTTGATCTGAGCTTGACAGCGGATTGGATCATGTGTCTGCTCAACGGGTTTAAAAACAGCACTTTTGCCTACACTATTAAGTTTGGTTGGGAGGTAGAGCAAATGAAATGCTGCCTTGGAATAAGGATTTTTGATTGAAAACATGACACAAGACAAATTTTGAAATAAGGAGCCAATTCAGAAAGTTAAAATCTGACTGTTATTACTTCAATGTAGATAGTTATATATGTTTTAATGTAATTGAGCAAGTACCTGTTGTACCTCTCAAACGTGTTCTCTGTAAACCGCAATTGATCTTCGGAAATTGCGGTATATAAATCACTGTTAAATAAATAAATAAAATAAATTCAAAACATAGCATTAAGTCGTGTGCATGGATTGTGTGATTTTGAACTTATTTTAAAAGGGATTTGATGTACTATGCAACTATATTTTAGAAAAAGTAACAAATGAAGAAAATAAATATAAATTAATTGAAAGAAATCAGTTTACATGGTTTTTAAAAAAAAAATAATAAAATGGACTGATGTATGCCAGCATTCTTGCTTTCATGATATAAATAGTCTGACAAACATTTTTTGCATTAGGGCTTGAGATATATATATATATATATATTTTATTAGGACTCAATATTTTTTGTAGGCTTTTATTACAAGTCGATCCCTAGATTTGTGATTTGTTTATATTCAGATATGGTTACTTTACATGACTTATGTCATGGTATAAGAACATAAAAGCATAAGAGATGTCATACTGGATAAGCCTGTAGAGCAGAGGTACTCAAATCCAGTCCTGGAGGGCCGCAAACCAGTCAGGTTTTCGGGATATCCCTAATGAATATGCATGAGATAGATTTAAATACAATGGAGGCAGTGCATGCAAATATATATCATGCATATTCATTAGGGATATCCCGAAAACCTGACTGGTTTGCGGCCCTCCAGGACTGGATTTGAATACCTCTGCTGTAGAGCGTGTCTTGATGTTAGATGTATTGTCTGCCTTCAACACAGTTAACCCTGATTTGCTATTTTATGTATTATCAAGCTGGGTATTGGTAGTAAGAGTTAAACCATTCCAAAACCTCTCTTCAGCATATTCAGAATGTTAGGTTGGGGATAGCTGTTCTCAAACCTGGCCGCTTAAATGTGTGGTCCATCAGCGGTAGATATTGTCCCCATATTTGTTTAATTTGTACTTGGTGCCCTTATGTTTAGCCATGAGAATATTGTCACTTTGTTTTTGAATACTCTATATGCAAATTATGTTTAGGTTTTGATTCTATTACCACGAGGAGAGGTAGATACGGCAAACACAAAGTTGACATTGCTACAAAACTAGTTTTTGCAAGTCTAGTTTTAGATGAATGTATTGAAAATGGAAATGCATAGAGCCCTATATATTTAGTTCAGTTGAGGGATAAAACTGGATGGAATTTTAACTTAGTATGTCGGAAATAGAGAGTATGGATGGATTCTCAGTTATGGTTGAAGGAACAATGGGATAGGAGGTAATGTTCTGTTGTGGACTGGGAACTGGTTAAAAGATAGAAAAGGCATTGATAAGGCAGGCAAAGAGAGAATTTGAAAAAAAGCTTGTTGTGGAAGCAAAAATGCATAATAAAACCTTTTTCAAGTACATTCATAGAAAAAAACCTGTGAGAGAATCAGTTGGACCATTAGAAGAGTAAAAGGGGCACTAAGAGAGGACAAGGCCGTAGCGGACAGACTGAATGAATTCTTTGCTTCGCTCTTTACTGAAGAAGATATAGGGAACTTATCCATGACTGAAATGGTATTTAAAGGTGATGCATCAGAAGAATTGAAAAAAACATTGATAAACTGGGAAGATGCATTATAATTATTTGATAAACTAGAGTTGCAAATCACCTGGACCAGATGGTATACATCAGTTTAAAGAACTGATATATAAGATTGCAGACCTACTATTAGTAATCTGTGAACTATCATTAAAATCATCTGTAATACCTGAAGATTGGCGAATGACTAATGTAACGCCAATTTTTAAAAAGGGTTCCAGGGATGATCTGGAAAAACACAGACCGATAAGCCTGATGTCAGTACCGGGAAAAATGGTAGAAACCATTATAAAGAACAAAATTACTGAACATGTAGATAGTTTATGTTTATTGGTTTGATATACCGCCATTCAAATAATAACACAGCGGTTTACAGAAACAAAATTTACAAGAAAGGCCAATGGACTGGGAAAGGAAAAGAAGTTACAATGTGTGACAGGAAAACACTCAAGACATTTAAATACATGTAACCAAGGAGAAAAGGAGTGAGTAAAAGGGGGAAAAGGGTAGTTTCACACAAAAGGGGAAGGGAGGTCAAAAGCGGAGGAGAAAAGGTACGTTTTCAAATTTCTCTTGAAGGTGGAATAACTCTGTTCGAGTCTAAGGGAGGGTGGGCAGGGAGTTCCAAAGTGCAGGACTGATAAAAAAGAAAGCAGAGGAGCATGTAGATTGTAAGTGAGCACGTGATAGAGAGGGGAGGTGAAGGCGGTTGATGTGCAGCGACCGAAATGAATGAGTGGGAGTATGAAAGTGAATTAGATCTGCCTGGTACTGAGGGATGTGACTGTACAGGACTTGATGGACCAGTGTGAGGATCTTGTAGCGGATGCGAAATTGAAGGAGAAGCCAGTGAAGGTGAAGAAAGAGGGGAGAGACATGATCCCGGAGTAAGGAGTGAAAGATAAGGCATGCTGCAGTGTTCTGAATATGTTGCAGGTGATGTAGTTGTGAAAGAGGAAGCCCAACCAGAACCGATTTGCAGAAGTCGATGCATGACATAACTAGAGAAAGAAGAAGGGTGGTAAGAGCCTGGGGGTGAGAAATGGATGGATAGCTCGAATTTGGTGAAGGAAGAAAAAAAGAAGTCTTGGTAACGTGAGAGATGTGAGCCCGAAAAGAAAGGTCAGAATCAAAGAGAACACCTAGATAACAAAAATTAGAGACCAGGGGAATAGGTGAGTCAGAAAAGGAGGGAGTGACCAGCGGGGGAGGACTACCATAAGTGAACCAGATAGCAAGTGTTTTTGTTAAATTTAAGTGCAGACAGTTTGTAGTGAGCCAGTTAGCAACAGCAGAAAGACAGGAGTTGAGGGGGGCAAGATCAGGGTATAGAGGGGAAGTGTAGTGAAGAAGAACCAAATCGTCAGTGTAGTTGAAAGCAGAAATCCCAAACTGTTGAACCAAGAGTGCCAGTGGTGCCAGGAAAACATTGAAGAGAAGAGGTGCTAAGACAGATCCCTGAGGGACACCACAGGGCAGTGGAAAGGGGTCAGAAGAGATTGGTGGGGAAGATGATGAGATCACCGTACAGGAGCGAGAGGAAAGTAAAGAATGGAACCAGTGATGAACAGTGCTACAGAGGCCAGCCTCACGTAGACGAGAGAGAAGAAGAGAGTGGTCAACTAAGTCAAACGCTGCCGAAAGATCTAAGGATACCGCCACAGAGAAATCACCATGGTCGTAAGCCATGTGAAGTTCATTAAGAAAGCCCAGAAGAACAGTCTCCACACTGTGACCTTGCTGAAAACCTGACTGATGGGGGTGGAGAAAATGGGTGGAGTCAAGGTGATGTGACAGTTGTGCAAAGACCGTTTTCTCAAGTATTTTAGAAAGAAAAGAAAGATTGGAGACAGGGCGATAGTGAGCAGGAATCCGAGGATCAAGTGAGGGTTTCTTGAGGATTGGATAAGGGCATGCTTCCAGGAGTGAGGAAAGACACCTGTGGAAAGACTGGTATTAACCATATTGAGAATGGAGGGAATGAGAGCAAGGGAGGGAGTGAGTAGCCAAGAGGAAGGGATAGGGTCAAGTGGACAGAAAGTCTTATTGGAAGAAGATATCAGTCCCATGAGTTACGAGGTGGTGATGGAGTGGAAGGAGGCCCAGACATGCGAAAGCTGAGAAGCATGGGGAGGAGAGACAGGAGGAGGAGAAGAGATAGGTGGAGGACAGTGAGGCAGAGACACTCTGAGATCCAAAATCTTCTTATTAAAGAAAACTGCAAGTTGAGAAGAAGGAGGGAACAACGAAGGTGGAGCAGGATCAGAGTCTAACCAGAGGGACGTAAGGGACCTAAGGACTGTGTATAAGTGGTGAGTCTGGTTGGATGCAGAAGAAAGCGCTGTGGAAAAGTAAGTCTGCTTGGCCTTATGAATGTGCGATCGGTAATGAGCATGATCGGCTTTGAAATTGGACAGGGTGGTTGGGGAAGGTGATTTTCGCCAAAGGCCTTCTGCGTGTCTAAGTTGAGTGCGGAGAAGACGGAGACCATTGTGGAACCAAGGTTGTGAAGGGCGATGACTTATGGGATGTGGTTTGAGGAGAGCCAGGTGATCAAGGGCAAGAGAAAGACAGGAAGACCAGGTGGAGGCTTGTGAGTTCAGGGAAAGAGAGGAGAAGTCTGAAGGCAAGAGATCTTCTGCGGATGGGAAATTCTGGAGAGTAAGGGTGGTAATGCGATGGGAGAGACGCTGAGCAGTAGGAGAGGGTGGATGGGGAACCTGCGGAGGGGGCATAGACTGAGACGAAGAGGGTAAACAGTTGAAAGTCAGGCAGTAGTGATCTGTCCAAGGGAGAGGGGTGACACGGAGAGACTGTATGTGAAAGGGGAGAGAAACTGGAGAGAGGAGGAGGTCAAGGGTATG
Source organism: Ichthyophis bannanicus (assembly GCA_033557465.1). Classification (NCBI taxonomy): domain Eukaryota; kingdom Metazoa; phylum Chordata; class Amphibia; order Gymnophiona; family Ichthyophiidae; genus Ichthyophis; species Ichthyophis bannanicus. Next base: position 799,781,868 of record CM066036.1, read on the forward strand.
GCCTGCTGAATGGGTAGGAAAGGTAACATGCTGAAATAGAGAGAGATCCTGAAGAAGTGATACAAAAGAGTGATCCGTAGAAGAAGAAGGAGAGTCCAGATGTAGATTAAAGTCCCCTGCAATGAGTAATCGGGGAAAGACTAATGATATGTCTGAAATCGACAGTAGGAGGGAGTCCCAGAGATCAGAGCGTAGTGCAGGAGGGGAGTAAACAAGAAGAATATGCAGAGGAGAAGAGGTATGAAGGTGAAGCAGAAGAGATTCAGGATAATGTAGAGTGGGGGATGAGACTTGTGAGAAAGGAATGGAAGAATGAAGAATAGCAGCCACTCCACCACCCACATGACCTGTGCAGGGGACAGAGACAGCAGTATACCCAGGAGGGAGGTAGCGTGCCAAAAGAGCCTTCCCCTTTCTTCAACCAGGTTTCTATAAGAAGAAAAAGGTCAAGGGACTCACGGACAACAAGGTCAGAGATCAGGAGGATTTTGGACCTTAGAGACCGGCAATTAAGAAGGCCTAGTTTAAGAGGGGGGGGGGAACAGTAGCTTGGAGTGGAGAGGAATAATGAGGAGAAGGGGATAGACATGGGAGAAGGTTTGCAGAACAGCGGGAGAGAGATACGTGAGGCTGGGAGTGAAGAGCTGCAGAGGCAGGATGATTGCCCCAAAATACTAGGAAAGGGTGCACAGAAGGAGCGTTAGAGACTGGGGCTAGCATTGCCAAAACTGCGGGTAAGTTGTCAAAGGAACTTACCTGGAAAGGTGTGAGTAAGGCCTGGTTGCAGAAGAGGAGAGGAGTGAGCCACAGGGGGAGTCTGTACAAGGAGAGGAATGTCCCCAGGCTAACGATATTGCCTGCCCCAGTGGAGACACCCCAAGGCGTGCACCTAAGGAGCACGGCGTGCTCCTTAGGTGCGCTCCTTTGGCGTGCACCCCTGTCGCGCGCCACTGCGACGAGCGCCACCGGCGCTGGTCTTTTAAAGGTGCAGTGAGTACCTTGATGAGCACGGCAGCGGTCACTTCCTGTGAGGTCAGAGGCAATACTGTGGTGGCTAAGAGGAGCCTGTCAAGACATAAGGGAGACAACGATAATAGTGGCAACAGTAAATAGGCACAGTAAGGAGGCATAGGAGACAGTAGGTCTGGCGCCGACGGCGCTGGTCTTTTAAAGGTGCAGTGAGTACCTTGATGAGTGCGGCCGCGTTAGGTAATACTGTGGTGGCTAAGAGGAGCCTGTCAAGACACAAGGGAGACAATAATAATAGTGGCAACAGTAAATAAGCACAGTAAGGAGGCATGGTCATAGTTTAATGAGAGGAAGCCAACATGGCTTTAACCAAGGAAGAACTTGTCTTATTAATGTGTTATAATTTTATGAAGGTGTGAATAAACAGACAAAGATGAGCCAGTTGATATAGTGTATCTGGATTTTCAAAAAGCCTTTGACAAGGTCCCTCATGAGACACTCTTGGCGAAATTAAAAAGTCATGGTGTAAGAGGCAGTGTACTATTGTGGATCAGGAAATGGTTAAAAGATAGAAAGCAGAGGGTAGGGTTAAATGGCCAATTTTCCCAATGGAGAAAGGAGAATAGTGGAGTACCCCAGGGATCTGTGCTGGGTCCTCTGCTTTTTACATATTTGTAAATGACCTGGAAATGGGAATAATGAGTGAGGTAATCAAATTTGCACATGATACAAAATCATTCAAAGTTGTTAAAACGCAAGAGGATTGTGAAAAATTGCAAGAGGATCTGGATAAATTGGAAGACTGAATGTTCAAATGGCAGATGAAATTTAATGTGGACAAGTGCAAAGTTATGCACCTAGGAAAGAACAACCCACACTATGGTTACATGATGCAAGGTTCCACATTAGGAACCACCATCCAGGAAAAAGATTTAGGCGTCATCATAGATAACATGTTAAAATCCTCCGCCCAGTGTGCAGCGGCGGCCAAGAGAGCAAATAGAATGCTAGGAATCAAAAGGAAAGGAATGGAGAATAAAACAAAGGATATTATAATGCCTCTATATCGTTCCATGGTGAGACCGCACCTTGAATATTGTGTGCAATTCTGGTCACCGTATCTTAAAAAGGATATAGCAAAGTTAGAAAAGGTACAGAGAAAATCCACCAAAATGGTTAAGGGAATGGAAGGATACCCCTATGAGGAGAGGCTTAAAAGTTTAGGGCTCTTCAACTGGAAAAGAGACGGCTGAGGGGAGATATGATAGAGGTCTATAAATTAATGAATGGAGTGAAACGGGTAAACGTAGATCAATTGTTTATGCCATCAAAAAGTAGAAAGACTAGGGGGCATGCAATGAAGCTACAGTGTAACCCATTTAAGACTAATAGAGAAAACATTTTTTCATTCGACGTGCAATCAAATTCTGAAATTTGTTACCAGAGGATGTAGTAAAAGCTGTTAGTGTAGCTGGGTTTAAAAATGGTTTGGACAAGTTCCTAGAGAAAAGGTCCATAGACCTTTATTACAGAGGACCCGGGAAATCCACTGCTTGCCCCAATACAAGCATTGTGGAACCTGTTTGTCTTTTTGGAAAACTGCTAGGTACTTGTGACCTGGATTGGCCACTGTTGGAAACAGGATACTGGGCTTGATGGACCTTGGTCTGACCCAGTATGGCGTATCTTATTTTCATCTCGATAACAACAAACATTCTCCATTACCAGGCATATTGTGAACTAATGCAAAACTCTACTTTGACCACCGGAGCTGTGCGCAGGAGCCCCTCCTCCCTCCTATTGCCTGCCAATGAGATGCCATGAAGAACGGCTTAAACCGCCGCTTCGGGAGCGCGCCGGAGAACAGCTTTGACCACCGGAGCTGTGCGCAGGAGCCCCTCCTCCCTCCTATTGCCTGCCAATGAGATGCCATGAAGAACGGCTTAAACCGCCGCTTCGGGAGCACGCCCGTGCCTGGCGGCCCTTTGGCGTGGCCCTTAGGCGTTGGTCCTTGGCGTTTGTCCCGATGTTATCATTGAAGATCTGGCCTGGATTGTCATATGCATATATTATGGTAACCTGCTGTTCCCTTTCTTCTCTTTGTCTTAACCTTTTGACTGTTTCTGTCCTCTACTCTGTCCTATTTTACAAATGGCGTTCCTTTCTTATTTCCTCAGATGATATATTATTGTAAACCGCTCTGATGCCTCGGCCTGAGCGGTATATCAAGTGATTAAACTTAACTTAACTTACAATAAATTCAATGAGGATCTATAGAGCAAATTTACCATACCATACCAGCCCCATCTTCCAAACTCACATAAGGAGCCTACCCAAAAAAAGCATCACTGTAAATACCGCACCGGGCCCTGGAACATCCAAACACTTATTTGAAAAGCTGAACAATTCAGATTACTACAATACAGTTCCTTACGTAAAAACTCCATGTTAGCAGATCACCTGACCTTGGTCACACACTCAGAACACAGACCTTCACCAAGTACAGAATAAGCGACCATAACCTAAAAATAAACATATGTAGATTAAAATTAAACTGCAACCCCAAGAAGCCAGATTCTGCATTTGGTATAAAATATAAAGATAGCACCAAGTCCGATCACTAAATTCTCTTCTACCATGTTATTCTTTGATCATACTGGTCCCAATCTGAGGTTTCTGCTTTCCTCCACCTCCCAATGCCCCCCCCCTGTCTACTTCCCCCTGGGGCAGCTTGAGGGTGATGCAGCGCCATATGCGGAGACTCATTGTGGCATCATTTGCATAAATTTAGTATACTTTATTTTAAAATGTATATGCCACCCATCTAAAATCCTAGGTGGCTTCCAAACATACATGCAATTTAGTAAAACAAATGTATAAAACAAGCATAATAATAAACATTAAATTTAATTAATGAAAAGCCACTTACACAGCCCTCCCCCCACCCCCAAATCAAACCATTATAAGTATCTGCATGTCAGATTTATTTTGCTATGATCAGACTATTAATGAGGAGGGAAGATATAAAATGAGAAAAACTAATCCTGATAGCCATGAATTCAAAGGCTGGATTGTATTGTGCTAGAGCTGGAAAAGTCCGGAAATCAGAAGCAGCTGAAGTATCAGCTACTAAACAAAATTAAACGGAGACGTTCCCTTTACATTTGAAATTTCCTTGAATCTGAACAGACAAAATATTTTAAATTTCGGTATGGCAGCATAAAGAATGCAAAACTACAAATCTCAAAGATAGTCCATATTCCAGTAGCTCCCAACTAATACCCTACAGTTGACTGCACCAAGAACCCAGCGTACAGGACCCATAGAGCAAATCTACTATTCCATAACAGCACTAACTTCTGAAACTCACACAACAAGGAGCGTACACAGAAAAGGGCAGCACCATAAATATTGCAATGGGCCCTAGAACATCCATATTCCTATTAAGAAAACTGAACAAGCTGGATTACTACAGATCCCTACATAGAAACACCATGCTAACAGAACACGTAGCCTCAGTCACTCATGCAAAAAAGAAATAGATCTTCACCAAGTAAGGAATATATTAATACAAACTAAAACCAGATATATATAGACAAAAAATGTTTTTACCCGTTACTCTTACATTTACAGGATTTCTTTCCCAAAATTATACTTTAGAAACATAGAAACATGATGGCAGAAAAAGACCACATGGCCTATCTAGTCTGCCCTTCCATATCAACCACTACAACATTCCCCTTTTTTCCTTTAAAGATCCTCTGTGTTTCTCCCATGCTTTTTTGAATTCAGATAGTGTCCTCATCTACCACCTCCACTGGGACACCATTCCACGCATCTACCACTCTTTCTGTAAAGAAATATTGCCGCATATTATTTATTTACATTCTCTTATATACTGCGCTATTCTGCATCAGCGCGGTTTACATTGAACAAACTGAAATTACATTGAACAGGGTATTATAACTTGGAGAAAACTATTTTACAGGGAACATGGGCTATGGAGGGTTAAGTGGCTTGCCCAAGACCACAAGGAGCACCTGTGGGACTAGAAACCCCAGTCCTTCCAGCCCAAGGTTGCTGTCCTCTAGTGGGATTTGAACCCCCGACCTTCCGGCCTGAAGTACCTTGCCCCAACCACTAGGCTACTCCTCCACTCCATTACTCTTGAGTCTATCCCATTTCACCCTCATCCCATGTCCCCTCATAGCAGAGCTTGCTGTTAATCGAAAGAGGCTCTCCTGCTGTGTATTTATGCCACGGAGGTATTTAAATGTCTCTATCATATCACCTCTATCCCGCCTTTCCTCTAAGGTGTACATATTAAGATCCTTAAGTCTGTCCTCATATGCTTTATAATGAAGACCACTATCCATTTTAGTAGCCACCCTCTGAACCGACTTAAACTTGTTTATATCCTCTTGAAGGTGCGGTCTCCAGAATTGCACACTATACTCCAAATGAGGTCGCACCAAAGACTTATACAGAGGCATTATCACCTCCTTTTCTTCTGCTGGCTATTCCTCTCCCTATGCACCCAAGCATCCATCTAGCTTTTGCCGTTGCCTTTTCTGCCTGTTTAGCTACTTTAAGATCATCAGACACAACCACGCCTAGGTCCCGCTCTTCTTTTGTGGACAGAAATACTTCACCCCCTATACTATATCGCTCCCTTGGATTACTGCAGCCCAAATGCATGGCCTTGCATTTTTTAACATTAAATGTCAGTTGCCAAATTCTAGACCATTCTTCAAGTTTAGCTAGATCCCTCCTCATGTTAACTACATCTTCCTGGATGTCTGCTCTATTGCAGATTTTGGTATCATCCACAAAGAGGCAAAACTTACCTGATAGCCTTTCCACAATATCACTAACAAAGATGTTAAAAAGAATTAGAGCAAAGACAAATCCCTGGGGAACACCACTGGTAACCTCCTTCTTCTCAGAGTGAGCTCTATTTACCTGTTCCTTAGGCTGCCTCCCACTCAAAAAATTTCGAACCCAATCAGTAATTTTAGGGTCCATCCCGAGGGTGCTCAGTTTGTTTATAAATTGCCTGTACAGAACGGTGTCAAAGGCTTTACTGAAATCAAAATCTAGGGCTCTCCCTCGGTCCAACTCCCTGGTCACCCAAAGAAATCAATTGGATTTGTCTGACAAGTCCTGTCTCTGGTGAATCCATGCTGCCTCAGATCCGGTAATCTGTTGGACTCCAGAAACCTCACTATTTTCTCTTTCAGCAGCGCTTCCAATAATTTACTCACCACAGGTTAAATAACCGGCCTATAGTTTTCAACCACATCCTTACTTCCACTTTTGTGTAAAGGGACCACATGAGCCTCTATCCAGTCCTTTGGCACCACTCCCGACTCCAACAAGGCATTGAAAAGGTCAGTCAGTGGAGCTGCTAGAACATCCCCAAGTTCACTCAGTATCCCATCTGGTTCCATTGCTGTGTCTACTTTAAGTTTAGCTAGTTCCTCCTGTTTGTGGATGTTTTCTGAGGTCTTGTTCCCGGTTCTTCATCTGTGAACACAGAACAGAAATATTTGTTAAGCAATTTCGCTTTATCCTCATCAGCTTCTATATATTCCTCCCCTTTACCATTGAGTCTGACAATACCACTTTTGACCTTCCTCTTCTCACTAACATATCTGAAAAATGTCTTATCTCTGCATTTTATTGTATTGGCTATTTCTTCTTCTTTTTGTACCTTTGCTTTCCTGACTACTTTGCTAGCTTTTCTAAGGGTTTCCAAATATAGATGCTTGTCTTCCTCTTTCTGTTATTTCTTGTAAATCATAAGGCCTCTCTGTTTTTCTTCAATTTTTCAGTTACTTCTTTTGAAAACCATAACAGTCACCTTTTCTTTTTACCTTTATTTACCATTTTAACAAACAGGTCAGTTGCCCTTAAAATATCCACTTTCAGTTTTGCCCACTGTTTTTCTACATCCCCTAGCTGTTCCCATCCTGCTAACAACTCCCTGAGGTATTGGCCCATCTTGGCAAAGTTAGTTTTCCTAAAGTCTAAGACCATTGCTGTTGAATGGATTTTATCAGCCTTAGTCCTAATACTGAACCACACCATCTGGTGATCACTCGATGCAAAATGATCTCCCACTATAACATCAGAAACACTTTCACCATTGGTAAGCACTAAGTGGAAGATTGCCAATGTAACGCCAATTTTTAAAAAGGGTTCCAAGGGTAATCCAGGAAATTACAGACCGGTGAGCCTGACATCAGTACCGGGGAAAATGGTAGAAACCATCATAAATAACAAAATTACACAGCATGTAGATAGTCATGGCCTAATGGGAGACAGCCAACATGGCTTTAGACAAGGAAGATCTTGTCTTACTAATCTGATATGTTTTTTTGAAGGTGTGAATAAACAGGTAGACAAAGGTGAGTTGGTTGATATAGTGTATCTGGACTTTCAGAAAGCCTTTGACAAGGTCCCTCATCAGAGACTTTTGGCAAAACTAAAAAGTCATTGGATAGGAGGCAGTGTACTATTGTGGATCGGGAACTGGTTAAAAGATAGAAAGCAGAGGGTAGGGCCAAATGGCCAATTTTCACCATGGAAAAAGGTGAATAGTGGATTACCCCAGGGATATGTACTGGGTCCGCTACTTTTTGACATATTCATAAATGACCTGGAAAAGGGAATAACTAGTGAGGTTATCAAATTTGCAGACGACACAAAGCTGTTTAAAGTTGTTAAAACCCAAGAGGACTGTGGAAAACTGCAGGAGGATCTGGATAAAGTGGAAGACTGGGCATCCGAATGGCAGATGAAATTTAATGTGGACAAGTGCAAAGTTATGCACCTAGGAAAGAACAACCCACACTATGGTTACACAATGCAAGGTTCCACATTGGGAACCACCACCCAGGAAAAAGATTTAGGAGTCATCGTGGATAACATGTTAAAACCTTCCGCCCAGTGTGCAGCAGCGGCCAAGAAAGCAAATAGAATGCTAGGTATCATAAGGAAAGGAATGGAAAATAAAACAAAGGATATTATAATGCCTCTGTATCGTTCCATGGTACGACCGCACCTTGAATATTGTGTGCAATTCTGGTCGCCGTACCTTAAAAAGGATATAGCGTTATTAGAAAAGGTACAGAGAAGAGCCACCAAAATGGTAAAGGGGATGGAAGGCTACTCCTATGAAGAGAGGCTACAAAGGTTAGGGCTCTTCAACCTGGAAAAGAGACGGCTGAGGGGAGATATGACAGAGGTCTATAAATTAATGAATGGAGTGGAACAGGTAAACGTAGATCGATTGTTTACGCTATCAGAATATAGAAAGACTAGGGGACATGTAATGAAGCTATAGGGTAAACTATTTAAGACAAATAAGAGAAAATATTTTTTCACTCAACGTGTAATCAAACTCTGGAATTTGTTACCGGAGGATGTAGTAAGAGCTGTTAGTGTAGCTGGGTTTAAAAAAGGTTTGGATAAGTTCCTGGTGGAAAGGTCCATAAACCATTATTAAATAGAGAGCCAGGATATCAATGCTTGACCCAATATAAGCGTTGTGGAACCTGTGTCTCTTGGGGATACTGCTAGGTACGTATGACCTAGATTGGCCACTATTGGAAACAGGATACTGGGCTTGATGGACCTTGGTCTGACCCAGTATGGCATATCTTATGTTCTTAATTCAGTATGGCCCCTTCACGTGTGGGTTCTGTTACCAGTTGCCTGAACCGTTCTCCATGAAGAGAATCCAGGATCTCCTTACTTCTAGATGACACCTCAGCAGGGATGTGCCAATGAACATCTGGCATATTGAAATCCTCTTTCAGTGGCACATCCCCTTTCATGGCAATGCTGCGTATGTCTTCAATTAACTCTCCGTCCACCTCTTCTCCCTATGAGGAAGGTCTGTATACCACGCCAATGCAAATATATTTCTCTTTCTCTCTTTCTATTTTAACCCATAGTGCTTCCTCTCTCCCTTTTAAGCTCTGTATGTCAATAGCTTTAATATTATTTTTTACATATAGTGCCACTCCTTCTCCCCTTCTTCCTACCCTGTCCTTTCTGAAGAAAGTATAGCTTGGTATAGTTACATCCCAGTCATGGTTGTCCGTGAACCATGTCTCTGTTATTGCCACTAAATCCAAGTCAGCCTCTCCCATTAAAGCCTCAACATCTGGGATCTTATTTCCCATGCTATGGGCATTTATACACACTGCTTTTCATATGTTGCCCCTTTTACCCATTTCTATGAAAGTATTTAATGTTTCCTTACCTGGGGGCTTTCACTTACCTGGGGGCTTTCTTTACCCATCCCCAATGAATCTAGTTTATAACCCTCTTCAGTAGATTAGCCAGTCTACTACTGAAGATGTGTCGACCTTTCTTGGACAGATGGACGCATCTCTGCTCTGCAACCCTTGGAACAGCATCCCATGGTCCACGAAACCAAAACGTTCTTGATGACACCATCCACACAGCCATGCATTTATCTCCAGGATGTGAGCTTTTCTGCTTTGGCCTTTACCCTCAACAGGGAGGACTGAAGAGAACACCACTTGTGTCCCTATCTGCTTCACCCTCTATCCCAGAGCCATGAAGTCATTTTTGATATGCTTAGAGGGATACCTGGCAGTATCATTTATGCCGACATGGACTTGATGAGTCTTGGCAAACTCTCCGCAACATCTTGGATTTTGGCACCTGGCAGACAGCATACCTCTCTGAACATCAAGTCTGGTCGGCAGATGGACGCCTCAGTACCCCTCAGAAGACAGTCACCAACCATCACTATCCTTCGGTTCCTTGTGGTCACTGATTCTCCAACTTTGGGGTGCTCGAGCTCTGGTTCTTCCCTTTCCAGGGATGCTTTCACCTCCCAGGACTACATAATGGTTCTTCAGTTCAAGGGCTGGAAGAGTTGGATTGGTGATTCTTCAGACCCTGGTGACTTGTGTCCAACCTTCAACATTCTGTAGGCTCTCATTTTCTCCTTTGCTGGAAGCTTGGATGTTTCAAGAAGCATCTCATCAATGTACTTCTCATTCTCTTGAATGCTCCTCAGCCTCACCACCTCTTCTCTGAGCTCCTCTACTTGTTTCCTAAGAGCTTCAGCATGCAGGCATCTGCACATGAAACCGATCCTTTAACTGGCATTGGGATCTCTGTCTGGTCAGAGGCAAAAGCTGTAACGTGGGCAACAGCTTTGGCAATACGATTTTTCCCAGCCATTTTTCAGTTGGTGGAGCTTGGGTACCTGAAGAAGCAAAAGAAAGAGAGACCTAACAAAGTACCAGCCGGTTTCCCAGCTGTCCTTTCAGAGAAAAAACAGTTAACCTCTTTTAAGTGTGTTCTAAATGTGCTGTTCCAAGTCCCTGTGAGTAGCTAATTGGGGAAGAGCCCTATAAAACAAGATAGCTCACATGGGGTGGGTAGGAGTTGGGGGGGGGGGGTAGGGAGGGAACTAACACCTGATGAGATGTCAGCAGCTTCAAAGAACTGAGAAAGATACTAAAAACAGAGTTTTAAACCTACACCACTAAAGAAAATATTTCCCCTTATGAACTAAATCACCAAAAAGAATGTAACTTTATTTTAAAAATGTACCATAGTAACATAGTAAATAACGGCAGATAAAGACCAGTATGGTCCATCTAGTCTGGCCAGCAAGGTGGCAAGTGTAGGTGCACATGTCGCTCCATGCAGGTCACCTATCCCCATGTCTTTGTTTAGGGGTGAACCCACCATTCCGTGTAGGACACCCCTGTTTGTTGAGAAATTAGATAGTTAAGTTTATTTTGATTTTATCCTGTTGCTATAGAGGGATCCACTGTGTCTGTCCCATGCCATTTTGAATTCTGTCACTGTTAGGGTTGCCAACTGGCCGGTTTTCAGCCGGCCTGGTCGGTTTTTCCACGGCCAGGCCGGCTGCCGGCGCAGAGGCAAAACCGGCCCTTTAAAAGCCGGTTTTTTTGCTCTGGCCGCAAGATCGGGAGCGGCCTGAGCAAAAAAACCGGCTTTTCTCCGCTTCAGAGGGAGCCGGGGAAGCCCGCGCGAGGCCCCGGCTCCCTCTGAACAGCCACCAGCGTGAACAGCCTTTACCTTCACGCTGGCGGCTGTTCCTGTGAAGCCGCGAATGCTGGGAAAGGTTAAAGGTTGCCCTTTAACCTTTCCCAGCATTCGCGGCTTCACAGGAACAGACGCCAGCGTGAAGGTAAAGGCTCTTCACGCTGGTGGCTGTTCAGAGGGAGCCGGGGCCTCGCGCGGGCTTCCCCGGCTCCCTCTGAAGCCTCAGACAGCCGCGATGCTGGTCCGGGGAGGGGGGGGGGCAAGGACTGCATGGGCTGTGATGGGGGGACCTGGACTGGAAAAGGGCTAAGGGGGGGGGGGACTTGGACTGGAAAAGGGCTAAGGGGGGGGGGACTTGGACTGGAAAAAGGCTAAGGGGGGGGGACTTGGACTTGGACTGGAAAAGGGCTAAGGGGGGGGGACTTGGACTGGAAAAGGGCTAAAGGGGGGGACTTGGACTGGAAAAGGGCTAAAGGGGGGACTTGGACTGGAAAAGGGCTAAGGGGGGGGGACATGGACTGGAAATGGGTTGTGATGGGGGTGGAGGGGACCTGGACAGGAAAAGGGCTATGGGGGGGGGACGTGGACTGGAAAATGGCTGTGATGGGGGTGGGACCTGGAATGTAAAAGGGATATGGGGGGGGGGACATGTACTGGAAATGGGTTGTGATGGGGGTGGAGGGGACCTGGACTGGAAAAGGGCTATGGGGGGGGGGGAACTTGGACTGGAAATGGGCTATGGTGGAGGAAGGGGGATCATGGACTGGAAATAGGCTGTGATTAGGGGGGCTAGGACTGCAAATGGGCTGTGATGGTGCGGGGGGACTCGGACTGCAAATGGGCTGTGATGGTGCGGGGGGACTCGGACTGCAAATGGGATGTGATGGTGGGGGGGCCTAGGACTGGAAATAGGCTGTGATGGGGGACTTGGACTGGAAATGGGCTGTGATTGGGGGGGGGGGAGCTAGGACTGGAAATGGCCTGTGATGTGAGGGCTAGCACTGGAAATGGGCTGATGAAGAGCTGGAATAGGACTGGAAATGGGCTGATGTGGGGCATGGGAGAATGGGACTAGAAGGGAGTGGATGCTGGGTGGGTCTAGAACTATAAGGGAACTGATTTGGGGGGAGGACTAGAATGGATGGGGAATGAGAATAGAGAGGGGAAAAAATATTTTGTGTGGAAGAAAAGTCTATGATGGGCCGGTATTGGGAGAGTAAGAGGGGCTTGAGAATGGAAGGGTGAAATTTAAACGGATAATAAAGGAATAAGGAAAGAATTGGGGGAAAGAGCAAAAGGGAAACAATCAGTATGTTAAAGCAGAAATAGAGAGAGAATGGAAAACATCTGAAAGAGAAGAAAGGACAAATGGATAGCTCGCAGAAGACACGAAGAAACCAGAAGAAAGTGACTGGAGCAATTGCAACTGAAAAATAAAACGCCCAAACAGAAGGTAGAAAAATACTTTTTATTTTGAATTTATTAACTGGAATATGTCTGGTCTGGGAAGTGTGTATTGCTAACATCTTTGCGTTTTTGTTTAGTGCAAGAGGAAGTTACTTTATAGTTTTATTTCTCTCCAGTGTTGTACATTTCATGTTTGGATTTTGGGGTTCCCAGTTTAATTATTATCTGACCAAGGAAGTTAGCCTACACGTATCCTCGGTAATTTTTGTGGGTGGGGCTGGGGGCGGGGCAGGGGTGGGACTAGGGGCGGAGAATGGGTGGAGCATGGCGAGCCACAGGTGTCGGGTTTTTCTCGGTGAAAAAGTTGGCAACCCTAGTCACTGTGTTTGCCCCCACCACTTCCATCGGGAGGGCATTCCAAGCATCCACCAACCATCCACCAACCTTTCAGTGACAAAGTATTTCCTGACATTGCCTTTCAATTTACCCCCTTGCAGCTTCATGTTATGCCCTCTAGTTTTACAGCTTCCCTGTCTTTGGAAGAGGTTTGTTCATTATTTCTCTTTAAGTATTTAAAGGTCTGAATCTTATCTCCCCTGTCTCTCCTCTCCTCCAGAGTGTACATATTTAGGTCTTCAAGTCTCTTCTCATAAGGCTTCAGATACAGGCTCCAAATCATTTTGGTCACCTTCTTCTGAACCATTTCCAATCTTTTTACAACCTTTGCGAGATATGGTCTCCAAAACTGAACACAATATTCCAAGTGAGGCCTCACCAGTGACTTATACAGTGGCATTAGTACCTCTTCCTTTCTGCTGGTGATTCCTCTTTGTATGCAACCAAACATCCTCCTGGCTTTTGCCACTGCCTTGCTGCACTGTTTTGCCATCTTGAGATCCTCAGAAATAATCACACCAAGGTCTTTCTTCTGGTCTGTGCACACCAACCTCTCACCCCCTATTGCATACATTTCCCTTGGATTTCTGCTTCCCAAGTGCATGACCCTGCATTTTTTCACATTAAATCTTAACTGCCAAGCATTAGACCATTCTTCCAGCTTTTGTAGATCTTTTCTCATGTTATCCACTCCCTCAGGAGTCATCTGCAAAAAGACAAACTTTTCCATTCAGTCCTTCAGCAATATTACTTACAAATACATTGAACAGTGCCGATCCCAGGACTGAACCCTGGGGCACCCCGCTAATCACCCTCCTTTCATCCGAGTGAGCTCCACTTACCATCACCTTCTGACGTCTGTCAGTCAACCAATTTCAGATCCAGTTTATCACCTTGGGACCCATACCAAACTCTTGAGTTTATTGATAAGCCTCCTATGAGGAACAGTACCAAAACCCTTTAAAGAGCTCTCAGGCAGAGAGCTAGTAATTAAAAGCCACACTCTCTTACCTTTGCTTACGCCACACACTCTTACCTTGGCTTACTCCAAAGTGAGGTGAGAGGAAAAACTCTCACACACGGGCATCTGTATTGTCTGCAGAAATGAACATAATTGTTCAGCGCAAGTAGCATGAGTGCACCTAATGCCACATCAGTGGGTGGGCTTAGTTGCATCGGCAGCTGTTTTGCCATGTTAAAATAAATAAATAAATGTTAACTGTCTCCCTACAGTTAGCCTACGGCCCCACACTGGTAATGTGACCCACACATATATTACCAGCACAGAGCTTAAGAAACATGCTGCTAAATATGCCAAAGAGGGGCTTAACGGCACCCATGCAACTCCTCCCATTTCCACAAAACAAGAGCAACTTGACGCTCCAACAGAGCATTTTCCACCTTCAGAAAAACGAGAGACTTAGTGGCCCCTACACAGCACTTCCCGCCTTCTGAAAAACAAGAGGGACTTTGTGACCCCAATACAACGCCTCCCACTCCAACAAAAACCAAGAAGGTCTTGGCAACCCTAACATAACTCCTGAAACTGCGCACTGGACCAGCATGGCGTTAATGTAAATAAATATGCTGCAAAAAAACAAAGGAAATGCAAGATGCTCGCACACCAAGGAACTAAAAGACAAAGTGAGAACCACAGCACAGTTTATAACACCAAATTGTAAAATTATAACTCATTTCATTTTGTTATAAATTGCATTATGGTTCTCGCTTTTTCTTTTTGAATAAATATTCTGTATCCACTGAAACCTCTCCCTCAACGATGGGTGCAGAGTAGAAGTAGGATTTTCACCAACAGAACTCAATATATTTAAAAAAAAAAAAAATCTGATTCTGGTCGTCTCACTAACATTCTCCAGTACCAGACATATTGGGAATTAATATAAAATCCTACAAAAGTCACCAAAGATCTACAAGGCCAAATCTACATACCATAACCATACCAGCATAATCTTCCAAAACTCATACAAAGGGCCTACCCAGAAAAGAGCAGCACTATAAATACTGCAGCAGTCCCTAGAACATCCATACACCTATTTGAAAAGCTAAATAATTCAAATTACTACAGTATGGATCCCTACATACAAATTCCATGTTAACAGAACGCCTGGCCTCAGTCACACACTCAGAACACAGATCCTCACCAAGTACAGAATAAGTGACCACAATCTAAAGTAAAAATAAAAATATGTAGACAAAAATTAAACTGAAACCCCAAGAAGCCAGACTCCGCATGCAGTTCAACACCAGAGAAATAACAGATGCAGGACTTCCGGTGATGTCATGGAGCTGATGGCGGCATAGAAGCCTAGCTCCATCCGATTCCTGTGATTGTGGAGTTACATTTGAGACCCCAAAGTCCTTAAAGTGGAGGGAAAGAGAGGATCCACCTTGGTGATGGCAGCGAGAAAGAAGTTGGCGAACTTCCAGTCCCCGTACGCACGGCGGGAGCTGAAGAAGGCCGCGGAGTCGGCTGGCTCGGGAGCGGAGGCTGATTCTGGGAGCTCGGAAGAGGATGGCAGCAGGGAGAAAGAAGGCATGGAGGAGATTCCGTTAAAGCAATGGCTAAAAGACTTTAAGATGGAGATGCGGGGGGAGATTAAGGCCATGCGGAAAGATGTGAAGGAGACCCTGATGGCGATACAGCAGGAGGTGAGCGGCCTGGGTCAGAGTGTGGAGGAGGTGGAGTGCCACATGGAGCAGTGCGAGGAGGAGGTGAGAGAAGTGGCGGGACTTCAACATAAAATGCAAGCTCAACAAGAGGAGATACTGGAGAAATTGGAGGAGATTGAAGACAGAGCACGACGGAACAATCTGCGCATTAGGGGGGTGCCCGATGAGGAGGCCTTCCGGGACTGTGTCCAAGTGGTGCAAAAGCTCTGTAGCCATATCGTGCGGCTGGGGGGGGCTGCAGGGCCCACTGAGGCCTCCATCGGAGTGGAAAGAGCGCACAGAAGCTTAGGGCCGCGGAGGGAGAAACAGGCTAGAGATATCATAGCCTGCATGAGCAGCTTCCCCCTCAAGGAACAAGTATTAAATGCGGCAAGAAAGTATGGACGAATTGCCTGGGAGGGCAGTGAGGTGGAAGTGTTTAATGACTTGTCGAGAGGGACGTTGGAGAGGAGGAGATTGATGAAAGATGTCACTGCTTACATGAGGGGGAAAGGACTGAGATATCGATGGATGTTCCCCTTCGGGCTTTTGTTGACGGTGAATGGGGTGACCAGGAGAGTGAAAACAGCGGAGGAAGCGTGGTCAATGCTGAGAGAGCTGGGATGTGAGAATCTGCCCCAAGCGGTGGGGAGTGAACAACCGACCTCAGCCAAAACTGGACCGGGTAAACATCCCTCTATTTCGAAATGGCAGAGAGTGGGAGAAAAAGGGAAGAGATTGCAGCGGCTGCCCAAGGAGTGGACAGAAGTGGCGATGGAGGGAGTATCCTGAGCGGAGGAGCGTGAAGGCCATGGCCTTGGCTGTGTGTACCAGCGTTTGGGGCGGTAGAGCTCCTTACGGGCTGATGTAAGGACACTGGACTCATAGGGCTAAAGGGTGTAGGGGAGGAGAGAATGGGGGTACTTAAGGGCAAGGGGGGTGGAAGGGTGGGGGTGTTGAGGGGAGGGAGTATGAGGGGGAACTGGTGGAAAAGGGAGGTGGAATGGAGGACTGGGGTATGGTATGGAGTGGCAGGATAGGACAAGATGTCCCTGGAAGGTGGGGAGAGGGGGTAGTGGGGGGGTAGGATGGAGAGGGGGGGAGAGGGAGGGGGGAGAGGGAGAGGGGGGAGGGGGGGGGAGGGGGGAGGGGAGGGAAGGGGGGTAGGGTGGCTCCAGGGCACAGCAGATGGTGGGGGGTGAATAAGCTGCGATGCTGCGGATAGGCACGGTTAATGTAAAGGGTTTGAACTCCTCGGGGAAGCGCAGCCTACTATTTAGGGAGCTATCCAAATCCCAGTGGGACGTAGTGATGTTACAAGAGACTCATCTGAGGAGGGGGGATGTGGGGAGGTTGAAGCACCGACAATATCCTGATCAATACTTTTCATGTAATAGGGAGGGGGTGAAGAAAGGAGGGGTAGCGTTGTGGGTGTGGCAAGGGAGTGGTATACAGGTAGAGGGGCATTTTAAGGATGGGGAGGGAAGGGTAGTAGGTATAACGGGGAAGCTCGGGGGGGGAGGATATTGTGGTGGTGGTGGTATATGGTCCTAATGGGAACCAGGGGAATTTTTGGCAAGAGGTGGGGAAATTAATAGAGGGAGCGGGAGGGGGGAAATTGGTAGTGGGAGGAGATTTTAATTTGGTTTTAGATCCAGGGGTGGATAGAGACCCACAGGGAGGGGAGGGGGGAAGGAGGAATAGAAGGGGGCTGAGAGCGCTGATGAAGAAATTTAATCTGGTGGATGCGTGGAGGACCCTCAATCCAGGAAGGCGGGAATACTCTTTTTACTGCGCGCCGCACCGGAGCTGGAGCAGGATTGATATGATCCTACTGGATAGGACGTGGATGTTGGAGGTGGAGGACGGGAGTATTAGGACGGCGGGATGGACAGATCATGGAGTAGTGGAGGTTAGATGTCGGCCTCCGAGGAGGGGAGGAGTGGTGTTTTGGAGGCTGAATGAGAGTTTGCTTAGGGATGAGAGGGTGGTGGCGGATATACGTGGAATCATACAGGAATATTTGGGCTTTAATGATACAGGAGAGGTGGCGGAAGTATGTCTGTGGGAAGGGCTGAAAGCCGTAATACGGGGGAGATTCATTATGTGGGGAGCCAAGAAAAAAAGGGAACGTGGGAGGAAGGAAGAGGAATTGGGACGGGAGTTACGGGAGGTGGAGGGGAAGTACCGGGAGACGGGGAGACAGAGGGATAGGGTGGAGATGGAGAGGGTGCGGGGGGAGTTACATTCCTTACAGGTGGAACAGGTGGCTTTTGCATTGCAGAAAGTTAAGCAAACCCAGTATGAGTTTGGGGACAAGGCGGGTAGAGTGTTGGCACGTAGGTTGAAACAACAGCAAGGAGTGGCTACGATATACCAGGTGAGGGGGAGGGAGGGTAGGATATGTCGAATAGAGGATGAGATAAGGGAGCAGTTTCGGGCATATTATAAGGAGTTGTATGAGGGGATGGAGGGGGTGGGGGATAGGGACATTGAGAGGTACCTGGAGGGGGTGGTGTTACCTGGCCTATCGGAGGAAGCTAGACAGGAGTTGGAGGCAGCGGTGTTGGGGGAGGAAATTAGGAGGGCCGTGAAGGGGTTGAAGGGGGGGAAGGCCCCGGGTTTAGATGGGCTACCCGGGAGTTTTTATAAGATTTTTATAGAGGAGATAGGGGATCTATTGGCCAGGGTGTTTAATGGAGTGGTGTGTCAAGGGGGGGAGTTGTCCCCGGAGATGTTGACGGCAGGGATTACGGTCCTGTTAAAACCCGGTAAGGATCCGGTTAACTGTAGTTCGTATCGGCCTATTTCCCTTCTCAATGTAGATGTAAAAATATTGGCTAAGATCTTGTCGGGGAGGCTGGGGAGATGGCTGCCGGGAGTAATCAATGTGGATCAAGCGGGATTTATAGAGGGTAGGCAGGCTGGGGATAATATTAAATGGGCAATTGCGGTGATTTGGGAAGCTAGGCAAGAGCAGGAGGATTTTCTACTGATGTCTATTGACGCAGAGAAAGCTTTTGATAGGGTCCACTGGGGGTTTTTGATGAGGGTTCTGGAAAAAGTGGGTTGTGGGCCGAATTTTGTGCAGTGGGTGAAGGGATTGTACAATGGCCCTAGGGCGCGGGTTAAAATAAACGGGAGGTATTCTAGGGACTTTGGATTGGGGAGGGGAACTAGGCAGGGGTGTCCCCTATCCCCGCTACTGTTCGCACTGGCGGTAGAGCCATTGGCGGAAAGTATTAGGGGGAATAACAAGATAGTGGGATTGGTGAGGGGGGGGGGGGGGTCGACCCACAAGATTTCTTTATATGCAGACGACATCCTATTATACTTAAGCCGGCCGCAGGAGTCCCTCCCAGAGGTAATGGAAGAGGTGGGTCGATATGGAGCCGTTTCAGGGTTCAAAATGAATATCGATAAAACGGAGGTGATGAAAGTCCAGATGATTAGGGAGCTCGAGGAGAAGTTGAAGGGCTTATATCCCTTACGGTGGGTGAGCAAATCCTTAGGGTATTTGGGGGTGAGACTTACGGTTCGATATGAAGATCTGTATCGGGAGATTTACCCAAAGCTCTTAGGCCAGATATACAAGGACCTTGAGGGATGGATGCGACTGGAGATTTCCTGGGTGGGAAGGATTGCAGCGCTTAAGATGAACGTCTTACCGAGGCTGTTATATCTGTTCCAGGTGCTGCCGGTCGCGGTGCCAGAAGGTGTGATGCGGTTGTTGCAAAGGCGGGTGTTTGGCTATATTTGGAAGAGGAAGCCACCAAGGATAGTGAGGGAGGTGTTGTATGCGCCCAAAGAGGAGGGGGGGGGTTAGGGGTACCTAATCTGAGGGACTATTATAGGGCCGCACAGCTGACCCATGTGCTCGGATGGCGGGGGGTAGGGGAGGAGAAACCCTGGGTTAGTTTGGAGAAATTTAGGGTTCGGGGGGGGGGGGGCCTTTGGATGCGTGGGTAGGGGCCCCGCAGGTGGAGAGGGCGGAACTGGGGGGGGGTACGCCTGCTATGAGACAGGTCGTGCAGGTGTGGGATAAGGTGCGGGAACCAGAGATTGCTGGGAGGGGGACGGGATTTTCGGTAATGACTCCATGGAGGGGGTGGAAAGCATTTCAACCAGGGTGGGAGGGGGGTAGGTTTGATGTCTGGAGGGGGAAGGGGTTGAGCTGTGGTTTGCAGTTGTTGGCAGAGGGGGAGATTAAAAGCTTTGAGGTGGTGAAGGAGGAGTTCAACCTGGAGGAGGGGGACAGGTTTGCATATGTCCAGGTGCGCTCCTTTTTACAACAGGTGCTGAGGAGGGTGGGGTTGGAGGGGGCGGCCTCACACCTGGAGGTTATCTGGTACGGGAAGAGAGGTTCGAGGGGGATGATATCGGGGGTTTATAAGGGGGTAAGAGGGGAGGGGAAAGGGAAATTTCGGTATATGGTAGAGTGGGAACAGGAGTTGGGGGTGTCTTGGACAGGGAAAGACTGGAAAAGGGTTTGGGATCAGATAAAACGGGGGCCTAGGGCGAGTCGAATTAGGGAAAACAGTTATAAGGTGATGATGCGCCGGTATTATACGCCAGAGAGAGTAAGTCGGATGTTTCAGGGGGTGTCTCCCCTATGTTGGAGGGAGTGTGGGGAGATGGGGACTTTTTGGCATATTTGGTGGAGTTGTAAAAAAGCGCAGGGGTATTGGCGGCGGATATTGGAGTGGGTGCAGGGGAAGTTAGGGGTGGCGGTGGATTTGGAGCCCCAAATATGTCTACTATCCTGGTGGGGGGAGGGGCAGGTGCAGTGGGGGGGTAGGCTGGTGCTGGTGTGTCTTAGTGCAGCAAGATGTGAGATGGCGAAAGCGTGGAAGCAAAAGGAGCTGCCCTCGGTGGAGCAATATGAGAACAGGCTTCGGGAGATGGTACTGATGGAGAGGCTTACGGCAGCAAGGCAGCAGAGGGGAGGGAAGTTTGAGGAGGTGTGGGGTCCATTGTGTAGTGCTCTGGGGGAGGGTTAGGGGGTGGGAATGGAGGGTAATAGGGTAACCTCTTATGGTTAGAGGGTAAAGGGAGCTGGGGTCTGGGGGGTGGGGGAGGAGGTCATAAGGTGATATTGTGGGTGGCAGGCAGCTTTGACAGGGCTGCAGGGGACGGAGGAGGGGCAGTGGGAGGGTTTGGAGGGGGGAGGGGGGTATGGGGGCTAAGAGACTTAGATAAGAAGATAGTACTTACTGGTTAGACTCTTGGGGGGTAGTGGTGGGGGGCTGCCTTTCAACTGGGATGGCTGTGTAACTATTCGGGGAACTATTACTCTGTTAGATGTGTTTTAATTTCAGTCATAGGCATGGACTGCCCTTATTAGCACCAGGTTTTCAGTGGCAACGCAGGTTGTTCCAGCGGTAACTTGGCAGGTGGGGACATTACAGCATTATGAGTATTAATACCCTAGCTTACTCAGTGTTATGGTGTCTCTGTTAATGTGAATATTTCCTAGGTTTCATCGGGGTTTGTGTTCGCTGTTTTAGTAGTAGTAATGTAACCACAGCTTTATATGTGAGTGGGATTCGAGGGAGTGCTAGGTAAAAATGTTTTCTTATATTCTGTCTGATATGTGTTAAAGTTGGGAGAATCTCCCTTTCATTTCTTTGTATGTAATTATTCTTGAAACTATCAATAAACATTAAATTAAAAAAATAAATAAATAACAGATGCAGTTCCTCATACTGTGTAAAATATAAAGAGCGCAAAGTCCAATCACTAAATTGAAAATAAAATTATTTTTTCTACCTTTGTTGTCTGATCATGCTGGTCCCAATCCGAGGCTTCTTCTGTCTTCTCCTAGCTCTCTTTCTACAGTCTCTAGTCCATCTGCCATTCTTTTCTCTCCTTTTGTTTTCTTCACTTCCTTCCATCTTGGATATTGATTTTTTCCTTTCAGCTTTCTTCCATTTATTTTTCTTTGTCTCTGTCTGTCCAGATATCACTACCCCTTACTATCCAGTTCTCAATCCCTCTCTTTTTTACTCCATCTACCTACTGCTTTTCAACCTTCACCCCCAGTCCTTCCATTCCAGCTCTTCTTTTCCCTGGTTCATTATTCCCCAGTCTTTTGCTCACTCTCTCTCCCCCTCCGTGTCTAACATCTCTTACCAACCATCCAGTGTCTCTCTCTCTTTGGCTTCTCTTTCCCTCCATCTAGTAGCTCTGCTCTCTTTTTCCTTCCATGTCTGCTCTCTCCCTTGTTATCCCCCTGCAACCAACACTATCCAATCTCCATACCCTCCCCTCCCTATTACTCCCATGTCCAGCATCTCTCTGTCTCTTTCTCAACCTATTAATTTACCCCATATCCATCTTCTCCCATCTCTCTGTCTATTACCCCATGTCCTGCATCTCCCCTCTGTCTCCCTCTGTCCCCACCCCCTCCATGTCCAGCATTTTCCCATAGTCTCCCTATAACCCTCTGGCTAACATCACCACTCCATTTTCCCTCCTTGCTTCTCCCTATGCCCATGCTCCCATGCTCATATCTCCCTTTATCTCCCTAGCCCCCCACTTCAATCCTATCCCCACTGCCTCCCTATTCCCCCACCCCTTACATCCAGGATCTCCATTCTGACTCCCTGTGCCCATCCAAGTCCACCTTCCAATGCCTCCTCATGTCCATTCCTCTATTTCCAATGCCCCCCATGTCCACCCTTTGCATGTACAAGGGGCAGAGCCCGCCTGTGGAGGTGTTCTATGGGCAGGGGCTGTGCAAGCTGTGATCCCAGCCCAGAGAGGCAGGGCACAATCTGCCTTGTTGCACAGTCCTTACCCATGGGACAATGCTGCTCCCGTGGGCAGACTCTGCTTCTCTGGGCTGTGATTGCTGCCTCTCACAACCTTTTGCCTGTGGGAGCAACATATCCCGCAGGCAGAGGCTGTGCAATTAACAACTGCCAGCCGGACCCTATCCCCTCCCACTGGCTATGTGAACCCTCTCTCCTCTCATACTGAATATCTTTAACACCAGCCTCTCTTCTTGTTCCTTTTCTTCTCCTTGGAAACATGCCCTGATCCAGCCAGTTCTCAAAAAAGCTTCACTGGGATCCATCCGTCCCTGAACATTGGCGCCCCATCTCCAATCTTCCCTTTCTTTCTAAGCTCCTAGAAAAATTGGTCTTTGCGCAGCTGTCCTCTCACCTCAATGCTACCCTTACTTTCCACCCCCACCAATCAGGTTTTTGGTCCAGCCATTGCACAGAAACCATTCTTTTCTCTTTCTTAAATGAAATCCACACCTCACATGATTGTAGTTCTATTTCTTTAGCTGTTTCACTAGATCTGTCCTCCATCTTCGATCTAGTAGACCATGTCACAGTTCTCACCCTTCTTTCTGATGCTGGGATTTACAGCACTATCCTTCACTGGTTCTGCTCTTTTCTCACCTCTAGGTCTTTAATCTTTAATCACACTTGATAGACCGCTTTGTCGAAACATTAAGCGGTGTACAATAAAATAAAAGGGACGCACTGCAAATTATAAGAAAAGGAACGCCATAAAAAATAGGAAAGAGTGAGCAGGATAGAACACTTATAATAAATACTAAAATACAATAAAATATTAAAAAATATTAAAATATTATAATAAGAAAATACACTCCAGCAAACCGGAGGTCCAAATAAAACTGACACAAAATAGGGCAAAGACAAACAGTGGAGGGGCAAGACAAACCTAGGCTGGCAGTGGAACAAATGTAGCAACTTTACGGGGGGGGGGGCATCGGGGGAAAGATCGAAGGCTTGCTGAAACAAGTGTGTCTTGAGTAATGACTTAAATTGAGCACAGGAAGGTTCTAGCCGAAGAGTTGGGGGTAATGCATTCCATAAAACAGGGGCGAGAAAAAAGAAAGCCGAATTGCGAGTCTGCTCCAGACGAGCTTGTGATGGAGCAGGTAAAAATAGACGATTAACATAGAAAGAGCGGGACTGGTGATAAGGAGTATGGAAAGAGATATGATCTGCAAGATACAGGGGATTATTAGTATAGATAGCACGGTGGGCTAAAATAAGAAATTTATATCTGAAACGATAGAGGAGAGGCAGCCAATGTAACTGGAAGAGAATGGGAGTAATATGATCAAACCGGGAGGAAAATGTAATTAGACGAGCCGCAGTATTTTGAATAAGCTGTAACCGTTGTAATTGAAAGCCAGGAAGATTAGCCAGAAAAACATTACAGTAGTCTAACCTACTAATGACTAAAGCTAACACAAGAGTGACTAGAGAACCAGAGGGAAGCAAGGAACGAATGGCCTTGATTTGCCGCAAAGCAGCAAATGAGCGGCATATGATAGAAGAAAGATGACAGGTCCTTCTCTGTTCTCTCTGGTTCAGCTTCCTCACCAGTCACCCTATTACCCTGCGGTGTCCCCCAAGAGTCTGTCTTGGCTCCCCTTCTTTTCAATGTCTTCCTGGCCCCCCTAACTCTTCTGATCCAGCAGCACAGTGTTTACGCATATTACTAGGCAGACATCATTCTTCTCTACCACACTAGTCCTTCCGCTCCTGATATCGCCCCCCTCAACACCTGTCTCTCATATATCGATTCCTGAATGTCTTCCAATTTCCTCCATATCAATCTCACAAAGACTCTGGTTATCTGGTTCACTTTTGGCAGTCCCTCCCCATCTTTAGCCCCTATGTTCTCCTCTTCCTCCATACCTTTGGTCCCCACCTTGTGTTATCTTGGTGTCACCCTAGATTCTACACTGACCTTTTGTGACCATCAATCATCCGTTATCCGTTGATCCTTCTGTTCCCCGAAACAGATTCATGCTGTCCATCCCTTTCTCTCTACCTCATCTTTGACTACACTGCTGCTTTCTCTTGTAATGACCCAGTCAGATTATTGCAACATCGCCCTCGCTGGATTTCCTCAATATCAGTTACACAGGTTACAACTTTTATAGAACACTGCAGCCCGTATCATCACACATGCCACCCGCTCTGACCATATTACACCACTGCTCATTCACCTTCATTGCCTTCCGTATACAATACAAGATCCTTATCTTAGTCCATAAAGCAATCCACACTGGTACCCCACAATACCTCTCCAGTCTTGTCCACCTTCATACCCGCCAGTGCTCACTCGGGCTCATCCACTCTAATTGCATGTTCCTCCCATCCCCGTCACAAGCACACCTGGAGTCCACCCGCAGCTCTGCTTTCTGTTTTCTTGGCCCCAAACTATGGAACTCCCTCCCTATGAACCTCTGCCTGGAACCCTCCTTCATTAACTTCAAATTAATGTTAAAAACTCATCTCTTCTGTACTGCCTTTGATCTCCCTTCCTCCCCTGCATCCCCTCCCTCTTCCCCCCACGTTGATGTGCTCTGTTCCTCTCCCATCTCTGCTCTCTTTTCCCTTGATGTGTCCACTTTACTATCCCTTTCCTGTCTGAGTCATGCCTTTCTATTTCCTTTTCCAAGCAGCGTTATGGATGTATCGCAAGCCAATCAGATGCCTGTGTGTTCAGCAGTATATTAAATTTGAATAAATATCTGAACTGTGGCCCAGAGAAATATAACCTGTCGCTAGCCGCCCGCCACCACTCAGGATAACTTGCAGCCTAGTGGAGAGCCTGCCTGTGGGACATGCTGTTCCCGCAGGCGGAAGAGGCCGCCATCACTACTCACGTTCTTCTACCTGTGGGCAGAGTCACCTCTAGGCGACGGCTCCCCCCTACAGCCTTACCCAGCTTGCCAGCCCTGCCTCTGCGTCAGTAGCTTATGAAAAGTAAAGTGCCAGGACTCGCAGACTGTGGTGCACTTGTGAGTTCTTGATGGTCCTGCCCCCTCTGACGCATGTTTTCACGTCAGAGAAGGCGGAACTGTCAGGAACTAGCAAGGGCACCAGAGCCTGCGAGGCCCTGCATGTTTGCTTTTTTTTTAAAGTTTTAAAAAAAAATTGAACTACAGCCTGCTGCCACTTGTCCTCATATTGGGGGGGGGGGGGGGGTGGCGGTGGCAGATGATCTGGAAGTGGCAGTGGCGGTTGCATTGATGGCAGTTTTTCATTTTTCCAGGCCATGCAGAGCCCTGCTACCCCCCCCCCAGCAGCTGAGAGAGAGCTGAGCCTTCCCGCAAGACCAATATGTCCCATGGGCATAGGCTATTTAGATCGCTGTCCTAGCCTATGCCCATGGGACACCTCCTCCTGTGGGCAGACTCAGCCACAGGAGGTGGGGGGAGTGGTGTCAAAGGTGGGAGCTTATTCTCTTTTTCCAGGAAATGCAGGGCCCAGCTTCCCCACCTCCACCAGAGAGTTGAGCCTGCCCACAGGAGCAGGTGTCCCGTGGGCACATAGGCTGTTTAAGGAAGCACATCCGGCCACAATTGTTTTTCTGCTTGGGTTGTAGGGGCAGCTAGTAAAAACACTCACCTGCCAAGCTACTTGTTATTAGTAACAGCAAACACACTTAATTGGTACTTTATTAGAATCCACCTCCTGGAAAATGCTGTCCAAGGTAGTCACATCAACATAGGACTACTCCTATTGACTCCATAGAACTCCAAGTTAGACTCTCTGATCTCTAAGGTACCCCTAATCCAGGTCCTGGTAACGTCAGGGTGAACACAATGGTCAGGTCCAATCGTGGCCCTTTTCATCCGACTGAATCTTGGTGACCTTTAAACAATAGTTCCCTAATGTTTCCCCCCCCCCTTAGAACTGGGCAAAACACCAAATTCTTGGTCTAACATCCCAGTTATATGTAAATTAAGTCCTTCACATATCACTATGTGGCCTACAAGTGTCTGTGTTCAGTCAGCTTCTGGGTCTATTCCCTTTCCAAAACAAATCCCACAGGCCAAAGCACATATCGAACGCTTGACACAGGTATCATTTTAGTAGCCTGGTCAGCCCATGTAGCTCTTCTGGCTTCTTCCACACAATAGGTGGGTTGTGCTTGATGCGCTATCTTCAGCTTCATGTCTCCATATCCTCCTCCAGAGGAGGGTCCTGAAGGTGATTTTCACCCTCTACCTCCATCTCCTGGTCAGGGTCCTCCCTCCCAACAGTGGATAATTTCTCCCTGCTTTAGGGATTCCCCCCTTCCTCCCTCTCTACCGATGGGAAACTAGGTGTCAGTGGTTGGGAAATGGGATCTAAAAAAGGTCAGTGTCATGTGGGGTCCCATCCTCTTCTTGGTTCTCCCTCTCACTCTGCCTGCCCTTCCCTGGAACCTGTGACGGGATATAGACCCTGTCACAAGGACTAAGCAGTGAAAATATTTTTTTCACCCAGTGCATAATTAAGCTCTGAAATTCTTTGCTAGAGGATGAAGTAAAAGCTGTTCATATAGCTGGGTATGAAAGAGGTTTGATAAGTTCTTGATGGAAAAGTCCAAAACTATTATTGAAGTGGAGTAGGAAAATCCACTGCTTACCCCTGAGATAAGTACCATGGAATCTGTCTACTTTTTGGGAATCCAACAGGTACTTGTGATGTGGATTGGCCACTGTTGGAATCAGGATACTGGGCTTGATGGACCTTTGGTCTGACCCAATATGGCAAAACTTATGTTCTTATGTACTAGAATTTGTTTGGTATTTGTTCTTGCTATCAAGAGCAATTCATTACTTGCACCCTTATTTGTCAACGTCTATTACTAAGGCACTTATTGGACTATTGTGCTTCTCTTAGGCTTGTCTTAGAAAGAAATCTATCGCTTACAATTAGTCCAAAGTACAACGGCCAGGCTGACTGAGGGTTTGAGGAAGTTCAATCTTGTTTCACCAGTATGGGTGCGCTTTCATCGGTTTCCGGTTCAGTATTGGATTAAATTTAAAATATTGACAATGATTTTAAGGCACCAATGACGTTTGCTCCCGATGATATGGAAATGAAGATCCAGAATGATATCCTAAGCCTTTGTTTGCATTTGCAGAAGGAAATGGTGTTGATTTTCTGGGGTACGAAGGGTGTGAGGTGAGTTTTCCATCGAGACAGAGCTTTTTCATGGAGGGCTCCACAGTTGTGGAATATGTTTCTTTTGGAATAGAAAGTATGACTTCTCAAGGTTTAAGAGATGGCTAAGAACATATTTGTTTCGCTGTGCCTTCAGGAGGAGTGACTGATTGGGTGGAAGTATTACTGAAGAATGTATTGGGTTTGGTTGGGTGGTGGGTGAGAGCTGGTGTTAAGAATGTTTTAATTTGTGTCTGTTATGCTATATTTATTGTTTTTTTTGCATGGAGCTGTTGTAGATATAAGATAGATAGATAGATACTGGGCCAGATCAAAGTTTCATCAAACCCAGTATCCTGTCTCCAACAGTGGCCAACCCAGATCAAAAGTACCTGGCAAGATACCAAAAAGTCACTTTACCCAGAAGAAGGGGTGAATACTTAGACATCTGTCATTAGAAGAGAGCAAGAGAGAGGGAGAGATGCACTGGGGGAGTGGGAAGGGTGCTGGGAGAGAGAGAGAGAGAGGGAAAAACATTTGAGGTGGAGAAGGGAAGGCACCAGCATGTGTGACTTGGGGGAGACAGGTGAAAAGCTAGAGAGTTTTTTTCCCATTCTCCCATCCTTCTGCTAGTGCTCTTGCTGGCAGAGGAGACACTAGCACGTAAGAGCACTGCTCTCTTTTGCCCCCTGCTGCTGGGAAAGAGGATCACAGAGACTGAACTTGACAGCTGATTGTAGAGTGTGGAGCTACTTGGGTGTTCAACCCAATTCCTCCCTTTCTGAGGATAGCTGTGTCTTTGAGTATCTACGACTTTCTTTCTAGGAAAACAAGCTCAGTAAAGCCTTTGACACCGCTCCGCACAGGCGACTTATAAACAAACTGAGCATCCTGGGAATGGACCCTAAGATTACTGATTATGTTAGAAATTGGTTGAGTGGGAGACAACAAAGGGTACAGGTAAACAGAGCTCACTCTGAGGAGAATGTTTTACCAGTGGTGTGCCACAGAGATTTGTCCTTTTAACATTTTTATTAGTAATATTGTGGAAGGGCTGTCGGGTAAGGTTCGTCTCTTTGTGGATGATACCAAAATCTGCAATAGAGTAGATACCCAGAAAGGAGTAGATAACATGAGGAGGGATCTAGCTAAGGTTAAAAATTGTCTAGAATTTGGCAGCTGAAATTTAATGCTTAAAAATGCAGGGTCATGCATTTGGGCTGCAAAAATCCAAAGGAATGGTACAGAGTAGACGTTGAGGTACTTCTGTCCATGAAAGAAGAGCGGGACCTGGGTATAATTGTGTCTGATAATCTTAAAGTAGCTAAACAGGTAGAGAAGGTGCCTGTGAAAGCCAGAAGGATGCTTGGGTGTACAGGGAGAGGAATGGCCAGCAAAAAATAAGGTTTCTGGTGTGACCTCATTTGGAGTATTGTGTGCAATGCTGGAGACCGCACCTTCAAAAGGATATAAGCAGGTTGGAATCGGTGCAGAGGGTGGCTACTAAAATGTTCAGTGGTCTTCGTTATGAAGCATATGAGGACAGACTTAAAGATCTTAATATGTATACTTTAGAGGAAAGGCAGGATAAGGGAGATATGATAGAGACTTTAAATACCTCCATGGCATAAATGCACAGGAGAGTCTCTTTCAATTGAAGGCAAGCTCTGTTATGAGGGGATATAGGATGAGGGTGAAAGGGGTTAGACTCAGGAGTAATATGCAGAAATATTTCTTTATGGAAAGAGTGGTAGATGCATGGAATAGTCTTCCAGTGGAGGTGGTAGAGACGAGGACAGTATCTGAATTCAAAAAGCATGGGACAAACACAGAGAATCTCTAAAGGTAAAAAGGGGACTATTGTAGTTGATATGGAAGGGCAGACTAGATGGGCCATGTGGTCTTTTTCTGCCATCATATTTCTATTTTTCCTGTCTGTGTGGTAGCTCTACATGCCCGGTGTCACTCTATGTTCCCGTAGTTGGTTCCTTTACGTGATATTTCCATGCTCTTGCAGATGGCAGATAAATCACAGTCGGCGACTCTGGAAGGGGAGGAATTTGTTCATTTTTACAAGGCCCTGACACAGCGGGATGATGTGCTAAAGATCTTCAAGGAGTTCTCCAAAGATGGGAAGAAGTTAACGCTACTGGAGTTTATGGACTTCCTTCATGAGGAGCAGCTGGAGAGGGACAAGACAGAGGAATATGCTCTGGAACTCATAGCTAGATATGAGCCATCGGAGACTGGTAAGAATCCCATCCACAGAGACTGATAGGAGGTACATGTTTGCAATATATGCTTAAGTAGAGACAGGTTAGATTTACATGCTTGCAGTATAGTGCAGTGGCAATTTTCTAAAAAAGGAAAAACGGTCTCAAATTGTGGCTTGTGGTGGCTCCACCTTTTACACTAGCTGCATTGAGGAAAAGGAAGCAGTTGAGAAAAGATTCTGGGTAAATAACCTGGCAGAAAATCACCATTGCACCAGAAAGGAATCACATGGTGCAATGCTCACCGGTAGAGACTTAGGAAATATGTGAGTGTAACACATACCAGCAGACACTGGTGGAAGCCTTCCCAAGTATAATACACACCAGCAAAAACTAGTGAAAGCCATTTTGGGCATAATACACACCCACATAATATCTGAAGTTAAGACACCAGTGCTGAGCAGCCCAAAGCAAGAAATGAACATAATAAAGGAAGAGTAACCGAGTACATGTGAGGGCATATGGTGTGCACGTTTGCCAGTACATACCCGTCTTTGTGTGTATTCAAGTCGCCCTGCTAAACTCTTCTTTCTAGAGCTGATGCTGCATTTCTGGTTTTCTCCTAGCCCAGATGCTGCATGCTATGAGTATCGATGGCTTCCTCATCTACCTCTGCTCCCCTGAAGGCTCCATCTTCAACTCAGAACACAGAAAGCTCTTTCAGGACATGACCCAGCCCCTCTGCCATTATTTCATCTCCTCTTCACACAACACTTACCTGATAGAAAACCAACTGCATGGCCAAAGCAGCATTGAGGGTTACATCAGGTGACTGTGGGAGGGGAGCATAGGCATGGTGTATTGTAGGTGCGGATGGTTTAGGTCAGAGGTGGGCAAACCATTTTCACCTGGGGGCTGCATTGGAAGCCATGAGTGGAGATGGGGGTCTGGAGTGTTAGTAGTAGGAGGGGGATTCCTCAGACTTACCTTCCCCTCCCATCTCTCTCTCCCACAGTCTCACTTGCCTTCCTTCAGTACCTTATTTTAACCTTCCTCCCTCCATTTCTTATCTACCTTGTCCTCTGTCTTCCCCTAATTCCCTTCCCTCTCCCATATGAGCTTTCTCTTTCCCTTCCTTCCCTTCTGTTTCTCTCTTCCTCCCCACACACTCTTTCTTTCTCTCTCTTATCCCGTCACCTCCCTCTGCCTCCACCAAAGACACTCTTCTCTCAGCAGCTCCCACAGACCACATGGTTCCCCTGCTCTCGCAGGCCTGCCAGCCTTGTAGAACTGCTACTATGCTACTGCTGGCAAGCACAATGGGCCAGATACAAAGGTGCAGGAGCTGAATGAAATGTCCTATGGATTGCACTTGGCTGGCGGACCATAGTTTGGATACCTCTGATTTAGGCAGTGCAGGATGGCATGCCTGGTATGCTGGTATGTGGGGATGAATGGCTAAGCTAATGCAGGGTGGCATGCATGGGTATAGTGATATGTAAGGTAATGAAGGGCAATGTGTAGTGATAGTGCAGGGTGGCATGCCTGGTATGCTGGTAATGGGGCTTAATGGGTGCTTTGTGCATTGTAGCGTAGCATATTAGGCAGGTTAATGTGACCAATGGAATGGTATTTTCTCTTGCATAAGTATGGTTGTAGCAGATACAACTGATTAATGGTCTACTCCTCTCTCAAGAGCTCTGAAACGAGGGTGCAGGTGTGTGGAGGTGGACTGCTGGGATGGGCCTAATAGTGAACCTATTGTTTACCATGGTCATACCTTCACCTCCAAAATCTTCTTCAAGGATGTTATCACAATCATCCAAAAGTATGCCTTCCAGGTAGGTGCAGATGACTCTATCTGATGTGGCTGAGAAGCTGGAGGTTTGTACGTTGGTTACAGCCAGATACTGGACATGGAGCAGGTCTAGATAACTTGTTGTAGGTGCATCTCTCCAGAGGGGAGATGTGCCAGGCTAGAGATGCTGTTGGCACCCTTCCCACAAAGTAGATTGGGATATAAAAACAGCAGATGTCATCCCTCTGGGAACTCATTCCTGATGATGTATCCGGAGGCCCCAGGGTGTGACTTTCTTTCCACATCTGTCCTAGGTATCTCCCAGTTAGATTTTCAGGATAGCCACAGAAAATGTGTATCCGTGTGAAACTCCTTTTAACAAGAAGCTGATGGATGAATGCACGTGTTTACATGTCATAATCGCACCTGTTCTATAAAGTCACAGCTGTGCAGATTTGACTTTATAGAGCAGCGTGAGTGGCACTATAAATATAGTGCTGCAGTTACTTGCACCATCTCTAGGGCTGCTGTAAAGGGACACGACCATGTTATGCACGTTAGACCGTATTCTCTAAAATACATGTGTAAATACCACACTCTAGCCAAGCTCCACCCATGTGCACACCCACACTCAAAGTACACTCGATTGGCCCAACACACGTACTTTCAGAAAAGCAACCGGCTACCTTGCGTGCATAAGAAGCGATTTATACATGTAACCCACTAGAATCCAGTGATTTATGCACATAAACAAGCGTGGATATCCAACCACTCCTTACAAAACTACTTCCTATATTATCTTCAGAACTCTTGCTTGCCTGAAACATTTGCCTGGGGAAAAGAATTGTGGTTGCTACGTTAGTCCAGGTGGAAATAAGGTCAACAAATAACTTGTAGGTGAGACCTTTTTTTTGGACTAACAATGTATATTTGACAAGTTTTTGAGAGTTATCCTGACTGCATCAGGTCAGTGAGGAAACACTGCAGTAACTGGGGTAATCTGGGTCTTGGCAACCATATGTTTATATTTATCATTAGAGCTCAGTAAGAAAGTATAGGGGGTAGAGAGAGGTGATGAGACCGTAACACTTTATGGTCAAAAGGCCCTAGATCAGATGATGGGTGAGAAAATGTTTTTCTGGAAAGCAAACTTTTATTAAACTCTCTTACTTGGGGCAGTTTCTCCAAATGGGTTAATTTTGCGTATACCATGACAGTCGTGATCCTCACTTCTACATGCGGGTAGACAGCCATAGTTCTGCTGGCCTATCTGACATTGCTGCCTGGACGTCTCACTGCCATTTGAAATTGAACATGGCCAAAACTGAGCTTATTTTTCCCCCTAAACCCACCTCCCCCCTTCCTCTATTTCTGTGGATAATGCTCTACTCCTCCGTTTCCTTGGCTCGCAACCTTGGGGTTGTCTTTGACTCCTCCCTCTCCTTCTCCACACACATCCAGCTAAACCTGTCGTTTCTTTCTCTATAACATCAGCAAAATTTGCCCCTTCATCCACATCCCTCTAGTCCACTCCAGACGGGTTGTGCCTGTCCACCAGCAGCTGGAGACTGACTATTCAAATTTCTTAGTGATGTCACACTATAAGAGGTGAGGCCATTCCACCCCTCTACAGTATTGTCAGTCTCCAGCAGCTGGTGGACAAAAAAGCAGTCTCATCCGGAGCCCTTAAGTGGGTGGAGGGAAACCTCTATGAGGCCACCATGAGCCGTTTAGTTGGCGTCAGTGACACCTGGCAGCTGTGTCAGCCTCTCATCAGGTCGGTGAACCTTGCTGGCAATCAGGATTGCTTATGGCGGTGAGCAATGTTCCCTCTAATTTTCTGTAGGCTGTGTGCGCATAAAATATCAGCTGTGCAGCTTTTGAAGGAAGGTTAAAAACCCTTGGTCACCGCAGTGATGAAAAAGATAACAATCTCAGTGGAAGGTGGAGCAGGCCTGAAAGATCTGCAGGATCACTGTTTGGAGTCTCTCTTGAAGCAGGCCTTTGAGGTCAATGCTCTTTCGCTACAGGCTTCCATTTGTGGAGCCTATGTAGCATGAGCCTGCATGCACTGGGTTCAGGCTCTGCCGGAGTTCCTTTGCGAGGTGGCCTTGGAGCTAGCAGAGCTGTCCAAGTTGGAATCTGCCTTGGCCTATTTGGCAGTTTTTTGTTATGATCTGGTTCGAGCATCCTTCAAGAGTATGGCACTCATGGTTGCGTCCAGGCGCTTCCTCTGGTTGCATAATTGGTCAGCGGACATGGCTTCCAAGATCAGATCAAACAAGCATCCCTTTAAGGACAAGCTATTGTTTGGGGATGCTCTCAGAACTGATCAAAGAGATGGGAGAGACTAAAGGGATCTGGCTGCCAGAGAACAAGCCTTGCGGAGGCAGGGGACAACCCCAGCAAGGTCACAGAGGAGTGCAGGATTTCTGATGCTTTCGAACAGCGCACTTTGCCCCTCTGCAGAGGGGTCATTTTTCCTCTCAGGGTCAGTCCTTTCAAGGTAGAGGTGCAGGCCAGGGCTACTATGGGGGGTCCTCCAATCCCACTAAGAAGCCACAATGAAGCAAGGGGGACCTGGGAGATGGTAAAATGGATCAGAGGGCATGTGTAATGATTCCACCACTCCTGGGTCCACATTACCTTGGATCAGTGGGTGTTGGAGATCGTGCGTGAGGGATGTGCGCTACAGTTTCAGCAGCTGCTGGCAGATGCGTTCATGGTTTCCCCTTGCTCGATGCCAGGGAAGACACGGTGGTGACGATTACACTGGCGCATCTGCTGGCATTTGAGACAGTGGTTTGGGTTCCTCCCAACCAATGCGGGTCCAGTCAATGCTCCATCTATTTTGTGGTGCCAAAAAGGAGGGTACGTTTTGGCCCATTTTTGCCCTCAAGCATGTCAACAGAGCACTCAAGGTCCCTCGGTTCCACATGGAAACTCTGCACTCGGTAATCGTGGCTGTGCAAGGCGGAGAGTTTCTGACAGCATTGGACCTCACCGAGGCTTATCTGCACATTCCTATTTGACCTGACCACCAGAGGTTCCTGCGGTTTGCAACAGTCACGAGTCACTTTCAATTCCGGGATTGGCCTTGACTCCTCCAACCTAGGATGAGCCATCAACCCAACCAAGAGCAAGCTGGTTCCGATGCTGGTATATTTGGCTCAGTTCGACACAGCGAACAGTCAGTTGTTCCTGTTGGAGGACAGGATAGGTAAGATTCAGAGTCTGTTGAGATGGTTCATGTGGATGGTGAGTCCATCGGAATGGCACTATCTTCAGGTGCTGAAGCAGATGGCGGTGGCACTGGATCTTGTCCCTGGGCCAAAACACACATGAGACCTCTTCAAAGGGCTCTGCTGTCCAGATGGTCTCCTCAGTTACACCCCCTGTCCCAAAGGCTTCAGTGTCCAAGGGAAGTCAAGACAGAGTTGCGGTGGTGGTTGAGCAAGAACAATCTCAGCCAGGGGAGTGCCATTGGAAACTTCACCTTAGGTGGTGGTGATCATGGACGCCAGCTTGTATGGCTGGGGAGCGCCATACAAGGTGGCTTAGGGGCAGTGGTCGATGGAGGAAAGGGCCTGGTCCATCAATCGTCTGGAGATCAGAGTGAAATGGATGGTGCTGCAGCGGTTTGTTCCTTTGCTGGACAGCAAGGCAGTAAGACTGTTCTCTGAAAATGCTTCCACAGTAGCGTATCTGAACAGGCGGGGGGCATGGGCAATGGAATACTCACCTGAGGTGGAGCCCATTCTGCAATGGGCTGAGAGGCATCTGATGGCTCTATCGGTGGCTCATGTGACAAGCAAGGACAACGTGAAAGCGGACTTCCGCAGCAGACACCGGTTGGATCCGGCAGAGTGGTCCTAAAGGGATTGGTGTTCAACAGTATTGTGTGGCGCTGGGGACAGCTGGTAATGGATCTCATGGCTGTTTTTATAGCCGCAGGAGAGAGAATGTCAGAGGGGCTCAATGCCATGGCATAGCCGTGGCCTCCAGAAGGGCTGCTGTATGTATTTCCCCTGTGGGCCCTCATCAGTTGACTCTTGGACAGGATAGCTCATCACAGGGGCCTTGTGATCTTGATGGCTCTGGACTGGCCCAGGAGACTGTGATACACGGATCTTGTCCATCTGGCTATGGACCAGCCATGGCGGCTTCCAGTTCGGTGGGACCTTCTCTCTCAAGGACTGGTGTTCATGCCATAAGTGAATCGATTCTGGCTTATGGCTTGGCTCTTGGATGGGCACGACTGAGGAGGCATGGTTATACTCCAGGAGTAATTTCTACTCTTTTGAAAGCCAGGAAAAGATCAATGTCTTTATTCTATATCTGAATTTGATGAGTCTTTGAGGATTGGTATCTGGAGTGCGACCTTCGCCCCTTGGGAGCATTGGTGATGGACTTGCTAGCGTTCTTACAGGCAGGGCTGGAAAAAGGTCTTGTCTTGAACTCACTCAAAGTTCAGGTGGTGGCTTTGGCTTGTTACCAGGAAAAACTACACAGGGCTCTGCTGGCAGCTCACCCAGATGTCTGTCAGTTTTTGCAGGCGGTGAAACAGGTCAGGCTTCTGATTAAGGCTATGGTTCTCCCTTGGGATCTCAACCTCATCCTTTCCATGTTAACAGATGTTCCTCTTGAGCCCTTGAGAGGGGCTTCACTGAAGGATTTGATGTTGAAGGTGTTTTTTCTCATGGTCATCAACTTGGCCAGACATATTTTAGAATTACATGCTCTCTTATTTATTTATTTATTTATTTTATTTAACATCTTTTATATACCGCGCTCTTTGTTATCAGTGCGGTTTACAGTTAACGATAATTGCTCAATTCAGTCGAAATTGTCTTGTGCTTACATTTTAACAGGATGGGTAACTTGGAGTAATTCCCTCTTGTGTAGGGAATCCCTTCTTGTTGCTTTCAAGATAGCAAGTGGTGTTGCGTACCATACCGTCCTTTCTGCCCAAAGTTGTGATGCCATTTCATGTCAACCAGGTGGTCTCTCTCCTGGTTTTTGGAGGAGAAGGGACTGATACTGTGGCTCAGCAGCTCCATAAGTTGGATGATTGCAGGATGCTTAAGTGTTATCTCAAGTGCATGCAGTCATTTCGAAAGTCTGACCAATTGTTTGTGCTTTGGGGGGACCACAGAAGGGGGAAGTGGCCTTGATGGTTTCCATTTACAGATAGGTAAAGGAAGTGATAGCCTCGGCATTCCTGCTCAAGCATAGGGTGGTTCCGGAGGGGTTGAGAGCGCATTCCACAAGGGCTCAAGTGGTGTCCGAGGCGGAGTTCAGTTTGGTGCCACCGGTGGATATTTGCAAGATAGTGACTCGGTTATTGTTGCATACTTTTGCCAGGTACTATCATCTGGATGTGCAGGCAAGCCAGGAGCATGATGTGGGGAACATGACTTAAGGGCGGGCTTGAGGGTCTCTCCCATGTGTAATTAATGCTGCAGTACAATCAGTCAGTCTGGAATGGACAAGTGACATGGATGAAGGTGAAATTAGACCTTACCTGCTAATTTTCTTTCGTGGAGTCCCTCCAGTCCAGACCAGAACCCACCCTGTTAGATTCCAGACATGTGAAGAGTTGCGAGCTTGCTTTGGTAGTAGTGCTTAGAGGGGCAGAGATCGCCTTTTGAGGTTCTCTCTAGGTTCATGATCAGAATTTGGAAGATGCTATGGTCACATTGGACTAATAAAAAAAAAAAAAAGAGGAAGCAAACAAGCGATTGGGTCAGTTCTGCAATTGGCTCCAGGGTGGTGGATGTTGCTACTCTGGTCCTTCTTCAGGGAGGGAGAAAATAGAGCTTTTGCCAATAGTATACTGTAGGGAGGTGGGGCAGCCTCACCTCTTATAGTATGACATCACTAAGAAATTTGAATAGCCAGTCTCCAGCTGCTGGTGGACAGGCACAACACGTATGCTTGGATTGGACTGGAGGGACTCCATGAAAGAAAATTAGCAGGTAAGGTCTAATTTCGCCTACCTTTCTGAATACACTACTAAGACACTTATCCACTCTTTAATCACCTCTCGTCTAGACTATTGCAACCTCCTCCTTGCTGGTCTCTCTCTGCATCATCTCTCTTCCCTTCAATCTGTTCAAAATTCAGCTGCATTGCTAATCTTCCACCAGTCCCCCTATGCTCTTGTAATCCCTCTTCTCAAGTCGCTTCATTGGCTCCCTATCCATTTCCATCTGCAGTTGAAACATCTTCTACTAACCTATAAGTGCATTCATTTTGCTGCTCCTCACTACCTTTCCTCTCTCATCTCTCCCTACACCCCTCCTCAGGAACTCTGCTCTTCTGGCAGATCCCTTCTATCTGTGCCCTCCTCTTCCACTGTCAACTCCAGACTTTGATCTTTCCACCTTGCTGCTCCTAATGTCTGGAACAAACTACCTTAGTTGGTACTTCAGGCTCCATCTGTGACACTGTTCAAATGCAGGCTAAAAATTCACCTCTTCGAGGCCGCTTTTGGATCCTGATTCACTTAGTCTCCTATATGTTTCCTTACCATAGACATATCCCAGTCCCCATCTGTTGTGTTGTCTGTCTTGACTAGATTGTAAGCTCTGATGAGCAGGGACCGTCTCTTGCATATCTCTTTGCAGCACTTTGTATGCCTTATAGCACTATACAAATGATCAGTAATAGTAGTAGCTGCATAGATCATCTAATAGCATTAAGATCTCTACAAAGCAGTTGAGAAAACGTGAAACCCAGAAACCTAGGAAATTATGACAGATAAAGACCACACGGCCTATCCAGTCTACCCATACATACCAATTCCTAATCTCTACAGTCCCTTCCTCTCCCTTAGAGATCCTCTGCGCTTGTCCCATGCTTTCTTGGACAGTTCCCATATCTGAATTCAAGAAACTATGGGAAAAAAACCAGAGGATCTCTAAGGCAGAGGAAGGGATTGTAGAGCTTAGGAGTTCCAGCGTCGGTAGCACAGAAACTTACCTATAATGAAGAGCAGCAGTTAGGGAATTACTCCTTTCAAACTCCCTCTCCCTTTTCTCTACTCCCAACACCTCAAACTGCCCACAGACTCAAATAATGTCCCTCTCAACTACCCCACCACGCCCAAAAATACTCTCTCACAATTGTCCTACCAGCCTGTAAAATGTCCCACTCCAAAAAATGATCCCCACACAACTACCTCATCACCCTGCAAGCTGTCACACCCCAAAAAACTACAACCCCACAATTACCCCACCACATCACAAACTGCTCTTTCCCAAAACACCTCTTGTAACTGACTCACTACCTGTAAACTGCCCCAACTCCAAAATCTACACTCCACAACTGCTCCACTACCCTGCGAATTGCCTCACCCAGAGGCGTAAGTTACAATGAGGGGACCCAGATGAAGGTCGAAACTTTGGATATTTTTCAAATATTTCAGCCATTCTCCTAGTTTCTAGCATTAATGCAAAATTCTGTACAGTGTTAGAATAATTTAGAAAGTTGGCAATTCCAGCCTCCTGAACACATCTGATAGGGTCCCTCTGAACATTTAGGCCCTTGGCATGTGGCTACTTTCCTTATGCCTGAGTCCAGGCCTGACCTTTGGCCCCATCATTGTAGTGAGAGACCTTGGCTGGAAACTACAAACCATGACCCTGTAATTCGAGGTCCTAATTATGGCCACTATATGTCGCCATTGTACAATGGCGGAGACAACTTCCCTTCAGGGGTTGTGAGCTTCCCCAGCTCTACATGACTTAAGGAGTGGAAGCCTGAACGGGG
Source organism: Ichthyophis bannanicus (assembly GCA_033557465.1). Lineage (NCBI taxonomy): Eukaryota > Metazoa > Chordata > Amphibia > Gymnophiona > Ichthyophiidae > Ichthyophis > Ichthyophis bannanicus. The sequence goes on from CM066036.1 coordinate 799,821,095, forward strand.
AATCAAGGGGCTTGTAGTTTCCAAGGTCAATCAGAGGGCTGCTGTGCTGACTACCAGCTGATGGCAGCAGCTTGAAGAGGAATAGCCTAGTGGTTAGAGCAACAGCCTCCTACCCAAGCAATCATGGTTTGACTCCCACTGACACTCCTTGTGATCTTGGGAAAGTCGCTTTACCCTCCATTGCCTTGGAAGAAATAAGCCTGGCAATCTACTTCTGGTCATACTTTGCAAAGAAAACTCAGGGGGCTGCTGGGTCACCAGGAGTCAGTATCAACTTCATGGCACTTAAAAAAAAAAAAAAAGAGCAGAAGACAGTCCTCAGGAGACAATATTGGGAAACAGCTGGGATTGAGTTGTAGTAGCAGGTGCATATATGGTGCCCAAACCCAAAGAGAGGATAAAGTTCTGTGACATTCCTTAATGCTGATCTGCTAAGGGGTAATTTACAGTAGACGCTGCATGTACATCTCTCTTCTCCAGTCCCCCACTCTTAAGTATTGATGCAGCAGATCCATATACAAAGACATTTGTATTTAATTATGTGAATTTAGTGCTTTGAATGTTCTTTTTTGTCAGGAAGGCAATATATAAATGCCTTTAAGTAGCTAAAACAGATAACCATTGGGATGAGATGCAGGAGATGGAGACCTATGTCTCGTCACTGCCCGACTCTTCTCATTGCAGGTCTCGGAGTTCCCCGTCATTCTATCCATCGAGAACCATTGCAGCCTAGAGCAACAGGACGTCATGGCCCAGCACCTGAAAGGCATTCTGGGAGAAATGTTGCTCACTGCCACCATCGATGGTCGCACCCCCACCCAGCTGCCTTCTCCAGAGGTAACAGCAACTTGGGAAGTTTTCGCATCCACATAATTGTTTTGTAACTGAAATTTTTTTTTCTGTTTTTTTTTTTTTAATTTGAGCTAAATGATGCAGAATATAAAGTTTTTTTGAAAAAATGTTATTTCTAAGAAACAATATTTACTGTTGCCATATGGCAACTATGGTCCTGAATGGCTGAAAATTAAAAACAGTCTTGGCATCGGTTTCATTTACTGCTGGGTGTGATAGTTTAAACAACAGTTTTTTTTCAGATGTCGAGCACAGATACACATCACATTTTGCACACAGTGTTCGGATTTTTTGGAAATATAGAATCCAGTGAAAAATTTGGAGGAAAATTTGAAGGTTGCCATATGGCAACAACAGCCATGAAAAGGTTAAACTGCAGTTGGTATGTTTCTCATAGAAGAGTGATTGGACTTGTGAGTGCAGGTTTCTCTGTAATGTCTGTGTGACTGAGGCTATAAGGGTAATTTAATAAGGTGCTGTCAGTTAAAGCACATTCTAGGTGCCTTTGTCAAGTCTATTTTATAGTAAAAAAAAGTAGACGCCTAATTTCCTTTATAAAATACTAGTGTAAGGGCCAAATACACATGTTAATTTAAGGCAATGATCATTTACACTAGCCCTAGAGCTGGTGTATAGGCTGGCGACTAGTTTCTTAAATATTGTTTTTATTTATTTAAATGACTTTCCGCATTATCCAAAAATTTAAGTGGGCTACAGCAATAAAGTCATAATAAATACATAAAACCTATAAACCTACTAAAACATGATAAAAGATAATATAATAAAGAAAGAAAATAAAACACATAAAATACGATGACTAAACCCAGTGCTGCTTCCTACAGTACTAACATCAATACACATCCTCCCAAACTCCAGTCATGTGCATGCTCGTAGTGAAAATATGTGCCATTGGGATAACGTGCGCCACCACACCATTTACACACTTCACTCATAAAATACTGCATTACTTTAAGTGGCTTCTTATAAAATTATCCTCTTTTGGGGTCATGCTTTGGACAACCAAAAATGACCCCCTTAGTGTTCAACCAACAGTAAAATAGTGGCGTGTCATCCAGCATACAAAAATGCATATGTGAGAAAGTTTTGTCATGTTTATATTTATTAAATGTAATATACTGCCTTTATTAAGACAAAGTGGTTTAAAATTAAAATATCAAAAAAGAAAATAAGCCCATAAATCATCACAAATAAGGTGAGAGTAGAGAGAGAAATAAAATAAATAAAAACAATTATAATAAGTTTAATTAAAATTTCTGCCATATAACTACAGCCCAAGTCAGGCCTGACCTATAAATGCGACTTCAAAAAAGAAAGTCTTCAATGCAACCTTCAAGTTTTTAAATGAAGGCTCTATATGAATATCAACCAGTAATGCGTGCCACAGAGTGAGGGGAGGAAAAAGAAAGCCACTTGTCTGGTGGATTCTAACCAAGACTTAGAGGTATGTTTACTAAACTGCGATAACGTCACAGCGGCTACGTTATTGCGCGATAACGTCCCTGGCGGCGTTAAGGCCCGCAGAGGGTGAAGAGAGGGCAGAGAGAAGGGGTCAGTGGGCGGGGAGAGGCTCCTGCTACACTAACGCTGTGAAATGAAGGTCCGAAAATTACCTCGAGTGAAAACCTTGCGTTAGAGGCACAATTGCAGGAGAGAGAAACCATTTCAGTCAGCAATGTACAGCAAAGGCAGGGAGACCAAGAAAAGTGATAGTAGTGCTTCATGTGCAGCAACAGCATAGTGCCCAAATATGAAAGGGCACTGTGGTGATGCTGCAGGCGGGACATGCAGTGGGGCAGCTGTGGCACAGGGTGGACTAGGCAGATGCCTAGGTGGCACATAGGAATGCAGAAACAGAAAATAAGCAAGACAGCAACTGACCAACGTCAAAAATGCCCATGAGTGTGTGTGCCACAGTATCCCATCCAGGGGACAGTACCTAGCAGGTACCCCAAAGGGCAGATAACATTGGCAGGCGGTGCTGGGGGGAAGCGTGGATGTCTATGTAGGCACCCCTACCCCAGACCCCACACCATAGGCAGCTGCCTAGCAGCACACTGGATGGCCTGGGACTGCGCACCACCAGCATAAGGCCATGTCAGAATGGGGGGGGCTTTTGGTGGTGGAGGGGGCAGTGGCATCTGCCCACAGCAGACCAAGGCCAAGCCCTGTTTAGGAGGGTGGCGTGCAGTGCAACAGACAAGGTCTGTCTGAAGAGCAGTCATGGTATCCCCAGGGAATGACCTGCCTGTGTGGCAACAATTTGTAGTACACACAGCCAGTGTGTTCAGGGGCAGAATGTCACAGGTTCAAGTCCCAGCTGAGGCTCCTGCAGACCATGTCCCTATATTTTACCCTACAGAGCACATACAACATAAACATGTGCACTCCCTAGAGCAGGGGTGGGCAATTCCGGCCCTCGTGCATCACAATCCAGCCTGATTTTCATGATGTCCCTAATGAATATTCATGGATCTATTTCCATACAATGGAAGGCAGTGGATGCAAATAGATCTCACGAATATTCATGCACTATGTACTGGCTAGCAGACTGTCTGCAGTTAGCATGTGTATGGCTGGAACACCTTGCAGAGTGCAGCGGGTGCAGACTGACTGTGCTCTCTGCTGGTGAATGTCAAATTGGGGTGGGGGCAGCTGAGCTTTTCCAGGCCTACTGCCTGTCTGCCAGTGCCCTATGTGATAGGTACAGATCTGCATTGACTGCCATGGCGGGTGCCCTTCTCCAGCAGGACTGGGGGTGATGGTCCCCTCTACTGCCTCCATTGCAAAGATGTTCTGTTGGTGGCAGACCCTGTCCCCCACCCTAACCCAGAGAGGGCGGGTTAGGTGGTGCTACATAATCCACATGGGGGTCCAGACACCCCCTCTGCTCTTATAAGCAAGTGACCATGGCAACCACACAGGATATGCACTATTCTGGGTGCATCATAATCCACAAGGGCTAGACTTGACTGGGGAATACAGATGGACACAGGTGTATCCTAGGTGTGTCTGCAAGGACTACTTGTCACACACTGGCACTGATGGGGACCTGCAGCACAGCCTATCTCAGCCAAGCCAGGTGTTGCGGACCTGGTGCTGGGCGCCCCACCTCACCCTCAGAACGATCACAGGAACCACACAGTGTCACGGTCTGTAGCTACTCTGTGCCAGTAACACACACGGTCAGTTCCCCCTACCAGGCTGAGGTGCTGTAGAGGCGCATACCCCATCCTGTGATCAGATGTAGACTGCTGTTCTGCATGTGCATTGCATCATGGGTACTGGTGGGTTTACCCTATCCTGGTAACCACAGCAGACATTTCATGCGGTGACCTGCAGTCTTTCTGTAGCCAGCCAGTGCTGTGATAAATGCTATAGAGGTGTAGTCCACTGGTTAATACAATGACTGCTGAGCCAGAGGTCATGGGTTTGATCCCTCAGAAGTCTCATCTAATATGGCTGTCTGAGGCAATCCCTTTTCCTGCCTGTAACAGTCAGACATATCTCTACAATGGCGGACAAGGCACTTTATAATGTGCCCTATGTTCTGCCATGGGACATAGGGCACATTATGCCTTATGAGACACCTTGGGTTACAGCACTGAGGTGAGGGTGTATTTGCTGGCAGCACAGATTGTAGAGATGTGTCTGACTGTTACAGGCAGGAAAAGGGATTGCCTCAGACAGCCTTATTAGATGAGACCTCTGAGGGATTGAACCCATGACCTCTGGCTCAGCAGGCATTGTATTAACCAGTGTATTAACCTCTATAGCTTTTATCACAGTGCTGGCATGAAATTAAGGTTACTGCGCGATAACGAGCCTCTATCGCGCGATAAAAAGCCATTGCTACCTTGACGTCAGAACACCCACTTCCTTATATGGCATTCCTCACGTTAACGCTGCACCTAGCGCCGGTAACATTAGCATGGTTTAGTAAACATACCCCTTAGAATCACATGAGACCAAAGTGGAACTTTTTGGTCTCAATGCTAGGCGATATGTGTGGTTAAGACAAACACAATCCCTTCAGTAAAGCATGGTGGTGGCAGCATTGTTGGGATGTTTTGCAGACACAAGGACAGGGAGGCTTGTGAAGGTCCAGAAAAAAATAGATAGTGCAAATAAAAAGGAGATCGTGGAGGGGAACCTCTCCCGTTGCACACCTCTGCTAACATTTAGGCTTTGTTCAGGCATTTTCCTATGTCTGTGTAGAATATAACTTGTTTATTTATTTATATATTGTCAGCGTGTGTCTTAATCTTCTGTCTGTCCTTTACCCAGCTCCTGCTCTCTGCAATTCCACTGCTGTCTCTCCCTTCTCAATGCTTAACTTTATTCCCACCCACTCCTGGCTTAACTTTCTTTCATAGCCGTCCTCTGCTCATTGACACAATTACTCAGGTGCACCTGAACCCACTAGGACTTCTCCTGCATCTCCTCGGATTTCCATTCTCCCCTATCCTCCCCTCCCACTCCTATGGCTTCATATCACTTTGTATTCTTGATGTTAACTCGCCTTATTCCAACAACTCCAAGCCCCTACTCCTTATCACTCATTCCTCTTATCGTCCTCACCTCCGCTACCATTTTGTCTTCTACCCTATCATTTGCCCTCGAGCTTCAACATTTTCTTCCTCTCATTCAGCCATCTCCAATCTCACCTTCACCGCCTCCTCTCTCCCCCATACTCTCCTGCTCCTTCTTCTCTCATCTGGAGATATCAATCTCAACCCTGGCCCACCTAGACTTTTTTCACATTCCCAAGGCATATCAATGCACAACCTTTCAAACTTCAGTAGCATACCGAGGGTGGGGCAGTGGGTGCGTCCCACTCTGGGTACAGGCCAGGAGGGGTGTGCCCTCTGCCAGGTCCACACGTAGAGGCAGTGCGGCAAACTTAAAGTCATGAGTGACTTGGTGCACCCACCTCTGCTCCAGGTCCAGCAGCTCTTCTTTCCTGGCCAAAGGCTTGCGAATTGTGAGATGAGCCACTGGGCTTGGAGCGGAGGCAGGCCACCAGTGGCTTTAAGTTTTCTGCACTGCCTCCACATGTGGACCTGGTGGGGAGATGTGTACCATGCCGAGCTGTGCCACAGAGGGGGAGGGCCACCGGCCGCATGGAGGGGCCCCCATTCAGGGTGATGAGGGGGTTGGGAATGCCACTGTTAAACCATATTCAAATCCTTCTTCTTTCTCCTTCTTCTCTCTTTTTCATGCACCTTGTGGAATGCACGTTCTGTCTCCAATAAATTTATCTTCATTCCTCTTTATCTGTAATACCCTGCATCTCCTGGCTCTTACTGAAACTTGGCCTCTCCATGAATTCTCTGCTTCAGTCTCTACCCTCTGTCATGGACGCTACCTATTCTCCCATACACCTTGGCCCACTGGCCATGCCGGTGGTATTTGGTTTCTACTTTCTCATTCATGTCAATTTCAGCCCCTCCTTCTACCTCAGTCTCATTCCTTCTCTTCCTTTGAAGTCCATTGTATCCATTTATTTACTCTGCTACCTCTCCGGGTAGCTGTCATTTATTGACCCTCTAACAAATCAACCTCTACCTTTCTCACCGACTTTGAATCCTGGTTCTCCTCCCTTCAAGATGCATCTTTCCCTTCCCTTATTCATGGAGATTTTATCATTCATATTGACAGGGCCGGATTTACCTTGAGTGAGGCCCTACGCCAACAAAAATTGTGGGCCCCCAGCAGGGGCGGCCCAAGGGGGGTGCGGGGCCTCATTTGCATAATGTTACCATATACTAACTTTTAGTAAACGTGCCTCTTAATGAGTGTATGGATAAAGAAAGACTAAAAGATTTCTACATTACTATAATCCAGTGCCAACTGCCAGACACATTAGGAACTACTACAAACACTGCCCATTTAGAACCCATAGTAAACCCGCCGTATCCTAACAGCACTACCAGGACTCACAAAGCACCATACTCTACCAATCAAAAGGCAACACTGCAAATATTAAACCAATACATTTCAGAGAACAACAATACATGACCTACTGGGGAAAGAGAACAAGTGGCAATGTCAAATAGGAATTATATAAACAGAACACCTCAGCTCAGTTACACATGCAGAACATAGACCATCACCAAACAAGTAATCACAATTTAGAAACAGGAAGACAATAATTAAACTGGGAATCCCAAAAGCCAAACTTGGAATGTACAACACTGTAGAAATAAAACTATACATTAATTTGCTCTTGTACTAAACAAAGCGCAGACGTTAATGATGCACATTTACCAGAGCTGACATATTCCAATTAATAAATTCAAAATAAAGAGATATTTTTCTACCTTTTGTGCATTTTTTTCAGCTGCAATTGCTCCAGCCACTTTCTTCTGGTTTCTTCGTGTCTTCTGCTAACTCTCCATCGTCTGCTGTCCATTTGTCCTTTCTTCTCTCTTCTAGATTTTTTTCCATTCTCTCTCTACATCTGCTTTAACATATTAATCTTTCTCCTTTTGCTCTTTCCTCATTCCTATTTCATCCACTCAAATTTTACCCCTCCATCCTCAATCCCCACTTACTCTCCCAATACCCGGCCAATTGTAGATTTTTTATCCCTCCCACACAAAATATTTTTCCCTTCTCCATTTTACTCTTCCAGCCCCATCCCATTCTAATCCTCCCCCAACATCAGCTCCCTTCTAGTTCCAGCCTCACCCAGCATCCATTCCCTTCTAGTCCCTGCATCAGCCCATTTCCAGTCCTAGCCATCCATCAGCCCATTTCCAGTCCTAGCAACCCCCAACCCAATACCAGTCCTAGCCCCCCATCAACCCACTTACAGTCCTTAACCCATCACCCCATTTTCAGTTTAAGCCCCCCCTATAAACCCATTACCAGTCCTAACCCCCCATCAGCCCACTTCCAGTCCTAACCCCATCAACCCATTTCCAGTCAGCCCCCCATAGCCCATTGCCAGTCCTACCCCCCCCATCAGCCCACAGCCCATTACCAGTCCTAACCCATCATCCCGCCTCCAGTTTTAACCACCCAGCCCATTTCCAGTCCTATCCCCCATAGCCCATTACCAGACAACCCCCATCAGCCCACAGCCCATTACCAGTCTTAACCCCCCCCAAAGCCCATTACCAGTTCTAAACCCCCCCAACAGCCCATTACCAGTCCTAACCCCATCAGCCCACCTCCAGTCTTAACCCCCCAGCCCATTTCCAGTCCTAGCCCCCCCATAGCCCATTACCAGACAGCCCCATCAGCCCACAGCCCATTACCAGTCTTAACCCCCCCCAAAGCCCATTGCCAGTTCTAAGCCCCCCCAACAGCCCACAGTCCATTACAAGTTCTAACCCCATCATCCCACCTATATGTTTTAACCCCCCAGCCCATTTCCAGCCCCAGCACCCCCAATAGCCAATTACCAGCACTAACCCCCCAGCCCATTTCCAGCCCCAGCCCCCCCAATAGCCCATTACCAGTCCTACCCCCCCCATAGCCCATTACCAGCCCTACCCCCCCAGCCCATTTCCAGCCCCAGCCACCCCAATAGCCCATTACCAGTCCTACCACCCCCATAGCCCATTACCAGCCCTACCCCCCCAGCCCATTTCCAGCCCCAGCCCCCCCAGCCCATTTCCAGCCCCAGCCCCCCAATAGCCCATTACCAGCCGTACCCCCCCAGCCCATTTCCAGCCCCAGCCCCCCCAATCGCCCATTACCAGTCCTACCCCCCCCCCCCGTCGGCCTAAAGTAAAATTTAATTTTAAAAAAAACACCTGGTGGCTGCCGCCGCGGGGCCCCCTCTGCTGCCGCAGCAGCACCGACTGACCCGCGGGGGCCCCGTCTACAAGCTGAAGCCGTCGGGTCGGGTCGGGTCGGTCGGTCGTTCCTCCCTCCCTCCGTGCAGGCTGCAGGCTGTGAGAGACGCGAAGAGAGAGCGTCTCCTCGCGTCTCTGTTAAGCCCACAGGGGCTGATGGGAAATTTCCCATCAGCTCCTGCGGGCTTAACAGAGACGCGAGGAGACACTCTCCTTTCGCGTCTCTCACAGCCTGCAGCCCGCACGGAGGGAGGGAGGGAGGAACGACCCGACCCGACCCGACGGCTTCAGCTTGTAGACGGGGCCCCCGCGGGTCAGTCGGTGCTGCCGCGGCAGCAGAGGGGGCCCCGCGGCGGCAGCCATCAGGTTTTTTTTTAAATTGTATTTAAAAAAAATTTACTTGTTCTTTTTTTGTGGGCCCCTGCCGGCTGTGGGCCCTACGCCATGGCGTACATGGCGTATAGGTAAATCCGGCCCTGCATATTGATGATACTTTTGACCCTTATGCCTTAAAGCTCCTTTTCCAAACTTTCTCATTCAAACTCCAGCTGCGCTCCACTGCTTCTCCTCACAAGCATGGCCATTGCCTCAACCTCGTCTTTTCCTCCAACTGCTGGCCCTCAAATTTTTCCACCTCAGCTCTTCCCCCATATGTGACCATCACCTGCTAACCTTCACACTTAACCACCCCCTAGCTCGATCTCGCCCGAACTCCAGCAACATGTTTAAGAATCTTCACACTACTGACCCTTCAGTTCTCTCCACTGCTGTATTGTCATTTGTTTCTTCCACTATGTTGTCTGAGTCTGTGGATGAGGCAGTGCCTTCCTATAAAACTATACTCTCCTCTGCTCTGGATGCACTCGCTCTTCCCATTCTACACCCTGTGAGGTGTACTGTATCTCGCCTCTGGCTGTCCTCGGCAACTCACTGCCTATGTTCCTTTGCCTGTTCAGCTGAGCGCCTTCAGCATAAATCCTATACCCTGGCAGACTAGATAGGCCATGTGGTCTTTTTCTGCCATCATGTTTCTAGGACTGCCTATATTTCATGTCAATGTCCTTCCAGTCAGCCATAGCACTCACCAAGCAAGAGTACTATGTCCATCTAACTAAATGTCTTGCCTCTGACCCTCACCGACTCTATGCTATGCCCAACTTTCTCCTCAAAGTGCCTCCTCCCCCAACCCCTCCTTATCTTTCTGCCCATACTTTGGCTGATTTTTCCATGGCAAAATCCACAAGAATAGTCTTGAATTCTCTATAGAGTCATGTCCACCCTGTCTTCCCCTCTTCAATTTTGAATTCTTCCCTCAATTTCCGTCACTCTTTCTTCCTTTTCTAAAATAACTGAGGAGGAAACTGCAAATCTTCTCTTCTCCTCCAAACACACTACCTGCTCTTCTGATCCCATTCCCACTTCTCTACTAAGCTCTGTAGCTCCTGCTGTTATCGCGTCCATCTGTCATATTCTTAACCTATTGCTTTATACTGCAAATGTTCCTGTGACCTTCAAACATGCTGTGGTTACCCCTCTCAAAAAACCTTCACTAGAACCCAGCTGTCCTTCCAGTTATCTGCCTCTCTCCCTCCTCTCCTTTGCTTCAAAACTACTTGAATAAGTTCACTGCTGATGTGTGGACTTTCTTTTCTTTCAAGCCCTTCTGGATCCACTAAAATTGGGCTTTCTTCCTCTACATTCTACAGAAACAGCTCTTGCCAAAGTCTCCAGTGACTTGTTCCTCACCATATCCAAGGGCCTTCACTTGATCCTCATCCTTCTTGACCTTTCTGCTGTTTTTGACACTGCTGATCACCACATTCTCTTTGATGTCCTGTCCTCGCTTGGATTTAGGAGCTCTGTTCTGTCCTGGTTTTCTTCTTATCTCTCCCATCATACTTCTGTTGTATTTTCGGGTGGATCCTCCTATACTGCCATCCCACTTTCAATTGGTGTACCTTAGGGCTCAGTCTTGGGACTAATCCTTAAGAACATAAGATCATAAGATATGCCATACTGGGTCAAACCAAGGATCCATCAAGCCCAGTATCCTGTTTCCAACAGCGGACAATCCAGATCACAAGTACCTGTGAGATTCCCAAAAAGGTACACAGATTTTGTATTGCTTATCCTGGGGTAAGCAGTGGATTTCCCTGGTCCTCTTTAATAATGGTTTATGGACTTCCCCCCAGGAACTTGTCCAAACCTCTTTTAAATCCAGCTACACCAACAGATTTTACGACATCCTCTGGTAATGAATTTCAGAGTTTGATTACGCAAAGTGAAAAAAATATTTTCTCTGGTTAGTCTTAAATGTGCTAGATTGTAGCTTCATTGCATGTCCCCTGGTCTTTCTACTTTTTGAGGGGGTAAACAATCAATTTACATTTACCCATTCTACTCCATTCATTATTTTACAGACCTCTATCATATCTCCCCTTAGTTGTCTCTCTTCCAAGTTGATGAGCCCTAAGCTTTAAAGCCTTTCCTCCCAGGGGTATACTTCCATCCCCCTTACCATTTTTTTTGCTCTTTGTATGTTTTCTAATTCTGCTATATCCTTTTTAAGACATGGTGACCAGAATTTCACACAATATTCAAGGTGCGGTCGCACCATGGAGTGATAGAGAAGCATTATAATATGCTTTGTTTTGTTTTCCATTCCTTTCTTTATGATTCCTAGCTTTCTATTTGCTTTCTTGGCCACCGCCGCACACTGGGCAGAGGGGTTCAATGTATTATTCATGATGACGCCTCGATCTTTTTTCTGGGTGGTGGCTCCTAATGTGGAACCTTGCATCATATAACTGCAATTTGGATTGTTCTTCCCTAAGTGCATAACTTTGCAGTTGTCCACATTAAATGTCAGCTGCCATTTGGAAGCCCAGTCTCCCAGTTTCTCTTGTAATTTTTTACAATTCTCTTATGTTTTAAGAACTTTGAATAATTTGGTGTCATCTGCAAATTTGATCACCTCACTTCTTATTCCCATTTCCAGGTCATTTATAAATATGTTAAAAAGCAGCAGACCCAGCATAGATCCCTGGGGAACTCCACTATTTACCTTTCTCCATTGAGAAAATTTGCCATTTAGCCCTACCCTCTGCTTTCTATCTTTTAACCATTTCCTGATCCACAATACTACATTGCCTCCGGTCTGTAGTTTCCTGAGTCACCCCTGGAACCCTTTTTAAAAATTAGTGCTACACTGGCCATTCTCCAGTCTTTCGGTACTACAGATGATTTTAATGATAGTTCACAAAGGCTTTTTGAAAATCCAGGTACACTATATATCAAATTTCTACCTAAAGCCTAAATTTGGCTTCCAGAACCTCTCTCCCACATTTTCCTATGTCATTGGTACCAAAATGTACCAAGACCAGCAGGCTCATCCCCAGCACTGTCTAAAACATTGTCGAGGTGGCGCGTGAGGTCTGTGACCTTCGCACCAGGCAGACATTTTCCCAGGTGATACTCACGATCACCACACACCCAACTATCTACATGCCTAATGATCAAATCACCCACTATAATGGCCATCTTAACCCTTCCCTCATGGGCACATGGTCCTGGAGTCCACCCTCAGTGTGAGAAGTATTACATCATCTGGAGGACAGGTCCTAGCTACCGGATAACTTCCTGCTACACCAAGGTGATGCTCTCCTGTCACATGACCTCTCTCCTCCATGGCAACAGGGATGCTGCCAGACTGGAGATGGGACTTCTCTACTACATCCCTGTAGGTCGCGTCCATATACCTCTCTGTCTGCCTCAGCTCCTCAAAGTGCTACTAATTTTCTCTCTCTACTCTTAGTCCTTTGGTGGACTTATCTCCTCCCATGGTTTTCAGTGCCATTTTTATATTGATGACTTTCAGATCTCCCTCTTTGCATCTGAATCTCTCCAGAAATCCAGGCACAGATCTCTGCCTGCTTATCTGACATTGCTGCCTGGATGTCTCACCGCCATCTAAAATTGAACATGGCCAAAACTGAGCTCCTCATCTTTCCGTCTAAACCCACTTCCTCCCTTCTTTATTTCTGTGGATGATACTACTGTTTCCTCAGCTTTGACTCTACTCTCTCTTTCTCTGCGCACATCCAACAGATAGCTCAAACCTGCTGCTTCTTTCTCTATAACATCAGCAAACGTTGTTCCTTCCTTTTTAAGCACACTCTTAAGACTCTTATTCACTCTTTAGTCACCTTTTGTCTTGAATATTGCAACCTGGTCTCACTCTGAATCATTTCTCTCCACTTCAGTCTCTTCAAACCTCAATTGCACAGCTCATCTTCCACCATTCATTTTGCTGCTCCTCACTACCTTTCCTCTCTCATCTCACCCTTCTTGGGAACTCCGCTCCTCTAGCAGATCGCTTCTATCTGTGCACTCCTTTGCCACTGCCAACTCCAGACTTTGTTCATTCCAACTTGCTGCTCCATATGCCTGGAACAAACTATCCGAGTCAGTGCTTCAGGCTCCTTTTCTAGCCCTAGTTTCAGCATCACCACAATGAATATGCATGAGAGAGATTTGCATGAACTGCCTCCACTGTATGCAAATCTCTCATATGCATATTTATTCTGGTTATCCTGAAAACCTCATTGTCTAGGTGTGTCCCGAGGACTGGGTGGAAAACCACTGAGGTAACACTTCGTATAGCTTTTATTTGTTAACCTTTATCTGAGTGCGTGGAAGTGGATTAACATGGCAACTACACTGTCTTCTCGAGGAATTATACGTCAGGGAGGAAAATAAAATGGAGATTATTATAGTGCTTCTGTAGAGGTGCATGGTGCGTCCATACCTCAAGGACTATGTACAGCTGTTATTATCCCATCTGTCCTGCTAAGCACGTCAATCGCGGCGACCAGGATGGTTAGTGCCGCTGAATATCCCTGAGTGTCACCGCTAAACGCCATGCTACTAGCCGGCTAGCACTGGGGTGTTCTGGGGGTGGAGCGGAGGAGATACCCCAGATAACCAGGTAGTGGCGATATTCAGCTGTTGCCTGGTTATCTCTTAGCAGTCAACATTAGGTACCTTAAATGCTGGCCTAACCTTCACCGCAGTAGTTAACCAGGCAATGGCTGAATATCACCGCTGCCTGGTAGCTTCACCACTATCCGGCCTGGTGACTGGATATGGCCCCAGCATTGAAAATTCGGATCTTAGGTTAGGTTATGTTAAACCATATTTAAGCATTCATAGTGTCACTGCCATGCTTGTTTGATATTACCTGGGGTGTTGGGGCTTCCAGAATGCATGACAAAGACATTGATATGAAACGCTAGGCATCCTAACAGTAAAACAGGCATCCATATGCCTCTGAAAGGCTGCAAGTTCAAATTCAGGTCCAAGGCCTGACTGAGAGGAGCATTGGGAGTATCCCACTCTGCTACCATCATCTGTTGTAGCTCAGAGGGGAATGGGAAAGCCCGTGTGGGCCTTTGAATACCTGCGATGATGGGATATGTGGTAGACGGTGGCTGTGGGGCCGGAGGACCTTCAGAAATATGGAGTTCCTTGATAATTTGGGCAATTAAGCCTGGGATTTCGTCCTGACGGTAGAGCCGAACTACAGTGGAGTCTGCTTCCATTGGGGAAAGCTCACCTCCTTCGCCTCTGAACCCAATGATGGCGTCGGAGAGGCGCTCCCAATATCCTCACCATCCCCTGAGCCCACATCGTCCCACTGGTGTTCCCTGGAAGGGTGAAGGGAATGGGTCTTGTGGGGGCATTTGCGGCCCCTGACCGAGAGAGAGGGACTCTGCTGCGAGGAAGGCAAGGACTGACCGGATTTCCAGATATTCCAGGCCTGCTGAAATAAGGAAGCAAATTCAGATGATGCAGGATCCCCAACCAGGGACTGTGGAAGGAGAAGAGGAGGGAAATCTGTCATTGCAGGGGCTGGAATGGGAGGTGCAGGCAAGACTGAAGGCCCAACTCACCCAAACCAGGCAGGTCATCAGGACCAGGCAAAGGCACAACCACAGCCACAGAAGATTCCCCAGGGTGACTGTCATAGGCCGAACTTAGAATGTGTATCCGGCATGGTTCTAAGCCCCTAAAAATGGCACCGACTGCCTCTGAGCAAGGGTGGGAAGTAGAGGCCTGAAATTGGTGCTGCTAGTCCAAACGCAAAACGGAAAGTGCAGGCTTGAAATGGCACCACTCGGACAGGTGCAAGAGCAGGAACTGCAGTTATCAAAATGGCGCCACTAGCACAAGCGCAAGGGTGGCCCTTCAGCGGGAGCGGTAAAATGCACAGGAACAAAAAAAGCGGCTGTGGAGGTGAAGTCGCAGCCGCGAGACTCACAGTTCACTGCAGCGGCCCATGTGCCGCTGAAACCTCGATGAGGCCATGCTTCTCCCAATGTCTGGGCAGGTGGTAATCAGGCATCCGTACAGGCGGCAATTGGCCGTTCTCTGAAGCTCCCGCCACAGGGAGAGAAGAGAGCAGTGGTGGGGGATGGGAGAGAGCCCAGCAGACTGTGTAATCAGTGCTACAAACTGAGGGACATGTTGCTAACTAAGAGGGCCTGTCCTCCCTACATCTATTTTTTTTCTTTTTCTTTTGGAAACAAGCAAAAGCAGAGGGGTAGAAAGCAAAAAATGGGCTACATAAGAAGCCTAGGGTCTCCCTCAAGGTCTTCTTGATCCATTGCCCGCCACCAAGCTACACTGGCCCTCATGGCCAGGAGCTAGCTCAGGATGATCCATCAGCCGGAGAGTCTCGTACTCCCACGGGATCCAGGTGGTCCAACCAGAATATCTTGAAGAAAACCAGGCCGTAGACTAAGTAGGAAAAAATAAGAGAGCCCAACATCTGCTGAGACAGAGAAAGTACTGAGACCTCTAGCTGTGCCTGGGGCTTATGCTAGGGATGAGGTTACAGCTCTGATTGGCTCTTCTGATTTTCTCTGTCTCGACATCTGCTGGCAGGGAGACTTAACCCATTTGTCCGGACTGGTCTGGCTGGACAACCAGGAATGGGGAAGTGTTCCTAGTGGGAGATTTTTATTGGAGCATCCCATTTGCAGAAATACAAGTAGAGGGACCCTGAACTACTTCAAACGATTCTCCTCAGACAAATGGTAAAGGAACCCATGAAGGAGGAGGCAATACTAGACCTGGTCTTGAAGGACTACAAAAGGGGACTGCTACTTCTGGAGAGAGATCTGCAATGTAAGTATTTACTTCTGGGAATTTTTTCTAAATCTCAGGGAAAAAAAGAATTCTTTAGATTATAGCTGATTAATCTGTGAACCCAGTGTAATTGTTAAATCAATCAGGGCCTAGTAGCAGCAAGAGTTTGCAGTTTAAATTTAAAACACAGCAGAGAGCTTTCTGGTTAAATTTAGAACCCAAGACTCTCTATCAAAGCAAGGGTTTTGGGACTCCTCTTGGAGATTGGTCACAGATTACCTTAGAAGCACAGGTCAGGGTACTGTGTAGCAGCCAGCTTTTAATAAGTCTAACCAGAATGAACAAATGGATGATGAAATGCTCAAAGAAATCAGGGAAGCTAACAAAAGTTACAGAACAGTAGTAATAATGGGTGATTTCAATTACCCCAGTATTGACTGGGTCAGTGTCACGACAGGACATGCTAGGGAGAAAAAGTTTCTAGATGAAATAAATGACTACTTGTTGGAGCAGCTGGTTCATGAACTGACCAGAGGGGAAGCCATTTTGGACTTAGTCCTTAATGGAACACCAGATCTGGTGCAAGATATAAGGGTGTTGGGGCCACTTGGCAATAGTGATCATAACATGATCGCGTTTGATTTAATTAATGGAGGAGGGATGGTAAGGAAATCCACAGTACTACCTTTTAACTTTCAAAAGGGAGACTATGATAAAATGAGGAAAATAGTTAAGAAAACACTAAAAGGAGCAATTGCAAAGGTTAAATATTTATATCAAGCTTGGGTGTTGTTGAAAAATACTATCTTGGAAGCCCAGATCAGCTGTATTCCACGCTTTAAGAAAAGTAGAAGGAAGTCCAAAAAACCGCCAGCATGGTTTAAAGGTGAGGTCAGAGAGGCTGTTGTTGCCAAAAAAGCATCTTTCAGGAAATGGAAAAAAAGAGCCAAATGACGAAAACTTGAAACAGCACAAGCACTGGCTAGTTAAACGCAAGGCATTGATAAGGCAGGCAAAGAGAGAATTTGAGAAGAAACTTGCTGTGGAAGCAAAAACACGTAATAAAGACTTTTTCAAGTACATTCGTAGCAAAAAAAACTGAGAGAGTCAGTTGGACCATTAGATGATAGAGGGGTAAAAGGGGCAGTAAGAGGTGACAAGGCTATAGCGGAGAGACTGAATGAATTCTTTGCTTCCGTTTTTACTGAGGAACATGTAGGAATGTTACCCATGACTGAAGTGGTATTTAAAAGTGATACTGCAGAGGAATTGAAAGAAATATCGATACACCAGGAAGATGTATTACAACTATTTGATAAACTGAAGAGTAGCAAATCACCTGGACCAGATGGCATACATCCAAGGGTGTTGAAAGAACTGAAATATGAGATTGCAGACCTGCTATTAGTAATCTGTGAACTATCATTAATAACATCTGTAATACCTGAAGACTGGAGGATCGCCAATGTAACGCCAATTTTTAAAAAGGGTTCCAGGGGCGATCCGGGAAACTACAAGCCAGTGAGCCTGCCGTCAGTACCGGGAAAAATGGTAGAAACCATTATAAAGAACAAAATTACTCATCATGTAGATAGTCATGGCTTAATGGGAGACAGCCAACATGGCTTTAGACAAGGAAAATCTTGTCTTACTAATCTGTTATGTTTTTTTGAAGGTGCGAATAAACAGGTAGTGTCAGACGGCTGCCTGGGTGAGAATCTTCACAGTCTCGGCAAGTGCATATCTCTATATGATTTGCAAGGGATTGTGGGCAATGTAGTTCATTCACACCAGACACAGCTGCTGACAATAATTTAGTTGTGCTCTTGGGTAAAGCCAATAAGATTTTTATTTATGGGGTTATTTCTCCCAACACAGATATGCTTGGTAGCACATAAATTAGGTTACTTGCTTTCAGTGTTAACTTGGAAAAACAAAGTTAAAATCAGGAAAACAACAAATGAAAAGTCACAAAGCAAGAAACAAACTGTTCTTTTCAGGTTAACTTCTGATTACTTCCCACATAGATACAGAAGTGATTCTCTCCTAGCTCACAAGCAATTAGGTAAGGCTTAATTGCTAGCAATTACCAGCTGAAACCCCTTAGCTGGCTTGCCTTCCACTGTGTGGGTCAAATCCTGCTTCAGGAGCTTTTCTGAGTAGATTAAAGAACAAATTGGTATTTATTTGTGATGGTTGCTGTACTTTATAACAGAAAGTTACCAATGGAGTTTAGATAGAGAGCAGTCCATATAAACAGGATCCTCATCTGCTATTATTCCCCCTTGTTCAACAAGCATGGGTTCAATATCATGGATTGGCACAGATGAATCTCTCAATGGAGCATTTTCAGGAGAATACTTGTTTCCCTGCTGTCTTTCAAGGTTATAGCTAGGGCATAGATCAGTGTTCATACCTGAGCTTCCATTGCTGCTAGAGTTCCTCTCTATATAGCCTGGCCAGTATGTAGTCCAGTTCTTATGTCCAGCCTTCCAATCCAGATCCCTGGACACTGGATCTCTCTTCACATACCTTCTGGCACAAGTCTTAGGGTCCCTTCCACGTGCAGCCGTCTCCCTCACAGGTAGCCTCTGGTGATTCCTAGCTCTGCAGCACCATTCCTCTGGCTTTCCCCAGTCCAATGGTATATGCTGGCCCTTGGAATACCTCCCAGTATACGTACTGCTTTGGACTCTTCTAGACCTCTCAAAGGCTTTTCTCTTCCTTCTTCCAAAGGGTCTCTTTCCCTCTCTGTCCGTCCGGTTTGGCTTCTGCTTCTGATGATCCTTCTGATGAATCTGATGTTCCTTCTCTGAATATCCAAGGTGATCATGAAGATGGTCATCTGTAGAATAAACTCTACTCTTATTCTGCTTAGATGAGTGCTCCTCCCTAACACAGCGCAGCTGTGCTGAATCAGGCCCTGCCCTTTGAGATGAGTGCTTAGGGATTACCTCATAGCCCTTTTGATTGAACACACGTTTTCTCACTTCAGCTCCTCTTATGGCTGTTGGAAACCTGGTGCATTCTGGGACTGGTAGTCTTTTATGGCAAAATTCTGTTTTCTCATTTCTACCAGTACTGACAGGTTGCTTGTTCAGAGACACTTCACCTTTTCTATAGCCCCTTCCTGAGCTATGATAAGCTTCCTTATCACAGTAGACAAAGGTGAGTTGGTTGATATAGTGTATCTGGACTTTCAGAAAGCCTTTGACAAGGTTCCTTATCAGAGACTTTTGGCAAAACTAGTCATGGGATAGGAGGCAGTATACTATTGTGGATCAGGAACTCGTTAAAAGATAGAAAGCAGAGGGTAGGGCTAAATGGTCAATTTTCCCAATGGAAAAAGGTGAATAGTGGAGTACCCCAGGGATCTGGGCTGGGTCTGCTGCTTTTTGACCTAGAAAAGGGAATAACGAGTGAGGTTATCCAATTTGCAGATGACACAAAACTATTTAAAGTTGTTAAAACCCAAGAGGATTGTGGAAAATTGCAAGAGGATCTTGATAAATTGAAAGACTGGGCATCCAAATGGCAGATGAAATTTAATGTGGACAAGTGCAAAGTTATGCACCTAGGAAAGAACAACCCAAACTATGGTTACACGATGCAAGGTTCCACATTGGGAATCACTACCCAGGAAAAAGATTTAGGCGTCATCGTGGATAACATGTTGAAACCTTCCGCCTAGTGTGCAGCGGCGGCAAAGAGAGCAAATAAAATGCTAGGTATCATAAGGAAAGGAATGGAAAATAAAACTAAGGATATCATAAGGAAAGGAATGGAAAATAAAACTAAGGATATTATAATGCCTCTGTATTGTTCCATGGTGCGACCACACCTTGAATATTGTGTGCAATTATGGTCGCCGTATCTTAAAAAGGATATAGCATTATTAGAAAAGGTGCAGAGAAGAGCCACTAAAATGGTAAAGTGGATGGAAGGATACTCCTATGAAGAGAGGCTAAGAATGTTGGGGCTCTTCAACCTGGAAAAGAGACGGCTGAGGGGAGATATGATAGAGGTTTATAAATTAATGAATGGAGTGGAACGGGTAAACGTAGATTGATTGTTTACATCGTCAGAATATAAAAAGGCTAGGGGACATTCAATGAAGCTGCAGGGTAACCTATTTAAGACTAATAAAAGAAAATATTTTTTCACTCAACGTGTAATCAAACTCTGGAATTTGTTACCGGAGGATGTAGTAAAAGCTGCTGGTGTAGCTGGGTTTAAAAAAAGGTTTTGGCAAGTTCCTGGAGGAAAGGTCCATAAACCATTATTAAAAGGGACCCAGGATATCACTGCTTGACCCAATACAAGCATTGAGGATCCTGTGTCTTTTGGGAGACTGCTAGGTACTTATGATCTAGATTGGCCACTGTTGGAAACAGGATACTGGGCTTGATGGACCTTGGTCTGACCCAGTATGGCATATCTTATGTTCTTATGGTACTTCAAAGCAGAAAAACATTTTCAAATGTCCAGGTAGGTGATCAGCTGAGTTCCCACTAATTAGCAAACTAGATCCTGACAACTGGCAAGATCAATAAGTTCATTGTTGATGAAATAGTGGACAAAGAAGAACCAATAACATCAAAAAGAGCACCATCACTACTGGCATCCACACTATGGAACTCCCTCCCAACGAGCCTGAGGGCGTTAGATGACCTCACAGACTTCCACAAAGACCTCAAAACATTGTTATTTATAGAAACCTGTGAGCATTCAGGCAACATCCCCTACCCAAACAGAAATACTACTACCTCCGCCAACTAAACACACACCAATCCTATCCACACACAGAAGTCTATCATAGCATGTTATTAAATACCTTCATGTTAATTGTTACCTCAATTGTACTGTCTAAATGCTGTTAAGTAACTGTACTGTCTAAATGTTTACACATACCCTAATGTTAAATGTAACCCTCCAATTGTTATGTGACGTGACCACCTTGATTGAAGGAAAAGGTGTCATACAAATCTGTCTAAATAAATAAATAAATAGACTTTAGATCAACTATCAGTAAAAGAAACAACAAGCAGTCAAGAAATCGGATGACACATTGCTCTTGGTAGAATGGCTATGAAGGACTTAAACAAGATTCTCAAGAGCAGAGATCTCTCTATCCATGCAAAGATTCAATTGATTCAAGCCATTGTATTTTCAATAACATAATTAATATGGATGCAAAATCTGGACAGTGAAAATGATAGACAGGAAGAAAACTGATGCCTTTGGATTATGGTGCTAGTGACGAATAGTGTGTATACCAAGAACAAACCAGTTACTATTAGAGGAGATCAAACCTAAGCTTTCTTTAGAAGCTCAGATGACTTTGACTTTCCTACTTTGGACATATGTGAAGAGAGAGATCATTAAAAAAAGACATCATACTTTGCAAGGTAGAAGGTCAACACAAAAGAGGAAGGCCAGCAATGAGATGGATCAATGCAATAACAGCAGCTATGGGTGCTACTCTGTCAACAATGAGATGCCTGACTGAAGACCGAACACAGCTTAGGACAACTATACAGAGGGTTGCCATGAGTCGACATCAACTTGACGGCACTTAACACCACCACCACCAGTTTAATAGAAGAGCAAAATTAGAAAGGGGTCACACAAATGTCAGGGTCCTGTACCATTACTATGAGTCTCCTAAGCCCCTGCATAACCTGCAAGACAGATCCAGCTATTGAACTGCCTGTGTTTCTCCAGCATCATTTCTGTTGCCAAGTCCATATTTTCGAACCATTTTGCCTTCTTCTTTGTTGCCAGCCTTTGCGTTCCAGTCACCCATGACTATCAGGATATCCTGTTGCATGTTCTGTCAATTTCAGCTTGTACTTGTTCATAGAACTCTTCAATTTCATCCTCTTCTGCAGCTGTTGTTGGGGCATATACTTGAATTATAGTTGTGTTGATAGGCATTCCTCTTAGACGAATAGAGATTAAGCGTTCGCTGACTGCATTGTATTTCATTACAGTTCTTGCAAGTTTCTTCTTTATTATAAATGCAACACCATTTCTTCTTTGTCTTTCATTTCCAGCATAGTAGACCATGTGATCATCTGATGCAAAGTGCCCGATGCCAGTCCATTTCAGTTCGCTGACACCCAACAGATCGAGTTGAACACGTTCCATTTCATTCTTGACCACCTCCAACTTCCTTTGGTTCATGCTTTGTATGTCCTATGTCCCAATTTGTAAGACATCTTTGCAGCTTCTGACTCTCATTTATGCACAGAATGCATAAAAGAGATGCAAACATGGCTCCAACGAAACAACATGGCCATAAACCATAAAAAAAACGAAGTCAGGTACATCTCAAGAAAACCAGAATTCAAACCACCAGCTACAATCTCCCTATGTGAAAATACTTACCACACAAAGAATGAAATAAAATACCTCGGAGTAACACTTGATAGCGAACTAAGGATGGCAAAACACCTCCGCTTAGTAAACAGGGCCATTTTCCACAAGCTCAGGGTTATTCAACCACTAAGGAACATCATTGAAGCTACCGATTTTAGGACAGTAGCACAAGCCCTCATCATACCTCATTTCGATTACTGTAATGCAATTCTACAGGGCCTTCCAAAAAAAAACCTAAGCATACTCCAGTTGGCACAGAACGTCGCAGCCAGAATCATCACTAAAACAGGTGTGGCAGAGCACATCACACCAGTGCTAGTTGAACTACACTGGCTCCCCATCATAGCTCGTATAAAATACAAAACCCTAGTGACCACATTTAAAATCATCCACAACCTGGCACCAACTTTCCTCACTAACCTAATCAACTTACAACCTGCTAACAGAAATAGGAGAACCACCACCATAAACAACCTGCAGGTACCAATAAGTATAAGATCAGTTAAAATAGCCACAAGCAACAGGGCATACTCCTACACTGCCCCCTCACTTTGGAACCAACTCCCGCCTGAGTTGCGTTCAACCAATGACCTTATGGTCTTCAGAAAAAAACTGAAGACATACTTATTTCAACAAGCCTACAATGTGTCCTGAACATCAATACATTCTAACATCAGCTGCATCACCAAAATGTAGTCAATTGTAAAATGTACTTATGTTCCAAAATGAAACAAGTGTAAAAATGTACATATGTAAATCTCCCTCTCTCCCCCCCCCTAATTGTGTGTTGTGCTTATCCCATGAATCAAACTGTATACTTTATTGAAAATGACTGGCTTTGTTCTGTTAACCATCATATAACTTTGTAAATCACGCTGTAATTTCTTGAAATTTGTCATTGATCCGACACTCCTTGTTTACCTAATCAAACCGCTCCTGATCGCTGGAAGTAGCAGTATACAAATGTATGCTAAATAAAAAATAAATGCACAGCTACATCAGCAGTCAGACGTCCCGAGAACCTTTATCCAACCACATCATAAATGCTGTCTTTACTCTGAAAATTCTTCAGCTCCTCCCCAGTAGCCAGTTGAGTGCTTTCCAATCTGGGGGTCTCATCTTCCAGTTCTATAGTGCAGTTTGTTTTGTTGTGACTATCCATTGGGTTTTCGTGGCAAGATACAGTGCAGTTTAAGTTTAGTGTTGTTCCCGTTATCACAGAAATGTGATCCTCCACCGCCAACACTGTCCCATTCTGCTGCTTCCCAGATGGGTGGTTTGTCTTGGTCCGACACCTCAGCTGAGACTTGTCCATCTTGGAGACCCTGCCAGTAGTTAAACTACTGATAGCTTAGCTCTCAGCATCACTGATGCACACAAGCCCCACAGCATGACAAGCTGCAAACCAAGTGAAGGTCTTACAAGATAACGGTGTCAGTTTTGCAGATACCATAAATTCCTTCTCTAAAGAGGCTTGACAAAATCTCTCAGGGGTATAGCTGGAAAAATTAACAAATTTAAATGACTAGGCCTTCAATGTCTTAGTTGTAGTGTTAAGACATTCTATATGCTGCGAGGTGACATTGGCAACAAGTATTCCCCCTGTACAGTTAGATATATCAGTAATAGCCGCAGACCACAAACGCTGTTGGACTGCGGTATCTGGTATAACAATGGAAAAGACGGCAATCATGTCTGCAGTCTGGCTCATCAAAGAATACCAAGCATTTATTAAAAGCAAATCTGGTGGACAACATTCATAGAATTTTTAAAGTCTGTTAAAAGAAGTATTGTGACTCAGGATTCTTGAAAAAAAAATCAGTGTAAAGGACTCCCAGAAATAGATCAGTCCAAGCAGACACATGGAGCGAGCCGGACGTCTGTGATATGGATCCATACTCCTTCCTCGGATATCTGTGCTGCAGTGGGGGTAGATGCGTGTACTGAAAATGGTCCTTCAAAGTAGGGCTGTGTCCAACCAGTCTGTGGTTTAACCCTCTTGTACACCAAATCTCCTGCTTTGTACTTTACTATTGATGGAACAGGCAATGTTGTCCTTGAGTCTGGCCTACTGATAATTTGATCAATTAACTGTAAGGAGGTATGCAGCGCTGTAAGTCAAGTGTTCAAGTCATCTGGAACCTTGCCATCCTCTGGATTAATCAATGACAATCTGCATCTCCTCCTTGTAAGCAACTGAAATGGGTTTAGTGAATTTTTCTTCAGTGGGGAGTTTCATAAAGAAGAGAGAGCCAGGGGCAAAGCCTGCACCCAATTCAGTGAGGTTTCAGTACACACTTTTCTCAGAACAGATTTTAAAAGACCATTCGTTCTTTCTACCAGGCCATTAGTCTGCGGCCTATACACAAAGACAAAGTGTTGTTTCACTAGTTAAGCTTCTGCCAAGTCCTGCATGAACACATTTTATTTAATTATATGGAAACCAAGATAGCTTGCAACATACTTCTATTTTGCATCAACATTCTTCAGTTTTTTTCTCTTTATTTATCAAATTAAAACTAGCATGCGACCTAATGGACACACCTCTCTTGTCAGGCGCACAGCTTACAAGGTATTGTTAATCTTATTATTTAAAGGGTAGCAAACATCTAAACATAACTTGCAGTTTATGGCAATTAAATAAACTTATTTCAATTGTTCACCAAAAATTCTTAGAAAGGCTCTCTTATCTCACGTAATGGTTTGACTCACATTACCCTGGACATTGTCTAATTGACATAGACATCTCAGCTTACAAAGGAAGAACATTAGGACACATAGTAACATAGTAAATGACGGCAGATAAAGACCAGCATGGTCCATCTAGTCTGCCCAGCACGATGGCAAGAGTAGGTGCACCTGCCGCTCTGTGCAGGCCACCCCTCCCCATGTCCCTGTTTAGGGGTGAACCCACCACTCCATGTAGGACGCCCCTATTTGTTGAGAAATTAGATGGTTCCGTTTATTTTGATTTTATCCTGTTGCTGTAAAGGGATCCACTGTGTCTGTCACATGCCATTTTGAATTCCGTCACTGTATTTGCTCCCACCACTTCTATTGGGAGGGCATTCCAAGCATCCACCATCCTTTCACTGAAAAAGTATTTCCTGACATTGCCTTTCAATTTACCACCTTGCAGCTTCATGTCATGCCCTCTAGTTTTATAGCTTCCCCGTCTTTGGAAGAGGTTTGTTTGTTCATTATTTCCCTTTAAGTATTTAAAGGTCTGAATCATATCTCCCCTGTCCTTCCTCTTCTCCAAAGTGTACCTGTTTAGGTCTTCAAGTCTCTTCTCATAAGGCTTCTGACGTATGCTCCAAATCATTTTGGTCGCCGTCCTCTGAACAGTTTCCAGTCTTTTTACATCCTTTGCAAGATACGGTCTCCAAAACTGAACACAGTATTCCAAGTGAGGCCTCACCAGTGACTTGTACAGTGGCATAAGTACCTCTTCCTTTCTGCTGGTGATTCCTCTTTGTATGCAGCCCAACATCCTCCTGGCTTTTGCCACCGCCTTGTCGCACTGTTTTGCCACCTTGAGATCTTCAGAAATAATCACACCAAGGTCTTTCTCCTGATCTGTGCATACTAACCTCTCGCCCCCTATCACGTACATTTCCCTTGGATTTCTGCTACCCAAGTGCATGACTCTGCAGTTCTTTGCATTAAATCTTAATTGCCAAGCATTAGACCATTCTTTCAGCTTTTGTAGATCTTTCCACATGTCAACCACTCCCTCGGGGGAGTCAACTCTGTTGCAAATTTTCGTGTCATCTGCAAAAAGACATACTTTTCCATTCAGTCCTTCAGCAATATCACTCACAAATACATTGAACAGTGCCGGGCCCAGGACTGACCCCTGGGGCACCCCACTAATCACCTTCCCTTCATCTGAGTGAGCTCCATTTACCATCACCCTTTGTCTGTCAGTCAACCAATTTCTGATCCAATTTACCATCTTAGGATCCATCCCCAAGCTACTGAGTTTATTGATAAGCCTCCTATGAGGAACAGTATCAAAGGCTTTTGCTGAAATCCAGGTAGATGACATCCATCGCATGTCCCTGATCTAGCTCCCTGGTCACCCTGTCAAAGAACTCAATCAGATTTGTTTGGCAAGATCGTCGTTCGGTAAAACCATGTTGCCTCGGGTCTTGCAACCTGTTGGTTTTGAGAAAGTTCACTATTCGCTCTTTCAGGAGCACCTCCATTACTTTCCCACCACCGAGATAAGGCTCACGGGCCTGTAGTTTGACACTTCTTCCCTGTCACCACTTTTGTGTAGAGGTATGCCATCAGCCGTTCTCCAGTCCTGAGGAACCTCTCCTGTTTCCAAGGATCTGTTGAAAACATCCTTTAACAGCCCTGCAAGAACCTCTCTGAGCTCTTTCAGAATCCTGGGATCTATCCTATCCTATCCTAGAACACTAATCCTACACCCTAATTTTACTTACCTATCCGCTACGCAGGTCCCGTGGTCAGACCATTACATCTTAAGAACTAACCTCCCAATATGCATCTTCCCAAAAGCACCCATCTGCCCAGCATATCAAAAGCCACACTTTAAAAAGTTTGACAAAGACACCTTCCTTGTGGAGTTTACCCTAAACTCACTACCTCCATACAGAAGCTCAAAGACACTATAAAAAACTGGGCTACAATAATCAATGAACTGCAAGACCAAGCTATTCCAGTAAAAAAAACTTTCATAAAACCATCGGAATAACGGTATACCCAAGACTTACATAACATAAAAAAAACCTCATAAGGCTCAAGAGGAAATGGAAATATTCCAAAACCCACGAAAGCAAAGAACTTTATAACTCAGCATTAAACACCTATAAGGAGGCAATTCACAGGGCAAAGAGAGAATATCACTATTCCATACTAAATAAGGCCATCAACCGCCCTAGGTAAATTTTTGAAATAGTAAAGTCCCTAACCAAGTTACACACAAACCTGTCAAATAGCACCTCCATTAAGCCACAGGTCATAGCAGAGTACCTAGCTTCTAAGTTAAAAAACAAAATCAACCCATCAGGTTTCATCTATAATGACTCTCAAATCCACTCTAATAAATGGTCCGTATTCCATCCCATAAAAGAAAAACAACTACTAGAAACAATAACCAAGATCAACACTACAACATCTCACCCTGACCCATGTTCAGTCTCCTGGATAAAAGCAAGCAAAACCAAACTAGCACTTGCAATACTCATTATCGTCAATCACTCCCTCACCCAAGGAGTTATGCCAGACTCCCTGAAGCTGTCCATCATTCGCCCCTTACTTTAAAACATATCCCTCAACAAAGATGAACCTACCTCATATCGCCCAATAGCCAGCATTCCATTTTTAGCAAAAATAATTGAAAAAGTAGTTCAAATATAATTGCAAGATTTCATTGATCTCAACCCTCCACTTGATATCCACCAATATGGTTTTCGCTCCTATCATGGTGTCGAAACCCTCCTCTTAGTTTTATTTGATACTCTCATCTGCGGGCTGGACAACCCAAATCAAGCCCTCATAATGATCTTCCTAGATAGCTCCTCGGCATTTGACAGCATTAACCACACCATCCTCCTGGCTAGACTAGCAAACTTAAGTATCTCTGGAACAGCTTTAAACTTGTTCAAATCATGTAAACAGTTTCATTATTTATTGTTATTGTTAGCTACAATTGTTATATGTAAGTGTTTCGTGTTCCATGTAAACTGCATTGCGCAGTAGTTCAAAAGTTCCATGTAAACTGCTCTGATTTCGAAAACAAAGCGGTATATAAAAACAAACAAGCAAATAAATAAATAAATAAAATAAATAACTGCCGCCAATTTGTAAAAATCAACCAAGAGTCATCTGCGATATTCCCTCAAGATCAGGGTATTCCCCAAGGTTCGGCCTTTTCATAATTACTATTTAATCTATACATCCAGCCTATTTGCACAATCTTCAAAAAATACAGTATCAAATTTCACATCTATGCCGATGACATAATGATTTATGCCCCGGTTGACATAAAAAATCCTCAATACAACAGTATTACTGACTGTATAATTGAAGAAGAATCATGGCTAAATGCAAACACGCAACTAAACCCCAATAAAACAGAAATCTTATTCACGACTAGAAACCAGAGCTCCATGCCCCCCCCCCCACCTTCAAACTCCATAACATCGAGCTCCAGTCAAACAGGAGGTAAAGTACCTAGAAGTCATTATCGACAAGGCGCTCACCATGACTGCCCAAGTCAAACAAACTACCAGGACAATATTCTTCAAATTAAAAACCATACAGCACCTCTGACCGATTCTGGAATCACGTGACTTCAGAATGGTAGTCCAAGCTTTGACCACCCCTCACTTGGACTACTGCAACAGCCTCTTTCAGGGTCCACCTAAAAAGACACTCCACTTGCTCAAAATGTAACTGCTAGGATTATTTCCAAGCAAGCCTTACAGACCACATCACCCCAATTCTCTATAACCTCCATTGGCTCCCCATTGCTTCTAGGGTTAAATACAAATTGTTAGTCACAACTTTTAAACTACACAACAATATCTCCCCTTCCTACGTATCTGCTCTGATCCACCCACAAACCGATGTCTTCCAGGTAGTGAATGATTCTGCCCTGGAGCATCTCCTCCTTGATGATTCATTGGAAAGAGGAGCTGAATTCCTCAAAATAGGTGAAAGATATCGAGCACCCCATAAAGAGGCATTTGTCTATGTAGTACCAGCCCCAAAACACATCTCCAGTAGGTGGAAACTATCCAGATGTATCCGGAAGGCGGACTCCATGTCCGTCTTCACTAGCCATACCCCAGCCCCCCAGGTTCTGGAGCAAGTCCAAGGCCTGGTCAACTGATGCATACTTCACTGAGCAGGCCCCCAAGTCCAGGTGATCGTTCACCGAAATGCCCTTGGGATAGGTGATGTAGGAGCCGGAAATCCCCCAGCTTTTTCTTTGGGACCAGGCCTAATGGCAAAACGATCAAGTGGGGCAGCAGCTTGCTCTCAAAGGGGCCTGCTATACTGCCCAGCTGTTGCTCCTTGTGGTGTCTGTTAAAGTTGATTCTGAGGAATCTGGATGGCTGAGGATCAGTGGTAATGATCTCTCTAGATGTTTCATCTACTTTGACATCCTTAGTCATCCTACTTACTCGTTTGAGGGGCTATGGGATTAGGGCTGGCAGTTTTGTGTAGGTTCAGGTTATTTCTCATAGAAACATGATGGCAGAAAAAGATCACATAGCCTATCTAGTCTGCCCTTCCATATCAACCACTACAACAGTCCCCTTTTTTCCTTTATGTTTATATTTATGTTTATGTTTTAGATCCTCTGTGTTTGTCCCATGCTTCTTTGAATTCAGATGCTGTCTTCATCTCTACCACCTCCACTGAGAGACTATTCCATGCATCTACCACTCTTTCCGTAAAGAAATATTTCCGCATATTACTCTTGAGTCTATCCCCTTTCACCCTCATCTTATGTCCCCTCATAGCAGAACTTGCTTTCCATTGAAAGAGGCTCTCCTCCTGTGCATTTATGCCACAGAGGTATTTAAATGTCTCTATCATATCACCTCTATCCCGCCTTTCCTCTAACATATACATATTAAGATATTTGGGCCTGTATACTTTTGGTACAGCTATATGATGCTATGGCGCATAGCCGTTGCTGCAGAACTTTAGCCCTGGATATTCAATACCGGGATCGTATGCGGCCATGGCATTGAATATCTGGGGTCTTTGCATAGCCCTAAAGCCCGCAAAAGCTAACCAGGCAGTGGTGATATTGAGTCACTGCCTGGTTAGCTCCCATGGGTAAAGATAGGCCAGCTTTGGCTGCCCCCAGAATGCCCACGACATACCCCGATACTAAGCAGTTAGCGGCAGGGCATGTAGCAGCATTAACTGGGGATATTCAACGGTAGTAACCGAGCTAGGGCCACTAAATTTATTTATTTATTTATTTAGCATATATTTGTATACCGCTACTTCCAGCGATCAGGAGCGGTTTGATTAAGTAAACAGAAAATGTCAGATCAATGACAGAAATTTCAAGGAATTACAGCGTGATTTACAAGGTTATGTGATAGGTTTTCAAAACAAAGCCAGCCAGTCAAATATCCCATTCAGCAGCATTTACATGGTTTGCAGGTCTGTAAACATGTCAATGCCTTTGAATATCGAGCCTTTTAATTCTGTCCTCATATAACAAAGAACACTAACCATTTTAGTAGCTACCCTCTGCACTGACTCCAGCCTGTTTATATCCTTTTGAAGACATGGTCTCCAGAATTGCACACAATGACGTAGCAACATACACTTAGACACAGGCACTATCACTTCCTTTTTTCTGCTGGCTATTCCACTCCCTATGCCCCCAGCATCCTTCTGGCTTTTGCTGTCGCCTTTTCTACCTGTTTAAGAACATAAGAACATAAAAAAATGCCATACTGGGTCAGATCAAGGCCCATCAAGCCCAATATTCTGTTTCCAACAGTGGCCAATATACAGTAGGTCACAAGTACCTGGCAGGTTCCCAAAAAGGCACACAGGTTCCACCTAGGGTAAGCAGTGGATTTCCCGGGTCCTCTTTAATAATGGTTTATGGACTTTTCCTCCAGGAATTTGTACAAACCTTTTTAAAACCCAGCTACACTGACAGCTTTTACTACATCCTCTGGTAACGAATCCCAGAGTATGATTACACGTTGAGTGAAAAAATATATACTCTTATTAGTCTTAAATTGTAGCTTCATTGTTTGATGGCATAACAATCGATCTATGTTTACCCGTTCTATTCCTTTCATTAATTTATAGACCCCTATTATATCTCCCCTCAGCCATCTCTTTTTCAAGTCGAAGAGCCCTAACCTTATAAGCCTTTCCTCATAAGGGTATCCTTCCATCCCCTTTACCATTTTGGTGGCTGTTCTCTGTATTTTCTAATTCTGCTATGTTCATTTTAAGATACAGTGATCACAATTGCACACAATATTCAAGATGCGGTCGCACCATGGAATGATACAGAGGCATTATAATATCCTTTGTTTTATCTTCCATTCCTTTCCTTATGATACCTAGGGGTATGTTTACTAAACTGTCTTAACGAAGCAGCGGCGACGTTATCGCGCGATAATGTCACCGGCGGCATTAAGGCACACAGAGGGTGGAGAGAGGGCAGAGAGAAGGGGTCAAGGGGCGGGGGTGGGCGGGGAGAGGTCCCTGCTACACTAACACTGGCATCTTAAGACCAGAAAATTAACGCCAGTGAAAACCTGGCGTTAGAGGCACATTTGCAGGAGAGAGATACCATTTCAGTCAGCAGTGTACAGCAAAGGCAGGGAGACCCAGAAAAGTGATAGTAGTGATACATGTGCAGCAACCAAAAAGGCAAAAACCATAGATAATGACTGGAACCAAACGTGAAATCCGAAAAGCCAAGCTGGCCAATAGAAAAAACAATGAAACATGGTAATCAACACTACTTATAAAGAATATAAAGGGAGATATCACTTTGCAAGGGTCAATTCTCATTCCCCTACAAAGTGAATGTTCCAACATTGAAATAGTGCTGATGAGGGTTTTCTGTGGTGTCCATTGGGCAGCTTGCTTTTGTGGCTTTCGCATGTGCATTAACAGCAGTGTGGCCATGTAGGAAAGGGCACTATGGTGATGGTGTAAATGGGGTACAGGGGGCTGCAGGCAGCACATGCAGTGGATCAGCTTGGACACATTGCAGACTAGGCAGATGCCTAGGTGGCACATAGGAATGCAGAATGGGATAGGAGGCAGTGTACTATTGTGGATCAGGAACTGGTTAAAAGATAGAAAGCAGAGGGTAGGGCTAAATGGCCAATTTTCCCAATGGAGAAAGGTGAATAGTGGTGTACCCCAGGGATCTGTGCTGGGTCCGCTGCTTTTTGACATATTCATAAATGACCTGGAAAGTGGAATAACGAGTGAGGTTATCAAATTTGCAGATGACACAAAACTATTTAAAGTTGTTAAAAGCCAAGAGGATTGTGAAAAATTGCAAGAGGATCTTGATAAATTGGAAGACTGGGCATCAAAATGGCAAATGAAATTTAATGTGGACAAGTGCAAGGTTATGCACCTAGGGAAGAACAACCCAAACTATGGTTACACGATGCAAGGTTCCACATTAGGAACCACCACCCAGGAAAAAGATTTAGGCGTCATTGTGGATACCATGTTAAAACCCTCGGCCCAGTGTGCAGCGGCAGCCAAGAGAGCAAATAGAATGCTAGGTATGATAAGGAAAGGAATGGAAAATAAAACAAAAGATATTATAATGCCTCTATATCGTTCCATGGTGAGACCGCACCTTGAATATTGTGTGCAATTCTGGTCGCCGTATCTTAAAAAGGATATAGCGATTTTAGAAAAGGTTCAGAGAAGAGCCACCAAAATGGTAAAGGGGATGGAAGGATACTCCTATGAGGAAAGGCTAAAAAGGTTAGGGCTCTTTAACCTGGAAAAGAGACGGCTGAGGGGAGATATGATAGAAGTCTATAAATTAATGAACGGCGTGGAACGGGTAAACGTAGATCGATTGTTTACGTTATCAGAATATAGAAAGACTAGGGGACATGCAATGAAGCTACAGGGTAAACTATTTAAGACTAATAAAAGAAAATATTTTTTCACTCAACGTGTAATCAAACTCTGGAATTTGTTACCGGAGGATGTAGTAAAGGCTGTTAGTGTAGCTGGGTTTAAAAAAGGTTTGGACAAGTTCCTGGAGAAAAGGTCCATAAACCATTATTAAGAAGGGACCCAGGATATCAATGCTTGACCCAGTACAAGCATTGTGGAACCTGTGTCTTTTGGGGAAACTGCTAGGTACGTATGATCTAGATTGGCCACTGTTGGATACAGAATACTGGGCTTGATGGACCTTGGTCTGACCCAGTATGGCATATCTTATGTTCTTAGACACTGAAAAGCAGCAAGACAGCAACTGACCAGGGTCCAACATGGCCACTAGTGTGCGTCCCACAGTGCCCCTGGGGACAGTACCCAGCAGGTACCCCCAAAGGCACATAACATTGGCAGGCGGTGCTGGGGGGAAGTGTGGATGTCCATGTAGGCACCCATACCCCAGACCCCACATCATAGGCAGCCACCTAGCGGCACACTGGATGGCATAGGACTGCACACTGCCGGCATAAGGGCATGTCAGCATGGTGGTGGAGGGGTGCCAGTGGCGGAGGGGGCAGTGGCAGCTGCCCGCAGCAGAGCAAGCCAAGCCCTGTTTAGGTGGGTGGCATGCAGTGCAACAGATAAGGTCTGTCTGAAGAACTGTCATGGGATCCCCAGGGAACTGCCTGTCTCTGTGGCAACAGTTTGGTGCAGTACACACAGCCAGTGTGCTCAAAGGCAGAAGGTCACAAGTTCAAGTCCCAGCTGGGGCTCCTGCAGACCATGTCCCAATATTTTACCCTATAGAGCACATACACCATAAACATGTCCACTTCCTAGAGCAGAGGTTCCGAACTCCAGTCCTGGAGGGCCAAACACCATTCAGGTTGTCAGGATGTCCCTAATAAATATGCATGAGATGAATTTACATGCACTGCCTCCATTGTATACAAATGTATCCATTCATATTCATTAGGCACAGACAGGAAACCAGAATTGTGTTTGGCCCACCAGGACCAGAGTCTGGAACCACTGCCCCAGAGCATCGGCCAACAGAGGCACAAACACCCACACCCATGGGCTCCACTATCCAAAGCCTCATGGAGAGTCAGGCTGTTGGGCCCTGCAGAGCAGCAGCTACCACTACTTGCACCTGTATACCTTAGCAATGCCGTCATAAACATGGAAACACGTTCCATATATATATCAAAAGGTTGCTATGCTTAATGTCAGATCACAAATCCAAAGTTAAACCAATTTGTTAAAAGAGATTCATCATAGCAACCTTTCTGATATATGTGGAGTGTGCTTCCAGATTTGTTTACGACAGTGGTTACCACCCCGGAGAGTGACCCTAACACTGCATTCCTTCGCACTGCCTGCACTGTGCCCAGGACTGGTGTGGTGGCCAGGGCTTGCAACCACCTCTATTGTTGCACAATGCAGAGATCGGTGTGGGAGTGTGTATATGTCTATCCAGTGTTTTGTGGCAGCCTACACCTTACTGAGCCCACAATGCTTGCAGTTTCCAGCGTTAGCCTGCCAATGTGCATAATGAGGGGCAAGGTATTGTGGGTATGGCCCGGTCTGGGAAGGATGCATCTGCGCAGGGCATAGGGCAATGGCTGGGATATTGTAGTGCGCGACCACCACCTGCAAGGACAAAGTGGCCACAGCATGTCATGCTGGGAGGTCACTCTCACTCTGACTGAGCAGTGACCATGGCATGTCTAGGTTCTCACATAGTGCTAGACAGTGTTTCTGTCAAGTGTTATTTGTGGGTTCCCATTTCTGGGGGGCCCAAGCACTGACAAACCTGCTTGGTGTTTGTGCCATATCCCAAGTTTGGGTGCACATTGTTCCTCTAGGAACATGCACTATATATTTGCTAACAGACTGTCTGCAGTTGGCATGCGTATGGCCGCAACACCTTGCAGGGTGCAGCAGGTGCAGACTGACTGCCCTCTGCTGGTGAATGTCAGATCGTGGTGGGGGGCAGCTGAGCTGACCAGGCACACTACCTGTCTGCCAGTTGCCCTGTCCCAAGTGCAGATCTGCATCAGCTGTCCGTACACCAGCAGGACTGGGATTGCTGCCCACAGTCTGTCATCATGTACCTCCACTGCCCCCATTGCAAACGGTGAGAGTGCGGGTCTGTTGGGGGAAGATCATGTCCCCCACCCTGACCCAGAGAGGGTGGTTTGCTACATCCATCATCATCATGTGCAACCTGATACACCCCTGCTCCTGAAACAAGTGACTATGGCAAGCACACTGGATATGCACTATGTTGGGTGCACCATAGTCCACAAGGGCCAGACATGACTGGCAAATACAAATGGACACAGAAAACTCCTAAGGGTGTCTGCAACAAATACCTGTCACACACTGGCACCGAGAGACCTGCAGCAAAGCCTACCTCACCCAACCCGGGTACTGCAGACCTGGTGCTGGCCACCCCACCTCACCCTCAGGGTGAGCACGGAACATGCACAATGGCATGGCTTGTGGGTACTCTGTGCCAGTAACACGCACGGTCATTCCCCCCTACCAAGCTGACGTGCTGTGTGGTGCATATCCCATCTGGTGAGCAGATGTAGATTGCTGTTCTGCATGTGAATTGCATTATGGGTACTGTTGGTTCTATCCTATCCTAGTAACCACAGCAGACAGTTTGTTTGGTGACCTGCACTCTTTCTGTAGCCAGCCGTTGGTATGATAAAACGGTTAATACATTGACTTCAGTGGCAGAGGTCATGGGTTCAATTCCTCTCTGTTCCCCTTTTTTATGCCTGTCCTACACAACTACATTCCATTCCTGTAACAGTCATCTCTGTGCAGATCTGTGCTGCTGGCACATTTTGCCGTCATCACAGTTACCAACTATCCTTCTGTCCGTCTATGTGTGTCTGCCAGCTGTGTGGCATCCTGTCCTAATGTGCAGGCTGCTACCCCATGTCCTGCTCTGGTACACTTTTCTACATTGCGACTCTTCATGCTTGCCTCTCCTGTGTCTGCTCTGCATGGCACTGCTACTCCCCTGTCCTCCTGCCATTGCACTTATCCTGCCACCTCTACCTCCTCCGGTGGACACATATTCCCATCCTCTGCCACATACTGTCATTGTTGCACTTTACAGTACCATCACCCTGTGCATCGGTACAGCTGCCCCCAATATGTTTGTCCACGTTACCAGCTGCCACATGGGCTGCATGCAAATTTGGCAGGTCCATCAGCTCCAACATCTACTTCCTTCCATCACTTGTTCATTGCCTTTCCTTGGTGCTCTATGCAGTGTTAGGGTTACATCTGTGTTTGGCCCATACCTTTCTTGCTTGTCAACTTGGGGCACTTTACTGCCCTTGTGCACCATTTCTTGGGTCACCTATACATCCTTGGGGCATCTTTAGCAGCACCTTAGATTCCGGCAGCTTATGGGGGTGCCAAGCTTTCGTGCCACCCTCTAGGGCACATTATGACCCACCTTGGCTGATGTGGTGCTTTATGATGTGCCTTCTGGTGCGCCCTAAAAGGTGCATTAGGTTACGGCACTGGGGTGCGGGTATTTTTGGCTGGCAGCACAGATTGTTGGAATTTGTCTGACTGTTACAGGCAGGAAAAGGAATTGCCTTGGGCACCCTTATTCATTGAGCTCACTGAGGGATCGAACTCATGACCCCTGTCTCAGCAGTCATTGTATTAACCAGTGTGCTACACCTCTGTTGCTGTGATTGCAGGTCAGCATGCCTAATTAAGGTTACCACGCAATAACTTGCCATGGGACCCTCTATCGCACAACAACCCACCATTGCTACCTTAAGACCAGAACACCCACTACCTTATATGGCATTCGTCACACTAACGCTGCAACTAGCGCCGGTAACATTAGGACCGTTTAGTAAACATACCCCCTAGAATTCTATCTGCTCTCTTGTCTGCCGCTGCACACTGGGCAGAGGGTTTCAACATGTTTTCCACGCTGATGCCTAAATCTTTTTCCTGGGTGGTGGTTCCTAATGTGGAACCTTGCAATGTGTAACCATAGTTTGGGTTGTTCTTTCCTAAGTGCATAACTTTGCACTTGTCCACATTAAATTTCATCTGCCATTTGAACATCCAGTCTTCCAATTTATCAAGATCATTTTGCAAGTTTCACAATCCTCTTGTGTTTTAAAAACTTTGAATAATTTTGTGTTATCTGTAAATCTGATCACCTCGCTCATTATTCCCATTTCCAGGTCATTTATGAATATGTTGAAAAGCAGTGGACCCAGCACAGATCCCTGGGGTACACCACTGTTCACCTGTCTCCATTGGGAAAATAGGCCATTTAGCCCTACCCTCTGCTTTCTATCTTTTAACCAGCTCCTGATAAACAATAGTACACTGCCTCCAATCATTAAACAGGGACATGGACAACTTGGATTTTTCTGAAGCAATGTATCCGCTAGTAAGGATTCTATGATTCTCCATAATATGTTAGATAATTTTGAAAATGTTGTTAGCGCTAAAAATTTGCATTTCCTTAATTTTCCTTTAACCCATCTTCTTTCTCCTGAGATTCTCCTTAAGAAGTATTTCCTTGAAGTGTTGAAATTAACGGGCGAGTTTATATCTCAGAGTGACAAGGGGGGTGCTTTTGATTGCTTAGAGGCTAATGAGAGTTGGAACTTTACGGCCTTCTTGGAAGATTCTACAAGCAGAATTTCACGTAGTGTCTTTTCTTGGATGAAATTGATAAAGTATACTCAGGGTTTATTTAAGAACAATGATGTTGCTTTCTGTGGTGATAAATTGTTTGTATTCCCGGATGTTTCCCAGAGTACA
Organism: Ichthyophis bannanicus; assembly: GCA_033557465.1. Classification (NCBI taxonomy): domain Eukaryota; kingdom Metazoa; phylum Chordata; class Amphibia; order Gymnophiona; family Ichthyophiidae; genus Ichthyophis; species Ichthyophis bannanicus. The sequence continues at coordinate 799,858,804 of CM066036.1, forward strand.
CAACTCCGCAGGAAGCAATTCCTGGCCCTAGAGGCCTCTTTCTATCTGCGCTTTCCATGCAAATGTACTTATATATTTCAACAGTCTTTGCATTTGGAGAAATTTATCTCAGATAGGAAACAGTAGGTGGGTGTTTGTTAGATGCTAGAGTATTATGCTTTGTTATTTCTTTTTTGTTTCCCGATTTACTGATGTATCTCCCCTTGATGTGGGCTGTGGTGTGTTTCTGTTATATATTCTTTATTAGGAAGGTTTATATTCATTTTCTTTTTTCCTTAAAGTGACATGCCTTACCTTGCTTTTTGTTGGAAATCTAACATTTTTCAAATCTGAATTTAAAAAAAAAAATTCAATCTCACTCTCTTTACTGAAGAAAAGGTGCCAGGCCCAAAACAAGCTTTCAGGTGCCTGCCTGGTCGCTACAGACTATTATAGTATCCAGAGGCAAGAAATGGTTGACTGCCTCTCTTTAATGCTACCACTTTCTGGAAAGAGAGGCAGAGATCTGAAGAGGTTTCACTTACCGCCTCTCCATTTCTGGCACCAGTGCCCACACTATCAGAAACATCTCTGCTTTCTCTCTAGTCAGAACCTGCCATCGTCTTCCCGAACACCTCCTTTGTGAGATGTTACAAACGCCTCTCTCCTTGTTGTTGTTGTTAAGTGTCGTTGAGTCGGAGTCGACTCATGGTGACCCTCTGGGTAGCTATCCTAAATTGTGTTCGGTCTTCAGTCAGGCGGCTCATTGTTGACAGACTGGGACCCATAGCTGCTGTTATTGTATTGATCCATCTCATTGCTGGCCTTCCTCTTTTGCGTTGACCTTCTATCTTGCCAAGCATAATGTCTTTCTCTAATGATCTCTCTTCGCATGATGTGTCCAAAGTATGAAAGTCAAAGTCTTGTCATCTGAGCTTCTAAAGAAAGCTTAGGTTTGATCTCCTCTAGTACTGACTGGTTTGTTCTTCGGGCAGTCCATGGTATACACAGTATTCGCCGCCAGCACCATAATTCAAAGGCATCAATTTTATTCCTGTCTATCTTTTTCACTGTCCAGCTTTCACATCCATATGATGCTATTGAAAATACCATAGCTTGAGCAAGTTGAATCTTTGTATAGAGAGAGACATCTCTGCTCTTGAGAATCTTATCTAGGTCTTTCATAGCCTTTCTACCAAGAGCAATGCGTCATCTGATTTCTTGACTGCTTGTTGCTTCTTTATTGATAGTTGATCCAAGTAGGTTAAAGTTGTTTACGATTTAAATTTCTTCTCCAACGATGAGCCTGTTGATTATGCCAGTTGTCATGATCTTTGTCTTCTTTACATTAAGGTGCAGGCCCATTTTGAGACTATGTTCTTTGATTGTGAGAAGCAAATGTTTCAGATCATCTTCACTTTCAGCCAGTAATGTGGTATCATTAGCATAGCGAAGGTTGTTGATGAGTCTTCCACCAATCTTCACACCTCTGTTGTCTTCATACAATCCTGCTTCTCTGATGATTTGTTCTGCATATAAATTAAACAGGTAGGGGGAAAGTATGCAGCCTCGTCTTACACCTTTGCTTATTTTAAACCATTCTGTTTCTCCTTGTTCCGTTCGAGCTGTTGCTTATTGTACAGATCAATGTACAGATTGTGCAAAAGAACGATCAGGTGTTCTGGTATACCCATGCTTCTTAATGTGGCCCAGAATTTCTCATGGTTTACACCAGGGGTCTCAAACACGCGGAACCGCGAGAGACCTTTGTGCGGCCCGCGATACACAGGGGAAAAAAAAACCCCGGCTTCTGCTGCCACTGCCGTGGCAGCAGCAGGATCAACTGTCCCGCGGCCCCTTCCCATCTGCCCGGCAATAGCAGCAATACCGCATGTCCCCCGGCCCAGCCCCCCCCCCCGATCCCTTCCTGCTTGCCTGTCAGTTCTTCTCTGCTTCGGCTTTCAGAGCCGCGAAGGGAGAGCTTCTCCCTCGCGACTCTGTTAAGCTCGCCGGGGCAGATGGGAAATTTCCCATAAGCCCCAGCGGGCTTAACAGAGTCACGAGGGAGAAGTTCTCCCTTCGCGGCTCTGAAAGCCGAAGCAGAGAAGAACTGACAGGCAAGGGGGGGGGGGCCGCGGGACATGCGGTATTGCTGCTACCGCCGCGGCAGCGGCAGGAGCAGCAGCCAGCTGTTTTCTAAAGTTTAAGTTTCCCGGGGGGGGGGGAGCAGGATTGATGTGGGCTGCTGGGGGGGGGAGCAGGATTGATGTGGGCTGCTGGGGGGGGAGCAGGATTGATGTGGGCTGCTGGAGGGGGGAGCAGGAGTTGATGTGGGCTGCTGGGGGGGGAGCACGACTTGATGTGGGCTGCTGGGGGGGGGAGCAGGATTGATGTGGGCTGCTGGGGGGGGGAGCAGGGATTGATGTGGGCTGCTGGGGGGGGGAGCAGGACTTGATGTGGGCTGCTGGGGGGGGAGCAGGATTGATGTGGGCTGCTGGGGGGGGAGCAGGACTTGATGTGGGCTGCTGGGGGGGTAGGACTGGAAATGGGGTGATGGGGGGATAGTACTGGTAATGGACAGATGGGGGTTAGGACTGGAGGTGGTCTGATTGGGGGGCTAAGAATGAAGATGGGGCGATGGAAGGGTTAGGCCTGGAAGTGGGCTGTTGGAGGGCTTAGGACCGATAATGGGCTATGGGGGGGTGGGGCTAGAACTGGTAATGGACTGGGGGGGGGTGCTATGACTGGAAATGGGCCGAGTAGAAGGGGGAGCTTGAACTGCAAATAGCTGATGGGGACAGGGTCTTGGAATGGTAATGGGCTGAGTGGAAGGGGGCTTGGAATGGAAATGGGCTGATGGGGAGGGGGGCTTGGAAAGGAAATGGGCTGTGAGGGGAGGGAGCTAGGACTGGAAATGGGCTGATGATGCGGGGACTAGAAGGGAGCGGATGCTGGGTGGGGCAGGAGCTAGAAGGGAGTTGATGTTGGGGGACGATTAGAATGGGATGGGGCTGGGAGAATGAAATGGAGAGGGGAAATATATTTTGTGTGGGAGGGAAGAAAAATCTACAATTGGCCGGGTATTGGGAGAGTAAGTGGGGATTGAGGATGGAGGGGTAAAATTTGAGTGGATGAAATAGGAATGAGGAAAGAGCAAAAGGAGAATGATTAGTATGTTAAAGCAGATGTAGAGAGAATGGAAAAAAACTGGGAAAGAAGAAAGGACAAATGGACAGCAGACGATGGAGAGTTAGCAGAAGACACAAAGAAACCAGAAGAAAGTGGCTGGAACAATTGCAACTGAAAAAAAAATGCACAAAAGGTAGAAAAATATCTCTTTATTTTGAATTTATTAACTGAAATATGTCAGCTCTTGGAAATGTGCATCTTTAACGTCTGCACTTTATTTAATACAAGAGGAAATCAATGTATAGTTTTATTTCTACAGTGTTGTACATTCTAAGTTTGGCTTTTGGGGTTCCCAGTTTAATTGTCTTCCTGTTTCTAAATTGTGATTCCTTGTTTGGTGATGGTGTATGTTCTGCATGTGTAACTGAGCTGAGGTATTCTGTTTATGTAATTCCTATTTGACATTGCCACTTGTTCTCTTTCCCGAGTAGGTCATGTATTGTTATTCTCTGAAATGTGTTGATTTAATATTTGCAGTGTTGCCTTTTGATAGTTAGGGTATGGTGCTTTGTGAGTCCTGGTAGTGCTGTTAGGACATGGCAGGTTTGCTATGGGTTCTAAATGAGCAGTGTTTCTAGTAGTTCCTAATGTGCCTGGCGGTTGGCACTGGTTTATAGTAATGTAGAAATCTTTTAGTCTTTCTTTATCCATACACTCATTAAGAGGCATGTTTACTCAAAGTTAGTGTATGGTAACATTATGCAAATATTTATGCAAATGATGCCCTTATGCAAATGAGGCCTGCGTCTTGTGCGGCCCCCGGGTTACTCTACAAGTCCTCATTTGGCCCTCAAAGCAATTTGAGTTTGAGACCCCTGGTTTACACAGTCAAAAGCCTTGCTATAGTCGATAAAGCACAAATAGAAATCCTTTTGGTATTCTTTAGTCTTTTCAAGGACCAATCTCACATCCGCAATGTCTCTCGTTCCTTGCCCTTTCCTGAACCCTACTTGTACTTCAGGTAGTTCTTGCTCCAGGTATGGTTGCAGTCTCTTTTGAATAAACTTCAGTAGAATCTTGCTGGCATGTGGGATCAGAGCGATTGTGTGATAATTTCCACAGGCAGTTGGATCACCTTTCTTTAGTATTGGTATAAACACAGATCTTTTCCAGTCAATTGGCCATGTTGTTGTCTTCCATATTTCTTGGCAGAGCCTTGTAAGTACGGTAACAGCTGCATCAGATTGCTGTAATACTTCTATGGGAATGCTATCAATATCTGGTGCTTTGTTCTTTGATAAGGCTTTCAGTGCTGCTTCAACTTCTTCTTTCATCACCAATGGTTCCCGATCATAAGGTACAGGTTGAAACGGCTGTTGGTCCACTTGATCTTTATCATATAAAAACTCTGTATATTCCTTCCACCTTTTCTTGATCTTCTCAGCATCATTCAACATAGAACCTTGAGCATCTTGTAACATTTCAATTTGAGGCTGGAACTTTTTCTTTAACTCTTGTAGCTTTAGGAAAGCCGATCTTGTTCTTCCTCTAATTTATTTATTTACATTCTCTTATATACTGTGCTATTCTGCATCAGTGTGGATTACATTGAACAAACTGAAATTACAATGAACAGGGCATTATAACTTGGAGATAACTATTTTACAGGGAACATGGGCTATGGAGGGTTAAGTGGCTTGCCCAAGACCACAAGGAGCACCTGTGGGACTAGAAACCCCAGTCCTTCCAGCCCAAGGTTGCTGTCCTCTAGTGGGATTTGAACCCCCGACCTTCCGGCCTGAAGTACCTTGCCCCAACCACTAGGCTACTCCTCCACTCCAATAGTTTCTGCTTCTATTTCCTTGCATGCATCATTGTAATACTTTTCCTTGTCCTTTCTTGCTGCACATTGGAAATCTCTGTTGAGTTCTGCAATTGTCTTTCTTTCTCCTCTGGCTTTAGCTTCTCTGCATTTCTGGGCAATTTTCAGAGTTTCTTCCGTCATCCATTTTGGCCGTTTTTGCTTTTTCACCTTTTGTAGAGACTTCTCGCTTTCTTCCAACACAACTTTCTTGATGTCATTCCATAACTCTTCTGGAGCTCTGTCATTTGTATCTAAAGCAGCAAATCGATTTTGCAGGCAGTCTTTAAATTCCAGTGGTATATTCTCAAGGTCATATTTTGCTGCATTCATGAGTGGTTTGCTCTTTTTCAACTTTAGCTTGAGTTTGCATACTAGTAGTTGATGATCTGCATCACAGTCAGCTCCAGGTTTTGTCTTTGTTGATGTTACAGAGCTTTTCCATCATTGACTTTCACAGATATAGTCATTTTGATTTTTATACAATCCATTGGGTGAAGTCCATGTGTACAGTCACCGCTTGTGTTGCTGGAAGAAGGTGTTTGAGATGAATAGATCGTTGGTTTTGCAGAATTCTATCAGTCTTTCTCCAGCTTCATTTCTGTTGCCAAGTCCATATTTTCCAACTACTTTGTCTTCTTCTTTGTTGCCAATCTTTGCGTTCCAATCACCCATGACTATCAGGATATCCTGTTTGCATGTTCTGTCAATTTCAGTTTGTACTTGTTCATAGAACTCTTCAATTTCATTCTCTTCTGCAGCTGTTGTTGGGGCATATTCTTGAATTATAGTTGTATTGATAAGCCTCTCTCCTTGTGTCCCTGCAAAAGCTCAAGGTGAGACCAGTGCAGTAAATGCTCTGGTCTGGCCCTTTCTTCATGTTTGCCCCTCAGCTTCTCTCTCTCTTTTCCCACAGGAGCTTAAGGGAAAAATTCTCTTGAAGGGGAAGAAAGTTAATGATCTGGTGGACTGCCTGAATGGCCGTCAGGATGACTCCTACACAGGCGAGATTTCTGAAGATGAGGATGGAACAGAATTCGATGAGGAAACACTCCGAAATGAGGGAAAGAAGAAAGGGAAGGTAATGGTTGAATTACTTATTTTAATCGGCCGAGTCACGCTCGATTACTGGCTGAAATTAACACCAATGTTGCCAGGGCAAGCTGTGAATGGAGGGTTTCCTGAGGTTTCCCGAGACACAGCTGCCATGTTTGAGTGACTTTGGATTCGTCTGAGAAGTTTGACTCCCCATGGATCCAACACAACCCAAACTCCTATTCACCTTGGTAAGGTTTTGCTATCTATCGCAGATTATTTCAGTGGGGTTATTTACTTATTTATTTTATTTGGTTTTATATACTGCACTATTTCGAAATCAGTGCGGTTTACAAGGAAGAGATAACAATGCTCTACATAGAACAGGCTTTACATATAACAGTTGTAAAACAGATAATAACATTAGTTAATAAACTAGTAAACAGGGTTGATAACTTGGGTAACAGAGTAAACTATCTACAGAATGGTTATAGGATTATGCGGTAGGTGTGTCTGAGGTCAGGCCAAAAGGTTGGATCAAGCGATGCTATGTTATATAGTCATAGTGTAGTTGGAAGAGGTGGGTCTTTAATGCTTTTCTGAATGTTGATAGGTCAGAGATAGAACGAACCGGGGTTATATCTGCCCACTCTCTTTACATCAGCATAATTATCCTACAAATATGAGATGATATGTGCCATTGTATCATCATTATATATTAAATTTAACAGTGCAAGTAATTCACTGGGTCCTATCATAACAAACACATCTTCAAACTCCAGCTTACCTAACAGCTTACCTAACCATTTATAATGTATAATGTATACAGTTAAAGATTTTGTGCACAACATGTTTCATGTAAAATGTTTTGCTCATCTGTAAACCGCTTTGATGTCCTGATAAAGCGGTATATAAAACACATAAATAAAATAAAACACATAAATAAATAAAATAAATAGATGGGGACTCCTATGGTTTTGGCAGTAGTGGAAAAGCAGCGGGTAAGAAGTGCAGCTTGCCCACTCCTCTGGCCAACCGGAGGACAACGCACAAGGGATGTGGAGAATAGTCAGACTCGATGCTCTGCTACGCCTTTCCCCAACTCTTCTTTCTTCCAACAGCTGATTTGTGGAAAAAGTCTGCCTGAGAAACCATTGAATTAGCATATGTAAGAGAGCCCCTTTGAAACGTTAGGGCCCTAGACATGTACCTCGTCTGCCTATGCCTTAATCCTGTCCTGAATAAGGATTAAAGGCCTAGTTCATAGAATGCGAGAATTCGGCTCTGTATGTAGGGTACTTTGCTATACTAAGCCTATTCATACTCTGCATTTTCCTGGTGTCTTTTCCAGATTTTTGGCTCCTACCCACTCTGCATTTTGATGTTTGGTTTAGTGAAATATTGATTACAGCCAGTCGCATAAATTATGCTGATGATGCTCCCACAGTGCATAAGGGGCCCAGTCAGAGGCGGCCCAGCGAGCCGGCAGTGAAGCAGCAGAGGCAGAATTGGGCAAACTTAACTTCCTTCAAGACTCCCTCCAGCTTTCTATAATAATAGTTCTCTCGCCCGTCCGTTGGCTGCTGGGGAAGTATATACACATATCATCTCCCATTGCTGGGCTCATGCAAACCTTCAGCCTGACAGCAGGAAGTGAAGCGTGTATCTGCTTCTCCAGCTGCTGGGCGAGAGTAGTGTTATCATTGGCAGGAGCTGGAGGGAGGCAGTGCTACAACTTTTTAACAAGTTAGTTGTTTGCTGCGCTTTGCTCCCTTGAAGCTTTGAGGGACTGAGGACCACTTCAAAGAGGCACAACCATGGCACTCTGGCCCAACACCCACACCCCTGCCTTCCGGCCTCAAAGGGAACCCCGTGGCTGTCTGAGATATAACGAAGGCTCCTAATCTTCACCCTCTGGTTCTGCCTATGGAAGCTGAAACCTTAAGAACTTACAAACATAGGAACCACCATACTGGGTCAAAGTCTATCAAGTCTAGTATCCTCTTTCCAACATGGCCAATCCAAGTCACAAATACCGAGGAGGATCCCCAAACGATTCTATGGTTATTCCTAGGGTGGTGCATCACAATAAAGGAATGAGAATAGCTAAAGGGGAAGAAGAGACATAAACGTTCTTAAGTCAGCCCTGACCCAACTCATTGTAACAGCCAGTAGGTCAAGAGGTATTAGGAGCACTGCTGTTCCTTCATCTAGGTGCATTCGAACATAGCTTGTTAATCCTAGCAGGGGTGTTTCTATACGGTGTTGAGCATGAAGCCCTGTTGACATGGGTGTAGAACATTTGTTTTTCTCAGGTAACCTGAAAGCTGGCAAGGCAGTGTACAGATATAAATACAAATGGAAAGAGAGAAAGTTATGATAGAGAAGAGGGGGAAGAAGGATGAGGAAAAGGAAGAGGCGCATGACCCAGAGACCCGAGGATGGACTAATCTCAATGGACTTAGCTCTCAAACGCTGAACAAAAAAAGTATAGGGCCAATATTGAAAGCCCTTAGCCAGTTGGCCTAAGATGCAGTGTGGACAAGGGCCAGCTTCAAATCACACTAACCAAGGAAGTGTTGGCATTTACCCAGTTAATGTCTTTCGGCCCAGATATTCAGCAGAAGCTCTTATGCGGATACCATCATTGATAATTAAGTACTACAGTGTTTAAATATGGCCGCCATGGCATTTATATATCACCATTTTTAAATAATGGCCAGGCCAGTTTTAAAGTTAGCAAATGAAGATTCTAGTTGGAGATTTTAAGGAACAGAATTCCAAAGGGATGATGCCAGATGCGAAGAGGTGGAACAATAGGTACCTGCCAGGTGGATTGTAGAAGGTGGGGGGCCTCCTAGTACATTATTCTGAGAAGAATAAAGCTCTTGAGATGCTGCATAAGGAACATGTGCCAGTGTATATTGCACAGTCATCTGACTTTACTACTACTACTACTATTGCGGGGTTCCCCAGGGTTCAGTATTGGCCCCTCTCCTCTTCAACCTCTTCCTGGCCCCCCTTGCCCTTTTGATACAGCAATCCGGCATCACTGCATTTAACTACGCAGATGACATTGTCTTATTACATCACACCTCCCCCTCCTCTCCTGACCTCTCCATGTTGAACTCCTGCCTCTCAACGGTGGCCAACTGGCTAACACAAAACTGCTTGCACCTTAACCTTACCAAGACCATTGCAATTTGGTTCTCCCATAGCACCCCCCCCCCCCCCCGGCTCCTTCTTTTTCTGGTTCTCCTATCCCACTGGTCACCACCTTCCGCTATCTTGGGGTTCATTTTGACTCAGAGCTCTCTTTTCATTCCCACATTTCACACATCACTAAGACTTCCTTCTTCTTTCTTCGGCAGATTCGTGCCATTCGCCCATTTCTTACCCCCACAGCTCTCAACACCCTATTGCTATCCCTGGTCATGGCACGCGTGGACTTTTCAAATTCTGTTCTCCATGGCTTACCTAAATCTCAACTATCACAGCTTCAAAGGATTCAAAACACTGCAGCCCGCCTTGTCACTCACTCCTCCCTCCGTGATCACGTAACGCCTCTACTATTACACCTCCACTGGCTTCCCATTTCTGCCCGCACTCACTTCAAATTACTCACTCTGGTTCAAAAAACTCACTCAAACAACCACATTAAGAGCTTTCTCTTCCTTCGCCCCTAGATGCTGGAACAAGCTACCACCTAGTCTTAGAGCACAAAAAGACCTGTCCCAGTTCAGAAAATCCATAAAAACGCATCTCTTCCTACAACACTTCTCTCAATATACTGACCCCCCTCTCACACAAACCATTGATCACGGCTAGCCAAATAAGCTCCCGAAATCATACTACTCGATCTAGACCAAGCCTCACAAATCCTACCTTTAGAACTTGAGCATTTAAGAACCTATTGTAAATAATTGAAAATATCTGTTAATTGTTAATCCCTGTTATCCATGTTTTTATTCCTTGTTCTCTGTAAACTTAACATTTGTTTTATGTTTAAGTACAAAATTTGTTAAAATGTAAACCGCGCTGATGTCAAGAGTGCGGTATATAAAAGCTGTTAAATAAATAAATAAATAAATAAATAAATAAAGTTCTCTACACCAGCACCCCTCAGTATCTTGCCAACCTTATCAGCCTCCACTCTCCCAGGTACACACCCCGGTCGTTCCACCTCAACCGCCTTACTCTTCTCTCCCCCTCATATGCCCACCTGCAATCCACCCATTCTTCCGCCTTTTTCTTTGCCGGTCCTGCTCTTTGGAATGCTCTCCCTTCCTCCCTACGCCTAGAGACCCATCACCCTACCTTTAAACGCAATCTCAAGACTCACCTATTTGCACTAGCCTTTGACCTCCCCTCTCCTTTTGTCTGACCTCTCTCCCTACCCAGCTGTTTCCCCTATACCATACAGTCTCTCTCGTCTCGTGTTGTTTTGTCCTCTCTCTTCTTCTTTCTCGTACTTTCCTGTCAATTTATTTTATTTATTTATTTATTTATTTATTTAATACACACTTATATACCGCTGCTTCCAGCGATCAGCAGCGGTTCGATTCTTCTTTTGGTGGTGTCAAATCAGGACTGGGAGGGGAGAGTAAATACATGGGTCTGAGGGGAGGTCACAGCACACAGGGTTAGTGTCATGGGGGAATGAACTATACATATTTACATTTATACATACGTATTTACACATTTCTGGGTTACAATTTGTACCTTTCCACATTTTTGTAATTACACCTTTTCATATTTACATATTTGGATTACGCATTTTTGGGTTACACATTTTTTTGGATATTTCTACATAAAGTGGATTCCAACGCATATAGTTATCTGCTTGCTTTGCTACGAGTCCATGGCACCTGCGCGTCATGGCTGATTGTAGTAGCATTTGAAAAGGTGGGTTTTTATCTCTTTCCTGAAGATTGTAATGTCCGTGATTAAACGCAGTGCAAAAGGGAGTTGAAACTGTAACTTCTTTTCCTACCTTCACTAGCTTCGGCCGCGAACCTCTCTTTGTTTGCATATTGTACACCGCCTTGACTGATGTAGAAAGGCGGTATATCAAATTCAATAAAACATAAACATAAAACATTTAGCACTTATAAAGCGCCACACACGCAGCGCTGCACAGCTAGCCTACAAGAGGTGGCTAACATACAAGAGACAGTCCCTGCCCGTCAGAGTCATGCTCATCGGAGCTTACAATCTATTTAGAACAGTACAGAGCATTAGTCAGTTCAGCGGAAGGTAAGGTGTGGTACAGCTTGGTCTATAGTTTGGTCATAAACATTAATGGGGGTTAGGGTAGGATGAGGATGGAAGTCCGGATCTGAATACAACAGTGAAGAGGTGGGTCTTCAACCTGGATTTGAAGAGGGCCAGGGAGGGCGCCTGGTGCACAGATGCAGGAAAGCTCTTCCAGGCATGTGGCGCAGCAAGGTGAAAGGAGCGCAGTCGGGAGTTTGCGGTGCAGGTGAAAGGCATTGAAAGAAGCGATTTGTTAGCAGAGCGCAAGTTTCAAGAGGGGATGTAGGGAGAGAAGAGATATGAGGTATTGAGGGGCCATAGAGTGAATGCATTTATAGGTCAGCAAGAGAAGCTTGAATTGGATGTGGAATTGGACAGGGAGCCAGTGAAGTGACTTGAGGAGAGGAGTAATGTGGGCATGGCGAGGCTGGCAGAAGATTAGTCGAGCAGCGTGATTTTGTATAGATTGGAGGGGAAGGAGGTGGCTCACGGGGAGACCAACGATGAGTAGGTTGCAGTAATCGAGGCGAGAAGAGATTAAGGAGTGGATAAGCGTTTGGTGGTATGTTCAGAGAGGAAGGGGCGGATCTTGCTGATGTTGTAGAGGAAAAAGCAGCAGGTCTTAGCCACAAGCTGGATATGAGCGGAGAAGGAGAGAGAGGTGTCAAAGATGACCCCTAGATTGCAGGCCGAGGGAACAGGAAGGATAGTAGATCCATCCACATGGACTGAGAGAGAGGGAAGTGGGGGGAGGAGTTGGGTGGAAAGACAAGGAGTTCAGTCTTGGCCATGTTCAGGTTCAGCCGGCGATGAGACATCCAGGCAGCGATGTCCGAAAGACAAGCAGAGATCTTGGACTGGGTTGCCGGAGAAATATTAGGTGTAGAGAGGTAGATTTGGGAGCCATCGGCATAGAGATGGTACTGAAAGCCAAGGGAAGAGATAAGCGTGCCAAGGCCTTGGGTATAGAGAGAGAAGAGGAGGGGGCCCAAGACAGATCCCTGGGGTACACCTACATGGAGCAGGGTAGGGGAGGAGGAGAAGCCGCCAGAGCATACACTGAATGAACGATGGGAGAGGTAGGAGGAGAACCAGGATAGTAGAGTCCTTGAAGCCAAGCAAGGAGAGGGTGGTGAGGTTGGTGTCAAAGGCAGCAGAAAGGTCAAGAAGGATGAGGATAGAAAAGAGGCCCTTAGATTTAGCTAGGAACAGGTCATTGGTGACTTTTGTGAGTGCCGTTTCAGTGGAGTGTAGGGGACGGAAGCCTGATTGTAGTGGGTCCAGGAGGGCCTGGGAGGTGAGGAAGTCGAGGCAGTGATGGTGGACTGCTCATTCTAATAGTTTGGATATGAAGGGAAGGAGGGAGATGGGTCGATAGTTAGAGGGGCATGTGGGATCAAGTGAGGGTTTCTTGAGGAGGGGTGTGACAACAGCATGTTTGAAGTCAGCGGGGACAATTGCAGTGGAGAATGAAAGGTTGAGGATATGAGTGATGGAGGGGATAATGGTGAGGGAGATGGAGCGTAGGAGATGGGTGGGGATAGGGTCTGATAAACAGGTAGGTGGTGGGTTTGGAAGAGGAAAGAAGAAGTGCAGTTTTATCTTCAGAGATCAGGGGAAGGAGGAGAGGTAGATGAGGGGGTAGGGAATTGGAGGGTAATTTTGAGGATTTTGTCATGGAAGTAGTCGGCTAGAGTTTGGGCAGAGAGGGAGGGCGGGATCGGGGGCAGGGGGACCTTGAGGAGAGAACTGAGGGTGTTAAAGAGACGGCGAGGGTCAGAGGCAAGGGAATTAGTCAGATGGATGTAGTAATCTTGTTTGGCAAGTGCTAAGGCTGACTGGAAGGAGCCAAGCATGAATTTGAAGTGTAGAAGGTCTTCCAGGGAGTGGGATTTGGACCAGGCTTGTTCGGCAGAACAGGCACAGATGCGTAGGTAACGGATTGTGGGTGAAAGCCAGAGTTGGGGAGTAGATCGTTTACAGGACGTGAGGTGGGAGGGGCAAGAGTGTCAAGGGCTGAGGATAGTGTAGCATTGTATGAAGATAATGCTTCGTCGACGGACTCGAAGTATAAAATGGAGGAAAGAGATGGAGAAATGGTAGAGGAGAGATTCAGGGGATTAATATTATGAAGGTTTCTAAGTAGGTCGGAGGAGATATGACGAGGTTGGGATGGCGGGAGCTGAAGAGTAAATGTTAGTATGTGATGGTCAGATGAGGGAAGGATTGATTTGCGGAGGTTTGAGGGAGAGGAATTGGAGAAGAGTATTAGGTCAAGGCAGTGGCCGTGTAGGTGTGTGGGGGCAGTGGAGCAGAGTTGGAGGCTGAACGAGGAGGTAAGAGCGAGGAACTTTGAGGCATGGGGGTCGGAGGGGTTGTCGACGTGAATGTTGAAATTGCCAAGAATAAGAGTGGTTGAGGAGGGATCCATAAGGGCAGAAAGCCAGGAGTCAAAGTCGGTGAGGAAGGTTGATTTGGAGTTATCGGGTGGGCAATAAATAACAGCTACACGGAGGGGAAGTGGTGTGAGGAGGCGTATGGAGTGGGCTTCAAAGGAGAGGGGGGAATGTGATTGGGGTGGCAGGAGGGGTTGGAATTGGCAGGAGGGGGAGAGTAGGAGGCCAACGCCACCACCACGACCAGTAGATCGAGGTGTATGGGAGAACTGGTAGCCCCCATAGCAGAGAGAGGCGATGGATGCGGTTTCATCTGGGGGGAGCCAGGTCTCGGTCAGGGCAAGATGGTGTAGGGCATTAGAGATGAAGAGATCGTGAATAAAAGTAGTTTTTTAAATGACTGAGCATGCGTTCCATAGGGCGCAAGTAAACGGGAGAGCGGAGGGGGGGAGGAGAGGGATATGGATAAGATTGGATAAGTTACGTGTGGATTCCTTATCAGAGTAGCGTGGGGGGTCTATTTCTAGGGTAGTACCGAGATTTAGAGGGAATAGGGTGTGGGTGGGTATGTCTGGGTGTGTGTGCTCTCCAAGAGGGGCATGAGGGAGGGGAAGTGAGGGATAAATTGATGGTATCAGATAGGTTATGTGAGGGATTATATTTGGGGGTAGGGTTGGAGTTGATATCAATGGTTGAGTGACTGTGGGATGAATGGGGGATGGCGGAAGGAGGAAGGAGCAGGATGCGGATGAGATTAGATAGGGTACGTGAGGAACTTTCTTTAGTGTGGGAGAGAAATGGGGGGGGGGTAGGTTTGGGGTTGATGTTACCTGATGAGAGAAGGAGAATGAGGATTAGAGAGCGAGGTAAAGTGAAGATAGTACGGCGGAAGCGAGGATGGGGTTGCCTAAGAGAGAGGGGGGTTGGTTGAATGCGGGGGATGGTGTGAAGAAGCTGAAGAGCAGGTGCAAGGCTAGGGGGCAGAACAGAGGGAAAAGTGAGGAAGGTGGAGAGGGGGGCAGGTTGAATGCAGGGGAATAGTGTGGAGAGGCTCCAGAGCAGGTTCTAGGCTAGGGGGCAGAGTGGAGGGAGAAGTGAGGAGGGTAGGGGGAAGAGGAGGGAGGATGTTGATAGGAGGGGAGGCAGTTGGGGAGGAAGAGGAAGAGAATGACAATGAGATGTGGGGCCATGGTAGTGGACAGCAAGGTCTGAGCAAACAATGGGTAGCAGTTCTATGCGGGCAATGGTAGCAGTTCTAAGCAACAATGGATAACAGTTCTACGCAGGCAATGGATAACAGTTCAATGCAGGCAATGAGAATCTTAAATTGAACCCTGAAGATAAAGGTCATCAATGATGAGTAGCCAGCAGAGGAGTGTCGTAGTCAGGTCTGTGAGCTTTAGGAAGCAACTTGACAGCAATATTTTGAGTTAACTGGAGCCACTTTAATAATATGTGTTTTTTCAGCATGCATTCCACTAGTCGATACAACTTATCACAAGCATACGCATGTCTTTATAATCTGAGAGCAATCTAATCAAATGGGGTTTACGCAATGCAAAATATAAGAACTTTCGTAAAACCAGAGCAAGATGCAGGATCCACAGAATCGATCAAACGCACACAGAGTGGAAGTAGATCATGGATTGATTGACAAGATCCTTATTCATAGCAAAATTTATTTATTGAAAAAACACTGGACTTGGCCAAGTTTCAGCTTACGCGCCCATCGGGTGTGTGTGTGTGTGTGTGAATCTTCAATAAACAAAAACTACTCAAGTCGTCATCAAATACTAACACAATAGTATTCAATAGTGCAAAACAGCACAATGGTTGCGCAAGTCTGTTCTCGAACAGCTTCAATAGTATTTGATCAATACATGGTCCATCTCCGCTCTGTGTGTGTTACAAATGAGAACTTTACCATGGCCATGATTTATGCATCAAAAACCAGAAGGGAATTGAGATGAAGATCTAAGGAGGTGACGTTATCTTGGCGTGAAAACAAAACGCCCAGAATACTCGATAAGACAACAGAGGGGGGGTAACATCTTAGCAATCCAAAGGGCTTCAGACTTGCTGGTGTCCAGTTGAAGTTTGTGATTGGTGAGCCATTGTGCAGCTGCATCCAGGCAAGAATTCAGTGGTCTATGACTTAATGAGTCAGGATTGGTGTAAGCAGTGAGTTGGATATTGTCAGTCTGAAAAAAACAAACTGATTGCAAGACTTTGGATGAGTGAGGCTAAAGCAGACAGGATTATGATGAAAAATGCAGGTGCCAAGATGGAGCCCTGTGGGATGCCACATTTATTTATCCATTTTTATATACCACTTTATATTGGAATCAAAGCAGTTAACAAGGGACATTGAGCTGTAGAGGTTTACGTGGAATGAAATGTACATTGAACTGTTAAAGGTTTACATGGAACTCATAGAACAAAGAAAAACAAAAGAACATATGAAATGCCATACTGGATGAGACCAAAGGTCCAGTGAGCCCAGTATCCTGTTAACAGTGGGAACATACGTTTTTATGTATAACTGAAGAAAATTAGAATGACTGCATTGAGGTTGTGTTCTAGGAACAGATGAGTTCGGAGTTTTTTTCTGCAATTCTACAAGCTGGGAAATGGTTCGTATGAACTTGGGAAGAGCGTTCCATATGTTGGGTGCATAGAGAGAGAACGCTTGAGTGCAGGCAGCTTGGCTACTTTTAGGTTTTAAGGATGGGATGGAAAAGGTGTTCTGTGTGCCGGCTTTCCTGGGTCTATTGTCTGTTGTTTTGAGTAGTAATGACTGCAGGTAATAAGAAGATAATTTGCTTGATACTTCAAATATGGTTATCAAGACCTTGTATTTTCCCCGACTCATTTATTTTATTTATTTATTTATTTACATTCTCTTATATACCACGCTATTCTGCATCAGTGCGGTTTACATTGAACAAACTGAAATTACATTGAACAGGGCATTATAACTTGGAGATAAGTATTTTACAGGGAACATGGGCTATGGAGGGTTAAGTGGCTTGCCCAAGACCACAAGGAGCACCTGTGGGACTAGAAACCCCAGTCCTTCCGGCCCAAGGTTGCTGTCCTCTAGTGGGATTTGAACCCCTGACCTTCCGGCCTGAAGTACCTTGCCCCAACCACTAGGCCACTCCTCCACTCCACTCATTATGGGAAGCCATTGTAGCTGTTTTAGTATAGGGGTTGTGTGCTCGATCTTTGATATACCATTTAAGATGCAGTGTTTTTGTGCCATTTGTAATGGGTGGACAGCATATTTTGGAAGTCCCTGTTGAATGATATTACAATAGTCCAGGTGAAAGAATATCTTGGCCTGGAATGTTGTTCGGAAGGCGTGTAATTCCAGTAAACATAGAAACATGACAGAAAAAGACCACATGGCCTATCTAGTCTGTCCTTCCATATGAACAGCTACAACAGTCCACTTTTTACCTTTAGAGATCCTCTGTGTTGGTCCCATGCTTTTTTGAATTCAGTTACTGTCCTCATCTCTACCACCTCCACTGGGAGACTATTCCATGGATCCACTACTCTTTCCGTAAAGAAATATTTCTGCATATCACTCCTGAATCTATCTCCCTTCACCCTCATCCCATGTCCCCTCGTAGCAGAACTTGCTTTCAATTGAAAGAGGCTCTCTCCCTGAACATTTATGCCACGGAGGTATTTAAACATCTCAATCATATCACCTCTATCCCGCCTTTCCTCTAAGGTGTACATATTAAGATCCTTAAGTCTGTCCTCATATGCTTTATAATGAAGCCCACTAATCATTTTAGTAGCTACCCTCTGCACAGACTCCATCCTGTTCACATCCTTTTGAAGGTGTGGTCTCCAGAATTGCACACTATACTCCAAATGAGGTCGCACCAAAGACTTATACAGAGGCATTATCACCTCCTTTTTTCTGCTAGCCATTCCTCTCCGTATGCACCCAAGCATCCTTCTAGCTTTTGCCGTCGCCTTTTCTACCTGTTTAGCTACTTTAAGATCATCAGACACAACCACGCCTAGGTCCCGGCTCTTCTTTAGTGGACAAAAGTACTTCACCTCCTATACTGTATTGCTCCCTTGGATTGCTGCAGCCCAAATGCATGACCTTACATTTTTTAACATTAAATCCCAGCTGCCAAATTCTAGACCATTCTTCAAGCTTAGCTAGATCCCTCCTCATGTTATCTACACCTTCCTGGGTGTCTACTCTATTGCAGATTTTGGTATCATTTGCAAAGAGGCAAACCTTTAGTGGATGTAGGTGTTGTAGTGTTTTCATTTTATGTTGCAGAAGCTTTATTATATTGCTAATGTGTGGTTGTAGCGTTAGACATTGATCTGGGGTTCCTAGGTATCATACTTGAGATTTTACTTTTAGGAATGTGTCCTTAGGTTTTAGAGTTGATGGAGGATTGACTTGCCCAAGGCCACATTGCATCGCATTTTAGAGGATTGAAATCTGTATCACATTGAAGGGTGTCATGGACCCTAGAGGAGGCAGTGCCACAGCTTACCTTGAAGATCCATCTTTAAGAGATGAGATGAAGCACCCTGGCTGAGAAATTAAAAGGGAGTTGTCAACAAGGCTGAAGGTGGCTTCAAATCCAACAGCAGAATAATAGTTGTTTTATCCAGTATCTAATTGCAGCCAAATTTCATTTGTCATAGCAACCAACGCCGACTTTATGCTGTCCCCTGCATGAAATCCAATTATCTGTGATGGGAATCCCCTCCAGTATTCTTAGCCCCTGCACTCTCTGCATTTTGCTGGAGTCTTCTCTGGTATTTTCAGTCTCTGCACTCTGTATTTTACTGGAGTCTCTAGCCCTTCGAAGTCATACACTTCCTATCTTCTTTGGTGGGATTTTCAGTGATGGCGACCAGCCTGCAGAAAGCAGCTCACTATCCTCTTTAATGTTGACCCAGATATTTAATGCGAGGGCCATATCCGACCATCGGCATCGAGTAGCTGGATTGCGATTTTGAAATCTGATCAGCGGTGATATTCAGCCACTGGCCGGACTGCAGAAGCAGCTGAAGTTAGGGAAGCCTTTAGCTGTCCTACCTTTAGCCAGTTAGAGTAACCAGGCAGCAGTTGGATATTGCCCCCCCCCCCCACTCTGCCCCAGAACGCCCTGACACTATTCACTTAGCATCGGGGCGTTGAAACCCAGTAGCAGGCAGTTTAGTACCGCTGAATATCCCACTGACTGCAGGTTAACTAGCTAGTGGTTGTGCTCTATGTTAAACTGTTTTTGACAATACCCCCTTTGTGTCTAACTTCATTGGTTGGTTTGTGTTTTTTTTTATTTATTTTTAAGAAATCCAAGCAACACCTGTCCAAGGAGCTGTCTGACCTCATCATTTACTGTAAAAGCGTTCCCTTCCAGACCTTCAGACACTCAAGGACCCGAGCTAAAGTCTACGAGATGTCCTCATTTGCTGAATACAAGGCCAGAAAACTGCTGAAGGAGCAGGGTAAGGCTGTGCCGGAGTCTGGGAGGCAGGGCCGGAACAGCCATTAGGCAGCTTCTGGAAGGTGGGAAAGAGAAAGATCAGTCAAGGCAAAGCAATAGATCCCAAGAGCCAGACACAGGGGGAGCAGTCAAGACATACATGCAAAGCAGAGTTTAATATTTGAAAGTATGGCGCCCACTATCCAAAGGCATCTGCAAACTGTGTCTGTTAGTGCCGCTGAATGTCCGTGCGTTCCGCCACTACACACCCCAATGCTAAGAGTGCAGCGTCGGGCATGTCATGGGCATTGCACAGTGGAGCGGAGGTGGCAGCCATCATTAACTAGGCAGTGGTGATATTGAACCGCTGCCTGGCTGGCGACCTGCAGGAAAAGCTGGCCTCTCTTTACTCATGGCGGCTAACCGGGCAACACTTCAATATTGCTGCTGCCCCGTTAGCTTTGGCGCCGTGCAGCAGACCCGGATATTCAGTGCCGGCGGCCAGATATGACCCCAGCGTTGACTATCTGGAGTTAAGGGTCAGCGCTTTAGACGCTCTAGCCGCCACTACGGTCGGGCCCATGACGTCCATTTCACAGGACTAGTGTTGGACTGGCGATGCTCAGGTAATCGTGAAAGGCTGATGCCATTACCTTGCACTGGCCCTGCGGGGGTGGGAATAGCTTTCAGTAAATGGAAAAGAAACCAGAAGCTGGAACCAGAAAGATGTGGGGAATAAGGTCTTTTGTGCTGAAACGTCTGTGCAGTGTGAAAATCTAGTATTAGGGTAGCTGATGGTGTTGCAGGGCAGGACTGAGGTGCACCAGTAGGGCTGCTTATGTGTTTGTGAGGGGACTCACTAGTGGGGGGCTCTGGAGGGCTTGAGTAAGGTACATTGCCAGAGCTGTGTGCAAGTGGGGTAGAGGGAGGAAGAGGCTCAGTATTAGAACTGCAAAGGATGGTACAGGACAGGAGTGAGATGCATCAGCAGAGCTCTGTCTGTGTGCATATGGTGTGTGTGTGTGGGGGGGGGGGGGTGACTCAGTACTGGAACAGTGGGGAAGGTGCAGGGCAAGAGTGAGATGCACCGGTAGAGCTGTGTGTGTGTGTGGGGGGGGGGGGGGGCAGGAGGTATGTCTCAGTACTGGAACAATAGAGGATGGTGCAGGGCAAAAGTGGGGTGCATTGGCAGAGCTCTATGGGGGGGGGGGAGAGGGGAGGGAGTCTCAGAGCTGTGTGTGTGTGTGTGTGTGTGTGTATGGAGATATCTCAGTATTGCAACAGTAGAGGATGGTGCAGGGCAGGAGTGGGGTGTATTGGCAGAGCTGTGTGTGTGTGTGTGTGTGTGTGGAGATATCTCAGTATTGCAACAGTAGAGGATGGTGCAGGGCAGGAGTGGGGTGTATTGGCAGAGTTCTGTGTGTGTGTGTGAGGGAGGCTCAGAGCTGTGTGTGTGTGTGTGTGTGTGTGGAGATATCTCAGTATTGCAACAGTAGAGGATGGTGCAGGGCAAAAGTGGGGTGCATTGGCAGAGCTCTGTGGGGGGGGGGAGAGGGGAGGGAGTCTCAGAGCTGTGTGTGTATGGAGATATCTCAGTATTGCAACAGTAGAGGATGGTGCAGGGCAGGAGTGGGGTGTATTGGCAGAGCTGTGTGTGTGTGTGAGGGAGGCTCAGAGCTGTGTGTGTGTGTGTGTGTGGAGATATCTCAGTATTGCAACAGTAGAGGATGGTGCAGGGCAGGAGTGGGGTGTATTGGCAGAGCTGTGTGTGTGTGTGAGGGAGGCTCAGAGCTGTGTGTGTGTGACGGGAGATGCCTCAGTACTGGAACAGTAGAGGCTGGTGCAGGACAGGACTGAGGTGCATTGGCAGAACTGCGTGTGGGTGTTGGTGGGGTTGTGGAGTGTCAGTACTGCAACAGTAGGGGTTACTGCAGAACAGGCTGAGGTGCACTGACAGAGTGTAGTGCTCTTGGTACAGGAACATTAAAGGATGTTGCAATAATTTCTGTAACTTTGTAGTTAAAGTCATAGTTAAAATTAGCAGAGGCAGCAAATGTTTGCTCTTGTCTTGCATTGTGGTGCTTTTCCTCCTCTCTATGTGCCCCCTCCTTCTGTTCCCAGGCACAGAGTATGTTTGCCATAACGCCAGCCAACTGACCCGCATCTACCCCAGTGGGCTGAGAACAGATTCCTCTAACTTCAACCCCCAGGAGTTGTGGAATGTGGGCTGCCAGATAGGTATGTATCTGCAGAGGGAGGGGGTTGGCAGTGAAACCTGTGAACGAGGGACTGAAGTATTCAGAATGGATTAATGGACATGTGTCAAAACAGAGCTGGTGCGTCCACTAAGCAAGCTAGGCTTCCACCTAGGGTGACAGACCTGGGGGGGGGGGTACGTCATTGTTGTGTCACTGCTTTGGTGCCCACAGTAGGCCATGTGCTCCAGCATACATAGCCTGCCGCTTCTGACCGCCCCCCTCGGCTTCAACTTCCTGTTGGAGGAGGGTCAGAAGTAGTGGCACAAAACCACTGCTTTTAAACTGCCCCAACGCCGGCCCCCCAGAAGATGGAATTGGCGGCAACAATGGCAGCAGTGGAGGGCTGTGGCATGGCTCAGCGGGGGGCAGCTTGGTTCAGCGAAGGGGAGGGGCAGCTCAGTATGGCGAGAAGGCAGCATGGCTGGGGCTCCTGCCTAGGGCAGCAGAAAACCTTGGGCCGGCCCTGCTGAGATGCTACTAGAGAGTGGAGGAGTAACTGAATAGAGCAGTGGGCAGGAAAGTCAGGGTTCGAATGCCACTACTGCTTCCTTTGACCCTGGGCTTGTCACTTAAACTCTCCATTGTCTTAGGTACAAGTTTAGACTGTAAGCTCTTCAAGGCACAGGAAGACGCATACTCTACCTGAATGTAATTTGCCTTGAGCTACTACTGAAAGAGGTATGAGCTAAATGCAAAATCCCTTCCTTCCCCCCTCTCTGAGAACCTGCTTATTGAGAAGTAACATCAGATGTTTACAATTCAGCAGCATCAGTTTGGCCTCATTTGAGATAAGAACATAAGATGTGCAATGCTGGGTAAGACCAATGGTCCATCGAGCCCAATATCCTAGCTCCAACAGGATCCAGTCTGGGTCAACCCCAGGAGATGGAAGATGCCAATGGAGAACACCATTTCTCATTGCTCACTCCCGAAACTACTGTCTTGACCTGATGAAGAAGGTTTTAACCTTCGAAAACTAGTCCAAAAATACGTTTAATCCAATAAAAATGTATAAATAAAAAGAAAAACAAAAAAACAATGAGGTTATCAACCATTAAAGTGGACTAACACAGCAACCAGACTGCTTTAT
Organism: Ichthyophis bannanicus; assembly: GCA_033557465.1. Classification (NCBI taxonomy): domain Eukaryota; kingdom Metazoa; phylum Chordata; class Amphibia; order Gymnophiona; family Ichthyophiidae; genus Ichthyophis; species Ichthyophis bannanicus. The sequence continues at coordinate 799,881,288 of CM066036.1, forward strand.
CCAAAAAGTAAGGGATGGTAGTCCCCAAGTCTGCCTGATAGTAATTGGTAATAAACTTTTCCTCCAAGACAGCATCTGAATCTAAGGGGTATGTTTACTAAACTGCGGTAAACGTGAATAACATGCGTTGTATGACATTAACGATAGTTAGCGTGCTATAGCGTGCGCTATAGCGCATTAACGATCATAAACACGCTATACCGCGCTAACGAGCGTAATGCTCCGTGTCGCGGTAAAACACCGAAGGTGGAGAGAGGGCGGAGAGAAGGGGTCAATGGGCGGAGAGTGGGCGGGGAGAGGCTCCCTTCACACCAACGTGCTGAATTTCAGAGCTGAATTCCAACGCGAATGAAAACCTACCGGTAAAAGCACTTTAAAGGGGAGAGAAACCATTTACGTGTCAGCAATGTACAGCCTAGGCAGGGAAACCAAAAAAAGGTGATAAGTGTGATACATGTGCACAGAACAAAAGGGCACAGAAACACCGAAAATGACCCCAACAAACTGGAAAAAAACAACAACCAAGCTGGCCAATAGTGGTAGCAATGAGAAACATCAACCCCCCCCCCCCCCCGAGTAATCTCCATAGAACAGATATAATTCGTGGAAGGGTCCATACTCCGTCCCCATACAAGGTGCATGGGCCCACAGTGAAATAGCGCTGCTCAGGGATTTCCCCACCATCAGACAGGGTTCCTATGGCGTGCACATGTCCCACAACATCAGGGCGGGCATGTCGGAACAGGCAACCGGGCAGATGCTGTAAAAGGGGATACAGAGGGCTGCAGGCGGCACATGCTGTGGTGCAGCTGGGCCACAGTGGGGACTAGGGTGATGCCTAGCTGGCCCATAGGAATGCTGCAACAGTAGAGCAGCCAGACAACAACTGCTGAGGGCCCAACATGGGCAAGAGTGTGCTTCCCACAGTGTCACAGGGAATAGTACCCAGCAGGTAACCCCCAATGGCACGGAACATTGGCAAGTGGTGCTGGGGGAAAGCGTGGACAGCTATGCAGGCACCCCTACCCCAGAACCCACACCATAGGCAGCCACCTACCTGCACACTGGATGGCCTGGGACTGCGCACCACCAGCTCCACCAGCAGAAGGGCATGTCAGCATGGTGGCTGAGGGATACTGGTGGTGGAGGGGGCAGTGGCAGCTGCCCACAGCAGACCGTGGCCTAGCCCTGTGTAGGTGGGTGCCATGCACTGCAGCAGACAGGCCCTATCTGACCAACAGTCATGGTAGCACCAGGGAATGCACCAACTCTGTGAGAACATGGTGGTGCAGTGCACAGAACCACTGTATTCAGAAGCAGGTGGTCACAGGTTCAAGTCCCAGCTGTGGTGTCCGCCAACCCAGTCCTCATATTTTACACACTACTATAACGTGCTAATACAGACAGAACCGTTCTTGCAGACGACGTAAACATTTTACCCTACAGAGCACAGACATCATAAACATGCACATTACCTAGAGCAGAGCCTCCCAAATGCAGTCCTGGAGGGCCAAACACCATTCCGGTTCCATGCTGCCTCTGATGAAGATGCCTGTGCTGCATTTCTATGCGCCACCCCCATGGTATGCAGATGTATCTCATGCATATTCATGAGGGACAGCATGAAAACCCGAACAGTGTTTGGCACCCCAGGAATGGAGTTGGGAACCTCTGCCGTAAAGCAGCAGCCAACAGGGGCAGACACACCCGCACCCACAGGCCCCATTATCCACAGCCTCCTGGAGAGGCAGGACTTTGGGCTCTGCGTGCATCTCCCAATACTAGCACATGCATACCGTAGTAATGCCACCCTAAACCTGGGAATATGGTACACATCTATCAAAAGGTTGCTATGATTACTGGCAGATAGCAATTCCTAGGTTAAGTACAATTTCCTGAGTGAGCTGCATCATAGCAACCTTTCTGATGTCTGTGGAGTGTGCTACAGGTCCTGTGTCCCGACAGTGTTTACCAACCTGGGGAGTGACTCCTACAGTATTGCGTACCATAGCCATGCCTGCACTGTGCCCAGGACTGGCGTGGTGGCCTGGGCTGCCGAACACCTCTATAGTTGCACAATGCTGGCATCGGTGTGGGGAGTGTGTGTCTGTCTATCCAGTGTGTGGTGGCTCCCAACACCCTCCACAGCCCACACTGCTAGCACTGTTCCCAGTATTGGCCTGCCAATGTGCATAATGAGGAGCAAGGTACCGTGGGAATAGCCTGGATAGGGTGGCCTGGCCTTGCCGCATCTGCGCAGGGCATAGGGCAATAGCTCGGACATTGTAGTGCCCGGTACCACCTGCACAGACAGAGTGGCCACAGCATGTCCTGCTGGGAGGTCATTCTCACCCTGACTGAGCAGTGACCACGGCATGGCTAGGTTCCCCCATAGTGCTGTATAATGCTGTATAGCATTTCTCTCATGTGATATATATGGGTTTCCTTTTGGGGCCCAATCACTGACTTATCTGCTTGGTGTGTATGCTGACATCCCCGTTCCGGGTACATGCATCTCCTCCAGGACTATGGACTAGCTGGCGGACTGTCTGCAGCTAGTATGATGTCTTGCTGGAACACCTTGCAGGGTGCAGCGGCTGGAGGCTTGCTGCTGGAGAATGTCAGATAATGGTGGGGGGCAGCTGAGCATTTCCAGGCCTACCGTCTGTCCGCTATTGTGTTATGGATGTGTGCTGCTCTGTCTGCTCCCCAGCAGGACTGCTGTTGCTGGTCCCCTCTACCGCTGTCATTGTTATATGTCCCACCGCTTTGACCCGGTGAAAAGCGGGATATAAATACAGTTAAATAAATAAATAAAAAATAAATAAATTGCAGGGAGGTAGACTGTGGATCTATTGGTGGGTGATCCTGTTTCCCCCTGAACCCCAGAGGGTGGGTTGTGTGGTGGTACATAATCTGCCTATGGGTCCATACACCACCCCCCCTTCACCTACAGCAGGTAACGATGGCACCAACACAGGATATGCACTGGTCTGGGTGCAACAGCGCCCATAGGGACTAGACATGACCGGGACATACAGCAGGACACAGCTGTATCCTAGGTGTGTCTAACGGATCTACCTATCACACACTGATGGGGACCTGCAGCATGGCGTATTTCAGCCATGAAAGGTGCTGTGGACCTGGTGCTGGGCGCCCTACCTCAACCTCAGGGTGGGCACTGTACCCGCCCAATGTGATACTCTGTGGCAGTGCCACACAGTCTGTTCCCCCTACAAGGCCGAGGTGCTGTGGGGGTGCATACCCGATCTTGTGCCCATCTCTAGACTGCTGATTTGCATGTGCAGTGCATCATGGGTACAGGTGGGTTACCCCTATCCTGGTAACCACAGCAGAATGTGGGTGTGGTGCCATGCAGTCCTCCTGTAGCCAGCCAGTTGTTTGTTAGCAGCTCTAGCCCACTGGTTACTTCACTGCCTGTGGAGCCAGAGGACATGGGTTCAGAACCCACAGTGGGGTTCATCAATAGGGCTGTCTTAGGCATTGTCTATTTTTATTGTATATTAGTTCTGCCAGCAGGACCACCCTCAGGGTACTGTTCCCTTAGGGTGGCTCATACGGCGCCCTATAAAGCGCCTTATAAGGTGTCCTATAGGGGACATTATAGGGTGCCTTGGCAGACAACGCACTTTATAATGTGCCCTATGGAGTGCCCTCTAGGGTGCCTTATGTGGCACCTTAGGTTACGCCACTGTGAGAGTGTGTTTGCTGCTAGCACTATTCAGGTACAACTAAACTTCCTCACAGCCCACTACTTAACCCTTTCCAGGCCAAGCCCAGTACTTTCGGGATCTCATCTTTTGCCTATATATTCCTATCAAATGGTATATAATACATGGCCATGCCAGAGGGAACGTCACTATTGGAACATATTGGGTACGACGGGTACAATTTTCCTGACATGTGCAAACATTAACCCGGCTGCAGAATGTGGATTAAAATATTATAGTAGGCCTTCAAAGGGTTACACATGATGCCTCAGCCAGCCTTATTCATTAGGCACACTGGGGAATTGAACCCATGACCCTTGTACCATCAGTCTGTGTAGTAACCATTATGCTACAGCTCTGTTTCTGTATTTGGGTGTCTGCGCGCTGTCTTAAGCTTGCACGCAGTAGCGATCATTGCTGCGCGGCACGCAATACCGCACGCAACTGCACGTTATCGGTTACGATGTACCGCCCATGTCCTTTTTTGGCTTTCCTTCCACTAATGCGGCTCCTAACGCGAATTGCACTAACACAGTTTAGTAAACATACCCCTAAGAAAACATAAGACAAGCACAGATCATCTCTGGGGGCAAAGAGATTGTAGAGCTTAGTAGTTGGAATGGATGGGCAGACTAGATACATTGTATAGGTCTTTATCTGCTGACATTTATTAAACCCTGCTGTGCTGTTAACCTTGACCACATTTTCTGGCAACAAATTCTAAGCTCAGTTATGCATTAACTGAAAAAATATTGTCCAATTTAATTTATATCTGCTATCAGTTATTTTCATGGAGTGTTCCTTTATCTTAGTACCATTTTGATGGGTAACGATAACTGCTCCCTATTTACCTCTTCCATTCTACTCATGATTTTATAAACTTCTAATAAATTTAATTTAATTCAATTTTAAAAAGGGATTTACAGCCCACTTATATCCTAGAGTGCACTGAAGGCAGATTACAGATTTTAAAAAAGTATAATAAAATACAATATTGACAAAATGTTAAATTGCCTTACTGCATTTGAAGTATTTTATTAAGCAAAAAGAGCATATGTTATACATGTCTCCGCTTTATAACCACTTTACAAATCTCATCTGCCCAGAAACAGTCCACAGACAGTGAGCGACCTAACATTCTATGCTTTTATTATACAGAACGCCACTCCCATCAATCCTCCCGTCCGTGCCCCCACTGCCCTCTGGCTCTCCATATAAACCCCTTCAAAATTACCCAGCATAGTGCCCGCAGGGTAGGTGTTTCCAACACACTGCAGGGAGCTGAAAACATTATGCATGACTAAAAACAGCTAGGGTCCCCCCTCTTAGTCACCTCCCCCTCCCCCCCCCCCTAATCTACCCTCCGGGTCTGGGCTCTCCTGCTTCTATACCACTGCTAACAATCACTATCCTAGGATGAGGCAATCCCAAAGAGACCAGGCGCTCAGCATCTCATCCAAAGGGGTTCAGCACCAGGCTGCAAGCCCTTGGAGGTAAAGAATCTATATATTCCCCCCAATGGACAAAAATACTTGTTTTCGTTTTGGGAAGACCTTTGGTTCTAGCTGTTCTATTAACATCGAACCTGCAGAGCATTCTACCAATACCAAAAGGAAGGCAACTCATTAACACCCCCACACGCATAATGAGGTAAATTTTATAAAAAACTGGCTAGATTTAGATGCAGATAACATACGTAAATCTGAGTAATTTAGCCACATATGCGTATAAGTGCCCATTTACGCATAGACGTGACATGGTCACGACCCTGTAAGTATGTATGTTGGACTGATTGAACATACACCGTGGATATGCGCAGGAGCACAGCTTGGATAGACCGCAAAGTACCATGCGTAAATTATAGAATGCTATAATTTACGTGTTCTAGAAAAATGTAAGCATGAGAATTTACACTACTCATAGGGCTGCATAAGTGCTTGCACCTTAAATTGATGCACATTTTCAACCACTTACGCACCTATTTTATAAAGTAAAGTGCATGCGTGCAATACACACAACAACATGCTTTAATCTACCTGTGACTTATAAAATTACCCCCAATATACCTATCTTAGCCACTCTACATGCTTTCTGAATAGACTGTTTGGTGAACCTGCCTCAAGTTGGGAATGCCTTTTGCGAGTCAAACAAAACACCCTCCAAAGTGAACTTAATCTCTTAACCCAATATTCCACCTGAATATCTCTCTACATGCACCCAATATTTCTTCACCTCCACTCAGTCCCATAACTGGTGCCCTAACGTGCTCACCTGAGTATTATACTTTAGACATAAGTCCAAGGAGGCCCACAATGCTCTATGCATCCTGACCTGCAATATGTAAGTCCTATGTGCTATCTTATACTGCGTTTCTCTGAACATGACTGCAGAGACCAACTGTGGAATCCTAGCAAAGCACTTTACCAAGGAGGAGGCCCCACTGAATTCCCCCCACCCCCAGTTTATCTTGTCCACTTTTCCCCAGAGCCCTCACCAAGCCAAGTTCCTCAAATGCCATATCGCCTTGTGCAGTCTAGATACAGTCACTCAGAGTTCTAGCTAAAAGAACTTCATATAATTTATCTACAAATACCCTATGCAAGCTTTGCCCCTCCAAGGAAGCCACCTAGTGATGGAGATGGAAATATGGGAAGAATTTTATTCATTTCAATTGCTGTTCTTATTTCTGCCGTAGAAAGCATCACCACATGCTCACTTGCAGACAGCGGCTTACAGACGAGATGGTTTACAGCAGGCATTGAAAAAACTGGCAACAGACATATGTTGATTCTGTAAGAAAGACCTGGAAACGGTGACTCACCTCATAGCTGGCTGTGAAGGGCTGATGGCAGAAAAAATCTATACAGAAAGACATAATAAAGTAGCACACCTCATCCACTGGAAACTCTGTAAGCACAACAACATCATTGTGCCTGAAAAGCACTGGGATCATGACCCTAAGAGAATTACAGAGAATGAGGAGGTTACAATCACCTGGGATACTCCCATTCTGACCAATAAAAACCTGGAAGCGAGGGTGTCGGATACAGCAGAAAAGGAGAAAAACACCAGAACGGCATTGATTATAGAGGTGTCAGTTCCAAGAGACTGCTCTGTGAATCATGTTGAGAGGGAGAAAATCTTTAAGTACCAAGAAATGCAGTCAGAGACCAAGAAAGATACAGAAATATTATTGTCCATCGTGTTGGGTGCCACAGGCTTGATAAAGAAGAATTTCTGAGCACATCTTGACAAACTACCCATACATGTTACATCTTACGAACTCCAGGAGGCGGCTCTCTTTGGCACGATGCAAGAGCTGGGCCAAGCAGTAGCAGTAAATTTGAGAGATTGAGATCATACTCCCCATGCCCTGGCTTAGAAGAGAGGTTCATAACTATCATGATATGCACAAAATTAACCCATTGGGAGAAACTGTCTCTTACAATCTGCTAAGACAGATAAAGAGCAGGGGACAAGGAAATTCTTAGGGAAATTATTAAAATAGAAATGGGAGAAGACAGGGTGATAAGGCAGCATCAACGAGGTGAGATTTTAGCCTGGATTTTAAGAAACTCTTGAGGAAATTAACAAGTCATGGGATAGGAGGCAGTGGACTGGGAACTGGTTCAAAGATAGAAAACAGAGGGTAGGGTTAAATGGTCAATTTTCTCAATGGTGAATAGTGGAGTACGTCAGGGATTTGTACTGGGCCCATTGCTTTTTAATTTATTTACAAATGACCTGGAAAGGGGAATGACGAGTGATATGATCAAATTTGGAGACGACACAAAATTGCTCAACGCTGTTAATTCACAAGAAGTTTGTGAAAAATTGCTAGAGGACCTTAAGAAACTGGGAGACTGGGCATCCAAATAGCAGATGGCATTTAATGTGGACAAATGCAAAGTTGCTCACTTAGAGAAGCATAACCCAAACTGGTTATATGATGCAAGGTTCCACATTTGGAGTTTTCACCCAAGAAAAGGACTTAGGTGTCGCCGTGGCTGACACGTTGAAACCCTCCGCTCAGAGTGCAGCAGAGAGCCATTTTGTCCCGTTTCTGCCGCAGCTGCTACTGTTTTCTCCTCAGTTTTAGAGTAGGGTAGCTACACTATCACATCTTTGGGTTTTCATACTTTGGTGATCCAAGAGATCTATGCACCCCTCAATCCAGCATTTAATATTCATCTATCTATCCAAGAAGCTTATATTCTGCTATTTCAAAAAACAAAACAAAAAAATCCTGCTCAGAGCAGAAAACAGTTTCAAAGCATATAACTTACAGTAATTAAAAAAAACAATAAAAATCAGGTTATGACGGCATAAGTCTTCTAAAGAAACAGAAATGTAAAATTGTACTTCAGACAGCTCTTCGCTAAAGGTCCCCATCTTCTAGCAACATTGCTGCAGCCCACAGAATTACGACACAAGGAATTACATTCCTAAGAAGAATTAGCTAAACGTCTGAGAGAAAAAGCATGCCTTGGCAAGTTTTCTGAATCTCAGATAATTATTTTCCATTCTAAGGTCTACTGGCAGAACATTCCAGAGAGAAAGAGTAGTTACTCACCTGTAACAGGTGTTCTCCAGGAGCAGCAGGAATCAGTCCTCACATATGGGTGATGTCGGCGCCAACGGAACCCTCATGCGGAGCATTTCCCCAGCTTTCAAAGAAAGCCTTTGGGAATTGCAGCGCGCATGTGCGGTCCCCTTCCCGCCCAAGGGTGCCATCTTGCTCAGTCTGATGACATAGCTAAAAGACAGCAAAAAATTAGCAAAATAAATCATATGACTGCAACTCCAAGGGGAGGAGGGAGGGTTGTGAGGACTGATTCCTGCTGCTCCTGGAGAACACCTGTTACAGGTGAGTAACTACTCTTTCTCCAGGACCAAGCAGGAAGTCAGTCTTCACATATGGGACTCCCCAGCTTAAGGCTACCGGAGACCCCAAGCGGAAAAATGAGCTCCCGCGAGCTCGTCAGCACAGAAGGAAGGAATCGTCTCTGATAACGACCCTGACCGGTAGCCCAACACCAGGGCCGGAGGGTAGGAGTTGCCTAAACCCCAAAGAGATTATGGAGTACTGCCTGTCCGAAAGCACTGTCCCTGCGGGACTCCCTCTCAAGGCAGTAATGGGCCGCAAAAGTCTGGCTTGAAGACCAAGTAGCGGCCCGGCAGATGTCTGCCAACGGAACAGAGCGTAGATGAGCCACTGATGCAGCCTTCGCCCTGACACGATGAGCCGTGACTCGACCCTCCAACAAGAGGCCGGCTGCCCCATAAGCCCAGGCGATACAGTCAGCGATCCATATGGACAACGTACGCTTAGAGACAGGGAGCCCCAACTTATTGGGGTCAAAAGAAACGAAAAGCTGAACAGCCTTCCGATGCTCCCGCGTACGGTCAAGGTAGAAGGATAACGCCCTCCTACAGTCCAGGGTATGCAAGACCATCTCAGCCCGGTTGGCATGCGGCCTGGGAAAGAAGGTTGGAAGAACCACCTCCTGATTGAGGTGAAAAGGTGAGACAACTTTAGGAAGAAACTTAGGATGAGTCCGTAGGACTACCCTATTCCTGTAGAACCTAGTGTAAGGAGGATCAGACACTAGTGCCTGCAATTCACTCACTCGCCTAGCAGAGGTGAGAGCTATCAGAAATAAAGTTTTCCAGGAGAGAAAACGGAGAGGGCAGGTAGCCATAGGTTCAAAAGGCGGACAAGTAAGCCGCTGTAAGACCACATTCAGACCCCACTCAGGGGCCGGTGGACGCAAAGGAGGCTTAAGCAGAAGAAGGCCTCTGAGGAAACGAGCCACCAAAGGGTGGTTGGAAAGAGGCCTGCCGTCCACCGGCGAGTGGTGTGCTGAGAGAGCACTAAGGTGAACTCGGACAGAGTTAGACTTAAGGCCCAGATTGGAGAGGTAGAGCAAATATTGCAACACTACTGCTACCAAGCACAAGAAGGGATTCTCACTGTGCTGAGCACACCATGCGGAGAATCTACGCCACTTAAGAGTGTAGGATTTCCTGGTGGATTGACGCTGAGAGGCCAAGACTACATCTTCCACCTCTCGAGGTAGTAGTAGGGGAGCTAGGACTACCCTTTCAGCAGCCAGGCCATCAGATGAAGGGACTGGAGATTGGGGTGCAAGAGAGTCCCCTGATCCTGAGACAGGAGATCGTGTTGAAACCCCAGAGGAAGAGATGTGTCCACCGCCAGCTGTAGCAGAAGCGGGAACCACGGTTGCCTCGGCCACCTGGGGCCACCTGGGGGCTATGAGAATCAATGAAGCCCCGTCCCTGAGGACTTTGAACAGCGTTCTGGACACTAGTGGAGTGGGAGGAAACGCATACAGTAGGCCTGTGGACCACGAGATCAGAAACGCATCCGCTGCTACTCTGAGAGGATGCGGTTGTCTGGAGCAAAATCTCGGGAGTTGCCGGTTCAGAGGACTGGCAAAAAGATCCATGGTGGGGAGGCCCCACCTGAGAAAGATCTGCTGAACCACCGACGGGTTCAATCTCCATTCGTGTGGTTGCAGGATCCGGCTTAGTCTGTCTGCCAGGCAATTTTCCTGACCTGGGAGGTAGACAGCCCTGAAAAGGATTCAGTGATTGACAGCCCAAGAGCACAGGTGTTGTGCCTCCTGACAAAGAAGGAAGGAGCCTGTGCCTCCTTGTTTGTTCACATAGAACATGGCAACTTGATTGTCCGTCTGGACCAGTACAGACTGGTGAGAAGCGAGGTGGGAGAAGGCTCTCAGAGCTAGGCGTATCGCCCGTAGCTCCAGGAAGTTTATCTGTTGAGTTGCCTCCCAAGGGGTCCAGAGACCCTGAGTACATGTCCCTTGGCAATGTGCTCCCCAACCGAGAAGAGAGGCATCGGTTGTCAGCACCTGAGTATGCGGAGGGGGATTGAAAAACCACTCCGAGCACCAGATTCAGAAGATGAAGCCACCATTGCAGAGAGGAGACCAGGAGGTCGGAGATCTTCACTGAGTCCGCTAGGCCCCCTGTGGCTTGATGCCACTGAGTGCGAAGGCTCCACTGAGCACGTCGCATGTGCAGGCGGGCATTGGGGGTGACATGAACCGTGAAAGCCATATGGCCGAGTAGTCTCAGGAATTGCCTGGCAGAGACCAGGGAATTGCTGCGAAACTGGCTGGCCAGATCCATTAGCCTGTGGGCCCTGTCCAGAGGCAGAAAAGCCTTTGCTTGAAGAGTGTCTAGTCTAGCCCCTATGAACTCTAAGTTCTGGGACGGGAGCAAAGTGGACTTTGTGAAGTTTATGACAAACCCCAAGTGCTGAAGCAGAGCCACAGTGCGAAGGGTGGCCTGGTTGGCTTCTTGGGAAGATTGGCCCCTTATGAGCCAGTCGTCCAGGTACAGAAACACAAAGAGACCCTGAAGCCTCAGGTAGGCCGCCACCACTGCCAGGCACTTGGTGAACACCCTGGGAGCAGAGGACAGGCCAAAGGGCAGTACTCTGTACTGATAGTGGTTTCCTCCCACAACAAACCTGAGATATTGTCTGTGGTCTCGATGGATAAGGATGTGAGTATACGCATCATTTAGATCTAAGGAGCATAGCCAGTCTCCCTGCAGGAGGTAGGGCAGCAGGATTCCAAGGGTAAGCATCTTGAACTTTTCCCTCTCCAGGAACTTGTTGAGGTTTTGCAATTCTAGGATGGGTCTGAGGCCTCCTGTTCTTTTTGGTACCAGAAAGTACCTGGAATAAAAACCTTCACCTCTCAGGTGGTGGGGCACTGGTTCCACAGCCTGACCCTTTAGCAGACTTGCTAACTCCTGAAGGAGTAGGTCCCTGTGCAGAGGGGGTCTTGGAGGCTCCCCTGGAAAATAGGAGGGAGGTACCTGGTGAAAATGGAGAAGATAGCCCTTTTGGACTATATGAAGAACCCAGGTATCTGATGTGATGGCTGACCACCTGTGGGCAAAGTGGGCCAGCCAGCCTCCTGTGCTGAGAGAAGCCAGCTGAGGAGAAGAGGCTATGCTGTTTGAGTCAAAAACCCCCACCCTGCTGAGCAGGGGCCGGTGTAGGTGGCTTGGGGGCCTTCTGCCTATGGGGCCCTTGACCCTGCCCCTTGGCCTGCTGACCCTGTTAGGGAGCTGCAGAGGCCTGATAATGAGGGTATGGTTTATAGGCAGACGACTTCCTCAGGTAAAAGGACTTTTTTCCCCGAGCCCTTCTTATTCTGAGAAGGGGCAGAGGTTTTCCTGGAAAGCCTAGTCCTGGTCAGAGTCTCGGTCTCGAGTTCTGCAACCTTTTCAGCCATGGGCTTGCCAAAGAGATTTTCATCTCGGCAGGGACATCGACCAACTTGTCCTGGACCCATGGCTCGAGGTCGGATGACTGTAGCCAAGCCTGTCGGCGGGCACTGATGCCGGCCCCGGCTACTCGGGCCGAAGCCTCGAAGCTATCGTAGGTTGCTCGAGAGATAAACTTCGAGCACTCTCGAATACCAGTGGACAAGGCCTGGAATCTCTGCAAAGGTTCCTCGGAGAGACCAGCAGAGAACCCGGCAATCTCCTTTGCCAGGTCTCGGAGGTACATGCCCATGTAGAGCTGGTATGTCTGGACACGGCAAGCAAGCATAGAGCCCTGGAAGCACTTCTTACCGAGGGCATCCAGGTTCCGGGCCTCCCGGCCAGGAGACACCGAGGAGTGCATCTTCTGACTTTTCAGTCGATGCATGGCCAATTCCACAACCATGGAGTGGTGCGGTAATTGTGCCTTTTGGAACCCGGGGCTCTTGTGGACTCAATAGATGGAATCGACCCGCTTGCTTAACACCGGCGTCGAGGCCGGGGTCTCCCACATACGGAAGAGCAGCCGCTCCAGCATTGGAGGAATCTGAACAGTAAAGGCCTCCTTCAGTGGAGAGTCATACTGGAGGGCCTCGAGCTCCTCGGCTCGAGGCTCCTCCTCGGGATCCGCGTGGAAGGCCAAGGCCTTGGCCATATCCCGCACGAAGTCCGAGAATCGGGTATCCTCCGGTGGGGATCATCTCCGAGGTTCGGACTCGGGCGAGTCCGATGGGACACAACGAGTCCAATGAGTGTCGGGTGACTCTTCGTCCTCCGTCTCCCACCCCGACTCCTCGAAAGAGGAATCGAGCGGCTCCGGTCGGGCGGGCACCGATGCCCTCCGCCCCGACGCCGAGGGTATCGGCGTCGACGAACTCGGCCCCGAACGGGAGGTCGAGGGAGACCGTGGCCAAGGATCGACTCGAGCCCGCATGGACTCAAGGATCGGCTCGGCCTCCGGGGTCGACTTGGACTTCGAGGTCCCGGTGGTCGGGGCAGATGCACCGGTGAGACCGGCGATCAATGCCCGCTGCTGTTCCATGAAGGCAGCGAAGCTGCTCTCCAAGGCCGTCAACCTGAGTCCGAGCTCAGGAGACCCATCAGCCCCCGACGTCGGCTCCCTCGGAGGACAGTCCACAAGGACAACAGCACTTACGTGTCCAGGAGACTCCATCTCGACACAAGGATGCTTGGCAGGCCTCTCCGACTCCGAAGACCCGGGACGGCTATCGGGGCT